>CM060625.1:2123791-2723791 GCA_030578275.1 Meda fulgida | reverse complement strand
GGTAGCTGGCATATGTCACCATATTGGATACGTTTCTCAGATCGAGAGCCTTTTCGCAGGAATAATCTCTCTACAGAAACTGAGCACACGACTGTATTTCTCAGCGCCTTCACATTTTCACTAAGCAAGCATTAGACTGCATGATCGTTTCTGTGTGGCCTAGTTTCCGTCTCTGATGTGTCTTGAAAGCTTCAAGCAGATCCAGAGGCAGAGAAACACACACACACGTCCATTTAGTGGAAAGCACTATGGAATTGAGGGTTCACACTGTAAAAGGAATCTCTGTGACAAGCTGTGTTTTCAAGTGCATTTCATCTCGGTTTGCATGAAAAGTCCCAACTGTAGTCTGTTTGAGAACCTACTAGTAGTATAGATGCACATTTTATTTCTCTCAAACACCGTTTGGCAAGTGGTCTGGCACTTTGCTGCCAATGTGAAATCCCTCTATTTTACGCAGTCACAAAAGGAAAGAATCACCGGCACTAAAAGGGGAATTTAGCTGTAATTCAAATACACACTCACTAGGCAACTAAAAATCAAAAACAGTTACAAGTATGCAATAGCAGACTAATATATATATGTATGTCACTATCACACGTTTAATTGACTACTTAGTGTTGTTTGCTAAGTAATCATCAGATATGTGCAACGATTGTGCTCTTAGCAATGGATGATTACTTGAATATACTGCCATATATATATATATATATATATATATTGCGATGCCGATCTTTTCTTTTTTTATCGTCTCATAATGTTTTGATAATTTGAATAATGATGTTGCAATAGTTTACGCAGGGAGGCTTTATCTGAAACTTTTAACTAAATTTACAACAAAAAAGACAAGTAAAGAGTCAGTAATAAAATAAGAAAAAAAAAAACAAATTGCAAACGATAGCACAAATAAATACAATGGAATAAAGAGACAAATGAAATAAGCACAGCTTTAAGTTTTTCAGGTGGGTCAAAAATGACACCAAGGGTTTTACGTTTTTTAGAACGTTTTTTGTTTAGTTTTTCCCCCCTGGAAGCAACCCCAGATGATCATTGACGTCCTTCACACATCCCTTTTTACCAAATAGAATAAACTCAGTCTTAATTCAGCTAAAGAAAACTTTTTGCCAACCTATACTTCTCCTCAGTCAGACATTCATAAAGAGACTGGAGAGAAAATTGCTCTCCATGTTTCGCTGGAGGATAAATTTTACAATCATTACCATACAAATGAATAATGAATGCCATGTTTCTCAAAAATCTTTCCTAATGGAAACATATTAGGGAGAACAAGACTTGTCCCAAAATTGAGTTCTGAGGAACCCCACACATAAGGGAAAAATAGCTCCCTATACTAACTGAGAAAATGCACATTGTTTCAAAGTAGCTTTATAGAAAATCATGATGTCAATGTTTATAACATCTCAATATCTTCATGCCCTGAAGTCAAATTTAGCAGATTAGAGCTGAGCGATGATATAGTTTACATTTTGCAATGATGCAAGCGATAAAACAATTGAGATATGCTATATATATATATATACTTCTAGCTGGGTGATAATATAGTTATAATATATTATAGTTGAGATTTGCTATATAGTATATATCACTTTTCAGGAGTGTACTGTATGTATGCAGATAAAGTTGAATAAATATGGTTATAAAGTGCTATATACTGTATATCCCAATTTTTATACAGAGCTGTGAGATTGCTATATAGCATTGTTTGTATGTGAGTATACAGTATGTACTCCGGTAAGTAGGATGTACAGTATATACAGTAGATGGCTGACGTTAACTCACTGTCAGCTGAGAAAGAGGTATCCTTTTGACAAGCATTCAATATTTCCTGATCCAGCCAAGCAACTGCCATTGAGATGAATGTGAACGTGTAAAGGTAGCTCTCAAACCCAACGGCTCAGCACTCCATGAGTAACCTGAGGCATCATGATCAATGATCCAATGGTGATGATAGTTCATTGCTCAACCCTTGCAGAGCTTAAAAAAATGGATCTTTGACCACTAGGCTACAACTCCTCCTATGGTTTATGATCCCATACTAGCACATAATTCTGCTGTAGAACAAAGCTGGATGTCCTAAATACTTTTCCACAGTATCAGCCACACACAGCTCTGGATATCTGGCATCCAATGTTCTCATGTTCAGGCAAATGGCACAGCGGTTCATCTCACAAACCCAACAGTGCTGTCTGGGAGATATGCACAACTCGTCTCGCGGAGGGAGAAGAGCGCTTTGAAGTGCCGACACACAGTTCCCAGTGATTAAACTGGATTTGACAAATTTAAATTAAATATCCAGCCAGTTTCAGAAAAGAAAGGACGTCTTAAAGCCGTATCAGAAAGTAAGGAACAGCACAATAAATGGAGAATGGAATATGATAGCAAGTGAAAAAAAATGCAGTTAAATATTACCTTTTGGCTGTAAAAGAAACTTACCTCTACAAATATGAAGCATGGTATGATGGAGTAACTGCGGTGTGTATTATCTGAAGCCATTTTGCATCAATCAGTCTAAGTTCCACAATTGGCAATCTAAAGGAGAAGGAAGTAAAACATTTCAAAATTAAGACATTTAATAAAAATCATGAATTTACTACCATTCTGTGAAATGCAGAGACAAGAAAACCAGGAGAAACAATGTGGAGAAACAAGAAATAGTAATCACCCATTTTACGTGTAAAGTAACGTATTTCATGTCACATTTTTTCTTTAAAATACGAATTCGATACACTTCTGTTCAAAAGTCTGGTGCATCAATATCTTTATATATTTATTTAGCAAAGAACTCATTAATGTGATCAAAGAGACAGCAAAGACATTTAGAATGTAACAAAAGTGTTCACATAATCCTTTTGTTTTGAACTTCATTGAAGAATCCTGAAATAAGTTTACACAAATATATGCATCATATCATCATATTAGAGTGATTTCTGAAGGATCATGTGACACTAAAGACTGGAGTAATGATGCTGAAAATTCAGCTTTGATCACGTAAATAAATTACTATATATGAATTAAATAATATATTCAAATAGAAAACAATTATTTGAAATTGTAAGAAAATTCCTGAGAAAACCTGTGGCTTGGCAATGCTAATTCTCCTCTGGAGATTATGGCTGCAAACTTCACAGCTCTACTGCATTGGCTACTTTTTGGAATTGGGCATTTTGGTATTCTAACCAAAACTGTGCGTAAGAGGTCGTAAAGTGCTAATATTCCACTGCAATTGAGTTCAGCTAAATCATAAATGTCTTAAAATGAATTGTGGAATACCCAGACAGTAAATGCCACAGCCAAAACAAATAGGAGTTCATAAACACCGAAATTGAAGGGCATCCAGTCAGTGGAAAGGAAACAAAGGCAGAATGACAGAGAAAAGACTTTAACTGTGCAGCATTCTCATTAGAGCAACACAAGGTTAAACACAAACACAATTTTTCTGCTTTACTTTTCATACATACACAAAAACAAACAGATTCATTATGCAAATTGTCTGTCTCCTAGGGCAGCAATTAAAGCAGAAATGTGCATTATTTTATGTCAAAATATTTTCTCCTTTCCCAACTTAATATGCAGTAAGACATATTAAGTTTATTCTCAGAAAAGAATAAACACTGGCATTGTGACACTATCTTATACGTTGCTCTGGTTGAACGCTTGAACCAGCCTGGCTGAAGTGAACACATGGCGTAGGTTTGGGGTGGAAATATTTGCACCCGTTTACACCCGGTCCCCTCATGCATTTCCTCTGATGGGGTATCTATCCGGTCGTGAAAAGACCAGCAGTAAATGCCCTCCGAAACGCTTTCAAGACAGATTTAAATCTGATCACTCAAACCACTTCAGGAAACGCATTCCAGACGAAACTGGACAAGTGGAAGTGGAAATGCATCTGGTTGTTGAAACCACATGTGAATTTTTCTCCTCCCAAAACGTAAAATAAACGCGTGAGAGAGAGCAAGGTTTAGGCTGTATGACGTCACAGCCAGATATGAAAGCGCTACTGAAACACGAATCACAGCAGCTGAGTATGTCTTCAGCAAGCCAAAGCACAAACTGACGCAAATGAAAACTGGAAGTAAATTGCGGATGCTGACATATTGCGGATGCTGACAAACACAATTGTCTTCATTAAAAGTTAATCAACTAAATGATCTTACCAGTACTGATGCCACTCTCTCTCCTATTGCTGTCTTTGATCTTGAAATTAGCTGATGATAGATAAAATAAAGCTCATATCTGTCGCTTTGGTTGACGTGAATTCAGTTAAATTTGCATACAGCCTTGGAACTTAAGATGGGATTTATATCCGTTTTGCAAATGGATCCATTTTAACAAATCAGATAGCTATCAGTAAAAAAAGCATTAAGGCGTAAGTGGGCCCTTTGACTAACCTATGGAAGACTAGGAGACTGTTTGGGGAACTTGTTTTAAATTATTTATTGTTTTAGTAATTCCATTTGGTGATGCTAGTGGCACAGAAATCAACAGTCTCCACCAACCTGAGGTAAACTTCTCTCCTATTTGAAATGACAGGAGGTAGTAGGGGTCAGGCTCGAGACCATGACCAGCGAGTGTCGTAACTGATCCAAAAAATTTAAATTTAAAGCCACGATACAGAACTGCCAATTGTTTTCCATGGAGACTCTGTAATTGAGTGCCCATCTACGCTTTCTAGAGCAAATGAACATTCACAGTGAACTATTGCATCATAATTCAGTGCATTACAAGTGTTTGTGCTGCTCTTGTACTTTCGTGAGCTGCATGTGAGGTTTAGTCTTCCACCTCTCTTCTGAATAAACAATGGCCTAAAATGTATTTAGACACCACCGCCGATTACCAAAAAACTGTCCCCGTCACAGCCCTAGATATATGTCACAATAAGGAAGAAAAGACTATCGTAGCTTCCCTTTCATGATGACTTTAAGCCACATTTCAAAATGTCTGAATGTCATTGCAAATGAATGACAGCAAAATATCTAAACAAGTGCCATCTTTTAGGTGGAAAATAACACCAATGGTTTTCTCTTCACTTCTAAAATATCAAAATAAATGTTTTATATCGATCTTCACCACTACAAATAATTAACAGAAATTTAAATAGCTTTTTTCTTTCACTTAAATAAAATTGAGATCCGGTAGGTGTAATCTGGTGAGTCTAAAGCACAAAGTTTAACATAGTTAAAAAAATGTTTTAAAAAGATAGATTGGTAACATTTAATTTCAATAAAGATGGAATAACCCTTTGGTTAACTGCTAGTTGGTCAAACTAGTTCTTAAGACACAGTCTTAACATAGTGGCTAATACACTGGCCCCTGGGGTCAATGGTGTGGTTATAACTGCAACTTCAAACGATGCACTGAAAACAATCAGTGTATGACAGGCTCTCTCAAATCTTGCACTGTAGAGTTCAGCTCCAACCCTGATAGAACACACTTGAGCAAGCTAAAAAAATATATATATATTACTAGAAAATCACAGACGGTGAATTTGATCAGGGTTTGAGCAGTGGCCCTCCAGGACCAGATTTGAGGAACCCTGGTGTGGGATTTACTAAATGTTCACTCAGTAAATGCCACTTAATTTTACAAATAATTACAAAGAAATGACAAATAACATATTGGATTAAATCTGAAATTTTCTTACAGCATACATCCCAGTCACTGTGATCGGCAACACCCCTGTTTAACCATCTATCCACACTTGAAAGGCTTTTCCAGCTTCTGAATTTTCTCCACCCCATAATGGTCACTCAAAGAAACGAACAACCAACCAACCAATATTCCTGGAAATGAATATGTTCTTGTCATGCAGCAGTTACATAATTCTCTATCTGCTGTTCTTGGAAAAACCGAAGCCCTGGTCACTCCTTTAGCCTGTGCTGAATTGCTGCCTCAATGCAATACTAAACATCCTTTCATTCAGGCCCAGGCAATGATTCAGGATACTAATACTTCCATCAAACTGACATTGCTGTAGGTCCAACTCTTCCATCAACGTGAGGGTCTTGCCAACACTTGCCACTTGGTCTTGTTTGCTTCAAATCTAGCAGATCTGGAATAGTGCATTTCCCTTCCTTACTGTGAGCGTTGCTTATTCATCTTGACATTGTCAAATGTTTGACATCTCAGTGGACATTGTCAAATTGTCCACAGCTTTCAAGACACTTGATAACTCTTTCCTGAAGAGGCAATACTGGGAACAAGTGGAAAAATCTATTTTGGAAATACAAACATTCGCTTCTCCTGAAACAACCCACATATCCACATAAATAAACAAATAAACCTCATCTTCTAACACAATATTTTGTTACATAATTATACATACAAATGACCAAGTTTCTCCCTTCTGATTTATGCGGTGAAATAACAGTATTGTTTAGCTTTGAGTAATTCCAATGTTACAGTTGTGTACCTTCAGTGTCAGCGTTACATGTACTTCTCAAAGAAAATACTAATTACTAGGGACGCACAATATATCGGCAATTTAAAATCAATATATCACAATATATATGAGAACATTATAATTGTGTGCATGGGACATGGCTTTTAATAGTGAGACTTGTTTTTGTAATCAGGCTCTCAAAAATAATATAAAATTTGGATTTAAATTTATCAGGCAATATATCGGTTGTCGGCTTTCAAATATAAAGAATTATCGGTTATCTTTTTTAGCCAATTTTCATATTGGTTCATCCCTACTAATTACCAATATACTGAACCTTTTCTGTGTAATCCTACACAACAGCAGGTAGCCTATAAAAATGAGAAATTATTGATAAACAAAAAAAAAGGACATTAATATGTTACCTACATAAATATAACCTCTTTTACGAACGTGACATTACTAAAAGTGGAACTTGATAATGGAAAACCCAACACAATCTCAAGTCAATTTGTATTTTTTGCAAATATTCTTGCAGAGATTTTACCAACAACTCAAAAAAAAATCCAAACAAAGTCAGATTGTATGATTCGTATTTGAGCGTATTCTTCATTCTACAGCAAGACTCAGACAGCAATAAAGTCCTACAAATCATATATTCAAAGAATATGTCGCCTGAGAAAGTAAGTACTGTAGGATTTTTGACTGGTGCTACATAAATACATTTCACAATACCTGGATTTTGAGAGGCTGTCTGAAATGTAAGGTAGGAGCAGTATCCCAAGGATGTCTATGAATCAGGACAGCAACTGCTCGGCAAGTCCTGTCAAAACACAGTTGACTGGACTTGAAAGAAGATCTATGATGGCCACTTAAAATCAAAAACACAGCTTCAGGAGAAGCTAAGCCCTAGTAGTCCATCTTCTCAAAGTACAAGCACATTGTCAGAAGCAAGGCTTGAAGTCACACATTGTCAACAAGTTAGATGTTGTCTCTTGATATATCTCTGATTGATGGAAAACACAGATGCATTCATCAAACAGTTCCTTAAAGGGATAGTTCACCCAAAAACGAAGTCATCCTTGGTGTATATGACTTTCTTTCAGACGAATACAATCAGAGTTATATTCAAAAATATCCTGGCTCTTTAATGGCAGTGAATGGGTGTCTGTCTTTGGAAGTCCATCAAAGAGCATCTATTCATGATTGAAGTGCTCCACGCGTCTCCAGGGGTTAATAAAGGCCTTCTGGAGAGAAGCGACACGTTTGTGTAAGAAAAATCGGCCGTCTGCCAATTTATCTGTAACAGATAAAAAAACAAATGGATTGTGACCCAATGCTCTATTTAGGATGAAAAAAAAAAACTAAATATTAAAATACTAATCGGAAACAGTAAGCCGAAAGAGTGGTATGTTCAAAAACAGTTCAAAAAACAGTAGGCAAAAACTTCTGCTGAGATTGTGAAGTGTGCATTCGATGGACACTATACCATGCGGCCACGGGAGGGGATTTGTGAATGGCAGGGAAGTGACACAACTGATGCTGCTAGGTCACATGATAAGGGGAACATGGATGTAGTACATAAGTTAGTCTTTTGTCTCAAGTTTTGAACCACTTTTGGATCGCAACTGGAAGAAAACAAAACTAGAGGTATTTCGGATTTCATGGAAAGAGAGCTCGACTGCTTACAGAGAGGCTTTAAAAGCTGCTAGATCTGCTTATTTTTCAACCCTATTAGAAGAAAATAAACATAATCCTAGGTATTTATTTGAAACAGTGGCTAAACTAACGAAAAAGAAAGCTTCAAGCACAGAAGTTTCCGGGCAACACAGTAATGACTTTATGAACTTCTTCACTTATAAGATTAATAACATCAGGGACAAAATTATAACTATGCAACCGTCTACTACAGTATTGCATCAGGGAGTGCACTGTAGTCTCCCTGAGGAAAAATTTTATCCATTTTTTGCTATAGGAGAGGAAGAATTCTGCAAACTCGTTAATTCATCTAAATCGACAGCTTGTATGTTAGACCCTATACAGACTAAGCTATTGAAAGAGATACTTCCAGAGATCATAGATCCTCTTCTTAATATCATTAATTCGTCTTTGTCTCTAGGATACGTACCAACAACCTTTAAGCTGGCTATGATAAAACCGCTTGTTAAAAAAAACGCAACTTGATCCTTCAGAATTAGTCAGTTACAGGCAGATCTCAAATCTGCCTTTTCTGTCAAAGATATTAGAAAAAGCAGTATCCTCACAACTGTGTTCCTTTCTTGAAAGAAATGATATCTGCGAGGATTTTCAGTCAGGATTTAGACCGCACCATAGTACTGAGACAGCTCTCATTAGTTGCAAATGATTTACTTTTATCATCCGATCGTGGTTGTATCTCTCTATTAGTGTTACTTGATCTTAGTGCTGCATTTGACACAATTGACCACAACATTCTATTAAATAGACTAGAAAACTATGTTGGCATTAGTGGAATTGCACTAGCATGGTTTAAATCATACTTATCTGACCGTTATCAGTTTGTAGCAGTAAATGAAGAGATGTCTTATCGATCACAAGTTCAGTATGGCGTACCACAAGGCTCAGTACTAGGACCGCTGCCGTTCACTCTGTACATGCTACCATTAGGAGATATCATTAGGAAACATGGAATTAGCTTTCACTGTTATGCCGGTGATACTCAGCTGTATATTTCTTCAAAACCTAACGAAACTTACCAATTCACAAAATTAACGGAATGCATAGCTGATATAAAAAATTGGATGACTAGTAATTTCCTACTACTAAACGCTGAAAAAAACAGAGATTCTAATTATTGGACAAAAAAAACTTCCACACGTAATAACCTAGAATACTGTCTAACACTTGATGGCTGCTCTGTTAAGTCTTCGTCGTCGGTTTGGAACCTGGGTGTGCTCTTTGATAGCAATCTTTCATTTGAAAGTCACGTGTCTAGTATCTGTAAAACCGCATTTTTCCATCTTAAAAATATTTAAAATCTAAATTACGACATATGCTCTCATTAACAAATGCAGAACAATTAGTTCATGCTTTCATGACATCAAGACTAGATTGTAATGCTCTACTGGGTGGTTGCCCTGCACGCTTAATAAATAAACTACAGCTGGTCCAAAACGCTGCAGCTCGAGTTCTTACTAGAACCAGGAAGTATGACCATATTAGCCCCGTTCTGTCAACACTGCATTGGCTGCCTATTAAACATCATATACATTTTAAAATATTGTTGATTACTTTACAAAGCACTACATGGTTTAGCTCCGCAGTACTTGAGCGAGCTCTTAACGCATTATAGTCCTTCACGTCTATTGCGATCTCAAAATTCGGGCAAGTTGATAATACCTAGAATATCAAAATCGACTGCTGGCGGTAGATCCTTTTCCTATTTAGCACCAAAACTTTGGAACAGTCTTCCTACCATTGTCCGGGAAGCAGACACACACTGTCAGTTCAAATCTAGACTAAAAACACATCTCTTTGACATAGCATACACATAATATATTATAGACTTCTATAATTCAATGTTAGGCTGCATAGATTAATTAGGTCAGCCGGAACTAGGAACACTTCCCTTAAACCCTGATGTACTCGTTACATCATAAGAAGAATGGCATCTACGCTAATTTTAGTGTCTTTGTTTATCCCGAGGTTTTCCCGCAGCCTACCGGATCCAGGCCGTATCCAGATCTGACTAGGAGCTTTGCCTGGACCCGATGACAACGCAGTGCTCAAGTGCCAACTAGCCTCTCCCTATGGAGGATCCCTTTCCCACTCTACAGATAAAACGTTGTGATTCCGGTTCGCGTACCCACCCCGAAGTGATAAAATAAAACTAAATTCTGTATCAAGTTACAGTTACTGTAAATCCGGCCTCTAGTTCATAAACGCCAGAGGAGAACTGGCCCCCGACTGAGCCTGGGTTCTCCCAAGGTTTTTTTTTTTTCTCTCCATTAGGTCACCTGATGGAGTTTTAGGACACCAGTAGGTCACCTGATGGAGTTTTAGGACACCAGTATGTCACTTGATGGAGTTTCTCGGTTCCTTGCCACTTGCCTTTGGCTTGCTCAGTTGGGGATATTCAAATTAATTAACCAAGCATTAATACCATTGATCAGCCCTACCAAACG
Source organism: Meda fulgida (assembly GCA_030578275.1). Taxonomy (NCBI): domain Eukaryota; kingdom Metazoa; phylum Chordata; class Actinopteri; order Cypriniformes; family Leuciscidae; genus Meda; species Meda fulgida. The sequence continues at coordinate 2,713,228 of CM060625.1, read as the reverse complement.
TGGATGTTTTTTCCACTAAGAAACGAACATTGTTATGTTATTTGATTGATACTGTGAAGCTGCTTTGATGCAATTTATATTGTGAAAAGTGCTATATAAATACACTTGACTTGAGTCAATAGCTTTCTATATGCTGCAGGTTCGTATTTGAATAGCTCATTTCAAACATTTTAAAGATATTTATTCATTAGATCCAAAGTGTCTAAAGGTAAAGGTTTTTTTCCAACAAGTGTAACTCAGATTTCCATCTGTGGTCATTTGGTCACTTGCACACCTTACTATTGTATATGTATGAAGGATTTGCACTTGCTGACAGACTCCACCCTATTAGCATAGCTCCTCCCCTCAGTGCACTGAACACAGTCCATGTTTATCTCCTCGCCAGAGCATTCATGTATCCTTATCAAAGCTACTAAAGTTATTCAGTCAAGAGCAGTGAGTGATTGTGTTTTTCTTTTGTTGTTTGATTCATATTAACAGCATATATAGCAGTAGATGCTGTATATAACGCTGCTTTCACTTTAATACACAGATCTATTAAACACGTGATTTCTTTACTTGCTGTTTACATTCACAAACATAACCGCCTGTGTTTATGTGAACTTTGTGTGTTTTTTGACATATCCTTGTGAGTATTTGACAGTTTATGCACAATAAGAAGTGAAAGAGAACTTAGTTTTATACTCACGGGACGCTCCGTCTGACATCCAGCTATCTGTGCGGACTTTAAAACACACAGATAATAAACTTTCATGATGATGAAGACCTGCAATGTCACATGAGCGTGAGTGTGATCGCGATAGAGATAATTAAAACCAAACAGATGTTTTAGTTTTTGTCACAGTATCTGAGGCACAAGCTGTATAGGCTCCGCCCTCTTCTGGAAAAGGGGGCGGGGAGCAGCAGCTGATTTGGATTTAAAGATACATGCATGAAAACACCATGTTTTTCCTTCCACTCAAAAATGGGCATTTACAACAGGGTATAATAACCTGTCTGTGGGGTATTTTGAGCTGAAACTTCAGACACATTCTGGGGACACCTGACACTTATATTACATCTTGTAAAATGGGGTATTATATGCCCCTTTTAACATAACAGCATTTTACAAAAAAATAAAAAACTGTTTATATGTTCTTCACATGGAGTGATTTTGAGTATTAGTATAAGATTTTAAAATGTTGTCAAAAAGTCTGTGACCAGACTTCGAAATACTTTGTGTATATTGAAATTATATATTTGAAAAATGAAAAATTTAAAATGGCAGTAATATACCAACATCTCTCTTATATGAAATGTTTTAAATAATCATATTATCCTAATCAAGTGAATCAATTGTCATCTTAGCTGCATCATATCCCATAAATTGGAACTCCAAAAAATTTAAAATATATGCGGAGACCTGAGCTAATTTAATATTAATTTTAATTAAATTTTAATAAAGCATGTTTTATTGAAAATAATATTAGGCTACTGTTGCATTATTGAAAGTGAAAATACTTTCTATATTTTATATGTATTTGGGAATAAATATAGATGTATGCAAACTCTAAGATGTACCTGTGGGTATTTAAATTAAAAAAAAAAAAATTAAGGTCCTAAAGTCTTAAATATATCATATATATATATATATAATAACAATTGTCTTTATTATTTTAAGAGGTCTTAAAAAGGAATTGCAATACAGACTAAACTTTAATTAAACTTTAAAAGAATGCCAAGAAATTATTATGATCTGCTATTGATGTAATATGACAATGTTTACTTTATGGTGTTTAAATAGTAATATGTGGAAGATGATTGCAAGAGTGCACTGCATTTTATAACTTCATTTGCTTTTTAAAGAGAAGCCAGCAATAGTAAAGCATAGACATTTCAAGATAATTCCGGGTTTGTTTATAATTAAAAGTCATGAATTATGCATAAAGATTTTTTTCTCTTGGTTATTATTGGTATTTTGGTGGCTCAATAAACTATATCTGGCATTTAATTCAAAGTAAACTGTAGCTTATGATTGGGCTGAGACTAAGAACATTAACACATTATTCAATAAACATTTTACTAGTATCGGCAAGATAATCTGTGTGTTTGTGTTTAAATATTTTAAATCTTAAATGTACTTTTTTTTTTCTAATACATTTGTATTATGCCCCTTAAAACATTTGAAGACATCTGCATGAATGTGTAGGAAATCCTCCAGAACGATGCTGATGTCAAATAAAGCCCTCTGGCTGTGTCCATCCCAGCATCTGTCCAGCTCATGTATCTGAGCCTGTGATCCAAGCACTGTCCCGAGGGACAAGCTGTGACATTTCTCCAGCACAACGTCTCTGACTGCCATCAGTGTAATGTGATACCAGTCAGAAGCCACTAATGGACTGGGGGGTTCATGAGGCCCAGCTCAGATAAATGATGAAGCACCGACTGGTACACACAGACTGCAAAACAAAGAAAGCTGCCTCCTGTCCACAGCTGAACTGGAGCGCTCTTTATAGGCACAAACTCTTTAAAAAACTCAATCAGTGCTCCTCATGTGCGTTACATGCTATTGATTTCAACAAAGATACAAGTGTTAGCATGTTGCTAAGCTAACGGCTCGATACTCTAAGCTTAAAGTCGGCATGAAATGTAAATTCCTCCATTTTCTAAAGGCATCTTAGGCTGCATTTATATTATATGGCTTAAGTGAGCCAATTCAGATTTTTCCTTCCATATGGCACAGATGGGATATGACCCACGGACGTGTAAGCAGGAATAAAAAAGCACATGGATTCTGATATTCTCAGATCGATATCAGGCCTCATTCATATGAGGAACATCTCTGTCTCTGATTGGCTACAATGACTACCTTGGGTTGTTTTACCTGTATAAGGCGTCCAACACGAATACGCAATGTACTATAAGAATTGCAGGTACTAAATACAATGCTTTACAACACAACAACAAAGATTGTTACATCATAATTTCACACTTATAATACACAAGAGAGAAGAACAGAGGTAACTATAAAATCAAATAGTAAAGTCTTTATAGCTACTAGAAAAAAGCTATTAGTTCTTGTTTTAACCAGACTGTAACGCCTTCCAGAAGGTAAAAGTCTGAAATGTGTATTGTGTAAATCCAGATATGCGCATTAATGCATGGTGATGCCAGAAAAAAAAATTATAACATTTTATTATGAGTTGACGGTTTCTACGCTTTATCACTTAGCTTTGAATGCATGTGTCCAGAGAAGCGTCAAGACAAACTCAGAGGTATCGCATACCGGACGTGTCACTTTCAGTTCAAGACCGCAGTCCCAATCCAATCACAAAATGTATCATCTCTCTATATGAAGCATAACTTCATTCATTTAGCCACAGAAAGACAAACGTTTTGCTGAAAGATGCACAATATACAATCGTCATTGGTTTGAATGTTTTGTTACTGGCATTCATTCCTGCAAAATAAAGGATAACTTGTGATTTGTGATTAAGAAGACTGAGTGAATGTAGATAATAGTTCTGTGGATATAGGGCCCCGCAAGAGCCCAAAGGCCTCTGGATATGGGTCACTTGTAAAAGAAGGTGACAGCTGGTCATCAAAAAAATCAGATAGTCAACAAACGGATTTGGGCATCAAGACCTGCAGTGTAAATGCGGCCTTAATGATCTTATTGTGGATGATTCATCCATCATATTGTTTTTTGACCTCGTAATGTTTAACCAAAATGTCATAACTTGTATTCAAAATTACGCAATGCCAGTTTATTTTTTTAAATGGCCTGCAGCCCTACTAGGTATATGGAAATTTGGTCATGAGACGCTTCTCTAGAAAGCAGAACAATAACACTAATGCTGTAAGAAACACCCTGGTGACCACAGAGCAACATTATTAACCACATTTTCAGGAGAAAACATCACAAACTAGTGTTAGCATGTACATGGAGCAGCGTTCTGACATACTGTAACTGAGACACTAAATTATGTTTTTAACTCTGAAGGGTTAAGTATTCATTTAACCCGTTTTAAAAACGCCAGCACAGAAATAAGCAAATGAAACGCAGTCAAGCAGAGTTCAGTTTAAATGTGTTCTCTGGAACTAAAACATAAATCCAAAGCGTCTCGCGTGGATAATTCTCTCTTCAAACACTTCAAGAGCTCTGCGCTATATCCTTCTTCCAATCCACCAGCAATTAACAGACGGGGGAAAATCCATTCCTGGCATGCAGGAGTCGGCTGTTGTTCTACGGAGAAACCGTGATTCTCCTTCGCATTTCAACGGCTGGGTAATTCAAATCTTGACTGAGGCGTTTCTGATTAGAGAATTAACCACAGCACTTGAACAGAGTTTCAGAAAGAAACTTCAGAAGAAAGAAAAGGGTCACAACGGATCTCGGTATTCTTCATCTTCCCGTTCTCTCCATTCCAGCCGACTTCACATCTGACGGATATCTGACCTGGCACAGTTCTTAGCAGTTTCAATTAAATGGTGCTTTTACAACTGAACAATCAAGTAGATGTCTATATATTCATGTTGCTCATACCCTGCCAGGACGCTTTCCAAATAAATATCTACAAATAAGCCCTTGGCAAACACAATGTGCTCAAACACAGCACTTGTCTCAGTCTCACAGATGTTCCTACTGAAGTTAGCATACAGCATGTGTGACGCTTCACATTTGCCGAACCATCAGATCTGCAGGAAAGAGGTTTAAGCAGTCCCAATATTTTATTTCATTTTTGACTGAACAAATGACATGATACGTGCTGCATTTTGTTCTGTTTTGCAGTGTCCACGCAATAGCCTATATACCGTCCGAATAAACAAAGTATATATTCTGTACACACAATACAGTTCAAAAGTGTGGCGTCAGTAAGGGCTTTTTGTCCTTTTGTTCAGCAAGGATGCATTATATTGATTAACCGTGACAGAAAATACATTTTGAATGATTTCTATTTTAAATAACGCTGTTCTTTTGAACTTTCTAATCAAAGAATCCTGGAAAAATGTATCAGCGTCCACAGAAATATGAAGTAGCACAACTTATTGATCATAATAGTTTCTCAAGCATCAAATCATCATATTATAATCATTTCTGAGGGGTCATGTGACACTGAAGTCTGGAGTAATGACGCTGAAATTCAGCTTTGATCACAGGAATAAATTACAGTTTAATACATAGTTAAATAGAAGACAGTTATTTAAAATTGTAATAATGTTTTACAATATTACTGTTTTACCTGTATTTTGATCAAATAAATGTAGGATTGGTGAGCAGAAGAGACTTCTTTAAAAAAAAAAAGTGTGTTTTAATCTTACCGACCCCAGACTTTTGAACTGTAGTGTATCTGTACATTTATGAATTTTGTGACTTTTTCCACTTAAATTTCCATGTTTTTCTACGACTCTGGAAACCCTAAACCAGCCTTCTGAACTGACAGATGAAAAAACACACTAAGGTTACATCTAATGACCTTATAAAATAGATTGACAATATTAGTAAGTTCTGTAGTTGTTTGAAGGTGGAGACTACGTTCAGTCACATCGTAAATTACATTTCTGAAACTTAAAACAAGAAAATATTCTTCCATTGTTCAACAAACGGTTCGTCCCGACTCACTCGCACCATTGGATGAACCTAAATTTAATGCTCAAACAAACAGAACAACGTTTGTAATCACACACTGCCTCTCGGAAAAAAATGCAGATAAATACTAATATGAACCTATCTGTAAGCTCTCTTATCACAGAAAATTGTGACATTTCTTCACAACTGCCATGAATAATCCAGGAGCAGGAATTAGCCTCCTCTTTGATGGTTCAGGGAGTCTGAATCCGTCTATCAGCCATGTGTTCTCCACACATTACTAAATGAATCCCTCTGTAGGCTTTTCCTTGTCCTACCTAGACAGGCTATGCTCATCAACATCCTTGTTTGTCCAGGAATTCCTATCAACCAATCAAATTTTAGGGTTAGGGTTGGCGATGGGGCTTCAACAATATTATCATTTCCCTGTGACTTGAGAGAACTGAAGGAATGACAAAAGATTTCCTACTTGGCAAAAATCCCAGACAACGGTTGACTTACTTTTTGCTCCAAAAACTCAAAAACATATTTAGTATATAAGAGGTAAAAAAATAAATTAATAAAGTATTAAGTATAATTAAATACAGCTGTACGCACTGTGATTCTGATTCTGCTTATTGATATATATATATATATATATATATATATATATATACCAATTATATAAAAAAAACCATTTAGATAACCAAATTTGTATTTTTGTTTCCTTTTTTTGAAATTTTTCCAAAATTGTTTTTTTTTTCCAAAATTTGCAGCCTAAACAACAACCAACCAATAAACTAGACTATTATACATTTCAAACATTATTAAAAGTCAAGTAAACAGCCTATTTGTTCTTATTGTATACTGACTAAGCAAATTAGAAATAATCACAGGTAAATACAACTGAACAAAGTTCAGAAATTGAAATCAAAAGTAAAATAACACTATTTTATTTATAAAAAGAAAAACGCCGATTCATGCTTTTTAAAGTTACAAAAGTTATTCAGTCAAGATTAAGGAGTGATTTTTTTTTTGTTTTCGTATTTTGATTCACTTTAATGGCACAGGCGGCAATAGGTTTATGAGGCTGCTGTCACTTTAAGGCTGTGTTCACACTTCGGGTTTGGTTCTCCTGGTTCTTTTGGTCCTGATCAAAAAAAAATTAAAAAAAATAAAAAACATTTAATCCAGGTTCCTGACAAGACCGGTCACACCAGAAGCTCAACTTCCAAAGGGATAAACTGAAAATGCTCGCTCTGATCCGTGGACACGCACCGTTATGAATGACCATGCGCATTTTACTTTCGCTTTCAAATTAGCGGCAATTCGGGCACAGCACTTGCTTGAATGGTGGGTTCATTATTACTCTTAATGAAAAACAACAAATCAGAACAATGATAAACTCGCTTACATAGGAGCTTTTACATTTTGCTTTGAAAGCAACTCTTCCGCCATCGTCTTGTCAGTCGAGTGGTGAAATGGATGGAGTGAGGTGAAGTCTGAATCTGCTGATCTGAGCTGCAACTCTTGTTCGGCTCATGCTGAATTCAGCAGATGTGTTGAGTTTTTAATTGTATGAACTCTAACTGACCAATTGTATTACTATAAAAAAAAAAAAATCGAAACGACGGTGTGGGGGGGGGGGGCATGCTGCGGCTGAACATTGGTAACACAGACTACCGCAGCAAGCGATGGGCAACATCATTACGCTTCAGCATTCTGCCTTTTTCTGGTGACATCATGTCCTGTCACGTTCATATTTCAGTCGAACCGCATCAGTTCGTTTGGAAGAGGACTGAGACCAGGGGCGTGGGAAGATGTTTTAGGTTGGGGGTGCTGTGGGTTTTTTGGGGGGAATATCAAGTCTATAAAAGTCTGCAACAAATGTATCGGTGAGAACAGTCGTTTAAACAGCATACACACCCCCGGACAGTTGACTGCACATCACATTTTTGGCCTTATTGATACTGCTTTCAATCGTAATGCAACGGGACATATATTAAAGGGATAGTTCACCCAAAAATGAAAATTCTGTCAGTAATTACTCACCCTCATGTTGTTCCAGCCCCGTAAGACTTTCGTTCATCTTCGGAACACAAATGACGATATTTGTGATTAAATCTGAGCGCTGGATCACTCCTCCATAGGCTTCTTAAGGGATCGAAACTGGCCGGCCCAAAAGTTAAGAAAGACATCGTTAAAATAGTCCGAGTGACTACAGTTTATCAAGCGACGAGAATACTGTTTGTGGGCAAAAAACACAAAAATAATGACTTTATTCAACTACTCAATTCCTTCCCTGTGAGCCTTGAGATTTCACGTAGTGGAACTGCGCAGCGCTTCTGTGTTGTACGTCACACGCATCACACACACATGACCAGCGTTGGCCAATAGTGAGCCTACGTGTGACGTACAATACAGAAGCTTTGCAATATTTTATATTTTCTTATCTTTTCTTTTTTTATGTATTATTGTTTTGCACTGGAAAGAAAGTTAACTATAATGGAAGTATAATTATTTAAAGATATTTGCACTAAACGTCCTTAAAATGTCTAATTAAATTAAAAATATTATTTTTTGCACTGGAAAGAACATTCTAGAAGTCTAATTCTATTGAATAAGTTCACACAAGGCTGCAGAAAACTTGTGTTTGTTTTTCTTCAAATGCAGTCTAAGCCGATGATGAGTTTTGAATGTTATATGTTGTGTTTAAGTTAAAAATAAAACGTATTATAAACTAAACAAATCCATGGTTCATTGTTGGCAAATGATCATGATAGCCTTTATATATCTATGTGGTTCAGTCTTGTATATTGATTAGGCCTACTTTGCTATTCTAAATATATAGGCCTAATAAGTTGTATTATAATATGCTATAATGTATGATACCATACAATATTCACCAGAAGTCATCATTTCAGGGGTTATTTCTTCCATGGGGGCATATAAATGTTGAGAGTAAATGTTGTTTTTGAGCAAAATGAGAAAAGGGGAAGACTTGATAGGGTGTATTAATGTTCAATTACGTTGGAATTGTAGAGCCCTTTAAATTACACAGGGGTTAACACTGTGGAGAAGAGTGGAGCATTTGCTTAGGCTGTGGACTGATACTGCTAGTTTCTTAACTGTTTTGATGGAGCATTTATTGATTAGCATTTAAGATGCTAATGTGCAATTTCTAGCTAATCGTTTGTTAACTAGCTAATGCAGTCTTATATATTCAGTTGTGGGACACTAAATATGAAATCAAATGCCTGAATCATGTCAGACTCAAAAAGCCATATAAAATTCACTTTGAGACAACTTGGGTCAAAAAAAAAATGCCTTAATTTCATGATGTTTAAATTATATTAACAAATTATGTTTGTTTAACTTACTTGATTCATGTGGGACTGATGCACAAGATTAATTTTGTACATTTTTTTTCAGTGAACTGAGACTTCATTCAGATGCCCAAACTGAATTCAAAGACACCCATATTTTACCAATCCAATAAACACACCTTATTTGTTTCTCTATGGGTTACAATTTACTAATCCAGTAGCGAGAGTCAAACTGACTAAAATCCACACAAAATACATGTAATCACTTTTAATTTAATGCATTTTCAATTAAAATACCCCTAATTTGGGGAACCACAGCAACCAGAGATCATCCTTTAAACATGCAATGTGTTGCCCACTAATGTGAGGGTTCCCCCATCATGTGACCACTTCATGTCTTCAGAAAATACTACAGTCCTGCATTCTGCACTTTGCATGCAGTAAGATCCCAAAAAAAAAAATCAGCAGGAGACCCTGAATCAATACACAAATCCCCAAATTCTGCTGTTCGGTCCAAAATATGTATCTGATTAAATGCATTTTCCTATGAGCTGAACCCAAAGGCTTTATGTGGAGCCATCTGTGTGGCCAGCATCACTGACACTCCATATGACAAACCAGATAAACCATGTCAAATGCATCTAAACAAAATACAATGCGCGTAAATAGAGGCTTCCTTTCATTTATTTCGTTTGCCAAAGCACAAAATCTTTTTAACTTCCCTAGTAGTCCATTTTAAACGCGAATGCTACATATCTGATGCATGATGCCATGAGGACAAGTGTCAATCATCATGAGGATGAAGCTCAAGAACGTATGAGAGGATCACTTGTTTCCAGCATGTAGCTTTCACTAGGTGTCCGAACAACCCAAGTTCTACATGATTTACTATTGCACACCATTACCGCATTTTGCTTCGTACTTATTTGGGATATCCAAATAAAAAACGGTTTACGAAATCTCACCGTTTCCTTGCCAACAAAAAAATTGTAAAACGGACACAAAATATCAGTGGACGCACGAGACAATAGCAGGTTGCAACAACTACCACATGCTTCATTTCACCCCTCCGACCTCCTCTAACAACTTACCGTGCGATGGGTGTATATTATTCCCCAATTAATCCATCAGTGTTCATTTGCCATAGATTCGGAAAACGGATATTCCATTATCTGTGTTTTCTGCCGCGTTTCAGCGAAGCTGGGTTTGGTGTTTGATTGGAGATCAGTGATTAGTGGCGATCGTGAATGCTCAAGGAGTTCTCACACACACACACACACACGCGCGCACACATTTACACACACAGAGAGAGAGACGCTGGGAATAGTGGGAGGCGGGGCCGCCCGGGAGCCCGAATTTGCCAGTCCTGCCTCATGAATATTTATGACGCAACGCGACGCTCGTCCAGTAGTGTATCAGCGGGATGTAATTAATACTCAGAAGCCTAGCAGTAGCATTTGTCGAGCAGGGAAATTCTGGGTGAGAATTCGATTCATTTAATTATTTTGTGAACTGGCTCAAATAATCGATTCCGAGTCATTCTTGAGAACTGTTATAGGTGCACTGTGTAATAATTTAGGAGGATCTGTTGACAGAAATGCAATAGCCTATCATATACACAACTATGTTTTCAGTGGTGTATAAAGACATTACATAATGTCTTTATGTTCTGTTATGTTTTTATTACATTAGAATGAGCAATTTCTATCTACATACACCACGGGTCCCCTAAAGCCCTAAAAATGTGTGCTCCTAAACTTGACAAATGTTTTCAACCGAATCATTAAAAAGAATCGGTTCAAAAGAACGATTCATTTGCGAATTGGACAGATAAAACTCAAATGTGTAAGACAAGCAGGTCCCTCTAATGGTCTCCAAACATAAACCTACTGTGATTTGACCCGCAGTTGACTACGTTTGCGTCTGTGCTTGAATTATTAATTAGAAAAGGTTGTGAGAGCATCACGCGTGTTTATGAGATGAAATAGCTATATAACAGAACAGAGCTCGAAATTCTCCATTCGTGTTTGAACTGCTTTCGTCTTAAAAACCCAAACCTCAGCGCCAGATTATGTCCATCTGATGCATGTTTACGTATAAGAACACGTCCTGTTAACGCCCTCCAATCAGAATGATGTTTCATTGCTTAGATGATAATTTGTCATGGCAGGCGCTACACGCATCTGTCTGCGGGCAGGATGTGCCGTCAAGCGTTTAATGTATGCAGTTTGGACAAAGAGACTGGAGGAATGCAGAGAGCGCATGTTGCTTTGTGGTGTGTGTGTGTGTGTGTGTGTGTGTGTTTCCCCCCTCAGGCCAGCAGCTCACTGCGTCTGCGAGGGGAAGACCCTCCTTTGTGTTTAATCATTAACTATCAGGCCAAAACCTCATTCCATATCTGCATTCATTCACATTCTTTGAAGGCTATATTTGAAATAACTCATTTCACACACACACACACACACGATCCTTCAGAAATCATTCTATGCTGATTTGATGATCAAGAAACAGTTCTGATTATTATGTTGAAAACAGTTTTTGCTGCTTAATATTTTTTGTTGAAGGAATGCCATTCAAACATTTGTGGTAAGATTGTAAAAAAATCTTTACAAAACTTTATTAATCAAGAATGCATTAAATTGATTGACAATTTGTCAAAGGTGACTGTAAAGACATTTATAATGTTACAAAAAGTAAATGCTGTAGTAAATGTAATAAATACATTTAATACATGCAAAATAAATGCTGTTCATTGAACTTTCCATTCAAAGAATCCTGAAAAAGTATCACCATTTTCACACAAAAAAGGTCAACCAGCAAAATCTGTTTTCAACATTGATAATAATCATAAAGGTTTCTTAATCATCAAATGATCATATTATGCTGATTTCTGAAGGGTCATGGAGTAACTGAAGACTGGAGTAATGATGCTGAAAACTCAGCTTTGATCCCAGGAATAAATTACACTTTAACACATATTCACATAGAAAATAGTTATTTAAAAGCGTAATAAGAATTCACAGTATTATTGCTTTTATTGTATTTTTTTTTATTTAAAAAAAAAAAAATGCAGCCTTGGTGAGCGAGAACAGACTTCTTTAAAAAAGAGACTAAATTGATTCCAAACTGTTGGCAGTGTGTAGATATGAGAGTTGTGGATAGGTCTTCTGGATAAATTATAATATTTTAGTTAGATACTTTTCATTGCATTATTTAGCCTACATATTTGGTTAAATGTGATTACATTAGTGGAAACTAAATCAAAGAGCATCTTGCACTTGAGTAATATCTATATTTGGTGACTGAAGGTCGCTTGTTCTGACGTTCATGCCCAGTTTAATGTGTTTACATGGCATTATAGGAGCATGACGGTTAAGGATTATTATATGGCTCTTGTGTTTGCAGCATACACGTGCATCTGGGCCTGAAAATGACCTCATGTTCTGTCTGTAAAACAACAATTAAGAACAATCATCAGCTCTAAAGACTCCCGTGAAATATGTCTAAACATTACAGATCCCGCATAGAGTAGACAGTTGGCATCACAGATTGTGTGTGTGTGTGTGCTTCATGCTGAAAAAGACAACTCAGACTGTATTACTTTTCTGTTTGTGCTTCAGGGTTCGCATTGTGAAAGATAACTGTAACGATGATGATATAGTCCTAAAAATCCTAGCAGAGTTCACACCATATCACAATAACAACAGAGAGGAATGATATTGATGATGCATGATACAATAAAAGTGTGTGTTTGTGTGCGTCTCACTCACTTTACAGACACACTCAGAGAGAAGTTATATCTCATTTCTGCTCGCCTTCAGCACAAATCTGCTAGAAATGTTATTGTTTCTATATTATAGTTTCATATTTAGCAAATGAGTAAACTGTTTAATAATTACTAAAGAAAACAATGTCATGATATATCAATTGAGCTCGTGCCTCGGACACTCTGCCAAAAACTAGCAAATTATGAATGTAAACTGCAAGTAAAGTGTATATTAGATCTGTGTATTAAAGTCAAAGCGACGTTATATACATTATCTACTGCTATATATGCTGTTAATATGAATCAAACAAAAGAAAAAAAATACTCTGAACAATCACTCACTGCTCTTGATTGAATAACTTTAGTAGATTTAATAAGAATAGATTTCTTGAAAGCTGCTGCTGAATGCTCTGGCCGTGAGATAAACGTGGACTGTGTTCAGATCACTAAAGGGGAGGAGCTATGCTAATAGGCCTGCTGTCTCATTTTGAGACACTTTCAGATTTATGGGGAAAACAAACAGAGTGGATGGATTTTTACCACAATAGGTTGTGTACACTCACTGCAGACACATACATATGTTTTAAAAAATATATATTAAAGTGACTTTTGCATAATAGGTCCACTTTAAATTATCCTAATTTTGTGTTGGAGGTCTTTTACAATAGACTTACATGCATACAAGGTCAAAAAACACTTTAGTTTTCTGAAAATATACATTGCATGCAGCATCACCAATAGCAGCTTATTAAAACGGGTTGCTGGTGAATAACACTGATGAGGTTGAGGTTTGAGGTCTGACGTTTTTGGACTCAATCACACCACATAAAAGTGGGAAAACCTTGAAAGTGGAAGGTGAAATTCATTGCCCCAAAAATATTCTTATCAGAACATAAATGTTTGCATATTAAAGCTTAGGATGAGTGGCCTTGGGATCCTGAGATAAACAGCAGGTGAAAGCAAGTTGGAAAACATGTAAGCATCCTTTGTGTTCATATACTGTATGAATGCCTCCTGGTTCTGTAGAAAAATGTTGTAATTGTTAAAATATAGAAAATGTCAGGCTCTTTAACCCATAAAAATCCTTCAGAATACTGAGGGAGGCATTCCCAAGCACAGATAATCTAAAAGTAGAGATTTACACAGCAGACATCATCGATTCTTGAGGTTTTAATGATTGTTTAACTTTTAAACAGGTACTTGGCAAAGCCAGCATTGAGGGGTGATCTGTATGCATAGACCCCAACTGATATTTTATCAAGTAACACAACATCCACGGCCCTTGCACTGGGGGGTTGCCATGGCGACGCGAGAGGCTGGGACATAGGTATCTTAGGACGGCACTAAATCAATGTGTAGACAGTTTGGCTGAGCCAATATTTTGTAAATGAGACTCCAGGGAGACCAACCCACCCTGACAAAGGTATTCCTCGCTTCATTCCCAGCTCTGAATTTTGCTTTTAAGATCACTCTGTATCAGTAAATACACTAAAGAGTGCTTTTAAGGGACTTCTATTTGAATTTCAGTTTGATATATATTTTATATGTATGTGAAATCACGTGATTTAGGTCCTAAAATGTTCACAATAGAAGAGCAAAAAAGACAAAACTATAACAAATTAAGAAAATGATTTTCTTGAAAACGTGAAACCCTGGTTATTTTGAAATCTCAGATATCCTCAAGTTATCTGTTCATATGTTCAAATGTGGCACATAAGGACATATTGCACCATATTTGAGATTAATAGTTATGTTTCCATCTTAATGTATGTGCATTTTGGGATAATGCATAAAAACACTATATGGAAATGTCAAGATTTGCATAAATTCTAAAAATGTGCATAACAAAAGTTTGCGCTCAATTAAGGCAGATAAACTGATAAGACGGCATGCGCATAAACTAGGATGAAAGCACATTTACTGAATTAATCTCTCGGATTATAAAGTCACTCATGTGACTTGTCCTCAACAGTGGATGTGATTGGAAAACCAGACTAACCAGAAGATCAATTTCATCAATTTATCATTTTGTTCTGGTTTTACCACTGTCAGGTATTAACTCATTTCTCCTGCATGGCCACAGACAGCAATACCTCAGAGACAGAATGAAAAATGTCTTCAGACTCTCTATCTTTAGGCAGAGAAAGATTGTTGACATTTGTGTTTGCGTGAGAAAGTAAGACGCATGGAAATATCTGACCTCTCGTGTGATGGGTTTACTCAATGATCCCGCTGGGTTTCTTGTCTCTGGCTCAGCGGATCCGTGAGAAACCAGGAGTAATACAAATATAGAAGCATAACAGATCCAACCAGTCCCGAATACAACATCTCGGTGACATTTGTAATTCCGGTCTCCTCATCATATTGCACACAGTGACAGCATGCAGACCTTGGGGAATATCATGTGCAATTCCTATTACAGGGGATATTTTAAAATGACTCCGTTGTGTAAAATTGCATGTCTAGTTCCATGATATTATCTCTACTAGGGCTGTCAATTAATTAAAATACTTAATCATGATTAATCTCATATTTTTTGTTTATGCATTTAGTCCTGATAATATAAACAAATAACGTGTAAATGTTTGGTGAATGTCTGGAATATATATAGCCTACAAAGACTGGACAGAGTCAAATTACAAATATTTCAAGATTAAAGTGCCCTTATGTTAAATTTGAGGTTCGTAATTTTGTTTTGGACATACTCTGCTCGGTCAGATTACCCAATCTGTTGTGATTGGTCTACTCTGCTCTGATTGGTCAGATGGCCCAGTCTGTTGTGATTGGTCTGCTCTGATTGGTCAGATGACCCAGTCTGCTGTGATTGGCCTACTCTGCTCTGATTGGTCAGATGGCCCAGTCTGCTGTGATTGGTCTACTCTGCTCTGATTGGTCAGATGACCCAGTCTGCTGTGAGTGGCCTACTCTGCTCTGATTGGTCAGATGGCCCAGTCTGTTGTGATTGGTCTACTCTGCTCTGCTTGGTCAGATGGCCCAGTCTGTTGTGATTGGTCTACTCTGCTCTGATTGGTCAGATGGCCCAGTCTGTTGTGATTGGTCTGCTCTGATTGGTCAGATGACCCAGTCTGCTGTGATTGGCCTACTCTGCTCTGATTGGTCAGATGGCCCAGTCTGCTGTGATTGGTCTACTCTGCTCTGATTGGTCAGATGACCCAGTCTGCTGTGATTGGCCTACTCTGCTCTGATTGGTCAGATGGCCCAGTCTGTTGTGATTGGTCTACTCTGCTCTGATTGGTCAGATGGCCCGGTCTGTTATTGGTCTACTCTGCTCTGATTGATCAGATGATCCAGTCTGTTGTGATTGGTGTACTCTGCTCCGATTGGTCAGATGGCCCAGTCTGCTGTGACTGAATTTCAATTATTTAAAACTGAGTTGTCAGATCGGATTTGCAGAGAAATTATTGTGATGCTCCTCAACAGACAGTGTACTGACTTTAAGTAACTTTGCAAGTACATGTCAACTTATTCTATTAATCCTACCAGTCTACTAATACTCGAACACTATAATGAGAGTTAGACTTAGGTGCAATATTATATAGAATGTGTTAAAGGGACCATCAAAATAAAGTGAAACCAACTTGATCTTGTGAGTTCACATCATGACTGCATGGCTATATTGCGTGCGGGTTGTGTTGCAAAGAATTTGAACTTGGGCCGTTCTAAACAGCAACCCTCATTGATCGCTGGGGTCACCTATTGTCAAAACAAAGAAATCTTGAACTTCTGAGAGTCTGCAAATCAAAAGACCTGAACCACAGGTCAAATAATAGATATATAATTCCTCCGATTATTAATCATTCTTAGTCAGTGGGACTTGGTGCAAAATGACAGATCCGCTCTGATATGATGCTCATTGGTAAGTATAAGGATTTCTCAAACCATCAGATTTATCCACACTGAAAAACACTGACATAAAAGACTGCAAGTGAAACCCAGTTCTTTGTTTCAACCACAAATAGCAATA
Source organism: Meda fulgida (assembly GCA_030578275.1). NCBI lineage: Eukaryota > Metazoa > Chordata > Actinopteri > Cypriniformes > Leuciscidae > Meda > Meda fulgida. The sequence goes on along the minus strand of CM060625.1, from coordinate 2,696,603 downwards.
GAGAAGCCGAGTTGCGCAGTGCAGGTTTGAAGTACTGTAATAATAACTTTCACACATATTACAGATGTAATCTGTCATGATGATTTTTTCTGCTGCACACAAGACCTTCACTGGTACTTAGAGATAACATTTCTACAGATGACAGTATTTCAGTCGTAGGTGACTTTCACACCAGTTGAGTTTGATTAAGACAATTATTTCTATGCAAATAGCAGAAATGTCACCATCACCCGCGCTGTGCAAATGCGAGACAGTTGTGTCAACACCAAAAAAAAACACCAGACAACTGAGAACTGGAAAGACTGCAACTTAAATATACATGATAAATGAGGGAAATGAAAAACATCTGTGCAGATCAAATGAATCACCATGACAACTGATAAGTGGCGGGAAACTTAAACAAAGGAAACATATGTGACTGAAAATAACAAACTAAATGTCCACAAAAATGAAAACATCATCCAAAGAGAACAAAACTGTGACAAACACATTACACATATACATACATTATATATATATATATATATATATATATATGAGAACATATTTCAAATAGTATTTGTGCTTTTGGAAAGCATCTTTACAAATCCTTATGAGTCCTGTTATTTTGAGCACAAACCATGTGCTTTCAATGCAGATGGAATACAATGCAGCATTTAAGATGCATGAGAGCATTCAGGAGCATTTAAACTTTTGTGCAAAACAATCCCACATGTTGTTCAGGCCCTGTTATACAGTACATAAAAACATATTACTTTAAAATTAATAAAGGAAAAGTTCACCCAAAAATGAAAATTATCCTATAATTTACTCACCCTCAAGTCAGGTGTTTATGAATTTCTTCTTTCAGCCGAACACAGAATTATATTAAATAATATCCTGGCTCTTATAGCTTTGTAATTGCATTGAATAGAGTCCGAGTTTTTGAAGCTCCAAAAAGCACATCCATCTATCATAACAGTAGCCTAATCCATACGGGCTTACATACGTCGGGTCAGAGGTCACCCTTCCGCTGGAATTCAACTCTCTCATGAACGTGCGTAAGGTCGTCACCAGAAGCCAGTGATTTACATTTATGGATTACATTTATGATGGATGGATACGGTTTTTGGAAAGTCCAAAACTCGGCTGAAAGAAGAAAGTCATTTACACAGGAAGAGTGTAAGAAGAATATTTTCATGCCCCCATTATATCATCTTAATATACTGGATCAAATACGCAATTAAAAAAAAAAAAAAAAAAAAAAAAAAAAAAGGCTTGAGGGTGAGTAAATTATGGGATAATTTCAATTTTTGGGTGAACTATTTCTTTAATATATGACTACCTTGAAACCAATAGTGGCATCTCTAGTGCTCTGCTCTTGTCCAGGTTAAAGTCGACATGAAACGTTATAGTTATAGTCTCTTCTTCCCTATTGTGCCATATCAGAGTAAAACGGCTTCTGGAACAAGAACAAATGTAGGGCGGGGCTCATTGTTGTTTTCTATTGGTGGATCTCATGTGAGTGACAGGTTGCCCCGCCCTCGCGCCAGTGAACACATCATCAGAGAAGAGATGTCACTACAAGAAGGAGGGGAAGTGATTTTGATTAAAGATTTTGAGGGAACATGAATTAAAAATAATAATAGTGATGTGGACGGATAAATAATTTCTAATAAAAACTGCAATATTCCTTTAAAAAAATATATATATATTTTAATATTCTTCATGAATAAATTAGAGGCATGCATCCAATCAGTGCAGCCCCCTCTGTTGGTAAAAATCATTACTACACTGATTGCTCTGGTAACCAGCAGGCTGTAAAACAGGGCTGTGAAGCAAATCCGAAATACAGTATTAACATCCGGACAAATAAAATAAAAATAAAGGTTCTTTATTGGCCTCTATCAATGAAGATCTTTTAACTTTCACAAAATCTTTCCATTGCACAAAAGGTTCTTTATAGGGTTCTTTAGAACCTAGCATTCTTCACACTAAGAAAACGATGGTTCTTGTAAGAACTGATGAGTGAAAGGTTCTTTGGGGAACCCAGAATGGATGCTCTATGGCGTCGCTGCAAAAAACAACAACAACAACTCTCAGAACCTTAATTTTTTAGGGTGTAGAAGGAACAGATCACATATCCACGCCAAAAAGAAGTGATCTAAACCCAAAATCAATGGAGAGTCTGTAGGAAATTACATAGTGTTGGGATGTGGGTATCACAGCTCAAGCAAAGCACTGAGAATGCACACGGTTTACTGTCTGTTTTCTTTGTTTAACCCCATGTGTTTATACTCCAGAACACTGCTGCTATTCCAAAGACAATCTTCTTCAGCGGAGACAGTATTCCTCATTCTTCTCTGTCGCTGCCATCTTGGCTCAGCACAGAACGTGTGTGCCTGCGGTGAGAGCTCGCGGATACTAAAAATAACCTCGGCGGAGAGAATGTAGCCATGGTAACATCACAACGGATGCAATGGCAGGAGTGATCTCCAGAAAACATGGCTGAGTAAGAACAGCAGATTATGCGGGGAACACACACACACACCATGAATCCGATTTCGTCACGGTGTAGGTCTGTGTTTTATGGTTTCTGTTTTTTTTTTCGCACATGACTGGACAACAAGGCCATGTGTGCATGTAAATAAGGAGACAGTGTTGAATCTTTTCTCTTTCACAGGGCTATATGCATATGTGCTCTATTGTATTTTCATTTAAGATTCAAAAAATATTAGTTAGTTTTATTTGTAGCAAATTAATACGTTTTAATGTATTACATTTCAGTGGTTTTGGTTCTGATATAATGGACCAACAGCTATTCAATACACCTTTCATAAATTAGCACACCATCATACTCCTGCTATTTTATCAGTATACTTCATTTGATATGTATGAATGGAATAACCAGATTTAGGTTCTGGAAACGTTGGTTTTTGGTTCCCTGAACGTTTCTAGAACGTTCCCTTAAGGTTAGGGGAACATTACCAGAACGTTCTCCTTGGGTATAACCTAAAAATAACCTACAGGGAACGTTCCTAGAACGTTTTTGTTTGGTTCCCAGAAAAGAACCACATGGGAAACATTCGGGAACGTTCTGTGTTTGCTATTGTGTCCCATGCCCATGATGCAATGACTTGAATTTGAATTTCCAAAGCTGAATAAATAAGCTTTCCACTTATGTATGGTTTGTTAGAATTGTACAATATTTGGCTGAGATACAACTATTTTAAAATCTGGAATCTAAGGGTGCAAAAAATCAAATCATTGAAAAAAAAAAAAAAAAAAAAAAAAAAAAAAAAAACACCTTAAAGTTGTCCATTTATGTTCGCGATTGTGCTGCATTCACTCACAAAAATAAATGTTTTATATATATGTATATAGTGGGAAATTTACAGAATATCTTCATGGAAAATGATCTTTACTGAATATCCTAATGATTTTTGGCATAAAAGAAAAATCGATAATTTTGACCCATACAATGTATTATTTTAGCCTGGCTAACGCCAGACCCAATTCTCGTTGAGACTTGGGTCTGGGAACCACATGTACATTTTCTCGTATTTGAGGCGTGGTTTACGATTGCCCGGCGCCGTTTATTGGGTGCTAAGCATGTCTGTCAAATGCGCCTGTACGTAGCTCATATGCAATCGTTTCAATTATACCAGATGACATATGTAGAGCGACAGAAATTAGACAAGGAGACGATAGGTAAGATATTTTTGTGTAAACAATGACGTTCAGCGACTATTGCCGTTTGTCCAAGATAAACATGCGTCTGCTGCCATGTTGAATCCATAGAAATAAACAAACTGCTTCGGTGTGTCGCATAGATGTCGTCATCGTCTTGCTCCCTCCCCGTTCTGTGATTGGTTCCCTATGAGGCGAAAATCTGGCCCATGGTATCCATACTGCCTTTCAGCGTGAATAAAATCAGTAGTATTAGTATTATTTACTATTGCCACAAATATTCCCATGCACAGTCCATGTTTATCTCCTCGCCAGAGCATTCAACAGCAGCTTTCAAGTAAGAAATGTATCCTTAAAGCTACTAAAGTCCTTCAGTCAAGAGCAGTGAGTGATTTTCTGTTTTTCTTTTGTTTGATTCATATTAACAGCATATATAGCAGTAGATGCTGTATATAACGCTGCTTTCACTTTAATACACAGATCTATTAAACACGTGATTTCTTGGCGTTTACATTCACACACATAACCGCCTGTGTTTATGTGAACTTTGTGTGTTTGACATATTCGAGTATTTGATAAGCGCAATAAGACGTGAAAGAGAACTCAGTTTTATATTCATGGTCTGACATCTAGTTCTCGGTGCGCTTGCTTCGGATCTGGTGCTCAGAAAACCAAATATCAGAGGTTTAGACTGATATGTCTTTAAAACACATAGATAATAAACTTTCATGATGAAGAACTGCAATGTCACATGAGCGTGAGTGTGATCGCGATAGAGATGATAATCAAAACCAAACAGATGTTTTAGTTTGTCACAGTATCTGAGGCAGGAGCTGCACAGGCTCCGCCCTCTTCTGGAGAAGGGGTGGGGAGCAGCAGCTCATTTGCATTTAAAGATACATGCACAAAATCGGCTTGTAAAAAGGGGCATAATAGATCACCTTTAAGATAAATCAAAACACCAGATAAATGCACAGAGAACCAAGGTAAATAAAGATCTAATATTACAATTTCAGGTAAATGTAACATAACACTTTACAAGCAGTTTTATTTACATCTTTCCACGGTTGAAACACTGAACGATTACATGATACATTTCAGTAAGTTGTACTTTCTTTCGACATCCCTTCTGATGTTCATTCTAGTTTATTTCATGCTGTAACTAGTAAAGTGGAAGAGATCATCCGTTCATGCGCTTCGCACTACAGCGATCTTTGTTTGAATTCTGTATTAAAATTGACTATTCGAAAGCCACGACTTTGTTTTATATCAAAAGTAACTTATTGCGATTTATTGGATTGGAGGCATGATACTAATGTTTGGTTAAGTTTTATTCACACATCAACTGAAAACAGCATAGTTTTTTTTTTTTTTTTTAAATCGATCCTTGGGATCGGTGTAGCTTCTTATTTCTTTTATTTCTTGCCAACAGAATGTTCAGTTTTGGCCAAGCAACCAAAGTATTACCCCCTGACCAAAAGCTGCTGGTCCTTAAATGTTTTGGGAATGTTAATAAGGGATAATACTGGAATAATTTCCTGCTGCAGACATGTCTAGGAGAAACTGTGGGTGGTTATGATCATACTTTCCTGTCCTGGAGACAAGACAACATGTCAAAACTATATATACACACCATGTAAAAGTCTATTTTTATGTCCATTTTGATTCTTTTACTTTGTAACTTATTTGACTAATTCCCATTATTCCCAAAAGGGATTCCCTTTAGATTATTTAATTTAACATACAATAATTAGTCAAATATTATAATACATCTTAAATGATCCTAGATTTTTCTGACGCAAGTATTATTTTCAGTGTTCATTTAAAGACATGATTATACACATGGATGTTTGTGTTCAGTCTGCAGAAAATGACCAGAAAAACAACATCATAAAATCTAAAAATCTATTTTAATTTCGACAAAGTTAAATCAATTGCTTTTTCCTATCGGCAGACAGGTCCCATGCACTCTCTCACACACTCAGAAGATAAAAGATAATCGCTCTTTATATCACTCAGAACAGCTCTTGCAATGCTAAATCTCGTTGTCACGGTCACTGGTTGCAGCACAAAGGAAAGTTGTCAGGATCAAGAAGACTTATTTTATTAAACCAACTCAAAACACTGAAGAATCTCTAGAAACTGAACAACCAATGTAGTAATGACATAGAACTGACTATGAACTGAAAGACACGTACAGGGTTGAGGGTTTAAATACACAGCAAACAGAGGCACTGATGAAACTAAAGACACACCCGAACTGAAATTTAAATCAAATCAGTAACCAAGGTAACAAAACAGGCAAAGGACAGAACTAATTAGCAAACTATAAAGCGAACTAAGGGGCTGTTTACACGACACCATTTTTAACTAAAAATGTCAAACTTTGTGTTTTGGCCGTTCATTTACACGACAACAGCATTTTGGTTTCAACGTCCACGTTTTTGAAAATGTTCTCTGTGTAAACAGCAAAAACGGGAATCTCTGCAGACGATGATGTCATGCACATGCGTATTACGTGTTCAGTCTGTAGTTTCATCGCCATCTAATGGCCTGCAGCAGAATACAGCGTTTTTGCAGATCCGTGAGAATAGGGATCGCTTTGACAATGGTGTCATCATACGCGTCAAACTTCTCCGTTTTAAGCATATCGTTGTCGTGTAAACGTACCCTAAGAAACAGACATTCACAGAACAGGGAAACAGATCAGAAACAAACTCAAAACATGACAGCTGTTCATTTCCCTCAGGAACCAGCTTTCGGGACCCACTGATGACATACAAACTAGGAATTCAATGAATATTTAATGAATCTCTCTGTTTGATGATGTTAGAAAATAATCTCAACGTTTTAAAACATCAAAGCAACAAAAGTGGCATATCCTATGTGTTCTGTATTCTGCGGTTGTTCACTGCTCAATGTTTTTGCCCACAGCATTTTGTGAAGTAATTAAATGTGCCACATATGCTATCAAAATAATTCAGTGACCCACAGATTGTGCAAAGCTTTAAAGTCAACGTGAAATAGCATTTGTAACCTACTTCTCTAATGTTATGTATTTTGGCTTCGCTTTACCCATCAGGAATTGATTGGATCATAAGTGTTTTCTATGACAGCTGCTTTGACGGGAGAGACTGAAAAATAAGCGGGTATCAGCCAAAAAGCGAACGATTTTTTAGAGGCAAAGCAAGTTATTACTTTTAGATTAAATATTATGAAGGCACCATATTTTTTCTTTGGAATTATAAGCACTGAAAAAAAAAAAGGTACATTTTTGGTTTCATGTTAACGTTAACTCAAAGCCTTAAGGTGCAATTTCAACCAAAATGTGCAAAAATTCCATATTTAGCAATGTATGAAGCACAGCTCATACAGAAATCCCTTTTAAACCAAGCAGCTTCTGTTGGTCAATGTGGCGAATTCACATGACCAACTGGAACACAATGTGAAATCTGTGTGGAGAAATCTTTCGCCTTCACAAGTAAATCCAGATTGCGTGGATTCCTATTGGATCCTATTGCGTGGATTTCACCCATGAAACCTCTCCAAACAGCAGTATGTTAGTGCTGGTTGCAGGTAATGGAAAAGTTTTGAAGAAACAATTTGATAGAAACAATTCTGTCAAAGAATAAGCCCAAAATAGCAAGATACTCAGAATACAGGAGCTGTGAAAACTAGAACAGAATGCAACCATATATAACGAAAACAAACAATGAGAAAACATAACTTAAATACACATACCAAACCAATCAATGTGATGAATAACAGGTGTGATAATCAAACAATAAAAGACCATAGAAACTGATGAAAACCAAGGTAACTGAACAGAACAAACAACCACCCAAAGCTTAAGCTAAATGTGATCGCAATAATTGTAAATTATAAAAGAGATTTAAAATGTATGATCAGTTGTGCCACATTCAAAGCCATATGTATACATGTGACAAGACACCAGAGGAGCACTAAAGCTAATGAACTATTACAGAAAAATTATCAATTAATAAGTGCCAATGTAGCATGTCATAAAACATCACTCTAGACTTTACTGCTTAAAGCCAAGCAAACTTTAAACAAAGGCTAGTCCTTATGATACCCAAAATAGCAACACATACAATGGCGTAACTGTGGCATAATTTTTGCAAACCGCAAAACACATACCAATACGTACACATCACTGCAGTTTCTAAAAGAAATGAACACTAGAGGTAATAAAGCAGCAAACACTTTTAATCATTTTCACACACAATTATGATTACAAGGGCAGATTATGGATTGATAAAGACTTGTTTTCACGCGGCTCCTTGCACAATTATGTTATGACCTCAAAACACTTTTTACCATAGTGCATGATTTGTAAACTAAATGAAGTTCCTAAACGTAAGTTTAGGAGGAGTGAGCCAATCTAATCTTTCAATCAAAAGCCTGAGTATATAAGCAGCCACTTACCTCTCCCTAGTATCAGTATCCCTCCATCTCCCCAAACTCCACCTTCATCTTAGGCACCTTGCCCTTTTTTGCATCACTTAACCAACTCCATATGTTCGGCTATTCTTACCTACCATGTGTCACAGTTGGCTTAGATAGGAAGACAAACAGATTAAGCTCAATATACATCTATTGTAAAGAAAGCTCTCTGAGCGGGCAGACATAACCGAGATCAGTCAAAGACAGAGTGAACAGGAGGAACTAAATAGCAAACACAGATGATGCTAATTAATAGGACACATGTGATACAGATGAACTAAAGATGGTAACCAGGGAGACAGACTAGTGGCGGGAAACTGAACAAAGGAACATGTGACAAATGACAACTAACTGAAAAGTCCATGAACACAGCGGTGACTCCAAGCTTGCTCGGTAGCTTAGCTGGTACAGAATTGTACTTTTGGTGCGGAGAGATTGGGTTTGAATCCCGTGAAAGATGAGTCATGATGAAAAACTTTAAAAACAAGCTAAAGGGCATGGTTTCAATTGCGTTTTTATGCCACATTTGCTTTTGTTAACACTATCAGTTAGGTTTAGGGTTTAGTGTAGGTGTACGTTATTTTAAAACGTGATGGAGCGTTCATCTTTTAGTGCCACTCACCGGATATTTCAATTCAGAACTTCGGAGATGTAAAAACATTGCCATATTCACGTTCATCTGTTCTGGAAAAAAATAAACATGCTTTTAGCGCCACTGACTGGACACTTCACTTTAAAACTGTTGCGAAATGAGCACAATGCAAAACTATTTTGCGTTTTTCTTAAATGTTCCCACATTTACGTTTTTATACAATAGATAGGCAACCCATGGTTTTCATGGATTGGTCTAAGTTAAACAAGTTAAAAGATCTCTGTCAACAACTGCTGTCAATGACCACAAAATACAATTTAAACTCAACCCAGTTTGAAGTAAAAATGAAAAAAAAATGTGGGTAACTCTTCATTTTAGTGTCTCTGTTACACATTTTACCTGTAGTTACTATAGTAACACCACCACATTATAAATAATTAAACACAACCAGCCCTAAACCAAACCCTAACCCTACCCAGCAAGCAATAGCCATTAATTCACTGTTTAAGTTTAACTATAGACCCGATATAAAATGGCTATGAGTAACCCACTTCTAGCCAAAATAACATTGAATTTGGTTACATGTCGTTTTTGCTAAAATAACTTACGAGATATTCCATCATGTAAGCAAAGTCAACAGTGAGTAAGGTGTTTGGTTTCATTTCTTTGACATGAATTATGTGTAGCCTGTGCGTCTATTCTTGGGCTATATGGTTTATTACATTTTCACTGACAGCCCAAATTTTGCCTTGTTTTAGCCTAGGCGTCAGGGCAGTGTTTGGACGGCTATTAGACATCTTTTAAACGCAAAATGTCTTGCTGGATTATAATTTTATCGTAAGTACATGTTGTGAATTCATATTAGTCAGTAATTTATTTGTGTAATTACTCTGTAACATGGGCACCTTAAGATAAAGTGTAACTGAAATGTATTTACATTAATGCACTTACATTATATGGTTTTTGGGCAATAGAATAGGAATTAACAATAAAGATGTACAATTCATCACACTGTTTTGCAATAATTGCAAAAAAAAGGTTAGCATGTTTGTGGAATAGCATGCATAAAAAGTACCTACCACCTGACAGATGTCACAGAAATATGTGTTCTGAGTCAAAACAGTGTCTGTGTGACAGCCCTGGTCTCTGTAAAACAGTCAGGGGAGCCTGTGTTTTAAGCCAATGTCTCTCAGTCATTATGGGCTGCATCCGAAAACATAGGCAGCTGACTTGTTGTCTCACTGCTCTATCAGGCAGTGACTTTGTATGCAGCGTATCAGAAGAAGGCAACTCACGAAACTGATTTCTGACAGACTTCTGAGGCAGCGTAACAGTTTAATGATCTACAGCAAAATAAAGTGAGCTTTGGTGAGAACAAAGCTAATATTTAATTGCTACTAAAGTAATTTCTCGCTAGAAATGTCATCAGAAGTTGAAAACGTTGGTCAAAGATGTACATTTACACAGAAACTGACCACCAAAACCAACTTTCAGACGCCATCTTTATTTTTTAGCTCAACTATCACAGAATGGAAAGCACAGTATTGTGGGATATCAAAGGCTGCCTTCAAAAATCGATCAGATTAAGGTCTCAGGAGACAGAAATAAAGCTAACATTGGATTCAGACAAGCCTTTGCCTTCCTACCTTGCAATGCATCCTCTGAATGCAGAATTTATAAGAACAGTTTTGGAGAGGGGGCATGAGCTTAAAGTGAGCACAATGGCAGAAGTTAGTAACCCTTACCACGGCTAATAATGTACAATCTGTGGAAAACAAAAGTAGAACATTTGAATAATGACGATTCAAGCTTCAAAACAACATATCGGCATAAAAGTGTCATAAAAATAATCATTTCAGATGCACTACCATTCAATACATGTTGATTTTATTCTTTTTTTATTAAATAAATTATCAATATAATTCATCAAGGGCACATTAAATTAATAAAAAAATAGAGTAAAGACATTTATAATGTTACAAAAGATTTATATTACAAATAAATGCTGTTCTTTTGAATTTCTATTCATTAGAGAATCCTGAAATAATCTCAGTTTACATAAAAATATATGAAGCAGCATAACTGTTTTCAAAATGAGGTTAGAGCCCATCGCAGACGGAGAGCTGACGCCTGCCACGATCACATCGCCAGCAGACAGGAATGAGCCAAGGATCGTTCCAGAGCCAGAGCCTGACGGATCACAGTGGGAGTACTTATGGCATACGAGAGCATGGAGGAAATCCCCCACCCCCCACCCCCCACATTGGATTCAGGTCATGCCATTGAGGGTGAGCTGTAGCTGGTCCCTGCAAACATTTATGATGATTTGGATATTTCCTTGATTCTCCCATTCCCGCTGGTCCTGCTCAGCTCCAAGTCTCCAGTGTCCCCGCTAGTTAAGCACAGATTGAAGTTTCCTGTGTCTCCAGAGTACTCACCCAGCCTCCCTCTCCCTCCTCCACTTCCAAGTCCAGCCAGTTCCTCTGACCCACCTCCGCTGGCTCTATTTTGTGGATTTGCCTCAGGTCTTCAGTCTCCAGCTCCGCCCAGTCAAGAGGATCCCTTAGATCCGCCTCCAGCTGTCGATCCCCTCACTTCACCTCATCCCGTTGACCTGTAGGCTCTGCCTTGGCTCCTCCCTCCCTCGGCTCAACCTGGTACCAACGTCCTTAAGGCTCCACCAGGCTCCTTCATCCCTTCGGCTCTGCCCTGGTCAGATGTTGCTCTGCATATCGGGCTCCACCTTCCTTCTGGCCCCGCATTGGTCCTCAAATGTCAGGATTATGATAAGTTTAGTTTCCATTTGGTTTCCATGTGTTTGTCACTTGTGTCTCCAGTTCAGTTTAGTCTTGAATCCCTAGTTCTCATTCAGTCAGTCGTGTTCGACATTACGTCGGACTGACGTCATGGGGTCTCGCCTAAGAGACCAATCACTTCCAAGTGGTAACAAAATGAGCCAATGAACATTGGCCAGTGAGACTTGCATGCCGAGTCACACCCACCCGGACATACGGGTATAAATAGGACCGGCATTACTTAGTTCATTCATATTTTGCTTCAAAGCTGTGCAGTTGTACAGCAATCATTAATTCCATTCACCTTTCAAAAGAAATAGTACATTTCTAAAAGCACAAAGAGCAAACAGCAATTCTAATTGCTATCTAGGAGACAATTTTAGCTCGTCATAGGATCTCTCTGCCGGTGTGATGACGCATCCAGTGGTGTAGAGCAGTCCGGCTTGCTGTGCATGTGAGAGTGCTGCATTTCAACCCTAGGTGCTTCGGCGACCAGAGCAGTTTCCCTAAAAGAGCTAGCATGGACGCTCAGCGTCTTTTTCAAGATGTCTTTCCGTCCGTGTGTTTCTGGATGCAGTCGTTTCCTGACTTCATCTGACGGATGAATGGTGGATGGTGCATTTTGGCATTGCGTTCAGGACTCTCCTTCAATATGGAGGCAGGAGTCCCCTTAGCCGAGGGCTGTCCCCTTAGCCGAGGGCTGTCCCCCTGCGGCTGCACTGGCTCCAAGAAGACCGGAGGGATACTGTTCACCCCGAGCCACCCGCAGGAAGGCGAAGCAGCCCGCATAGACCGCTAAACCATCAAAGCGCACATCGAAGCGGCCCTGAGAGATGGAAGGAGCTGCTCTGATTCAGGAGACGGTCCTCATGCCTCCAGGGGTAGGCAAAGTCCTTTTAGGCAACTCATGCCACTCGGCCGCCATCTTGGCAACGCCTCCGCGCAGCTATTTTGGACTAACAAGACCAGGCTCCTGTCTAAATGAATGGGCAGAGAGTCAGAACTGCACTTTCACTGGTCACCGGGACATAAAAACTGAATGTATAGAAACAGAAGTAAAATATGATAAAAATCGCTGAAAAAGTTTGATGACTTTGCCCCAAAATAAGGTTTAAAACGCCTTTTTCCCCACAGGTTATACTTTTACTACGCATTCACAAGGGTTCTCGTCTCCGCTGTCGCAAACCTCAACTGTGCGCATGCGTCAGTGGAACCAGACGATAGGTTTAAATGTTTCCCGACTTGACTGTTAAAAGCAGATGATTGGCTTTCCAGCGGGAGGGGCGGGACATGTGCATACAACCGCCATCTTTGGCGTTACGAGTTTTCCCTATATAGTTGAGGATTGAGGAAGTGGCATGTCTCTATATAAATTGTTTCTGGGGTAGGTCACTAAAGTTCTCCGTGTGCCCCGTACCTGAAATGGTGGCCTGTCCCTGAGAAAGTAGATCCCCTTCGGTATGGAGGACAACCCCCTTTGAGCTTACATGGGGCGCTGGGTAGGTTACGACATTGTGAGAGCAAGTTGCCAAAAGGGCACGTAGTAGCTTGATAGCATCTTCATCTCCAACCCTTGTAACACAGTTCAGAGGCTATGGCGCTTTCCATCCGTTTTTTTTTTTTCAGTCTGACGTAACATCGAATGTGATTGACTGAATGGGAACGTCTAGGTCCCTGAAGGAGGGATCGGAGACATTACATCCCCCCTGCCACAGCCCTGAGCCACCGCTGAATGGCTGGGATCCTCTCCCGGCTCCTCACCAACACATCAATGAAGTAAGTAATGCCAGTCCTACTTATCCGTATGTCCGGGTGGGTGTGACTCAGCATGCAAATCTCACTGGCTAATGGTCATTGGCTCGTTTTGTTACCACTTGGAGGTGACTGGGCGATCCCATGACGTCAGTCCGACGTAACATCTCCGCTCCCTCCTTCAGGGATATATTAGTAACCTAGATGTTAGTTCCCTTAATTACACTAACCTGTCAATCATTACATCTCCCTGTGTGTTTTAGCCCTTAGTTTCCTCAGTTCTTTGTTCAGTCTCGTCTTTGTATTATGTGGTAGTTATGATTTATTCCTGGCAATCTCCTGTGTGTTTCCTTTTTCCATTTATTATTAAAGACTGTGTCTTTATTCCTGCGTCTTTCAATTAATCACAGTCACAACGTGACACCTAAACTTTGAAAGCTATAGTGTACTTCAATGGTGCTTTTTGTCATTTTAGAGTTTGAAAGCCATTAATCTCATTTGCTTTAATTAAACAGAAAAATCTGGTCAGGATATTCTTCATAAACATTTTAATCTCAATGGAATAAAGACAGTTTGACATGGATTGACATCAGAGTGATCAAATAATGGCAGAATTTTCATTTTTGGATTAACTATCCCTTTTGACAACAACAAATGTGCTGAGTTCTCAACTCAAGCCTCCTACATTTATGTATATGCATAATGTATTTCTATACATTTCTCATCTGCAATTCTTGGGGAAAATGATTATACTGAAACCGAATATTTGGGCAAATGAAAGTAAAAAAACTGAGTCATCATTGTGTGATATCTGTCTCTTAGGTGAACAGTGAGAGAAACAGTGAGAGTTAGAGAGAGAGAGGTTTGAAGAAAGGATGGAAAAGGATAGAGACAGCAAAACATAGATTGGAGTGAGCCGGGAGTGAGCCAGGAGGAGCGCTGGCCTTTAGGACACTTTCCCAGAACCTGATGAACCTTTCTAGCCATGAACAATGACTGCAGCAAGCGCTACTCCTGCCTGAAGCCCGCTCCAATTTATCTGATTAAAATCACCATTGAAATGCAAGAGAGCTGCGCTATTAATCTTCATTACAGGAAAATTCAAAGGAGAAAAGACCCGCTTTTGACAGAGCTCTGAATAAACAGCCCTGTGACTCATCAGCACGAATGAACTACACTCACAAAGCCCCATAACAACTGAATAAAGAGAAATCTAGAACTCGCAATTTCAGAGAAGACGCAGTGTTCAAAACATGCAATAGAACAAGACAGTTAATGAATGTATTCAAAATGAGCATTAGCACAGCTGTTGTAATTATGTGTAGCTATAGTATTGGATATTGAACTGGCCTTGTGAAAAAGAAGTACATTTTATTATGGTTCATGTAATACAACTCAAGAGAAAGCTTAAGTGCAAACTGAATGTAATGCTTTCTCTTAATTGCATGTCATTAACTATTAAATGAAAATGTATTATAGTTTAAATGTATTAAATGCAGTAAACTAAACTTTTGAGCGTTTTTGACCCACCTTAAATACATCTTTATATAATTTCATAATTACTTCTATTGTATTTGAAATATGGTTAAAGTTACTGCTGAATGACCTGACAAACATTTATGGAAAACTAAAAAATACTTTAATGTCATTTCAATTGAAACTTGTATGTCTTTATTTAAATATACTTATAATTATACATTTGTAGTGAAGTTGCAATTTAATACATTTAAAATTAACTTTTAATTTAATATATAACACACTACAGTTAAAATTGTAATCAAGTACTTTACTTGTGCTTAAGTATGTCAGTCAACACATCCAAAAAAATTGCACTTCTTTAAAGCACCACAAAAATATTATTGAAACATGATTTAAAATATACTTTAAAGTAAAACTTTTTTTAAGAAACAGTAGCTGAAAGTGTACCCTCTTTAAATCAATATTCCATGATCTGAAAGTACTTTTTTTTATAAACATGTAAGAAGAGGTAAACTACAAGTGCACATTCAATACAATTAAGCACACTTTTTATTCACAAGGGTTTAGTATTAGCACAACATAAAGGTGAAACATAAGGTGAAAACCACTTTTGATTGTGAAATATGTATGTTGGAGGCCTATACATGTTCAAAAGGATCACTGACTTTGTAGTCTCTTAGCCAGTGTGTTGTTTTCTGGCAAACTTTAAGCAATAAGTACAGCGCACATTCAAATAAATGAATAAAACAATGTATTCAAAATAGTTGTAGTTCTTGTAGTTTAGGGTTTGAATCACCCTGTTCTTATAGTCCCCAAACACAAAGTGCCACAGCTGTCTTGGGGATTATTTGTAGATATATAAAAGTCCTGGTCAAGGGCATCAAAGAATGTTATGAATAATGGAATTTTGCCTCCACAGCATATGAATAATGTAATTTGTAATGTTACCATCTACTTTTGTGCCTCTAGAGATGTTTGTCACCAGATATTGTGTTTCTGTGTGTATGTGCACATGCAGTCAGCATAATACGGTACACCGTTCTGCTCACCACAAGACCTTAGCTTATCAGCATATTTGGTTTGAAAAAGAAAAAAAAGAAAAGAAATGCCAGCATCAAACCAGTTGTCACAACAGGGTCAGATGAAGCCAAGAGAGGATAAAAATTCAGCAGTCAATATTTATTAAAGAAGACCTATTATGCAAAATTCATTTTTAAATGGTGTTTGAACATAAATATGTGTCTGTAGTGTGTGTACACAACCACCCTATAATGGTAAAAATCCACTCACTCCTGTTTTTTTTAATCTCCATAAATCATAAGCAATGTCTCAGAACGAGCTGTTCTGTGTGATGTCACATGCTTAGGCCCCGCCCATGACTGCTGACAGACTCCACCCTATTAGCATCAAAACCAAACAGATGTTTTCGTTTTTGGCAGAGTTTCCGAGGCACGAACGGTACAGGCTCCACCCTCTTCTGGAAAGCAGGGAGCAGCAGCACATTTGCATTTAAAGATATGCATGAAAACAGCATGTTTTTCCTTCCATTTAAAAATGACACAGGTGAACATAATCAATAATGAGGGAACCCCAAACCAATAACTATAGTAACCATAAAAAAAAAAAAATATATATATATATATATATATATATATATATATATATACATATACATATTTCTCTACACAGTAATCACATTTGAATCACCCTGTATTTCACACATTTTATGTGCACACTTGAACTCTTTAGCTAACAATGTGCCATTGGCATCTGTGGTGCTCTGGTCACAGTTTAACAGAAATCAGAGGCGAGCTGCTCTTAAAATAGGGCCTTACAATGCAGCGTTCGCTCCGGGGGCTTAACCTGGATCTATCAATGCAAACAAGCCTGGTCATTCAGCGGAAGAAAAGCACTTCTGGCCACTGTGGAGCCCTGACAACTAACAAACTGCATGCCAGGCTGTGCCCTGCAGTTGGCGCCAGCCAGCATCGTGAGTTAGTTAGGAGCCATTGGTGTTTCTGTCCAGATCAATAGAGTTAATTTCCTGTTTGGAGACACCTTTGCCAATTTATAAGATAGTACTAATGTATGTTTAGTGTGTGCCTGTATAACAAAACAGAAAAAAAGTCTGGAAAATGCAATGCAAGCCATTTATGTTCTGTGTTGGGGCCATAAATATTACCTCAAATCAGGTTCATGCAGATCTGCTATTGGTTTTCTAAGCAATCAGACTGATGGGCTGTCACGTCAGCAACCAAACATTCCTTGTTATCCACACCAAAAAGTGTGCATATATTATCGTGATTTTAACGGTAAAAGATTATTAATTGGTTAACAGAAAGTTTCCGTACTATATAAAGTAAATAACTGTGATAGATCTATCCGTTAATTTAATGTAATTTTACAGTAAAATACAGTTACATTTAGTTTTTGGAAGTGAACAAGAACAAGTCATTGTATAATTTACAGTGAAAACCTGTAAATTGACATTCCCACAATTCCCTGCGTGACAATTCACATTTGATGTATTTTTGTTGAAATAACTTTCAAGGGAACTCGAGCTGCGTCAAATGTGTGGGAACGCCCCTGCGTGAGTGCGTCATGAAGCAGGTATGGAATCAGTCCAATGGCGAGACGGAACGTCATAGGCGGGTGACGTCATTGACCAGGAAGCTATAAAGCACCCCAAAATCACAACCGCATCAGCTTCTGTGCCTTCAGCAAGTGCTCTGTGTGTGAATATTGTCCAAGTGTTTTTTGTCCGTCATTTAGTGTCTACTAGGCAGGAGTTTTCACTATAAAAAATATATAAACGTATATAAAAATATATTTATATAAATGTAAAAAAAAGCGAGCGAACAGCTTTATAGAAAGTGTGTTCCCCCCTGTACTCATTAACTCACGGGTGGGGATACACACAAACTATGTGTTGTTTGTTTGGGAGTGCAGCATGCCCAGTCAGCTCTCGAGGGGGCTGATTGTGACCATTGCAAGCGCTTTCCTCTAAGAACGCTCCGTTCCCGCTGATCACTCTTCGAGGAGAGCGTTTCGGTTCGCGCTCCCTGCGGCTCGAGTCCCGCTTCTGTCGAGGCAGAGAGGCGGCGCTTGTCGTGGGGTTCACAAATTGATCTGACAGCAGGGTTTGAGACGGGCCCAGCCTTATCTCAGCCTTCACCTGCCAGATCTAGTGCCTCAGTTCAGGGTTTGGAAGCACGCTCTGCGGTTTCTTCTGCCCAGGCTAAGGCACCAATACTGCAACTATCCAGTTCTGAGGAGCTGGATGTTGTCAGTATTGAGACAGGGGATACTGAGGACTCGTCACATCATTCCCCTGAACATGAGGAGCTCATGGAGGTGCTTACTCATGCTGTATAAAAATTAAGCATTGAGTGGCCAAAAGTTAGACAGGAATCTAAGTAAATTAGATGCCAGATTTCTGCCTTCCCACATGCAACCTCCACGTCGGTGCCTACCGTTTTTTCCTGACCTCCACACTGAGGTGTCGAAGTCGTGGAAAAAGCCGGTTTCATACCATATTTTTAGCCCCCAAACATCTATGTATTCTAATATTACGTGGGCTAAAATGCATGGTTATGGGACGATGCCCAGGGCGGAAGAGCAAATCAACATCGTCCTTTAAGGCACCTGATTTACCCTCCAAGCCTTTAAGAAACACCTCGGCTTTGGTGGATTATGTCGATTCTGCAGGCATACCAAGTCAACCTTTTAAAGGACGTGAGTGAGAGTGAGGAGGTCAGCACTGACGTAGTTCGAGAACTGCGTCAAGCAGCCGATTTATCTTTGCGTGTCACCAAGGAGTCGGCCAAGCTAATGGGCCGTACTATGGCAGCCCTGGTGGCTGCAGAGAGACATCTGTGGCTGAACCTCTCAGGTATGAAGGAAGAAGAAAAAGCCTTCCTTCTGGACGCCCCCATATCTCCTGCTGGCTTATTCTGTGACTCAGTTAATGCAGTCATCGATAAGTTTCAAGAAGAAAAGAAGCAGGCAGCAAATACCTGCCACTCAAAGTTCACGTCCCAGGGACTGCTGGGCGGGAGCAGTCCTGGCCGTCGAGTAGCTCCTCACACCGGGCGCAGCAAAAAAAGAGTGTCGCGTCTGGAGCTCCCCCTGCAAAACAGTGGGACCAGGCGCGGAATTCTCAGGCGAAGTCTTCTGGCAGTGAAACTGATCTGAAGACAGTTATAATGGCCAAGAAGGCTTTGTCTAAGAAGAAGCCCTGACGCCACAGGCTGGATGCTGAGGTAGTCCCCACGCAAGAGAAAGGACTTCACCGCATAACGGTGCCCTTTCTCTCTCGGTGCCCTACCAACTCTGCCTTTATGCCGGGGCGTAGGCGGGCCCAGCGAGCGTTTTCCTGAGGGGTGCTCGCTCCCTCTGAGGAGGGATCCAGAGCAGTTAAACCAGTTGTTCCCTGCCGGTGCGCCGTTACAGGGCGCTGTGTTTGCTGCTCAAAATATTCCAGAGGCCAGTCTCAAGAGGCTGGTACCCTTAGTAGATTTTCTGGTGGAGTGGAAAAGTCTTCCAAGAGTATCTCAGTGGGTCCTGCAATCGATAGAGAAAGGTTATGCTATTCAGTTCAGATCTCGTCCACCTCGATTCAGTGGGATCCTGCCCACCTCCTCCCAACAGGGAGTCAGGTTATTACAGCCGATATTTCATCGTTCCAAAAAAGGATAGGGGGTTGCGTCCAATCTTAGATCTGCGCCTGTTAAATCGCTCAGTAGGGAAGCTCAAGTTCAAGATGCTCACTCTCAAGCAGGACTGGTTTGTCACAATAGATCTAAAAGACGCGTAGTTCCACATCTCCATCCTTCCGCAACACAGGCAGTTCCTGAGGTTTGCTTTCGGGGGCGAAGTGTGCCAATATCGTGTTCTACCGTTCGGTCTACCTTTATCTCCCCTTACATTCACGAAGTGCATGGACGCATCGCTAGTCCCACTGCGAGTCTAGGGTATACGCATTTTAACCCTCTGGGGTCTGAGGTGTTTTCTGGGTCCTGGAGGTGTTCTGACATGCTCTAACATTTGTGCTTATTTCTGATACTTGTGACATTTTCATGGCTAAAGTCTGATTACACTGAATTCAGCACAAACTCTGCTACAGTAATATGTCAGTAGCATGTATGTAAAAGTTTTTAGTTTTGAGATAATGACGATTATGCGGTGTTTGAAAAAAAAACACTGTTACTGAAATAAGGTCATAAAAGCCATACTAATTATTTCTTCACAAGACTTTTGAAAATTGTATCACGTAGCCTAGAATATTTGCTTCAAAACTATGTGAAAATCATCCTGACTACTCATTCAGATAAGATAATATATTGATTTAAATTTTGTAAGACATGTTTTGTGTAAGAAAGCTTTATGCGGGGAGGCGTTAACCAACAATTAATATGTAGTAATTTACACCTGAGAAAGACAAAGACCCTCCCCTAATGGCCCTATAAGGTGCTATCAGGCCCTATCATTATGAGGAGCCTTGCACAAAGAATGAGGATAGACTTAAAAAATAATAGCTTTTAGATTGTTTGGATTTATTTACAACACAACATAATCCAAAGATACATAACAAATGACAAAAAAGAACATTAGTAAACACACTGATCTAAAGACAGAGACTTGGACAGTCACACACCTTTGTGCCATTCCTAAAACATAGTAGGCTACATACCTGTCATCTCCCAGGTGTTTGATTTTTCTCTTTACCATGTTCATGTACAGAGACTCATGTGAATGTTTAAGTCAGCAGGACTCATCAGTGGAATCTGGTCCCCCCCCCCCACCTGTAAACATGCTGATATCAAGAGAAACTATAGGGCTGCACGATTTTGGGAGTACATTTAAGATTTTTCTGGTAAAAATTATGAAATTTACTAAATACATACACACCATATATATATATATATATATATATATATATATATATATATATATATATATATATATATATAAATGAAATAATAACAATAGATAGCAGGCACCCTGTAAATCGTTAACAAGCAACACTTCATTAACACTACACTAGAGAAAAATATATGGATTATCATGTTACTTCAAACGTTTCCATTCATTCCGACGTTATGAAATGAGATTGGAGTAAAAACATGAAGCCTAATGTTTGGTGCGTTTTGCTTTTCAAACGCATAGCGCGACTCAAACTCGCAGCGTGTGCAAGAGGGCATTTACTGAAGCGATCGAGCCACTCCAAACTATGAAACATTCTTACCATATTATACATATCTACGTGTGAGCAGATATCCACAAACACAGTATTTAACAATAAACACAGGTATAAACATTATAATATTCACCATGAATAAACACTCATATGAGCCTACTGGTATATCGCGCTGGGTTTAATTATCGAACACAAAAACATTCTCGTGTCGTACATGTATATACATTTAGCATTAGGCTTCATTTTTTTACTCCAATCACATTTCATAACGTACATTTTAGTCTGGCACCAGTTTAACTAGTAGCTACAATGTAAAGTTTATGCAATAATAACATGCTACTATTAGTGTCTTACCTTAGAAATCGTTCTCATAATCAAATCGTGTTCTTCTAATTCTTCTTAGGTAAATCCAAGGTAAACAGCACAGCACAAACACAGACTTCCAAACTCGACGAAAAGCAGAGCAGGACTGAACTCGCTGATTCTTTGTTTAGAGGTGATGAGGGCGTTGCGTTCCTTCACGTGGATCATTTGCATGTCAACAGCGCGCGTGGGTGTGGTCACATTAAAGTAAATGAGCTCTGGCTGGAGAAAGTGTACATGTCATTGCTTTCGTACGAATTACTTAAACAGAGAATATTTGTTTTTGATATGATTTACATCGGAGACTTCAAGCTTCGTAAAGACATATGTTTCATCTCACAGTGACAAGTATTCGCTGAGTTACAGGTCATTTTCTGTCGTTTCAAGAAAAGTGTGCTATCTCCATCACAGAGGACCTCTTTTCTGGGGGTGTTATGGGATTCGGTAACGATGTGGGCACGCCTGTCTTATGCCCGCATCACCTTGATTCTCTCAGCCGTAAAACAAGTGAAGCTAGGCCAGTTGCTCACTGTAAAACAGTTTCAGAGACTGTTGGGTCTGGTGGCAGCAGCGTCCAACGTTATACCTTGCGGCCTGATGTAGATGAGACCATTACAGTGGTGGCTCAGGACAAGGGGTTCTCCCCGAGGGGAAACCCACTCCGCACGATCAAAGTCATGCGGCGTTGCCTCCGTGCTCTGGTCATGTGGAGAACCTTGGTTTCTATCCCAAAGACCTGTGTTGGGAGCTCTTTGTCGTCGTGTAACGCTAACGACAGATGCTTCCCTCACAGGTTGGGGGACGATCATGAGTGGTCGTCCAGCCCAGGGTCTGTGGCAGGACCATCATCTTTCATGGCACAGAAATTGTCTGGAAATGTTGGTGGTGTTTCAGGCTCTACATAAATCATCAGGGGGGGGGGGGGGGGGGGGGGCTGTGTTCGCGCCCGTTATACAATCTGCCTCTCCAGATCCTTCTATGGTCCCAGGGGAAGCTTATTTAATTGAGGACAATTAATATCCCAGGGTATTTGAATCAGGGGGCGGACATCCTGTCGAGGCAGGGGCCGAGGCCCGGGGAATGGAGGTCGTGTCTGTACGCATTTCCCCCTATTGCTCTGCTCCCAGGAGTTCTGGAGATGGTTCGCCGGGACAGGGCCAGTCTATTAATGGTAGCCCCGTTCTGGCTGACCCGAGTGTGGTTTGCGGACCTAGTGTCTCTCCTCGACGACTTTCCTCTGGAGATTCCGATCAGGAGGGACCTTCTCTCTCAGGCGAGTGGGTCGATCCTTCACCCCCGCCCAGAACTGTGGAAACTGTGGGCTTGGCCTCTGAGGGGGCCCAGCTCATAAGTGCAGGTCTCTCAAACGAGGTTGTTGAGACCATCATCCACTCCAGAGCTCCGTCCACGAGGAAGTTATATGCCTTGAAGTCAAAATTATTCACTTCTTGGTGTGGAGAACACCAGCTGGACCTAGTTAACGGGTGGGTGCAGTGCTGGAGTTCCTGCAGGAGCGTTTCTCCACAGGGCTATCCCCCTCCTCACTAAAGGTGTAAGTGGTGACCATCGTATTAGAAGGTCTCTTCCTAGCTCATTTCGAGCCCATTGAAGAGGTTCCTGAGAAGTTTGTCACTTTAAAAACTATTTTTCTTCTTGCTATCTCGTCTCTTAAAAGAATTGGACCCATTCAAGCACTCTCGGTTGCTCCCTCGTGCCTGGAATTTTCGCCTGGTATGTTGAAGGCCTTCCTCCATCCTAGGCCAGGTTACGTTCCTAAAGTTCCTACTAATGTTGCTAGACCCATAGTTCTGCAGGCTTTCTGTCCTCCTCCCTTTATGTCGTCAGACCAGGAGAAACTTAATTTACTCTGCCCAGTTAGGGCTCTAGATGCTTATGTCCACAGAGCTGCCCAGTGGAGGAAGTCTGAACAATTGTTCATTTGTTTTGAGCCACCCAAGAAGGGGTGTCCTGCATCTAAACAGAGGATGAGTGAGTGGGTGGTTGAGGCTATCTCACTTGCCTACGAGTCTGATGGTCAGCCTTCACCATTTGGCTTTACGAGCGCACTCTACTTGGAGTATGGCTGCATCCAAAGATTTATTGTCAGGAGTTTCCCTTCATGATGTTTGTGATGCGGCAGGCTTGTCCTCACTGCTCACATTCGTCAGGTTTTATCACCCGGACTTCAGCTCCATTCCTGGAGGTGCAGGTGCTGTCGTCCTAATGTGCGCCTTGACTTCACACGGAGGGACACTTGGTCTTATGGCGACGTGGGTATTAGTGTTCCCACAGCATTTGGCACAGCTCGAGTTCCTTTGAAAGGGAAAGTCTCGGTTACGTATGTAACCCTAGTTCCCTGAACAGGGAACGAGACGCTGCGTCGTTCTGCCATACTCCCGGCATGCCCGTGATCGACTTGCTTCAGTCTATCAGAAGCTGACGCCGTTGTGATTTTGGGGTGCTTTATAGTTTCCTGGTCGATGACGTCACCCGCCTATGATGTTCCGTCTCGCCATTGGACTGATTCCATACCTGCTTCATGACGTACTCACGCAGGGGCGTTCCTACAGCGTTTGACGCAGCTCGAGTTCCCTGTTCAGAGAACTAGGGTTACATACGTTAGTGTTTATCACGGAGTCGTTGTTATTCGTCACTACACTTTTGGTCTGTGTTCTAGTCTGTTTCTTGTTTTGTTTCTTGTGTTTGGATTGCTAAAATGGATTTTGAACCCTGCCTGGATGACTATGAATTGGATTGCCCTAATAATAAACATGCTGCATCTGGATCTTCCTGTTTTCCCGTGTGTTTCCATGATAGAACGACTCCGTGGACAAATAGATCCAGCAGTATGGACTTTTGTGGATCTTCGCCAAATGCCGAGAGGGAGAGGAGGCAGCAGAGGGGGAATTCGCAGGTTGAAGAGATTCCCCCCCGTATGAACGTTTTTCAGTGCCTTGCTTTATGGGCCCGCCAGACTGAGCCCACGGTGGTCAATTCCCCTGAGCACCCTTCCACTGATGACCGAGAATCTTTTAGGGGAACCCGTCTGGCCAAGGTTTTGGGGACTCGTGGAGGCCGCAGGAGAGGAGGTCCTAGAAGTGAGCCCCGGAATCACTCTCCACTTTGGTCTTTCTCCGACCATGGGCCGGTGATGCTCAGCCCAGAGCTCCCTTCACCGCCGGCCCTGTCCAGCCCGGAGCCTGCACCTCACCATAAAGAACGGCGGAGGAGGAGGAAGACTTCCTGCCTCCCCAGTGAACCAGAGGCCATCCCGGTGGCAGTGCCCGTGCAGCCCGCTGTTGTCCCCGTGCAGCCTGCTCTCATCCTGGAGATCGTCCCGTCTGCCCAGCCAGAGACTGCTCACGTCACGTCTGCTGTTCCAGAGTTTGTTCACGTCACATCTGCCCAGCCAGAGTTTGTTCACTTCCCGTCTGCCCAGCCACAGACTGTTCACGTCCCATCTACCCAGCCAGAGACTGTGCACATCCCGGCGGGCCAGCCAGAGACTGTTCAGGTCACGTCTTCCCAGCCAGAGACGGCTCACGCCACGTCTGCCCAGTCGGAGACAGATCGGAAGATGCCCATTCTCATGGCCGGGGGGGCACTGATCGGCTATTTAGAGCGTTTAGCTCGGATCCTGGAGACGCCCTTCAGATCTTTAGTGTCGTCTGTTCCAGAGCCGGAGCCGGTGTCGTCTGTTCCAGATCCAGAGCCAGTGTCGTCTGTTCCTGAGCCGGAGCCAGTGTCGTCTGTTCCTGAGCCGGAGCCAGTGTCGTCTGTTCCTGAGCCGGAGCCAGTGTCGTCTGTTCCTGAGCCGGTGTCTGTTCCTGAGCCGGTGTCTGTTCCTGAGCCGGTGTCTGTTCCTGAGCCGGTGTCTGTTCCTGAGCCGGTGTCTGTTCCTGAGCCGGTGTCTGTTCCTGAGCCGGTGTCTGTTCCTGAGCCCTGGCCCCCCGAGGGGTCTTCACCGCCCTGGCCGCCAGAGGGGTCGTCTCCGCCCTGGCCGCCCGAGGGTTCTTCACCGCCCTGGCTGCCCGAGGGTTCTTCACTGCCCTGGCCGCCCAATGGGTCGTCTGCTTCGCCCTGGCCGCCCGATCGGTCGTCTGCTTCGCCCTGGCCGCCCGATGGGTTGTCTGCTTCGCCCTGGCCGCCCGATGGGTCGTCTGCTTCGCCCTGGCCGCCCGATGGACTGTCTGCTTCACCCTGGCCGCCGGCTAAACCATCACGCCCTGTTTCTGTTCCCTTCCATGGACCTGGCCCCCCATTCCTCCCCCTGATTCTCCACCGTTCCACCTCCCTCCTGGACTCTTGTTTTGTTTGTTTTTTGTGGGTCTTGGAGCGTCTGGTAGCCGCTCCGTAGAGGGGGGGTTATGTCACAGTGTCTGGTTTGTGTTCCCTGGGTTGTCACTAGAGGTCCACGTTCTCACGGTGTCTTTCACGTTTGACTTCTATTCCCAGCATTCTGTCTGTCACTCATCAGTTCATTGCACTCAGCTGTTCCCCATCACCTTGTTAGTTCAGTGTGTATATATACCCTGTTTGTTTTAGTGTTTATCACAGAGTCGTTGTTATTCGTCACTACACTTCTGGTCTGTGTTCTAGTCTGTTTCTTGTTTTGTTTCTTGTGTTTGGATTGCTAAGATGGATTTTGAACCCTGCCTGGATGACTATGAATTGGATTGCCCTAATAATAAACATGCTGCATCTGGATCTTCCTGTTTTCCCGTTTGTTTCCGTGACAGTACATTAGGATTTTATGTTACATTTAATGTTGTTAAATTAATATTTATTGCATTTTTTAAATTTCATGTGTGTTACCATGATGGTGTTTAGTGTTTGTGTGAGTGACACTTTGCAGCTTAGCTTTTTCAGCTTGAGGAAAATTTGGGATGAGTTTGGATTCATCATATGACTCTTAGTATCATTGTGTTTGGCAGTGCATTAAAATGGTACAAAACAGATAATAGTACTTCAGTAGATCTGTGAATTAATTTAATTACTTCATTAAATTAATTACAACAGATAATAATATGTTTTTCTTGTTGTAAAGTTAAGTCTGTAAAACGAAAAATTTAGCTACTTTATTTTTTTTACCTACTTTATTTTTTTACCTAACCACAGCTGCCAGTATTTTACCATAATTAAAAAAAAAAAAAAATTACAGTGTACTTTAAATAATCTTAAAAATATATATATATATTTTTTAAAAAACTGTTCTTTCAGATAATACAATATTACGAAAATATAAGACCACTTAACTGCTCTTAAAGAGAGTACACTTTAATGACTTTGGGTCTTTGCACTTGCCCACTCACTTTTCTACTTATGACGCATTTCCTGTATTTGGCCCAAGTGTTTAAGTGGGTGTGAAGACCATAAGGGTAACAGTTTATAACAACTGCATGCTATTAATCATTAGTTAAGCATGAGTAAACATTTAATTCATCATTTATAAAGCATTAATATACATTAATAAGCAGTGTATAAATACAGTTATAAATGTTTTTTTCTTGATTTATAAGCATATCTATAATGTGTTTAATAATTGTATTTTCATACTTTGTTAATGATTAATTAATAATTTCTAAATGAAGTATAGCATTATTTACAAACGAGTTATTTAAGAGTTGTCAGTGGTTCATAAGATCACTTAGAAAGTGTAAGTAAATGGAGTAAATTCAGGTAGTTATAAAGCATTTAGTAGTGGTCAGTTAACTGTGTGTGTGAGCTCATCTAAAGTGAGGACTATTCATGCCTTGAAAAGCATTTATAAAGGAGATTTAAAGACTCAGTTATATTCTTAACAGAAAAATGAAACAAAAAACACAGTGATACAGAACATAGAAATATTAACAGCCTTTAAATCTCTTTAGATGAGCTCACAAAAATAGTTAATTGACCACTACTAAATGCTTTATACCTACCTGAATTAACCCTGAATTACAGTAGAAATGCATGTTAATAAAGCATTTATTAACACACTAAGTAACTATTACTATATGTCTGAATAATAAGATGTATGAATGTACATTGAATTAGTTCATTGATCATTTACTTACACTTTCTAAGTGATCTTATGAACCACTGACAACTCTTAAATAACTGGTTTATAAATAATGCAATTCTTCATTTAGAAATGATAAATTGATCATAATAAAGTATGAAAATACAATTATTAAACACATTATAGATATAGTCTTTTAAATCAAGAATAAAGTATTTATAGCTGTATTTATAAACTTCTTATTAATGTCTATTTATGCTTTATAAATTATTAATTAACTGTTTACTAATGCTTAACTAATGAGTAATAGCGTGCAGTTATTATAAAGTATTATCCGACCGCAAGTGTGTGTAGAACTTTTGATTACCTGATAGGACACACTTATAGGCCTGGTTTCACAGACAGAGCTTAGATTAAGCCAGGATTAGACACACTGTAGACCAGACTAAGAGGGACTGTGAGGTGTTGCTCTTATCCCGCCCCCTATACCCTCATTCACTATTCAATGCATTAGTCAACTAATATAATACACTTAAAGGAGCGAATGAAAATAAGTGAGTGATTTATTTCTCCCGTATATGGTCTGATTGTGCTTTAACCTCGCACACGAGCAGATCTGTTTCCTCGCTAGAGAAGTGTTCAGTTTTTCCGCTTGCAAATTCCTCCATGTAAATAGCGAATCCGCCATGGCGCGAGCGCAACTGGCTTTTAAAGGGAATGGGAGATGAGACTCTGAGTGGTTTATTGCACGTTATGCCCAAAACACACCCATTACTCATTAAGAGAATAGGGACGACCCTTTTAGACCATGCGCCGACCATTTTTCCCATTGTTAAACTAGCAAAAGTGGATTCGGACGCGCCATAAGTGCACTTGCGCTTTAGACCATGCACTTAGATCATTAAAATAGGGCCCTGAGTACACAGGAAGGGCTGCCGCTTTGCAGAGTTTGTGCTTGATGTTTAATAATCATTTGAAACTTAGCAAACTGCAGCTAGAGTAGTAATGAAAAGATTTATCTTGAACGTCTCTTGTCTTGAACTTATCTTGTCTTGGAACTAGCATGTGTCAACTTCAATTAAACTATTTAATAATAAAAAAAAGTAAAAAGGAATTATTTATACCTGTATGATATTACACTTTACCCACATTGGAACAGCGGTTTGCAAAATGGATGGATAGATAATTTAGCTGTGAGCGGCATTTTCTGGTCAGACGCGGGAATTCATTCGCTGCAAGGGAAGTTCGCAAGTGTGTGTCTAAAAGTGGACTGGAACGCAGCCCTGGTGTATATTGGAGAGCTGATGGGGAATAGGTGAGTGCAGGTGAGGGACAGGAGGGATGCTGGGAAATGTAGTTTCTGACTAGATGACTGGACTGGTGAAGGTGGGCAGATGGAGAGCATATGTGACAGTTATTTCATATTACATTGAAGTTAAATCTATTTCAAATGTACTAAATTGCAACTTAATTATTGCAAATGTGTAATTAAAAAATATTTAAACACATGGCATACATGCTTCAATAGAAATGACATTAAAGTATATTTCAGTTAAGCTTGTCAGTACATTCAGCAATAATCATATTTCAAAGACAATAGAAGTAATTATGAAAAATAAAGATGTAAGTCCTACTTAACTGTCAAAAAGCACAATAAAGTTATGCTAATTGCATTTAATGTACATTAAAATTATAATACATTTGAATTTAATTGTAAATAACATGCAATTAAGTGTCTGAAAACATCACATTCAGTTCACAAATAAGTACATTCTTTTAAAAGTATTTGTAACATACTCTTTTAAAACATTTAAGACTTTTCATTATGCATTTGTCCTTTCTATGACCAATAGAAAACAAATGAGGAAAATTGTATAGACAGGTTCTAGAGCTTAACGATAAACATATGCTTTGAATGTCTAAAAATATGAAAATAGCACATTTGGTAACACTTATCTAGAGAGATTTGTTAGACATGTCACAACTTCAATGTTCCAGAGCCATTAAGCAAGAGAACAATGCATATTTTGAATGCATGATTCATGATATTGGTGTATTTATGAGGCTGCTGGTCATTTTACGAGAGCAAATGTAGCAATTACCTGAGTTCAGAATGCTTTTATGCACTGGCCATTTGGCAATAAGAGCTGCTGGAATTAAATGGTGTTCGAGTTGTCTCATTTAATCATAATCAAACCTGGTGAGGCGTTGAAGTGAGAAACTGTAAATGGCAATTGTATGGTTTGCTCATGTAATAATAGTTGCATATACAAGTGGATGCTGAAGGGAGAGAAGTGCAACTCTCTTACAAAACTATGTTAATGACAAAAATGTATTTGAATACAAATGTATAATGTAGATTTCGACAAGAGTACACTGACATTTGTATTCAAAAATATTTTGAATATAAGCTCTATGGACAGCATTTGTGGTACTATACTGTTAAAAAAATGGCCAGTAAGATATTATGTTTTATTTTATAATTTAAGAAATTAATAATCCAGCAAGGATGTCTTAAATTTAGTGGCAGTAAAGACTTTTTCTTTGTTACAAAATTATTATATTTCAAATTTAGGGTTAGGGTTAGGTTGGTAGGTTGGTTTTCACAAAAATATGAAGCAGCACAACTGTTTCTTGATCCACTAATCAACATTTTATAATTATTTCTGAAGGATCATGTGACACTGAAGACTTGAGTAATGATGCTGAAAATTCAGCTTTGATCACAGGAATAAATTACAGTTTAAAATATATTATAAGAGAAAACAGTTATTGTAAATTGTAATAATCTTTCACTATATTACTGTTTATTACTGTATATTTGCTTAAATAAAGGCAGCATAGACACTTTTAAAAAAAAAAAAAAAACATTACCATCCCCAAACTTTTGAGTGGTAGTGTATGCTGGTAGTTACCACTTATTTTCACTGTATTATAACTGCATGTTTTTTTTTTTGTTTTTTTTGTTTTTACAATAAGAGGGTCCAAATGTAGGCCTATTGTCTGTGGTAATTGACAGCACACTTTTTAAATTAAAACCATATTATCAGAGGAAAACATTCTATTATTGTCAGCGTTATTGTTATTGTTGCAACAAAGGATGAGTGGCCGTACACTTTAACAATAAATCAAAATAAACACTCAGGATAACAGGGGAATATAAACATTCAGAGGGGTCCAAAATTCGGAGACTATATTGATAATCTGAGGTTTTTTGTTTCCCATTCAAACCTGAAAATAAAACCAAGAAGTTGGACATAAGACATAAAATCATTACTTTCAGTAAACCGGTTCAGTTTATAAAACCAGGTAGGTGTATTGAAGCAAGCTGTAGATAAATTCAGCAGGATGTCAGCCCTTCAGGAACAGGTTTGGACACTCCTGGTCTAGATGCATCATATATAGTCTTTTCATTATATAGTCAGAGTCAGAGTCACCACTGTCCTTGTGTTTCCACAAAACTCTCAAGGTAACTTACACTCTCTTCTTCCTATTTCCTGGATACAGCCCTTTCACATAAACAATCTTCCCTGTCGGCTCTCATTTGGTTATGTGTCTCTTGTGCCATTTTCTTTGACCTTTCCTTGGGTGCTTTGTGCTTTTGTGCACACTGTAATTACAATGAGGCAGACAATCCCTGTGAAAAGACCAGTCATGATATATGACACATTAGCCAGCTGCTGATGAGTCATGTTTCTCTGCATGGATTGGTGGTGTAATTATATTTAGCACAATGTAAGGGTTGACTGTCCATGCTTAAATGATTTTGTCATAGCAATAACTGTTGCATTCACAAAAATTATAAAAATATAATTGTTTCTCAATATACAGCACTGAACTCATATTCAGCCAAGATGTGTCCCTAAATACAAGTGGTATTAGTGGTGCAATTGTGTGTACTGTGTACTTGTATTATTATTATTTTCTTCTGTGAAATTAAAATGAGATCTAGCAAGGGTGCGCTAATATGAATTATGGCAGCTACCATTAAATTAGACTGGAAATAAAAGTTTTTTTTTTCACCGAAGGAACCTTTTCATAGTTCCTGTAACTATTGGTGGAAGTACCCACTTTTGGGCGTATTCGCACCTGCAGGAACTGGGAACGATTTTAGTTCTAGGAACTTCTTTTGGGGACCTAAATTAGCTCCTACTTCACAGTAGGGTCTAACCAAGCACAATAGGATCTACCAGTGACGTATGTTGATTGGCCAAACGCATGCGAAACACTGGCACCAGGCATTTTTAAAAAGTGTTAACACAGATCATAGCCTATATATTTACTCCACGAACATGGATACCAACGATATCCATGTTCGTGGAGTAAATATAGGAGTAAATATATAGGTCTTCGGGAAGGAGTTTCGCTGCGTAAACAGTACAGATACTTGAGAAATTTACTTAAGTAAAGTAACAAATTTAAAATACTTCTTTAATGCTACCACTGGAATTAGGTCCTTTATACACTACATGCCATTTTATAAACTGTAAATCTATCCCTCAAAGTCTCTTTTTAAACAGAGTTCAATTTAATATAGGCTGTGTGATTTTTTGGGGGGAGAGAAATTTGGTAAGACTGAAATTGAGTGGCCATCTTAAACTATTGATGAGTGACCATTTAGATATTTTAGATCCTGTAAGAAAAAGTGGTATGAAATGTAGTTGAGTGTCGTCAGCATTGTCAAGTTAAGACAATTAAATGTCAATTAAATTAAAGACAATTAAAGGGCACCTATTATGCCCCTTTGTACAAGATGTAATATTGGTCTCGGGTGTCCCCAGAATGTATTTGTCAAGTTTCAGCACAAAATACCCCACAGTTTATTTATTATAAGCATTTGAAAATGTCATTTTTGGGGCCTGTTTTAAAAAGAACTGTTTTGGTGTGTACCAAAACAGTTTCGTACAAACGAAATTACATTTATACAAGGGACCTGTTGCGTCATGTTTACATTACTTGTCGTACAGGTGCTTATGTGGCAAATGTGAGAAGATGGCTACAGAAAAAGAAAATATATGCTGCAGGGAGATAGAACAGGTATTCATTTATTTACATTTGTAATTGTTGCAAAAAATAATACGTGACATAAAACTGTCAGAACACCGGCTGTCGTTGAAACAATGGAGGATGGTGTACAGATCACAGAGGGCCGGGTCTATGCCAAAACCAGAGTGTCAATCAAACCACGTCAGTGGGGCTTGCGCAATTCTACGTCACATTGCACCAAATCTTAAAACAGCTCGTTCTGAGACAGTGCTTATGATTTATTTAGATTGTAAAAAAAACACTGGGTGGATTTTTATCATTCTAGGGTGGTTTTGCTCACACACTGCCAACACACATTTATGTTCAAACACCATGTAAAAGTGAATTTTGCATAATAGGGGCCCTTTAAAGTGCAATTAAATGATAATTTCAGGCAATAGGTAATTGATGGAGAAGAACTGATAAGAATGTAAATGTGTACCTTGAAATGCAATATAAGTCGGTTTGGATAAAAGCACCTGCCAAATGCATACATGTACATTTTAATGTAAATGTAAAATGAAGGGTCCAAGCACTGAACCCTGTGGTACCCCAAGTGTGAACAGGATGACTCTTTGAGACTGACATTGCTGGAAGCGTTGTCCAGTTAAGATACAAAACCAAGAAAGCATTGACCTGCATATGCCCTTCTCTGGCAGAGTGGAAAGACTGACTGACTGTTTGAAGGCTGACTAACAGAATTTGAGTAAATTGTTGACAAAATTGGTAAAACTAATGTTTTTCCGAATCCAGGTGTGAGCATTAAAACTTTTATGCCTTTATCAAGAGCTAAGTTGAGTCATTACCACCAATGGTCTCTACGATCAATTTAGCTCATGATGCTTTTTTGGAAACGCAGCCCTAGGCATTGGATCTGTAGTTCCCAGCATGCTTTGCAAGGGACTGCATTAGGAGAGTAAATTTAGGGATTAAGTGTTATTTGATGTGTTTTTCAGTAAAAGGAAAGATGTTGGTAGTTTATGTTAATGTTTTTTTTAATGTTCAGTTATGTTGAACATTTAGAGGATTTTCTGTTATTGAATGATGTGGTTAGCATTGTGCTGAAGAGTAGCGCTTGTGCTTAGACTGTCGGAACTCAATATTCAATGCTATTGTCAGTACTGACACCTGTTTACTTACTGGTTCCCTTTCGAGGGAACTCGAACTGCGTCAGTGACGACACTCGGGGAACGCCCTTCAGCGTAGCGCATCTGAATTTATGAATGAAACCGAATCCAATGCTATTGGCGTTGCGCGTGTGACGGCATAAGCGGATGTGCACAAAAGCACGCCGGCACACAGAAATGTCAGCTTTTTGCTATTCAGCAAGTGCTCTGTGTATGTAAGTGAAAGCAGTTTGTCCTATTTGGTGTTGTTTGTCTCAGTATCTGATTTATTATCATGAATGAGCAGTTTAAAAAGTGTGTGTTCCCATGCCCTCGCGAGATGTGTGTGGCTTGTTTAGGAATGCAGCACGCCCAAGCAGCTCTCGAGGGGGCTGCTTGCGGCCACTGTGATTCTCTTTCTATGTGAGTGCTGCGTTTCCATCTGGCTTTGTTTTCTGAGGATGGCCAGATGCGCGCTCCCCGCGGTTCAGGTCCCGCATCTGCCGAGGCAATGCGGCGGCTTAGATCATGAGGCTCACAAAGGGAGCTTTCAGAGGGGATCGGGACTGCCGAGGCACTTTCCCAATCCTCATCTGAAAGCTCAGATTCCCCTGTACCCCGTTCGGGAGCCCGCTCCGCGGCTTCTCCCGTTCAGGATGCAGACCCGGTGCTGCAGCTGTCTGATTCTGAGGAATTAGATGTGCTCAGCATCGCGAAGGGGGATCTGCATGAAGCACACACACACACAATCTTCACCCAATAATAATGAGCTTTTGGAGGTAGTGACGCGGGCTGTGGCAAAGCTGAATATTAGTTGTCACAGGAGAGGCAGGAAGAGGGAGTCAGAAGCAAACTCGACGAGTGCTTCCTGCAGCACCGCGTACAGCCTCCACGCCGGTCTCTACCATTCTTCCCGGATTTACACAACGAGTTGTGTAAATCCTGGAACAGGCCCTTTTCAGCGCGCCTGTCTAACCCCCCGATGTTGGACTATAGTAACATTACGGGGGTTAGAGAGAACGGTTATGGGATGATGCCTCGGGTTGAGGAAGCACTAGCCAGTTATTTTTCACCCGATCTTGCATAATCCCTCAAGACACCGGCGCTGCCCTCCAAGCCATGTCGCACTACATCTGCATTGGTGGGCAGGGCCTATATGGCGGAGGGTCGGGCTGGTGCGAGCTGGTGCGAGCTGGTGCGAGCCTGCACACGATGGCCGTTCTGCAGGCGTACCAGGCCGACCTCTTAAAGGACATGGACCAGGGCGAGGGCCCTACTGTGGAAGATATTGTCGAGCTTCACAAAGCCACAGACTTGTCTCTCCGGGTTACTAAGGAGACGGCCCGCGCCATCAGCCACTCCATGTCAGCTCTGGTAACCACGGAGAGACATCTGTAGCTTAACATCTATGGCATCAAGGAGAAGGACAGGGCCTTTCTCCTTGATGCACCCATTTGTACCTCTGGTCTGATCCGCGAGGCGGTTAATGCTGTCGTCGACATATTTCAGGACACTAAAAAACAGAGTGAAGCGTTTAGGCAATATCTCCCTCGCCGGTCGAGGTCTAGGAAGTCGGCTGCTAGGGGGAGAAAACAGCCACAGCCGTCATCCAGCTCCTACCGCCAAGGCCAAAAAAGGGAGTGTCACTTATAGAGGTCCCTCTCAAGGAGCTTGGGACTCTAGACAGCGCTTTCACCCACAGCCTCCTGAGAGGACGGATCTGAGGACCGTCATCCAGTCTAGGAAGGTGAACGGAAAGAGGTCCTAACTCCTGTGGGACCTCCAAGAGCACCCCCCCCCGAGAGAGAGCGATCGAGGTCCCCTCTCTCGGCGGGCCCTCAGGAAGTTGGCGTCAGTATCGTCAAGGCCCTCAGGAAGTTGGCGTCAAGGACTTACACAAAACACTGGACACCAGCCCCGCTGGTTCCCTTGGTGAATTTTGCAGAGGCATGGCAAAACCTCACGAATATTTCTCCATGGGTCCTGCGCATTGTAGAAATTGGGTACAGACTGCAGTTCCAGGTCCGCCCACCAAAATTCAACGGGGTGGTCTAGGGGTGGTCCGCCCAGAGCAGGGTCTGGTGTTGGGACAGGAAGTCAACTCGCTGCTAGAAAAAGGGGCCATAGAGCGTGTTCCCCCACTAGTCAGAGAGTCCGGGATCTACAGCCGGTACTTCATAGTTCCAAAGAAGGATGGAGGGTTGCGTCCAATTTTAGATCTAAGGCATCTGAATCGGTCTCTGAGGAGATTCAGGTTCAAGATGCTCACTATTCCCATTATCGTGAGTCAAATCCAATCTGAGAATTGGTTTGTCACGATAGATCTAAAAGACGCTTATTTTCACATCTCCATCCTTCCATCTCACAGGAAGTTCCTAAGGTTTGCTTTCCGGGGCGAGGCTTACCAATATCGGGTTCTTCCATTCGGCCTAGCACTCTCCCCTCGCACCTTTACCAAGTGTATGGACGCAGCTCTAGCACCCCTGAGGCTCAAGGGCATCAGGGTGCTCAATTACATCGACGACTGGTTAATATTGGCACAGTCGAGAGAGCTGGCGATTCGGCATCGAGATGTCGTCCTCGCCCACATCCAGAGCCTGAGTTGAGACTCAACACGAAGCAGAGCGTGTTGACACCAGCCCAGGGAACCACGTTCCTGGGAGTGGTGTGGGACTCGGTCACGATGCGGGCACGATTGTCTCCTGCTCGGATCGAGTCTATCCTGACCTCAGTGTCCAGGATAAAGCTAGGCCAAGCCGTCACTGTCAAACATTTCCAGAGAGTGTTGGGTCTCATGGCAGCAGCGTCCAGTATGATACCTTCTGGCCTGCTACACATGAGAGCCCTACAATGGTGGTTAAGAGCCAAGGGGTTTTCCCCGAGGGGAAATCCATTCCGCTTGATAAGGGTTACGCGCAGATGCCTTCGTCCCCTATCAGTTTGGAAGAAGCCTTGGTATTTGTCCCAGGGTCCCAGGCTGGGAGCGTCATGTCACCGGATATCAATTTCGACAGACGCCTCCCTCACGGGCTGGGGCGCGGTCATGGACGGCCGTATTACGAGAGGTCTTTGTCAGGACCAACATTCCTCTTGGCACATAAATTGCCTAGAAATGTTGGCGGTGTTCCGGGCTCTGAGGAGCTTTCTGCCAGACCTCCATGGTCGCCATGTCCTAGTAAGATCCGACAACATGTCTGTGGTATCTTACCTAAACCATCAGGGGGGTCTGAGGTCGCGCCTTCTGTGCAGACTGGCGCATCAGATCCTCCTGTGGTCCCAGCGGAGACTGTCGTCTCTCAGGGCGATGTATGTCCCGGGTGACCAGTACCAGGGAGCAGACATGCTGTCGAGGCAGGGTCTGAGGCCCGGGGAATGGAGACTCCACCCCGAGGTGGTGGAGTTAATATGCGAGAGGTTTGACCCAGTGGAAGTGGACCTATTTGCGTCTCGAGAGACGACACACTGTCCACTGTGGTTCTCCCTCACACATCCAGCCCCGCGCCCCAGCTCCCTCACACATCCAGCCGCTGCGGTTGGATGCCATCGTGCAGACGTGGCCGAGGCTGCGTCTGTACGCCTTTCACCCAATCGCTCTGCTCCCAGCAGTTCTGGAGAGGGTCCGTCAGGACGGGGTCAGCCTACTATTATTAGCCCCATTTTGGCCGGCCCGAGTATGGTTCTCGGACATCATCCTGCTTCTGGCAGGCCCGCCATGGCAGATCCCTCTGAGGAGGGACCTGTTGTCTCAGGCGGGGGTCTCAGTTCTCCACCCTCGGCCCGAGCTTTGGAAACTGTGGGTCTGGCCCCTGAGGGGGCACAGTACCTAGAAGCCGGCCTGTCAGCAGAAGTGGTTGAAACTATACTCACTTCCAGAGCTCCCTCAACGAGGAAGTTATACGGCCTTAAGTGGAATGTTTTTTCCATTTGGTGCAGAGAGCGTGATCTGGACCCAGTTCACTGCCCAGTGGCTTCAGTGCTGGAGTTTCTCCAAGACCGCTTTTCTGCCGGGATAACCCCGTCCACACTCAAGGTTTATGTGGCTGCCATTGCGGCATTCCACGCTCCTCTGAGTGATGGTCCTCTGGGGAGGCATCACCTGGTCGTACGTTTCCTCCGTGGAGCCTGGAGGATGAGATCTGCGACTCGCACCAGGGTTCCCTCTTGGGACCTGGCAGTGGTTCTCGAAGGGCTGGCCGAGGCCCCGTTTGAACCATTGGAGGCCAAGAACCTTTCGTTTAAGGTGGTCTTTTTGTTGGCCATTACTTCTCTGAGGAGGGTAGGAGATCTCCAGGCGCTCTCTATTTCCAATGGGTGCTTGGAGTTTGCTCCAGGCAACATTAAGGCCATCTTACACCCCAGGCCCGGCTATTTGCCCAAGGTGCCATCTAATGTGGCACGGCCTATGGTTCTGCAGGCATTTCATCCTCCGCCTCATGTGACGGCGGATGAGGAGAGACTTCACCTGCTCTGCCCTGTCAGAGCACTACGATGTTATATCCAGAGGTCCTCCTCATGGCGGAAGTCGGACCAGTTGCTGGTGTGTTTTGGGTCGCCCAAAAAGGGGCTTCCCGCCTCTAAGCAAACCATCAGCAACTGGCTCATTCAGACAATTTCCCTGGCCTATCAGGTGCGCAATTTGCCTTCACCTATGGCTGTGAGGGCTCACTCTACCAGAGGCATAGCGTCCTCTAGAGCCCTCCGTTCAGGGGTTCCTATTCATGACATATGTGAGGCGGCTGGCTGGGCCACTCCGCACACATTCATAAGATTTTACAGTCTGGATCATCCCTCTACACCCAGTGCACGAGTGCTTGCATCCTAGGTTGTGCCTGAAGTCAGTTCATACTAGGATGAGCAGGGTTCGTTGTGGTATAGTGGGTATCTCGTTCCCCTAGTGTCGTCACCGACGCAGTTCGAGTTCCCTCGAAAGGGAACGTCTTGGGTTACGTATGTAACCCTTGTTCCCTGAGATAGGGAACGAGACATTGCGTCGGTTCGCCACACCTCACCCTGCTTGGAGCACTTGCTTCATAGCAAAAGCTGACATTTCTGTGTGCCGGCGTGCTTTTGTACACATCTGCTTATGCCGTCACACGCTACGTCATCGCGCAACGCCAATAGGATTGGATTCGGTTTCATTCATAAATTCAGACGCGCTACGCTGAAGGGCGTTCCCCTAGTGTCATCACTGAAGCAGTGTCTCGTTCCCTATCTCAGGGAACAAGGGTTACATACGTAACCCGAGACGTTCTTTATATTAATTTAGTTGACCCTAACTAAACTGATTTATTTTGAATAGAATCAATTAAATTAAGTTTAATGTTAAAAATTATTTAATTAAATTAAGTAAGGGTAATAAATTCATTTATAAGCATATTTACATCAAGATGGAAGAGGACCTTCATCATATATATATATATTTTTTTTTTTAAAGATTTAATCAAATTTAAGAGATTCTACCTTGCTGGAGAAATCAGGTTATATCTCTACTGACAGTTATGCTTCAGTAAAACCTTGCTGAAAAAACTTGATGCGAATGATGTTGTGTTGGTATTTATGGCTCAGATGATTGGTTTTTAAAAACGAAGTGCCCATGAAGAACAGATGGCAGCTTCCAGGTCGCTTACCCACGTCTGTGTGTGACAGCTGCTATTGAGATGAATGAGGATGCTTACAGATAGCTCTCTCTCTCTCTCTCTCTCTCTCTCTCTCTCTCTCTCTCTCTCTCTCTCTCTCTCTCTCTCTCTCTCTCTCTCTCTCTCTCTCTATGTTATTCATATGCAAGCTATGGTAACATAGACCATAAACCTACAGTATCAATATGATTTTGCTATTCAGATTAGGGATTTTTTTGTGGGAAAAGCGAAATTTTCAGCGAGCTAATGACTTTGTATTCATAACGCTCAAGTCAGCTTGATTAATAGCTTTTGTGTGTAGCTTGATGTGTTTTAGGACACTGCAATATCCTAATCATTTTTGTCATGGCTGTTAAAAAGCATAAAAAGTAGAGCAAGATAACAAAATGTCAAAATCAAACTCAAAAACATTAAAAGTGTTGAAAAGATCTGTTAAACACTGTGACAACACATTCTAGGGATCGTTCACATAAACATTTTCATGACTTATTCCAAAAAGGCATAGCAATCTTTTTTCTGCGTAACACAAAAGAAGTCAAATATAGATATAATATAGATTGATAAATTTATATTCTAAAATATTGATGTTGATTAAAAAAGGTCATGGACATGTTATCTTATCACTGCACATTAAACACAGATTCTTTACTGATTCCATAATGCTCACATGAAGCAAAACCACACCTTCTAAATTAATATGATAAATATGCAAGATAAAAAATCATCATACTTAATATACATAGCAATTTTAGCAAAATAAATAATAATAATATTAATAAAACACTTATTTTGCAAAAAAAAATGTATAGACACAAAACGTCTCGGTTACGTATGTAACCCTAGTTCCCTGAATAGGGAACAAAACGCAGCGTCAAACGCTCTGGAAATGCCCCTGCGTGAGTGCGTCATGAAGCACGTATGGCATCAGTCCAATGGAGTTGATCACGGGCATGCCGGGAGTATGGCAGAACGACGCAGCGTCTCGCTCCCTATTCAGGGAACTAGGGTTACATACGTAACCGAGACGTTCCCTTTCAAAGGAACTCGAGCTGCATCAAACGCTGTGGGAACACTAATACCCACGTCACCATAAGACCAAGTGTCCGTCCATGTGAAGTCAAGGCGCACATTAGGACGAAAGCACCTGCGCCCCAGGAATGGAGCTGAAGTCCAGGTCATAAAACCTAATGAATGTGAGCAGTGAGGACAAGCCTGCCGCATCACAAACATCATGGAGGGAAACTCCCAACAATAGAGCTTTGGAAGCAGCCATACTCCTAGTAGAGTGAGCTCGTACAGCCAATGGTGAAGGCTTACCAGCAGACTCGTAGGCAAGTGAGATAGCCTCAACCACCCACTCACTCATCCTCTGTTTAGATGCAGGACAGGTGACTCAAAACAAACGAACAGTTGCTCAGATTTCCTTCACAGGGCAGCTCTGTGGACATAAGCATCTAGAGCCCTAATTGGGGAGAGTAAATTAAGTTTCTATCATATAGAACATATCCGGGCCCAGGATGGAGAAAGGCCTTCACCATACCAGCCGAAAATTCCAGGCACGAGGGAGCAACCAAGAGTGCTTGAATGTCTCCAATTCTTTTAAGAGACGAGATAGCGAGAAGAAAGATAGTTTTTAGAGTGATGAACTTCTCAAAAACCTCTTCAATGGGCTCGAAAGGAGCTAGGGAGAGACCTTCTAATACGATGGCCAAATCCCAGGTCGGCACCCTCGTGCGAACTGCTGGCCTCAGCCTCAAAGTACCATGAAGAAAGCAAGTTATAAGTGGGTGTCTCCCCAAAGAGACTCCACTCAAAGGGATGTACACCTTTAGTGTGGAGAGGGATAGCCCTGTGGAGAAACACTCCTGCAGGAACTCCAGCACTGCACCCACCCGTTAACTAGGTCCAGCTGGTGTTCTCGGGGTTCTCGGCTAGTATGGGGCTACCAACAGTAGACTGATGCTGTCTCGGCGAACCCTCTCCTGAACTCCTGGGAGCACAACAATTGGGGGAAATGCGTACAGACGCGACCTCGGCCAAGCCTGTAACACAGTGTCCAACCCCAGAGGGGCTGGATGGCTTAGAAAGAACAGCAGTGGACAGTGTAATGTCTACCTGGACACAAACAGGTCTACCACGGCATGACCGAAATACTTCCAAAGGAGCTCAACCGGGCTATTCCATTCGCCGGGCCTCGGCCCCTGCCTCGGCAGGATGTCCGCACCCTGATTTAGATACCCTGGGATATAGATTACCCTCAATGAAAGAAGCTTCCCCTGAGACCATAGAAGGATCTGGTGAGCCAGCTTGTATAACGGGCGCGAACGGAGACCCCTCTGATGGTTTATGTAGGAAACCACCGATGTGTTGTCCAACCGGACAAGAACATGATGGCCTATCAGGTCTGGGCCATTTATATGCCATGATAGATGATGGTCCTGCCACAGACCCTGGGCTGGACGACCACTCATGATTGCCCCCCAACCTGTGAGGGAAGCATCTGTCGTTAGTGTTACACAACGACAAAGAGCTCCCAACACAGGTCCTTTGGACAGGAACCAAGGTTCTTTCCACATGATCAGAGTGACGCCGCATGACTTTGATCGTGCAGAGCAGGTTTCCCCCATCGGGGAGAACTCCTTGGTCCTGAGCCACCACTGTAATTGTCTCATGTACAGCTGGCTGCAAGGTTTAACGTTGGACGCTGCTGCCATCAGACCCAACAGTCTCAGAAACTACTTTACAAGGAACAACTGGTTTAACTGCTCTGGGCCTTTGGCGTCAGGACTTCTTCTTAGACAAAGCCTTCTTGGCCCTAATGACCGTCCTCAGATCAGTTTTACCGCTAGAAGACTTTGCCTAAGAATGCCGCGCCTGGTCCCACTGTTTTGCAGCGGGAGCTCGAGACGCGACACTCTGCTTTTACTGCTGTGTGAGGAGCTACTCGACGGCCGGGACTGCTCCTGCCCAGCAGTCCCTGGGACGTGAACTTTTTGTGGCAGGTACTTCTGGAACCCCGCTGCCTGCTTCTTTTCTTCTTGGAACTAACGATGACTGAGTTG
Organism: Meda fulgida; assembly: GCA_030578275.1. NCBI lineage: Eukaryota > Metazoa > Chordata > Actinopteri > Cypriniformes > Leuciscidae > Meda > Meda fulgida. The sequence continues at coordinate 2,654,460 of CM060625.1, read as the reverse complement.
ACTGGGTCACCGAATAGGCCAGCAGGAAATAAAGGGGCGTCCAGAAGGAAGGCTTTCTCTTTTTTCTCTTTTTGAGAGGTTCAGCCAGAGATGTCTCTCTGCGGCCACCAGGGCTGCCATAGTACGGCCCATTAGCTTGGCCGACTCCTTGGTGGCGTGCAAAGATAAATCTGCTGCTTGACGCAGTTCTCGAACTACGTCAGTGCTGACCTCCTCACTCTCACTCACGCCCTTTAATAGGTCGGCCTGGTATGCCTGCAGAATGGACATTATGTGCAGGCATGTCAAGGCCTGACCCGCCGCCAAATATGCTTTACCCACCAAAGCCGAGGTATTTCTTAGGGGCTTGGAGGGTAAAGCCAGTGCCTTAAAGGACGATGCCGATACGGCGGAGAGATGGCTCACAATCGGCTCTTCCGCCTTAGGCATCGCCCCATATCCATGCATTTTAGCCCCCGCAATATTGGAATAGGTGGAAGTTTGGGGGATAAAAATACGATATGAGACCAGCTTTTTCCAGGACTTCGACACCTCAGTGTGGAGGTCTGGAAAAAATGGTAGGCACCGACGTGGAGGTTGTACACAGGAAGCCAGAAATCTTTCATCTAGTTTGCTTTTAGACTTAGACTCCTGCCTAACTGTTGACCACTCACTGCTTAACTTAGACACAGCACGAGTAAGCACCTCCATAAGCTCCTCATGTTCAGGGGAATGAGGTGGCGAGTCCTCAGCATCCCCTGTCTCAATACTGACAACATACAGCTCCTCAGAACTGGATAGTTGCAGTATTGGGGCCTCAGCCTGGGCAAAAGAAACCGAAGAGTGTGCTTCCAAATCCTGTACTGAGGCACTGGATCTGGCAGGTGAAGGCTGAGATAAGGCTGGGCCCGTCTCAAACCCCGCTGTCAGATCCATTTGCGAACCCCACGTCAAGTGCCGCCACTCTGCCTCGACAGAAGCTGGACTCGAGCCGCAGGGAGCGCAAACTTTCCGTTCTTAGAGGAAAACGCTTGCAATGCTCACAATCAACCCCCTTGAGAGCTGACTGGGCATGCTGCACTCCCAAACAAATAACACATAGTTTGTGTGTGTGTCCACTCGGGATATAACGAGAGCAGGGAGGAACACACTGCCTATAGAGTTATTCGCTTGCCATAATATATATATATATATATATATATATAGTTTTAATATATTAAATGTATATGAGAAAACTCCTGCCTAATAACAACTAAGGACAGACAAAAACACTTTCAGACAAGGATTCACACAGAGCGCTTGCTGAAGGCACAGAAGCTGAGGCGGTTTTGATTTTGGGGTGCTCTATAGTTTCCTGGTCGATGACGTCACCCGCCTATGACGTTCCATCTCTCCATTGGACTGATTCCATACCTGCTTCATGACGCAATCACTCAGGGGCATTTCCACAGCGTTTGACGCAGCTCGAGTTTCCTTAAAAGGGAACAGAATACATTTTACGTGCAGTAACCGAGAGAATGTAAGCCAGTCAACCAAATTACAAATGATTTACGACACCACTAAGATTTCATCTGGTCTTTATTGCAAGGTTCACATCCTTTTATGTCCTATCATTATTTATTCATTCAAGGGTTTATATTTTATTGCTTTCCACTCCTCTGGATAAACTGCACTAAGAGGTTTTTTAACAAAAATAGCTGAGCTTATTGTTAAGACTTCTTGTACAACGTGTTTTGCATAGCAGTCACCTTGCTAACATCAACATTTGATAGTAGAAGTAAACCATTATTGATTTATGATAACATTTTGTCCCAGAATTGAACATGTCATCCTCATTTAGGCCTTGCAGTGTCTGCAATATATATATACAGACACTGCTAGGCCTGAATGAGGATGACATGGCATATCTTGTTTCAAACTTATTCCAAATTGCAGCAATAAAACCTATTCTTCAGAAATCTTGAGAATAATAGACACAGTTAATTATTCCATAGGCTTGGGATGGATGCCTACAGCAAAGAACTGGCACCACCGATTCTAATATATGGCCCTCCAACCCCCCACACTCAATAAGGCCCCAGCTGTGGTGAGCGGCCAGGTAATTCACGTCTTATCATCTGTCCTTCAAATGAATGTCATGTGAATGAGAGGGCCAGGAGGTCAGAACCACTGGATGGTTATTCAAGCACAGGATTGCTGTCTAGCACCGTGAATCGCTGCTTTCAAACTCGGCTGGGTTTATGCTGTTGATGCACAAGATGATGGAAAAATGGAGTGAGAATGTAAGCAAACCATAATAAGACAATGTTGTCTATTGTAAACACTTTGTAGTACATACAAACTGAAAAGGCCCATGTGAGCATCAATGATCTTGTTAAATCAAGCACCGTTTATACAGTGACCTGGTAGGTCGCAGGTCTGTTTTAATCATCAGTAAAATAACAATGCTATAATGTTAATATAATAAAATGCAACTAACCTTATAATCATACAAAATTCAAGAGATTATTAACCAAACATGAATAGGCTGTTTGCTCAGTAATTTCAATGGGTCTTATTCACTAACCGTGTGCATATTTGAACATGCAATCTGCATATGAACATTTTCACAAATTAATCATGATCAATAATTTTCATACTAAAATGTATTATACATTAAAACCAGACCAGGCTCATTGAAAAAACATGCATGTGGTGACATTTCTGCAAAATTATATTATGTTGCTTCTTGCATGTTTCGCAACACTTTCAAACTGGAATGTCCAGTAAGTGGCACTAAAATCATGTTCAGTTCTGTTTGAAACAGATGAACGTTAATCTGGAAACATTTTATTATGTTGGTTGTTGTAGCGCTGCAGTTCAATTGAAATGCCTGTTTACTGGGACTAAAAATACTTATGTTAAAATGTTAAAGGGGTGGTATAATGCCCTTTTCACAAGATGTAAAATGTGTGTTTGTTGTCCCCAGAGTGTGAATGTTAAGTTTTAGCTCAAAATACCCCACAGATATTTTTATACAGCATGTTAAAGTTGTCACTTTTTTGAGGGTGAACAAAAACGCACTGTTTTGTGTCTGTCCATTTAAATGCAAATGAGCTGCTGCTTCAACAACTCTGTCCTTTTACCTCACACAGACATGCACTGAAAATTTCAAAAACTTTTAGCTTTTATGTTCAAACCGGAGTCAGATGATGTCAATGGAGAAAATGATGTAGAAGTGACAACATGGAGAATGCAACAGGACATTTTCTGAATGGTTAGTTGATGAATTTATGCAGCTGATATGTAGTTATCTTCTAGTCATTGATTAGCATATTCTGTCTTGATAATCTATAAATCGTGTTCAGGGGGCGGGGTTTATGTAAATTCTAGGGTTGGTGATGATGACCATCCGTTTGTTGTAGTCCTTAAAAAGCCATATCTTTAAAAGCAAATATCTCCCTTTGCTTTGAACTTTGAGAATTGTAACTTTGCAGATGTTGTTTATGCTCAAACAGCAACACATTACACACTAAATAAAGTTAGAAAAGTGAAATCATAATCAACCACCCCTTTAATGCTCTATCACGTTTGAAAATAACATAGCCTACCATCTACACTAAACTCGACCCTAACCCCAACCGATAGTGTTAACAAAAGCAAATGTGAGATTTCAAATTTGCTAAAGCAAACATGCCAAACATTAACTTCCTTCTCCAAGTCTTTGAGCTCTTTTATTAGGACTTGTGCCTGATCGCATCTCAAGTGCAGTGCTGTACCAGGTGAGCTATCGAGCAAGTTTATGTCACAAAAGCTAAACATATAGAGTTGGTCATGTGATGCAAATGTCAAAATGTATTCGTTCACAAAGCATGCATGTGGTATAAAAAAAAATCTATCTATCTGCCCCGTAATCATAATTTGTGTGAAAAGAAATCAAAGTTGTGTTTTGACTGCCACTGTTCATTTCAGATGAAATACATAAATAATGTATTAATAGGAAAAGTTTTGGGAGTTTATAAACATGTAGGTAGAGGAACTTATTTAAGCCTAGATTGGGAAACTGTAGGAACAACTGAAGCCACATATCACACAGTCTGTATGTTAAGATGAAATGTTGTCCTATGTTAGCTGTATGAGAGTGACAAACGGCTATTTAAGGAAAGGTTGTGCAGAAAGCCCTTATTTGGAGATGTTTTAGGCATGTTTTATGCAAATTAAATAACCTCAAGCATGCAGTTGCTCATTTAGAACACGAAAAGATTCCTGAGGCTTTTAAAAACTCCCAGCCTGTTTCATTATTCAAAACCGCAATCATGGGTAAGACTGCCGACCTGACTGCTGTCCAGAAGGCCATCATTGACACCCTCAAGCAAGAGGGTAAGACACAAAGAAATTTCTGAACAAATAGGCTTTTCCCAGAGTGCTGTATCAAGGCACCTCAGTGGGAAGTCTGTGGGAAGGAAAAAGTGTGGCAAAAACGCTGCACAACGAGAAGAGGTGACCGGACCCTGAGGAAGATTGTGGAGAAGGACCGATTCCAGACCTTGGGGGACCTGCGGAAGCAGTGGACTGAGTCTGGAGTAGAAACATCCAGAGCCACCGTGCACAGGCGTGTGCAGGAAATGGGCTACAGGTGCCGCATTCCCCAGGTCAAGCCACTTTTGAACCAGAAACAGCGGCAGAAGCGCCTGACCTGGGCTAGAGAGAAGCAGCACTGGACTGTTGCTCAGTGGTTGCATGTCATTCGGAAATCAAGGTGCCAGAGTCTGGAGGAAGACTGGGGAGAAGGAAATGCCAAAATGCCTGAAGTCCAGTGTCAAGTACCCACAGTCAGTGATGGTCTGGGGTGCCATGTCAGCTGCTGGTGTTGGTCCACTGTGTTTTATCAAGGGCTGGGTCAATGCAGCTAGCTATCAGGAGATTTTGGAGCACTTCATGCTTCCATCTGCTGAAAAGCTTTATGGAGATGAAGATTTCATTTTTCAGTGCATTTTTCACCTGCTCACCGTGCCAAAACCACTGGTAAATGGTTTACTGACCATGGTATTACTGTGCTCAATTGGCCTGCCAACTCTCCTGACCTGAACCCCATCGAGAATCTGTGGGATATTGTGAAGAGAAAGTTGAGAGACGCAAGACCCAACACTCTGGATGAGCTTCAGGCCACTATCGAAGCATCCTGGGCCTCCATAACACCTCAGCAGTGCCACAGGCTGATTGCCTCCATGCCACGCCACACTGAAGCAGTCATTTCTGCAAAAGGATTCCCGAACAAGTATTGAGTGCATAACTGAACATAATTATATGAAGGTTGACTCTTTTTTTTGTATTAAAAACACTTCTTTTATTGGTCGGATGAAATATGCTAATTTTTTGAGACAGGAATTTTGGGTTTTCATGAGCTGTATGCCAAAATCATCAGTATTAATACAATAAAAGACCTGAAATATTTCAGTTGGTGTGCAATGAATCTAAAATATATGAAAGTTTAATTTTTATCATTACATTATGGAAAATAATGAACTTTATCACAATGTGCTAATTTTTTGAGAAAGACCTGTATATGTTGGTGTCTTTAGCCTTTAGTGCCATTCACTTGATTTAAAATTTGAACATTATTATTTATCCACTGTTTGCAATGTGACCCGAAGGCAAGAGTGCATCATTATATAACATGAACGTTTTTTGAACACTATAACATTCAGTCTTCATGTTTTCAAAGCCGTTTGTAAAATGAAGGCATTTTTAAGAAGGACATCAAGACCTTCAGAACAAAATCAAAGAGGACCTAATAATTGTGAAGTTGCCCTCACCACATACATACTTTCACTCTGAGTGCACTTGCCTTGTGCACACCATTGTTTTAAAGCCAGTCAGATTGATTAGATGAGATACTGTCTATTCAGAGCTCTAGACAGGTTTACAATTGCCAGTGCCTTATTTTAATAAACTGCAGAATATAAATCAGCTATTTGAGCATATGATAGGGTGATATCAACCCAGTGATATAATACTGACAAATCATTTAGTCATACATGCATATGAATAATATGAAGCCTCGAGACATCAGTAAACTACTTTAACATTGATGAAAAAAGACATTCAAAACTCCCTGATACAATCTAAAGCATTTTTACTCATTGTTTTGTTTCTTCCTTTCATCATTTATCGGGTGTCCATCAGTCCAAATGCTTAGAAAAATAACAGCTCCTCAATAAACATACATAATTCATGTTCGTAACACAAGGTTAAGGGGTTTTGAAAACCCTTCTGTAAAAGTAGTTATGTGTGGGTGCAAGCACACACAATGAAGACACGGAAGTTTCAAAAATCTTTATTAACTCTTTCACCACCAGCGTTTTTTTTTTTAAAGCATTTGAGTATTTTCACAAAAATATCCCCAGAATATTTTGTTGTATGAATATCTGAATATTCAATATATTACAAAAATCTGGGGGCAGCCAGATGGAGCTGAAGGGATCGAGGGCAGAGGTGCAGCTGGAGGCCTCATCCGGAGGGACGAGGGAGCCCGGTGGAGCTCGAGGGATGATGGACCGTGGAGGAGCCAAGGGAGCGTAGAGCCAAGGAAGAGCCGATGGGCTGACAGTCATGGGCCTGGAGGCCCGAGGTGAAGCCTGGGGATCCATCTCACAAGGCTTAGCTGGTGGTGGGGAAGCCTGTGGCGGAGCTGGAGGGAGTCAGCAGCGGGGACGGAGACTAGAAGCTGAGCAACACCAGTGGAACCAGGGAACTAGACAGAGCTAGCGGAGGGAACGGGACCAACAAGGGAAGGAAGGACTCCAGATGGGACCATGTCTTCAATATAGCTGGACGGGATCATTAATATATTTGGGACCGTGGAGAAGGAGAGAGTTCAAGGTTGGGAACTAGGGTGGGGCCTGGATCTGCAGACAGTCATGAAAGTGTGCGCTCTTGAAGAACATTTAAGTGGCCTTTTATTACAATATAATTGTAACTTGTCTCTGGTTATTAAACAGTCCACGCTTCCGAAGAACTGATGTCCATTTTTTATTTATTGATGAGACACCATGAAAATTAGACACAAAAGGAAACAAACCATATTTTTACTCACAACACCACTAAAGGACACAAACCAAAACATAATATACAAAATATTAACTTTTACCGTGTTCGCCTGGTAACCAGCAGTAGAATAAGTCAGGAGCACTAACATGTGTATCTGAATGCATGTCTCACCATTCAGTTTATGCTAACACATCCAGGTGAAATAAATCAGTAAGGGTCACATGACACTCAACTTAGATAAACTGAATAATAATAAATGCAATGTCAACAAAATTATGAAATTGGCACAACACACAGAAATACACATTTAAACCACATCACCTATATGTCAAATCCCACAGCTGACCTACCAGCATCAGCTACAATAATATTATCTGCAAGTATTTTGTTATACATTTGAATTACACTTCTGTCAGCAAACAGAAGAATGCATCACAAAGGTAACTTCTACAAAGGTTGTTTGTTGCAGGTAAAAGCAGGAAACAAGTGATGCAAGCAGGTGAGTGACCGAGTTAAATGATAAGCAGCAAAAACTGAACAGTGAATAACAGTTCTTATCTTTGTAGGTGCAGACAGATGCACTGTACTGGTAAGTATCACAGTATAGCAGTGTTGTCAAAATTACTGACTTCGGTACCAAGTCGGTACTGAAATTTTTAAAATGTGACGATACCAGCATTTCCCTCCAACAAATTCTTAAACACCTCTGATTGGCCAAAACAGTGACAATGGTGAAATGAGAAGTGACTGTTTATATAGTGAGTCCTTGATGAGCTGATGCAGGTGTTGCTGATCAGAATTCGAGTGATTGTGATCGAGTGAGTGGAGAGGAGAGGTCTGGTGCTGAGGATGTGACTGACTCTGTGACAACTACAAGTTCAAACTCAATACAATTAAGCACACTTCTTTTTCATAAGGTAAATCGCTTTGAAATGAGAAATTATGCCTTAGCAAAAATAAGCATTGAATTGAAAATAAGGACTAAACCACAACAGGATAAATCAACATCAACTATATGCTAAATATTTTTTGTCCTTTCCATTTCACATTGCCACTTAAAGCTTTTCAAACACTTTACATTGTATCCATACCTCTAAATCTCAAGGTCACGTCATAAAAACATCTTCTGAATATTCATGACAGCATGTGACTGAAGAAGTGTACTTAGACGAGATCTATTCTGAGCTGTGAGAATGAGGAAGGGGGAGGTGAATTTCTCCTCAAGGCAAGACAACCAGGGCATTCAAACAGCTGAAGGCCAAAGCCTGGGAAACTTCAGCTGCAGAAGCCTCTTGTCTTTGATGAGCTGCTCCATGTACACAATATGTGAAAAGGATTTATTAGGTAGAGGAAGAGCTGTAAAGGAAATGGGTAGAAACACGAAATAGAATCTCAGTGGATCATTTGGGAAGTGAATCACATTGACAAGTGTAGCACAGAAATCAATGCTAATTATCTCATTGTGTCTTGGGTCTGGTGAAAGTGGGGGAAGCAGTCAACATATTTTGCTTTCAGCTTTAAAAAAAAAAAGCAAACCGCTACCCAATGATTGGATATTAACTTACAACAGCAATCGCAAAAACAAGACTATAATTTTAAATTGACTGTACGGTTCACCCTTTCCAGGCAAATTTGAAGCTAACAACAGAACATCCATTAAATGAGTCATGATGAATAAAAATTTACTTTTTAAAGTAGTGATTTGCGACAAAAAATAAAATGGATTTAAAATGACACTATATATTTCCATTGAGATTTAAATTGTTTTAAGTGTTTCAGTAACACATCATTTAGATGGTCCCTTTAGAACATTCTGTTGACTAAGTAACTTTGCACCTAAATGTCAACTACCAGTCATTGGAGTATTAGTGTACTGTCTGCTTAATATCTGATAACTCTTTATTGTGATGCTCCCCAACAGACATTATACTGACTATAAGTAACTTTGCAAGTACATGTCAACTCTAACCCTAACCTACCAGTCTACTAATACTCTACTAACACTATAATGAGAGCTAGTAGACATGTAGGTGCAAAGTTACTTATACTCAACAGAATGCTATCATTTCTAAACTCACATTCAGACATTTTCCTTTTCCAGTGAGACACTGACCAACACTTTATCTGGAGATGACTTGTAACCATCAATTTCTGGATGTCAGATAGCCTGTCATCAGTCAGACCATGGGTCAGGATATAAATGGCCTTGATAGAGACACACATTACATGTCTTTGTAGCCTGAAACTATATCATCCGAGTGGGTATCGCAGGGCTGTCAGAAAGGAGCTTGTGTGGGGAGGATTTCAATTCTACACAGTGAGCGTGACCACATCACCCTGAACCACCCAACACTGGCAAAGCTGTCAGAGGTGCCATCCCCACAACACTTAAACTTAAACAAAAGACCACTGGTACACCAAATATGTCTTAATTTCTTGTCACATTGCTTGAAAGGAAGAACATTTTAAAATAAGCCTTTTTAGAACATTGGACTGTGGGACCAGCACTAGGGTCAGAACAGACACCTCCCTATCCCATCCATCATGGGTCTTTTCTTTTGCCTCAGAAGACTGTGGAGGTGTGGCCTTTTATGGTGAATAATGTAGCACAGCTCACACAGAAGTCACTTACAGTACAGATCTGAGAATCTTTCAACCTTATGCAAAATTCCCAATTGTTTGGTTTCCTGTTGAAATTCCTTGATTTCACCTGTAAAAATACAAGTCAGTAATAAAATCCATATGAACATTGGACTGGCTTTTCAGATATGTTGACAACTTAAAACTTCAAAGAACTTGAATCAACCCTCAAATGTACTTTTTCTTGCTCAGCACACTGTAAAACAATTATGGTAAAAAATTCCAGCTGTATCACGACTTTACTGGCAAAAGTATGGAAGCAATATTTTAAATTTGCAAGATTGAACAGATAAAAAGGTTTCACTTTATTTTGATGGTCCCTTTAACACATCCTATAGACTATAAGTAACGTTGCACCTACAAGTCTACTAACTCTCATTAGAGTGTTAGTAGAGTATTAGTAGACTGGTCGGGTTAGGGTTAGAATAAGTTGACATGTAGTTGCATAGTTACTTATAGTCAGTAGACTGTCTGTTGGTCGACCATCAAAATAAAGTCTTAGCAGATATCAAGCAGATAGTCTACTATAATGAGAGTTAGTTGACATGTAGTTGCAAAGTTAACATAATGTTCAAAAGGGACCATCAAAATAAAGTGTTACCCTTTTAGTTTGTATTCATTAGTCACATGTTCCTTTGTTTGAGTTTCCCGCCACTCATCACTTTCTATGGACACTAATCTTCATCAAAGCTGTTTGTCATTTAGTTTGTCACCCTCACTCAATGTTTCCCTGGTCTTGTTTAAGTTAGTGTTTGTGAGTGTGCTGCTACTACCTTATGTTATTTTCCTGTTGGATTATTATTCAACTCTGCATTTGAACTTTATCCTAATCTTCATCTGTCTGTCTGCAACCTTGCTAACACATATTTCATGAAAACTGAAATTATGTTAATATACTGAATTACTCAAATCTTTTCTCTTTTTTTTAGCTTTATAATACTGATAATTACCTTAAAGTGCTCCTATTATGCTATTTTCAAGGTTGCATTTTGGAAGTCTCCTACAATATGTTTACCAGGGTCAAAAAAACACTTTCATTTCTCATAATATAAATTGCAGCATCACTTTTTTTTTCTGATAGTGTCTAAAACAATTCCAGCCTTTCTAAACCCTGACTCTCTGAGAGCCTACTCTACTCTGATTGGTCAGATGACCCAGTCTGTTGTGATTGGTCTACTCTACTCTGATTGGTCAGATGACCCAGTCTGTTGTGATTGGTCTACTCTGCTCTGATTGGTCAGATGACCCAGTCTTTTGTGATTGGTCTACTCTACTCTGATTTGTCAGATGACTCAGTGTGTTGTGATTGGTCTACTCTGCTCTGATTGGTCAGATGACCCAGTCTGTTGTGATTGGTCTACTCTGCTCTGATTGGTCAGATGACCCCATCTGTTGTGATTGGTCTACTCTACTCTGATTGGTCAGATGACTCAGTGTGTTGTGATTGGTCTACTCTGCTCTGATTGGTCAGATGGCCCAGTCTGTTGTGATTGGTCTACTCTACTCTGATTGGTCAGTTGGCCCAGTCTGTTGTGGTTGGTCTACTCTGATTGGTCAGATGACCCCATCTGTTGTGATTGGTCATCTCTGCTCTGATTGGCTAGATGACCCAGTATGTTGTGATTGGTCATCTCTGCTCTGATTGGTCAGATGACCCAGTATGTTGTGATTGGTCACTGTTTTTCAGCATGCGTCGTAAACCAAACACCACTTATCATATATGAATATCAGCCCCAGACCTTACTCAGTTCTTGATACAAATAGTAACAATGACGTCGGTTTTACCATATAAATTTAAGCACAAGTCCTCATCCTTTGGACATTCATGCAAAGTGGAATTGCTTTCACAGCGCAGAACACAACATTTTCTTGGCATGTCAACAACACAAACCAAACTCTTCCAGGCCTGAGGGTGGGTAAAAGTGAAGACCTTAGGCAGGCGTTATGCAGATTTGTTACAAACCTATATTGGTTCGTGCAGGACATAAGACTGGTATTACTGACGATTCGTTTCAGGCAGTTCAGAATCACTTCTTTCTTTTAAGAGACAATAACTTTATTTATCTGCACTTTGATCTTTGAAACTGTGCAGTCCTTTTACATTCACAAACAGCCATATTACACACTACATAAAAGATAATATCCGAAAAAGCACATTAAGGGCACTTTAAAAGCACAGGTGGTAAAGAGAAAGCCACATGATGAATCATGTCATCATAAATTCTAATAAATAGAAGGTGCACACAGTGAAATACACACAATACAAAACACCATCATGGTAACACAAGACACAAAAAAATGCAATAAACATTAATTTAACAACATTAGATGCAAGATAAAACAAATGTGCATAAATGATAACCAACTAAGGGAAAAAAAAACAATTATTTCAATGAAAAACCATTCAATGTGAAGTGTCACATAGGGGAGTTCTGGGAATGTCAATTTATGGCTTTTCACCTGTAAATTATGACTGAAATTATGATTTTTCAAGATCTAGGTCTATTACAGTTTTCTCCTGTATATTGTAAAGGAACTATCATTTTTGTATCATTAGTTTGTTTTCAGTCGGTCAAAACAATATTGGAAGACCTGCTCAAAAATATTAATTACAGATATTCGTTGTAGCCTATGTTATTTTGTTTCTTTAAGAAAGGGGCAAGCTTTGATATCTGTATTGATCATCGTTCTGATAAAATTATTGCTTGTGATCAATAGTAGACAACAGTACAACCGATTGAATGGACTGTCAGTCCCCCACACCCTAATTGTCATTTGTGTTAAACCTAATGTCACCTAGCCTGATTAAGGTTCATCGAAATTTTATATTTACGTGACATAAGCATCATGCATAATTTATATAGGACTGCAGGTTTCAAAGTTCAAAGCAAATAAGTCAGTTTAATAAAATGGATAGGGGAAATGCTTGCCAAACCCTTACGGACATTCAAAGACTCTGAGTAGGGTGCTTAGGTATGTGTACAGTATGTTCCTCTGTCTGATGTGTAATGATGGCCAATACCATTTTAAAACCTTGTCTAAACTAAACTATTTGTGTCTATCAATGCATCTGTCTGAATAATAAACAAATAAATCTTACTGACCAGCAGACCTGTATGAATGATAAGTGTACTTTTTTAAAATGTTTGTGAAACAGATCACGAAATATTTCAAATACTTGTAGTAGAATAGTAATAGAATAGTAAATATCAATAGAAACCTTTTCAAATCAATTCGATAGGATATGTAAACATTTGATAGGATTGAAAAGCAAAATTAAATCCAATTTGGAGATTGAGAGGTATAAACGCGCACATCAACCTGATCACTATATTTAGCATTCATTTATTTAGTGTGTTCATGTAAACAATATTCGGATTCATCAGTCGGAATGAATTCATTCAGATTGAAACAAAAAAGTTTCAATGACCTCAATTTTATATTTTAATCCAATTTTGTGAAAAATGTCATAATATTTGACTGTCTGTTCAAAAAAAGTCACAAGTATGAGATAATACAGCTTTTGGCTGATATTACTTATGTTTCATTTGCCACACTGGAAATGTAAGGTAAGGTCAAGTGCATTGCATTGTGGGATACAGTATTCCACGCAATGTACTCTGCATATTTTGGCAAATGTAGAAGGGTATTCCATGCAAAACAAACATTGTGCACAGTATACATATCCTGCAGAAATAGTAGTACGGTAGGGTGCTGTTTGAGTGTTTGCAGTCAGTCTGAGCATCTGAAGGCATGCGGCATGAAGCAAAGCTCAAACACACACACTCCTTTATTTAATGGCAATTCCTCCCGTGCATTTTCCCATCTTTGTCACCATAGCAACGGAATCTAGCGGGCTGACATTCCCGTCTCCAGGGGCCTAGACTTGTTCTCCAGTTCACATGCAACACAGCTGTTTCATCCCTCAACAAAGCAATTAACACACAGGGTCAAAACAGAATCTCTCCTCCAAATATCAGCCCTCGGCCAGTCTGACGGAATGTATTGCGATCTGTCATAAATGATCTGATTCCATTGGAATCTTGGAGACTGAGGGGGTTACGCTGCAAATGAGATTGAGGAAATCAGGAATATGATAAAACAATCACATCATCTTAAGCAACAGAAAGGCCATGATGCTTGCTTTTTACACATCTGTTTTACAGATTGTCACTAAAGTCTTCAGAAAATCAATACATAATCTCCTGTATTACTGTAGCAATGTTCAGGGAAGAAGGAGGCGGGAACCGGCGAACGATCAAAATATAATTTATTTAAATAAAACAAACAAACCAAAATACCACAGCAGCCCCTCGCGGACGACTGCTGGCTACCGAAAATAAACATAAGGAACTGCCAGCAGCCCCTCGCGGACGACTGCTGGCTAAAATAAAATACAAAAACAAAACACAACTAAAATACAGGCCTGTTCCTCTCTCGATCATCAACGTCGTCACTCCTCCTTTATGCTTCCGCTCCTCCGTGAGAGATGCGAGACCGGTGTGCCTCACATGTGTTGCTCATTAGCAATCGCACCACCGGCCTCGCGCCGTTCTCTCACGTCCCTCGGCCGTCCTGTTCGCCACATACCCCCATCGCCCCTCACAGGCCGGGGGGTACCCACGAGCCTGTGCCTACTCCCCCCCCCGGCGGCGGCGATCCCTGGGGAGTATGGACAGACAAACCGAGGGAAACGGAGACGGAAGCATGTGGAGCGACAGATCGAGAGAGGGGAGAGAGGAAAAAAAAAATTGGTCCGGTTCCCACAACGCGCTGCCATCTGGTCCCCCACCAGCTAGGCGATCTCCTCCGCGGTGCCTGGCGGTGACGCTGGGTGGCCCTCGGTGGACGGCTCGACGCTCCTCCGCCGCCCGGTGGACGGCGACGGCTCCTCGGGTGCCTTGGGCAGACGGTAGGAGTCCCCCGCTCCCTGCTCCTCCCCTTCACTGGTGGACGGCAGCAGGCTCCGGCCCACGGCGAGCGGCGGCGACTCCTCCTCTCCCTCCCGGATGGCAGCCGCCCCTCCAATACCCAGGCGGCCGGCAGCAAGCTCAACCGTCCCACCGGCAACTCACTCCAGCGCACCGCCTCGAGCGTCCGTGGCCGCGAGTCCCCCGCTCCCTGCTCCTCCCCTCGCTCGGCGGATGGCAGCAGGCTCCGGCCCACGGCGAGCGGCGGCGACTCGCGCACCATGCTCGATGGCACCGCGGATTCCCCACACCGGCGAGGACTCTCTGACAGCGCGTTCCTCCCTCTTCCCGGGTTTCAGCACCAGTGTAGCAATGTTCAGGGAAGAAGGAGGCGGGAACCGGCGAACGATCAAAATATATTTTATTTAAATAAAACAAACAAACGAAAATACCACCAGCAGCCCCTCGCGGACGACTGCTGGCTACCGAAAATAAACATAAGGAACTGCCAGCAGCCCCTCGCGGACGACTGCTGGCTAAAATAAAATACAAAAACAAAACACAACTAAAATACAGGCCTGTTCCTCTCTCGATCATCAACGTCGTCGCTCCTCCTTTATGCTTCCGCTCCTCCGTGAGAGATGCGAGACCGGTGTGCCTCACATGTGTTGCTCATTAGCAATCGCACCACCGGCCTCGCGCCGTTCTCTCACGTCCCTCGGCCGTCCTGTTCGCCACAATTACGTTGATAATAAAGTTGTTTTTTCCAATCGAGCACCAGTCATCCATTTTCATGTAGAGACTTCTTTTTCTGAACCATTTGGCTGAACAGACAAATCTCTAATTTCTCAAATAAACAAACAATCCTTTAGGACAGCTAATAGAACTCAGCTATCATAACGTAGATCACCTTAAAGTGGGTCAGTAGCTTCAAAAGTGATGACACAGCAAATAATGAAGGTGTCGCGACACAGAAGGGAACAGACGGTGGAAGTAAAGTAAATAGAGTGGTAACACTTTAGAATACTGTATCTTACTGCATAACTAATAAGGAATTATTGAAGAACTAGTAGGTAATTCTTCATTAACTACTTCTTCACTGCCGTTGACTACTAAGGAAGATGTGTTAACTAATCAGTATGTAATAGAATTGAATGATTGTGTTAAAGGAGCTGTATTTAAGAAATCCATTTCAATGAATCATAAAAAGGCCCTGATGTGTCACTAGACATTAAGAAATCATGTTCATTTTTAAATACTTATATCACTGACAACAGTAGTATGACTAGGATATTGTCATTTAAAAAGTGGACTTGCAGCCCTCAACTGATGTTGATGTTGTCATGTTGTGTTTTGGTCTGATGCGCCACCCTCCACCTATCTACCAATCACGAAGTCAGTAGTGTTTCGGGATCCGGGTTGCCAGCTTTGCTCTAATCTACCCTAACTCTAGTCGGATAAAAATGTCCAACGTTACTAAATCAAAAAGACCTCGTCATAATTCAGAAATTCGTCGTGACAAAAGCCGAAATAAAACCAGAATTTGTATTGGAGATGCTTTTGAAAGATGGAGACGGCTGAAAACGGAGAAGAATTTGAACACAGACGCCAATGTTGCTCATTTTCTCCTGGACAGGTAAGATTCATCTATGCTTGGCTAACTTGTACTTGATGTCAATGGACATTTCATATATTCATGACAGTCGAACAAAGTTATGCATGTTCGTGCAAAGTAACGTAACGTTAGCTCACATGGACGTATGCTAACATTAGCAGAGCTGCCAACTCTCACTCACTGGCCGTGAGACACCCGCATTTGAGTGGTTTCACACGCTCACACTCCACACCCCCGATTTCTCACGCTGAAGTGTCAACCTGGTCGGTCAAATGCCTGAAAGATGAGTTTATCTATAGATTTACCTGTTGAGCCACTCGTGATCGACTAGCTATAATTATAATGTTATAATTGCTGTGGCAAATGTTTTGGTTATTTGTTAGCCTACTTATGACAAAAACGTTAGTACTTGTAAATCGAGTTTTTTTTTCTTTTCTTTTTTTTCGTCTTGAAAAATTAGGAAGTTTTATTTTGTGGTTATATGTTTTTTGTTTTGTTTTACTATTATACATTTATTTTCCTCTGATTTTTTTTAAAATTGTAATTGTATTTATATGTTCAAAATAAAGAAATCAATCTTATAGCATCAGCTAAATGAATAGCTGTATCTTTGATATCGGTTACACATAGTGATATAGGCTTGTGCTTGTACTTACCGTACATTTATGACAGATAAATAACGTTACAAGTTAGACTAACAGCTACCGTTCTGTCTGTCACATCCGAGCATACATCTTTACGATTATACTTAACTAATGACAATTAGTACATTTTTAAAATACATAATTACTTATCAAAATATCTCTCATGAAGCATAAACATAATTAACAGAAAAAAAAGCCTACTGTGTACGTCTCGTCGTCACTTGCCATTGGAAGCTCATTGGAAGTAGCCTACGTTTCTGCTGAATCCTGCAGCTTATCTGGCAACCTCGAGTCAGGGGGTAGGGGGAGGGGATACACCGCTCTACGGTATTGTTAAAGTGATTGCAGTACCAGTTTTGGCCACAATCCTACATTCGGCTCCTTTAAGTAACAGTTAGTTAATCAATAACTAATGAATTCTGTCATACCTCCTGAATAACTACTACTAATTATCTACTAATTAAGGTTCAAGAAAAATAACTAACTAAAGCCCCTTTCACACAGAGATTCCGGAAAATACACGGATAATGTGACCCGGGATTTGTCCCGGGATTGTTTGACTTTGGTCCATTCACACTGCCAGTGATTTTCCGGGATCTGTGAGTGCGTTCACACACATCCCGTAAAGTTCCCAGACACATGACGTCAGGATGAGACGTGTAACGTAGCTACGCGTCGAAAACATGTACACGTGCGTACCGTTCCACAAGCTAGCGTACGATCTCAGCTTCAGCGCGGATAGTAAGGAGCTCCTGGTCTCTGCTTCGCTCCAGTTTGCAGACATTTTGTTTCTTTGTTGATGACGAACACAAACTTTCTTCTAAGAGCAACAGAGTCGCGCGATGGCACGTGCGGCATCACTATGACACACCCCGAACGGCATTGGTCCTGGCTTTTGTTCACACAGGGTGCGTTCCGGGACTGATTCCGGCTATGTTACTAGGTCTTCAACCTAGCATCGATGCCGGTATCAATCCCGGGTTGTGTTTGCGTTCACACAGAAGGCGTTCTGGCAAGTTGACGGCAATTTGCCGGGATCATCGTGCTGTGTGAAAGGGGCTTAATACAAAACTAACATCAGATTAGTTTTTATATTTTATATATAGGTATGACATAATTCATTAGTTATTGATTAACTAACTGTTACTTAACACAATCATCAAATTCTATTACATACTGATTAATTAACACATCTTCCTTAGTAGTTAACAGCAGTGAAGAAGTAGTTAATGAAGAATTACCTACTAGTTCATCAATAATTCCTGATTAGTTATGCAGTAAGGAAGATAAAGTATTCTAAAGTGTTACCAATAGAGTTTATTTACAGAGCACGAGTAAAACAGGTGAAGGATGTTATGCTGAATGACACGTAGAACTTAGATGACTGTACCACAACTGAAGATGAGGATGAGGATGAGGATGAAGTAGGTTGAGGAACGGATATACAGGGAGACATAGAAGATCCGAGGACAGCTGACTTTGAAGACAATGACGAGGATGAAGACGACAATCAGGTACAGGATAGCTGGGTAACTCTGGTGAGAGCAGGAAGAGTCTGTGTAGGGTGTGACGAGACCAGACAGTGAACTGAAGGGAGTGCAGGCTTGATATAATGAGGATGATGAGGGTGAAGGTGAAGGTGATTAGAGTTCCGGTGATGATGAACCGGGTGGATCTGGTGTTTATGGCTGAGTGGATGGTGTGAGTGACTCCGTGACAGAAGAAAAGTAGAAATGTAAATGTAAAATAATTTTCTAATATGTTTCCCAAACACTTCCGCCTTCTGCCATTGGTTAGCCAATCAGGGGTGCGTTTCTGTACAATGACATAACTCACTGCTGCACTACCATAGTACGATGCATCATTGAAGAAATCAACTAGCTAGTCACGACTTTTTTTCCGACACCATATTCTCGCAAATTGGTCGTTCAATCACATTGGTTAATGATGTCAAGCACGTGGTGGAGTAATAACTATTTTTAATGAATCTGTTTGAGATAGAATTAATGCTATATGTTTTGCTATAAATTACGGACATGGCATCTGAGGACTATTTCTCTTTTTTCTCAGTTATTTTGTTTTATTTCCAGATTCAATCTCGTTCTTACGTACAAGAGCACGTTCGCACATGTACGCTCTTAAAAAAAACGCTTTATTTTGACAAACTAAAAGACATAAATTACATTTGTATGTATTCTAAATAAAAGATGTCATCTTGCTTATTTGGCTCAAGATAAGGATTTATTGAGTCCACAAGTCATGCAAACAAGAAACTCTGCTTCTAAGAACAGGTTGCGATGCTGTTTGTGAATGTTCATTGGAACGATGGTTTCGGGAAACACAGACTCGTTGATCTATGCTGATAATGATGGAACTTGCGACCATATTTGGCTAACAATGCTTTTGGGAAACTCACCTCAGCTCAGCCAATCAGCCTCGCCCCAAATTCATGCCATTGGTTGGGCCAATATTGCTGTGTTGAACTGGGTGCGTTTCCTGTATAACTCATTGCTTATCTCCCAGAGATATTAACTAGCTAATCACAACAGTTTCCCAAAACCTTAGTAACTATACCAATATAGATTGTACTGCATTAGCTTGGCTATTTTGAGAGCTGCAATTCCAACCACGCCATTTTTGTGACTGATGCTGTTTGTAGGATCTTTTTAAATTCTTCCTTGATTATTATTTGATATATTATGAATTGTTTTAAAACAACAGATGTCCCATTCTTAATCCATTAACATTGAGCATGTTTACATGCACATTCTTACCCTGATAATGCTTATTAATCCGACAAAGCATGTGGTCATGTATCACATTAACCTGTTTTCCTTTATCTGAGTAAAGTCATAAATGTCAATACCCTGATTTCACCCGGCATGTAAAGCATTAACCTGCATTTAAGCACATCCAGACAGAGCGAACATTTTGCTGTAGGGGAGGAGAAATATAGGCCTGACTCTTTCTTTACCCAAGAAATTATAAAATTGTGTTCTCATCTCATGCTGAAGTACAGTCAAATGCTGCATGTGTAACTGCATGAGAGGATAATACATGAGTCTGTAAGTTTCCTGCTGACATGTTGAAATACTCTTCAGTTTTTAATGCTTTATCTAACATCACAACAGACATAACAACTAGAATACTATACGAATAAATTTGACTTGACTTCGCTTGATAGAGACCTACACCATATTGCCAAAAGTATTGGGACACCCCTCCAAATCACTGAATTCAGTTGTTCCAATCACTTCCATGGTCATAGTTGTATAAAATTAAGCACCTAGGCATGCAGACTGCTTCTACAAACATTTGTGAAAGAATGGGTCGTTCTCAGGAGCTCAGTGAATTCAAGCGTGGTACCGTGATAGGTTGTCACCTGTTCAACAAGTCCATTCGTGAAATTTAATCACAACTAAATATTCCACGGTCAACTGTTAGTGGTATTTTAACAAAGTGGAAGCAATTGGGAACAACAACAACCAAGATGTGGTAGGCCACGTAAAATCACAGAGTGGGGTCAGCGCATGCTGAGATGCACAGTGCACAGAAGTCGCCAACTTTCTAAAGAGTCATTAGCTACAGACTTACAAACTTTGTGTGTAACCTTAGGATTAGCTCAAGAACAGCGCTTAGAGAGCTTAATGGAATGGGTTTTCATGGCCGAGCAGCTGCATCCAAGCCTTAGTGCAATGCAAAGCGTCAGATGCATTGGTGTAAAGCGTAGGATGCAGTGGTGTAAAGCGTAGGATAGAGTGGTGTAAAGCGTATAGTGCAGTGGGGTAAAGCGTAGGGAAGCAGTGGTGTAAAGCGTGGGATGCAGTGGGGTAAAGCGTGGGATGCAGTGGTGTAAAGCATAGGGATGCAGTGGTGTAAAGCGTATAGTGCAGTGGGGTAAAGCGTAGGGAAGCAGTGGTGTAAAGCGTGGGATGCAGTGGGGTAAAGCGTGGGATGCAGTGGTGTAAAGCATAGGGATGCAGTGGTGTAAAGCGTGGGATGCAGTGGGGTAAACCGTTGGATGCAGTGGTGTAAAGCGGGGGATGCTGTGGTGTAAAGCATGGGATGCAGTGGTGTAAAGCATGGGATACAGTGGTGTAAAGCGTAGGGATGCAGTGGTGTAAAGCGTGGAATGCAGTGGTGTAAAGCGTGGGATGCAGTGGTGTAAAGCGGGGGATGCAGTGGTGTAAAGCGTAGGATGCAGTGTTGTAACGCGTGGGATGCAGGGGTGTAAAGCGTCAGATGCAGTGGTGTAAAGCGTAGGATGCAGTGGTGTAAAGCGTAGGATGCAGTGGTATAAAGCGTTGGATGCAGGGGTGTAAAGTGTCAGATGCAGTGGTGTAAAGTGTAGGATGCAGTGGTGTAAAGCATAGGATGCAGTTGTTTAAAGCGGGGATGCAGTTGTGTAAAGCATGGGATGCAGTGGTGTAAAGCAGGGGATGCAGTGGTGTAAAGCGTGGGATGCAGTGGATGCAGTGGTATAAAGCGTGGGATGCAATGGTGTAAAGCGTGGGATGCAGTGGTGTAAAGCGTCAGATGCAGTGGTGTAAAGCGTAGGGATGCAGTGGTGTAAAGCGTAGGGATGCAGTGGTGTAAAGCATGGGATGCAGTGGTGTAAAGCATGGGATGCAGTGGTGTAAAACGTTTAATGCAGTGGTGTAAAGCGTGGGATGCAGTGGATGCAGTGGTATAAAGCGTGGGATGCAATGGTGTAAAGCGTAGGATGCAGGGGTGTAAAGCGTGGGATGTAGCAGTGTAAAGCGTAGGGATGCAGTGGTGTAAAGCATAGGGATGCAGTGGTGTAAAGCGTGGGATGCAGTGGGGTACAGAATTGGATGCAGTGGTGTAAACCAGGGGATGCAGTGGTGTAAAGCGGGGGATGCGTGTAAAGCGTGGGATGCAGGGGTGTAAAGTGTCAGATGCAGTGGTGTAAAGTGTAGGATGCAGTGGTGTAAAGCATAGGATGCAGTTGTGTAAAGCGGGGATGCAGTTGTGTAAAGCATGGGATGTAGTGGTGTAAAGCAGGGGATGCAGTGGTGTAAAGCGTGGGATGCAGTGGTGTAAAGCGTGGGATGCAGTGGATGCAGCATGGGATGCAGTGGTGTAAAGCGTAGGGATGCAGTGGTGTAAAGCGTAGGGATGCAGTGGTGTAAAGCGTGGAATGCAGTGGTGTAAAGCGTGGGATGCAGTGGTGTAAAGCGGGGGATGCAGTGGTGTAAAGCGTAGGATGCAGTGTTGTAATGCGTGGGATGCAGGGGTGTAAAGCGTCAGATGCAGTGGTGTAAAGCGTAGGATGCAGTGGTGTAAAGCGTAGGATGCAGTGGTATAAAGCGTGGGATGCAGGGGTGTAAAGTGTCAGATGCAGTGGTGTAAAGTGTAGGATGCAGTGGTGTAAAGCATAGGATGCAGTTGTGTAAAGCGGGGATGCAGTTGTGTAAAGCATGGGATGCAGTGGTGTAAAGCAGGGGATGCAGTGGTGTAAAGCGTGGGATGCAGTGGTGTAAAGCGTGGGATGCAGTGGATGCAGCATGGGATGCAGTGGTGTAAAGCGTAGGGATGCAGTGGTGTAAAGCGTAGGGATGCAGTGGTGTAAAGCGTGGAATGCAGTGGTGTAAAGCGTGGGATGCAGTGGTGTAAAGCGGGGGATGCAGTGGTGTAAAGCGTAGGATGCAGTGTTGTAACGCGTGGGATGCAGGGGTGTAAAGCGTCAGATGCAGTGGTGTAAAGCGTAGGATGCAGTGGTGTAAAGCGTAGGATGCAGTGGTATAAAGCGTGGGATGCAGGGGTGTAAAGTGTCAGATGCAGTGGTGTAAAGTGTAGGATGCAGTGGTGTAAAGCATAGGATGCAGTTGTGTAAAGCGGGGATGCAGTTGTGTAAAGCATGGGATGCAGTGGTGTAAAGCAGGGGATGGACTTGCCTCACTGCATTGTGCCAAGTTAAAGTTTGGTGGAGGGGGGGAGGGTTATGGTGTGGATGGGTGAGCGAGTTTTGAATGGAGGAACTTGACTAGCCTGCACAGACCTCAACCCGATAGAGCACATTTGGGATGAATTGGAGCGGAGACTGCGAGCCAGGCCTTCTCGTCCAACATCAGTGCCTGACCTCACAAATGTGCTTCTAGAAGAAGGGACAAAAATCCCCACAAGCACACTCCTAAACCTTGTGGATAGCCTTCCCATAAGAGTTGAATCTGTTAAAGCTGCAAAGGGTGGGCCAACTCTATATTAAACCCTATGGATTAAGAATGGGATGTCATTAAAGTTCAGGTACATGTAAAAGCAGACGTCCCAAAACTTTTGCCAATATAGTGTAGGTCTATATAGGCTAACCAGCATAGGCATTTAGCAGCACGTAATACACAGCGTTCTGCCTGAAGCGACAGGAACAGAAACTTGTACAGGAACTTTATCTAACTTGATTCGTATTAAGTTCAACAAAGCATTATCCAACCAATCGTTACTGAAATCGCCATGGTTATCACTAATGTTCTGTAGTATGGCCAAACAGCGTAGTAGATTATTCATAAACTCGTACATAAAGGAATGAGCATGCTCATTGCTCATGCCTCAAGCACCTACGCCAATAAGATTGCTGTATTATAAACCAATTAAATTGCCCTTGCCCCGCCTTAATGTGCCGTCCCGCCCCAGCCGTCCAGGCAGACTGCACTCTGGAGTTACTCAACCTAACTGGGTCAAGCTCCAACCATTTTGCTCTGCAGTGAGCACCACTTTGTCCTCAATATACTTCAAGCAGAATCGAAGAACAAACTGTTGTGACGTCCTTTCATTCTAAATCAGGCAACACTGTTTGTTCAAAACTATTTGCTTAAATAAATTATAAGAAAGACAGCTTAACAAGGCCTTGTGGTGAACAAAGTCTTACATCACACTGGCTTAATTATTATTAAATCATGGTGATTGACAAATGCCTCTTTGAACCTGCAAATACCTGAGCACATCAGTCTTCATATCAAACCCGATCTCTAAAGTGATTTGTAGTTGTCTAATGTATGTTAGCCTACTAAAACATGTGAATAACCTATTTTTTTTTTAATGGCCAAACTGTTGGTGTTGCCTTAAGTAGGATAATGGGTCTTTCCTAAGAAACTGTATAAGGGATAAAAAAGCTTGCCCACAATTTTTTTCAGCATCCTATAATGCGGGATGCAGTAGTTCATATTGTGCATACTATTTAGTAGTATACTATTTATGCAAATAAGGCCACATCGATAGATTAAAGAAAGTATGACCGTCTAGCATCTTGTTTTGCACACAATGAATCGTGATAATGAACAGTAAGACATTAGGCTAGTTGGACTCAAAAAGGTCAGTGAATTACACGCTGTGAATTATTCAGCTATGCATTCATTTATATTTAATCGCACCAATAAAATAAATAAAAATTTGAGATGAAGGGCATTAAAGGTGGCATTCGTTCCATGCCGGTGAAAAGATTGCTCTGTTTACGTGCGCAAACGCAATCAAAACAATAAAATGCGAGGGTGAAGAAAATGGTTCAGCATGAGAAATTGATTGCACGCAGCGCTTGTTTTTCTGCGCATGCATGCACTGAGAATGACTGACTGATCTGGCCTGCTGGAGTGTGTGAATCTGGAAAGAAAAGAATGTGACAGTTGGCCCATGATGCATCACACGTTACGAAATCACACACATTCTGTCTGTTTTAGGCTGTAAACCTCCTGAGATGAGCAAACATATAACTCATTAAACTGAATGTCTTATATTGTTTATACTGTGAAGCTCATGCTTTTCTTTCTTACTACACTGAGATTTGGTATGAATGTAACCCAGGGCTGCCCAATCCTGTTCCTGGAGATCTATAACTTCCTGGAGACTTCAGCTCCAACCCCGATCAAACACAACTGAACCAGTTCATTTCAGTTGTGTTCGAGTTTGAGTTCATTTGCATCAAGCAGTAACTATGTGAGAAGCCACAATCACCATTAAATCTGGATGCTGTTAGACTCAAGCTTGCCGTTCAAAACCTGTAATTTGTATAAAAATGCTGCCCTCTGCTGTTGTATGATTGAGATTACAAGTAAAACAGGAATGAAATGAATTTCTGTGGTCCTGAGTTTAGTGCCATTAGACAAAAAGCTACTATACTTCACATATAAGGTACAACTGAAAACCAAATTTAAGGCTGAATCCCAAAAAATGATGGTCCTCTAAGAAAATTAAGCTATTTTAGGACATAAAGATGTTCTGAATTGTGACTATTTTTAAATAACAAAAAAATAATGAATTATTATAATTATTATCAGTTATTATGAATTGATTAAATATTTAAATTTTATATATATATATATATATATATATATATATATATATATATATATATATATATATATATATATATATATATAATTAAATACGTATGCATCATGTACTGACTTTATGGACATTTAAAAATAATAGTTTACTGTAATAATTTTAGTCCAAAAAGATGTGCGTTGTGACATTATTTAAATTTATTTTTTTATATTCATTATTTTTTTTTTTTTTAAATACTGCATTAAAGTAATCAACACTGACAATAATGTTAAGATGTATTGCAGTAATGAGAATTTGAAGAACGGATGTCAATGTCACACTGACTAACTTATTAACTAACTAAATATATAATTACATACATACTAGCATACATAAAGAATGAGGTGAACCATGAATGCTTTGGTGGGATTTACCCATGAGGCCTTAAAATTACACAGTTCCATGAATTAGTGAGCAGTCGGAATAATGAAATGTTTAATATTTTATAAGAGAACAATTGCTTTCTTTATCTGCAGCTTTGTAAGTAATATAGTACTTTAATTTAACACTCTTCTATTAAGACTAGACTACTCTGTAAACAGCCTTTTTCTTTGGCACAAGTCCAACAGATATTATTAGTTGCCTTAAGAGTTTAACCGCTTTTCGTTGGTGTTTAAACTACACTCAATGTCAATTTGCAATTGCCTACTGTGGCAGATTTAATGCATTCTAAGCTTTCAACAGTAAGAACTATTGATATAACCCAATAGATAACCCAAAGCAACCCAACTTAAACTAGGTTTTATTGAGGGTTTTAAGAGATACTGTAAATTACGTACAAAATAGGTCCAGTCTGATATCCTAAACCAATTGGGTTATGTTTAGTACACGATTAGTCCGAAGGTAAACCTATTGCATTTGTAAGGATTGTCTTCTTCATTATCATCTATTTCTGCAATAACTATCTGGATGTCAGAGACTGTAAGTTATAGACATACCAAACTTGATGTTATGAACAGAAATCACACCAACTACTGGCACACAAACATATCCGCTGGACACTTGGTGGCGCTATAATAAGAACCAAAATGATTGTTTCATCTAAATCCTTGCTTTAGTCTCATTCAAGATTAAGTCTCATTGTTATATTTGTATCCACCATTCTAATTTACACAAAAAAAACTTGGCATCCATCATCTCCGGACCGTCGTGGTAAAAATGTCTCAAAAGGATTTTGTTTTGTCAAATATATAAGTTCATTTATGGGTCTGGCAATGCCCATTTGCACAAATTTTCAATTTCTGCTAAAAATGTATAGTTTTATAATGTCTAATATCTAATATAAAATGAAGCGACAATATTATTTGCATATTGTAATGTTGTACACAATGCATCCATACAGAGACACTAAAAGAATCATATTTGAAAAGAGACATGGTCATAATACATAGTTACACAATGTATTTTGTATTTTGAGTTAATTATCAACAGTGTCTGATTGGTGGCTAATTGGCTATTTCTCAGAGGAACCTATTTCTGAATACTAGATTAAAATGTATTCTCACTACTGTTATATACACTACCGTTCAAAAGTTGATGTCAGTACGATTTTTTATGGTTTTGAATTAAGTCTCGTGGTCACCAAGGCTGCATTTATTTGATCAAAAATACAGTAAAGCATACATTGCATGTGAAATATTATTGCAAATATTTACAATAGCTGTTTTCTTGGTGAATGTACAGTAATTTGTTCCTGTGATCAAACCTGTATTTTCAGCATCAGTACTCCAGGCTTCAGTGTCTCATGATCCTTCAGAAATCATTCTAATATGATGAAACATTTCTGATAATTATCAATGTTGAAAACAGTTGTGCTGCTTCCGATTTCCGTGGAAACCATGATACATTTTCTTTCATGATTTTTTTTTGATGAATAGAAAGTTCAAAAGAACAGAATTTATTTGAGAAATAAATCTTTTGTAACATTATAAATGTCTTTACTGTCAGTGTGTCCTTGCTTCATAAAATTATTAATTTCTTTCTCCAGAAAATCCCAAAACCTTTTAATTGTAGTATATATAACAATGTGTTAACTAGCTTTCTGGCTTTCTAGTGCTGATGCGAGTCATCCTGAATGACCTTAAATAGATTACTGATGAAGTGACAGTGCAACGGTGACTGCTGAAAGGCCCCTTCACTGCAACTGCTGCGGAAAAATTCCAGAAAGAGCAGTTAACAAAGCTAACATTGTATCAGCGTGTGATATCTGTGGCTCTGTCGCTTACATAAATGACCTTGTCCATTACGCCCCCATTTACAGTTTTTTTTTTTTTAATGCTGTTTAGCATTTTGTGAAAGTGTGTTTGTACTGTGATGTGAACATGAGGAACATGTCCAGCCAAAAGCTCTCAAGCTCTGCCAAAAACAAATCCTACACAATTAACGGCAAAAGGTACAGCGCACGCTCCTGATACTCCTGGTAAGCCGAGACGGGCCTCGGGAGTCGGGACCACCGCTGTGCCTCGTCGCTGGGAAAACAACTGAGACGGACACTTTCAACTGTCAGCCATCCTAAGAATGCAGAGGGTCATGTAACACTACAGCGCTCAGGGAGATTGGCTTACTTAAGACCTCAAAGAAGTGAGTATTTTAGTATTAGCACCAGCTTTGCTCATCTCAATTTGGTTATCCTTCACTTGCTTGTGATGTTTTCATTGAAGAATGAATTAGACACAGATCTAATAAAGGCTTGGAATATAATCTTGTTTCATGGTTCAAAGGTAGTTTGTTATATTATTGCCACATTCAGGAAATTGTATTCAACCATATTTTGAAATGTTATATCAACATAGGGGAAAGTCGAGTGTCAATAGTTCAGAAAAAATGTATATTATGTCATTCTTTTCTCATTCTCATGATGTTTCGAACCTACAGGTCCTTCTCAAAAAATTAGCATATTGTGATAAAGTTCATTATTTTCCATAATGTAATGATACAAATTTAACTTTCATATATTTTAGATTCATTGCACACCAACTGAAATATTTCAGGTGTTTTATTGTTTTAATACTGATGATTTTGGCATACAGCTCATGAAAACCCCAAATTCCTGTCTCAAAAAATTTGCATATTTCATCCGACCAATAAAAGTGTTTTTAATACAAAAAAAGTCAACCTTCAAATAATTATGTTCAGTTATGCACTCAATACTTGGTCGGGAATCCTTTTGCAGAAATGACTGCTTCAATGCGGCGTGGCATTGAGGCAATCAGCCTGTGGCACAGCTGAGGTGTTCTGGAGGCCCAGGATGCTTCGATAGCGGCCTTAAGCTCATCCAGAGTGTTGGGTCTTGCGTCTCTCAACTTTCTCTTCACAATATCCCACAGATTCTCTATGGGGTTCAGGTCAGGAGAGTTGGCAGGCCAATTGAACACAGTAATACCATGGTCAGTAAACCATTTACCAGTGGTTTTGGCACTGTGAGCAGGTGCCAGGTCGTGCTGAAAAACGAAATCATCTCCATAAAGCTTTTCAGCAGGTGGAAGCATGAAGTGCTCCAAAATCTCCTGATAGCTAGCTGCATTGACCCTGCCCTTGATAAAACACAGTGGACCAACACCAGCAGCTGACATGGCACCCCAGACCATCACTGACTGTGGGTACTTGACACTGGACTTCAGGCATTTTGGCATTTCCTTCTCCCCAGTCTTCCTCCAGACTCTGGCAACTTGATTTCCAAACGTAATGCAACCACTGAGCAACAGTCCAGTGCTGCTTCTCTGTAGCCCAGGTCAGGCGCTTCTGCCGCTGTTTCTGGTTCAAAAGTGGCTTGACCTGGGGAATGCGGCACCTGTAGCCCATTTCCTGCACACGCCTGTGCACGGTGGCTCTGGATGTTTCTACTCCAGACTCAGTCCACTGCTTCCGCAGGTCCCCCAAGGTCTGGAATCGGTCCTTCTCCACAATCTTCCTCAGGGTCCGGTCACCTCTTCTCGTTGTGCAGCGTTTTTTGCCACACTTTTTCCTTCCCACAGACTTCCCACTGAGGTGCCTTGATACAGCACTCTGGGAACAGCCTATTTGTTCAGAAATTTCTTTCTGTGTCTTACCCTCTTGCTTGAGGGTGTCAATGATGGCCTTCTGGACAGCAGTCAGGTCGGCAGTCTTACCCATGATTGCGGTTTTGAGTAATGAAACAGGCTGGGAGTTTTTAAAAGCCTCAGGAATCTTTTGCAGGTGTTTAGAGTTAATTAGTTGATTCAGATGATTAGGTTAATAGCTCGTTTAGAGAACCTTTTCATGATATGCTAATTTTTTGAGACAGGAATTTTGGGTTTTCATGAGCTGTATGCCAAAATCATCAGTATTAAAACAATAAAAGACCTGAAATGTTTCAGTTGGTTTGCAATGAATCTAAAACATATGAAAGTTTAATTTTTATCATTATATTATGGAAAATAATGAACTTTATCACAATATGCAATTTTTTTGAGAAGGACCTGTATATGCATGCATTTCATCTGTGGAACATAAAATAAGATACTTTGAATGTTTCAACGGTTTTCATCCATACAGTGAAAGAAAATGTAGTCCATAAACAACTTTGGACCCCATTGACTTTCAATAAATGGGAGAAAAAAAAAATCAGAGACATTTTTTTCAAATATCATTTACAGAATAGAGACATGTATACAGGTTCAAAACATTATGAGAGTAAATTATTTATTTATTTATTTTAATTTGGGGGGGGGGGGGTGATCTATCTCTGTACTTGTGTCTTGTGTCTTGGGGTTTGTGTAACAGCATGCCATTAGGGAGTGTGGAGCTTAAAGACAATCAGTGTACAAATAATTTATATATATATATATATATATATATATATATATATATATATATATATATATATATATATATATATATATATATATATATATATATATATATATATATATATATATATATATATATATATAAACTATAAAAAATAACTATTGTACTAAAAAAATTAAATACATAATTATTAAGCTAAACAGATTTAAATAAATAATACATTTATAAGTACTACAGTGAGTGTAAAAAAACAGTAATGTAACAGAAACTAAATAGTAAAATTTCCAAAATAATATTTTACTAGTCCAGCTGGACTGTAGCAAAGTAGCATTGAGGCAGGATCCAAATTGAGCAGTCAACTTTAATAAACAATAAATCAAAATAACAAACACTCAGGAGATCAATATAACGCACAGGAGAAACACAACCACTATATACAGACAAGAATGGACAACTGAGAACACACTGGGGGCTAAAATACAGTGTTGTTAACTAAGGGAGGAAACAAGAGACAGGTGGGGCAAATCAATCAAGCAATGAATTACCATGGAAACAAAAGAGAAACACAGGAAACACAGAGATACTAACTAAATGTCTAGGAAAACAAAACAATAAAGAAGACTACTTATTACATTATTCCCCCTTCCAAAAAAAGGTACATCCTTGTGTCGTAATAGTCCAATGGAGTAGGGAGGGGGTTCTGGTGAAGGACTCAGAGCTGGCAGGAGGAGACACCAAGGAGGGAGGAGACGACGAAGGGTGGAGGCAGGGAGTGGGCCCAAATAGAGCCATTAGGATGAAGGCTCACACTGGAACCAATGAAGGGAAGAGCCATGGTGGATCCATGGAGCCCGACTGACTGAGGTGGAGACCCAGGCGGAGCCGATGAGAAGAAGGTCCGGGGTGACACCAATGGACTAAATGGCCAAGATGGAACCGCAGGCTAGCGGGACTGAGGTGGAGACGGGACCACGGCAGACCGAGGTGGAGCCGGTGGGAGTAAGGACAACGGTGAAGCCGAAGAGAAGGAAGAGCCCTGTGTAGCCAAAGGGTTGAAGAGACGAGGTGTAGCCTGAGGACCGGAAGTCCGTGGCTGAACCAGGATGATGACTGACCAAGGTGGAGCCAGATGGATAAGGGAGCCTGGCGAAGCCAGAGGGATAACGTACCACAATGGAGCCGAGGGAGCTTGGAGCCAAGATGGAGCAGAAGGGTCAACAGGCCATGGTGGAGTCCAGGGCACAGAGGCCCGAGGCAGAGCCAGGGAATCAACAAACCAGGGAAGAGCTGGAGATCTGGAAGCCCAAGGCAGATCCGAGCAGCTGGGTGGGGTCAGCGAAGTAAGAGCTGAGGGGCTGGAGGGAGACAGAGGAGATGGGACTCAGGAACTGGTAAAAATCTATAAAGGAGGAAGGAGTTGGAGGCTGAGTCGGGCCATCTGAAATGAAGGAGACTTGGAACTGGCCGACGAAGGACACTTGGTCAGACTCAGCTATAAGCTCGGGCTCTCGGACGAATATAGCATCCGACATGTACTCGGGCTCGGGCTTCGTGGTGAGTGCTTCCTCGTGTGCTGGGTCTGGCTTAGAGACAGTAGTGGGTGTGGCACGAGGCTGAATGGGCTCTGGGTCCAGGGTAAGTGAGATAGAGTAACAGGCGAGTTCTTCCTCCACCTCACCCACAGTGAAAAAGGATATATGTTTTGAGAAAACCAGTTCAACAAAATCCATAACTCCCCTCGAGGACCATCAACTGGTAAAGGAACAAGTATGTTTAATGTGACTAATTAATCTAGTCCAGTAAAAGGAATTTAGGGCGCTGTCGGGGTAGTGGGTATAGAAACCTAGATCCAGAAACTCACTGGTATGGTCCTCGAGGGAGCGCTATTGATGTTACATATAACATTGAAGCTTTAATGTGTGTGTCAAGTTTGCAGCGCAATTTCTCATGAAGCTCTGTGCCGGAGCATGTATTGTTTTAAGAGAAACACGTGGAAATCGAAGCCTCACTTTCTTTCCAGTCTTTTCCATGCTTCATTTTGCGTTTCAGAATATACCCAGACCACTAATCTACGGGTTTATAGAAGTTCATTTACTAACATTTTTATATATAAGCCTATAGCCTATATTACATCATCATATATTTTGCCATATAAACAGTATAAAAAACATAAAATAATTAGAGTATACCATTACTTGCCTAATAATAATTTGTATTATTATAATTATTGTTGTTGTTACGTTTATTTTATTGCCACACTTTGATGAATGAATTATATTATCAGAAAACCAAACACATTTAGCTTTCTCAGGCTTTTATTTGTGCTTTATGGATAAAACTCTGGCTTACTTCAAAGCATTTGTCACTCTTCACCCCATAACTACATTTCTGGGGAAAAGTATTCATGTAATTAATATTAAAACATGGCAGCTGATTGGTTCCTGCCGTATTAGTATCCAATGAGCTCGCTGCTCAACCTTCAAATACTTGGTCAGCATTTGCCATAGCAGTGCAGCGCACATTCAGAAACCCTCCATCTTCCCCAGCTCCACCTGTATAGATCTGCTAAGGGTAATTCATGTATGCTATATTGTACAACAGCAGCATGTCTTACTCACATCAGTGTGTTGTGTATGTATTGGCGGTATAGCAAGTCCCATACTTAATCTGCAGCATCAGCAACAATAATCTACAGCAGAAGCATAGCAGATCTATTCTGCCAAGACCAAACATATAACATTGTCATGACAGAATTACTTTTAAGGCCTGATATATTATTTTCATGAACAGTATAAAGACTATTCACACAGAGATTGCTGCTACGAATTTAAGCCACATAGAGTCTTTAAATCTTTTAAAGGGTATGCTTTTGCACTTTTTTAACTTTAGTTAGTGTGTAATGTTGCTGCTTGAGTATAAAAATATCTGCAAGGTTACAAAGCTCAAAGTCCACTCCAAAGGGAGATCTTTCATTTAATAGAATTGTCACAGTGCAAAAAGGACCCAAAAGCGAAAGCTGGTTACAGAGATTTATTGAATAGCAGATAAACGACAAATTAGGCAGTCTGAAGGTCATCGGCCATCTAGGCGGACGCAAAACAGGAAAATTAAGCTCAAAAGGACCAGGCTGGGTGAAAGTCAGGTAGTTGCTGTCAGAAAGTGTGCACTGGAAATATTGAGCACTGAACCCACTTGGCAGAAACAGCAGCATAAAATAACAGGCTTGTTGGCAGAGGATAACAGGTGGTACCTCTCGTCTGATACACAGGACGGAAAAGGACAAGATAAGCAGAGGAAAATCACAACGATGAGGCGTACAAAAGAAGAGAGAAGAACACGAGATCTAAATAGCAAGAAGATCAGGGCAAAGGGGGAACAGGTGTGAGATGATGAGCGAGGGCGTGAATGCTGATTGAGATAGTGGACAGCTGTGCGAGAGCGCACGTACAGGAAAGGGAGAAGGAAAACAAGCTGAGGAATCAACTTTGACTCCTGACAAAAATCCCCTTTTCAATAACTACAACAAACGGCTCATTTGGATTACAAAGCAATTTGTCAGGATCCTATGAAGTCACAATGTTACTCATTTAAACAATCCTCGCCCACGGAATATGCAAAAAAGGGGATGAGGCCTAGCTTACCTGAGCTACAGAAGATTAATATTCACTCATTTTAAGAGTGTTGCTGCTATGTCAAAGAGACGTTTTTTTTTTCCCACCCCGGTTCCAAAACCCCTTTGATTGTCCTTCTTAAGGCGGACAAACTTATAGTGGTTAAAACACTGTTCTTTTTAACACTGTTCCTGAACATTTTAACCCCAACTTTTAAATCCTTGTTTGCAAAGTCTGTGCATAAAATCCGTTCTGCAGGATCGATCCTCTTGTTCGTTAACATTGTCAGGGTCTGAATCAAGCTCGAATTGGTTTGAAATTGACGCCATCCTCAATATTTACACTGGAGAAGAACTCGCAGTTATGGAGGGGGGGACATTTCCCGAACACGGGCTCTGCTGCCAATCACAACACACTGGGCCAGCTTACCAATCACAGAACATTTCTTTTTTCGGAAGGAGGGGCTTCATCGAAATCGACATGTTCGAGCCAGACTAGGGAGAGGTGCTGTAATAATGTGAAATATGTGAAAATAATGTTTTTTGAACAATCAAGCATGAAATCATATTCTAGTACAGCCCAAAAACAAAATCAAGACTTTGTAAAAGGGCGTAATAGGACCCCTCTAAATATATTGTTTTGTAAGCAAGATGCACTAAAAGTATAGTTAGTAAATCAGACAGCCAAATAAGCCACAAACAACTGAAGTCTACAACAAGCATTCCAGACAGATAGATAACTCAAGGTACTAACTTCACACAATCACAAACATCCAAGTGTGTGACACTCAAGCATGCAGAAAGTCTAAACACGTCAGCTGAATGTGACCTTGGTCTTATCTTATAAGAGAAGCCCATCTCAATCACACTATCTGAGAGAATATTTTAAAGTTATAGCTTTATTCCAATTAAAATGACACTGAATTGACATGCAAAACAAGTTCTTTGGTCTTCATAAAGGCTTCCTAGTCAAAGTGATTTATAGACAAAGTCTGCTAACAGTTCCTATACCAACACGGATACATTTATCCTTAATGCCAACAGTTGTTCAACCAGACATCTGGTCACACTCTTTTGTGCCTCAAATTAACGAGGACAGGTGGCGGGGAACATTGTTATTTTAGTATCACTGAGACACTGTAAAAAAAAATCTGTTTGTACAACAAAACAAAAAATCACCTGTGGTTGCTAAAATAACTACAATTTTATAATAACTAAAAATACAGTGAAAATGTAAACATATTTAAATAACATTTTGTACATTTTACAAAATAAATAAATACATTTTGTGGAAGAACATTGTTTTGGTTGTACTTTGGCTTTGCGTGACTATGCGGATGAATATGGTTATCCTACAGCTAATAAAACATTCACTACTAGGCTTACGAGATATAACCAGTTTAGATGGAAAGATCTCAAGATGACTAGATGAAGACATTACTGTAGCTTTACCCATTAATAGACACAGTACTTCCTTGAAAATACATTCCAGCACAATAACTCACCTCTTGAGTTATAAAAATCCCATCATCTCCGCGTCGCTTTTACAACATTTCAAATGCCTCAGTTCTCACCATCTCTGAAAAGTCAGAAAGTCAGCGGGGCAAAGCAAAATTATCTGCCAATAAAAATAATCTTGTTTCAATTTGAATTAAGACTATTATAATTAAGATTATTTTTATAGTTATTTTAATTAAAGTTAGAAAAGCAGTTAGAAAAGCAGTAAATTAGATGTACGTTTCCTGTAGGCTCGGTCACAGCCTTCGTGACCGAGCCTCCCGTTTTTCACGATCTCCACTCTGAGGTGTCGAGATCATGGGACAAGCCATTCTCGTAACAATTATCGAGAACAGCTATGGGGTGATGCCGCAGGTGGAAGAGACACTGGTAACATATCTTTCACCCGACGCTGCTTCATCCCTAAAGGCTCCGGTGCTGCCCTCCAAACCCTGCCGTACAACGTCAGCATTGGTGGGCAAGGCATATATGGTGGCGGGTCGGGCTGGTGCATGCCTGCACACGATGGGGATCATGCAGGCATACCATGCTGACCTCCTAAAAGAAATGGACAAAAGCGGGCGGTCGCCCTCGGTCGCCCTCGCAACTCATCCCCCGCCACCATTCCAGATCTCGTGGGGCAGCAGAAGGAGAATGTGCCCCCCCCCCCTCCCCCGGAAAAGGCTTGGGGTCCAAGTCAGCACTCTCAGCCGAAGACTATGCTTCACGCCGCCTCATGCTCTTTTGGGACGCATCGGTTTCCAGTGAACGCAAAACGCAGTGTCCGCCCTAAAACGTTGTGGTCCTGTTGAGTTTGCTTCCTCTCACGAGGCCTGTAGAAAATATAAATCGGTTGTTTCCTGCCAATCAATTGCTACAGGGCACCGAAACCATGCAACACACAACACCCGCGGTCAGTCTCGAGAGACTGATTCCGCTAGAAGGATATCTAGACACCTGGAAGGGTCTTCAAAATATATATCAGTGGGGCCTGAGCACAGTGGAAAGGGGTACAAAATTCAGTTTGAATATCATCCACCGAAATTCAGCGGGGTAGTTCATACGATTGTCAGCCCGAGCAGGGTCGAGTTATGGAAAAGGAAGTTCAGTCCCTCTTAGCAAAGGAGAGCAGGTTCCTCCTCACAAGAGGGAGGCCAGGTTCTACAGCCGGTACTTCATAGTTCCCAAAAAGGATGGGGGGTTACGTCCTATTATAGATCTCAGGGTATTAAATCGATCTCTGAGGAGATTCAAATTCAAGATGTTGACCATACCTATTATCGTGAGTCAAATCAGGTCCGAGGACTGGTTTGTCATGATAGATCTTAAAGACGCTTACTTGAGATTGCGCCCTCTATGCAGACTGGCGCATCAGGTCCTTCTGTGGTCCCAGGGCAAACTACTCTCAGAGCAATGTTTATTCCCGGGGACAAAAATGTGAGGGTAGACATCCTGTCGAGGCAGGGGCTGAGGCCCGGGGAATGGAGACTACACCCCGAGACGGTAGAGTTGATATGGAGGAAGTTTGGCCAGGCGGAAGTGGATCTTTTCGCCTCTCAAGAGAAAACACACTATCCGCTTTGGTTTCTCCTCATGCATGTACAGTTGTAACCTGAGACGTTTTGCACTGTAAATTATACAAAATGTAAGGTTGAATCTATTTTGCATTTTTACAGTCTTTTACAGTTACAATTATTTTATTTTTTTTACAATTTATAGCATTTTAAATATATTAGTTTTTATTTTTGTATTTTCGGTTCTCATTTTAATTAAAATTTTAATTAAAATTTGATTTAATCAAAGTTTTAGTAAATTTGTTGTTTTTGTCATTTTTATTAGCCTTTTATTTAAAAAAAATGATATCATTAATGTGTTTTATTGTAGGTTTTTGTTTCAGTGTCAGATATTTTAGCACATTAAGTTAACGAAGATGAAAATTTTTGCTTTAGCAGCCAGCTGAAAAAAATAAGGCTTTTTATATAGTTTTTATATTTATATTGTATTTATATTTATTTCAGTTATTATTATTTTATTTAGAGTAACATATATATTTTTTTATGAATTAATTTTAGATAACTATAATAACCCTGGGTGGGGGTCATTCAAAATTCAGACAGTTTTAGTCACCCTTGATTATTGTATTTTGTGAAAACAAATGGATTTTTCAGACACACGTCCTGAAAGATTAAATTAAAGCAATTTCCACAGACAGACAATTAAACACATTCAAAATAACAATAACATTATGTAAAAAATAAGTATAAAAATGTAATGTTATTGTGATTTTTTTTTTGTTTTTTTTTTGAAAATGGACAAAAATATGTTTAACACAATCTTTAGGTTTAGGGGTGAATGGTCATGGTTCACATCAATTCATACATTTTCATACTAATCAGTTTCATAGTAATTTGTACTGATTTATCCAAGTTGCCAACTCGTACAATAAATACAAATTCCCATGAATCTGAGGTTTAAAGCTGCAGTATGGAAGTCTTTTTGGTTAAACGTGAACAATTAATAATCTGTATAATGTGAGCATGTCTTTTTACTGTTTAAAATTGATTCAGTGAAATTGATTAAATATGGAATCAATAAATCTGACTCTCTTCATTGTGATATATTTGTTACACGCCGTAAGACTTTACTGTAAATTTAATGACATATTGCTAATCAGATCTGCTGTAATATTACATTCTCAAATTAAAGTTCAAAGAGAAGCCTGTTCTCTACCAATAAAATCAGACGTTAAACAAATGTGACCCTCCCTCCTGTCTGTCTGTCTCTCTCTCTCTCTCTCTCTCTCTCTCTCTCTCTCTCTCTCTCTCTCTCTCTCTCTCTATCTCTCTCTCTCTCTCTCTCTCTCTCTCTCTCTTTCTTTCTCTCTCTCTTTCTCTCTCTCTCTCATCCTGCCGGCTAGACAGAGCGGAAGCAAGCTGCAAGCATCCAGCATCCATCTGAAATCTCAGGAAAAGCTGGAGAAGATCCATCATTCCCAAGGTGAAGCTGGTAACGGTAGTGGAGAGAAGACGAGGAAAGGAGGAGGAAGAGGGAGAAGACGCGGCCATGATGGGCACACCTCTCCGGAGGAAAGACCCAGTATACGAGTGAGTTCTTCCATTTTTCCTCGCCCTCCCTCTGTAGGGTTGGACATCACGGACAGGTTGCCATAGCAACGGCAGCCAGGGAAGCAGGAGGATGATGATGATGATGCAGCTGTTGTCTGCAGTCATAGACTCCTCCTGAACAGCGCAAATGCATGTATTGTGTCACACTGTCATTGGCAATGAAATTGTAAGAATGAATGAACATACAGTTTGATGAGTTCGGATTTAGATGATGTAGACTTCCTACGATCTTATCTTTTGGGGTGTTGGCCCTTATTCAATAGGAACTGGATGGACAGTTAATGTCAGACTTTTCAAATAATAGAACCTGGAATATTCTTAAAATTATGAGGTTGAAATTGCAGGCTCCAACCAATGGTGCATTTCCTGAAAGCATCGTGCCAACTATGGTCGCGAGTTCTGTCATTAGCAACATAGTTCAACAATTCTGTGTTTCCCGAAAACCAGTGTTTATTCGCGAACAGTACTGCAGCTTTATGCCCGGTACACATTGTACGATTTTGGTCTGTCCCAGGCGAAAGATAGCCAATCGTGGCTCCTAAACGGTGGTCCTACATGTACTTCGTACAGTGAAAGTGGTTCAAAGACGGCCGTTGTCGCGGTCTTGTGACCAAAGATAGTCTGTGATAATTTTCTGACAGTGTCATAAATTTAGCATGATCATCTCACAGTGGTGTTTGCTGCTACGACCTACGTCTACTGACTAGCCAATAAAACTTCAACATGAAATGGCGTATTGATCAACACAACATGGCTCTAAAACTTAAAAAGTACTTGCCTCAAGCTTCATTTGCTAAATATATCCCAAGTTGGACTCTTTTCCAAAGCCATGACCACATCCATATTCTCCTCTTTCGCTTACTCCTTTTTTTTTCAGCCCACATAAAAACCACAATTGCCAAAGTGTGATTCATCTTGCTCTATTTGTTTACCACTAGCACATGCTAATGACGTTTTATTCTTCTATACTATCTTGCGTCATAGAATACAATTCAATAGTTGTCATCATCGAACAGTCTACATACATGTCGTACCCAAGTTTAGCAGGGATAAAGCATGATGGATTCTTACTGGCTGTCAATGTTTTTATCGTTCATCAGCCGGGAAAAAAGTTATTCCAACGCTATCGTTATTGTTTAGTTGTGTGAACCCTTCTGCGGTTCTTTCATATTAGGATGATTTTTAGATGTGTTTATAGTTATAGTTATTGTCCTTGTTGTGAACAAGCCTTAAGAGTATAAGAGGAAACCCACGATTGAATCAAATAAGGCAAAGAACAGAGAACAAAAATTGCAAAGTAGTCCTCAAATGACATGTTCATTATTTACATCATCTTCGTCTTCTGTGGATTTGAGTGTTACAGAAGTATTAAACAGCAAACTTACTCTAGCCCATAAGCCGTTTTTAAAAAGCCAACTATTGCGACTTCTGCTTCTGAGAACCCATTTCGTGAGGTCCATTGTTCTGCAAATTTCCGCTGCCGAAATCCAGTCATCCATGCGATCAAGTATTTCACTTGAAGACAAAAGTAAATTAGCATCTGGTTCAGTTTAGTCGTGTGGATTCACCATGTTGACTAACAGAAAGCTTAGTATGAAACTTGCACTATTGACAACAGACAATGGACCCTTTTTGACCCCTTTCACCAAAATTGTGCATATACATCCCAAGTTTTGTTGTAGCCATTTTGAGCTAATAAAACATAATAATAATTAAATCTTTTCTATGTGTAGCTGTAACTCCTTCAGGGTGATACGAGACCTAGTCGCTCTGGGGGCTATTTTGCGATATTGATCAGCAGACTGTATATTAGTAATAAGCAATTACTTACAAATGATATTCAAAATTAATGGACATTTTGGATCTCATTTGTAAGTAATTGCTTATTGATTATGCCAGATCAGTTCCAACGTGTTCCCTTGAAAACATCACAACTGCAATGTAACACAACAGCTGAAACTAGGCTATGGGTGAGTTGTCTGAATTTACATTCAGGAATTTGCACAAACCCCTAAAATTAGCAATTTATCTCGCCGTGACTGTGTGACGGTGTTGCAGTCTCGTTCGAGAGTGCTGTCTTGATAATAAAGAAGGCCTGGAGCCATCTCACCAAAGAATGCCTTTGAGTTTGAACTGAGCACTTGTGTGATACAGCTGTCACATTCCAGGCACATGCAAAATTAGCAGCAGTCACAGCACAGCAACTGGCGGCCTGTAGGATAAACACCACGGACAAATCCTCAAAGCTAAACACCACATTAATCTTATTTATAATGATATATGTGACATATAGCAGTTGTGTTTCCAAGTTGGTGTTCAAGTTATATGACCTGATATAGCAGCCCAATGAATGTCATTACATTAGATTAAACTTGAAGGTGCAGTAAGCGATTTCTGAGAAAGTGGATCAGCACAACACACTTGTAGCCAATCAGCAGTACGGGGCGTGTCCACTCATTATCGGGGAGGAGAGAGAGTGAGCCAGTCAGCAGTAGTGGGCGTGTCCACTCATTTTGGGGAAGGAGAGATAGTGAAGAGATATTGTAGAAAGAG
The DNA here is from genome assembly GCA_030578275.1 of Meda fulgida. NCBI lineage: Eukaryota > Metazoa > Chordata > Actinopteri > Cypriniformes > Leuciscidae > Meda > Meda fulgida. The sequence continues at coordinate 2,613,751 of CM060625.1, read as the reverse complement.
AGATGGCTGAGAGACATTACAAAAGAGAGAAGGTCAGGGGAATATGGTTATGATCAGGCAAAAGCTTTAGAACCCGAGACAAAATTAGAAAAGATTTCCAGCGCTGGAGAGACCTGAGCGGGAAGGCCTGAAAACGGATGTCGAGGTTGCGTTGTTTCTGCTCCATGTGTGAGTAATATTGGTTTTGAGTGTCATTGTTTGTATGGAGCTGCTAGCACTTGCTTGCATTAACTCTTTTGTACTGTATGTTCATTTTTTGTTCTTTGTCACTCGTTCATCATCTACGCTTTATTTTTCATGAAGCATTATTTTGCTTCGCTTCAGCTATGATGAGGAGACATCCACTCTTGCATTGTGTTCGTGGCGGAGGGCATTTTGGGGGTGAAGGAATGAAGGGAGGAGTCCATTTCAGATGCCAACAGGGTTTCTCATAAATCGCTTACTGCACCTTTAAGTGGCATTTATTTTAAAGAAAAACAGCAAAGTACACTTTTCAAGTGGTTCACAGTAGTCTACAAGAAATGTATTAGGTTTTAAATGATAAAACAACACATGTATTGTTTGAAATGAAAATAATACAATTATTCAACCTAGATGCTGCCATCTTTGCCTAATTTTGAATTGTTTTTGCAACCAGTCACCTCTGCCGGCCCGTAAATGACATTATCATGACGTAACTGCACACAACATGCATCTCTCTCCATTGACTTCCATTGTACACAGTGTTCCATTGAGATGAGTTGTAGATATGAGTCTGATTATAGATCTCTTTGGGAGGTGTAGGAAAATGACAGGATGACAACACTGACTGGTTGATGGCACCACAAGTCTAAAGCAGCAGACTAGAAAATATATAAAATGAGACCTCAAAAAAAATCAAGGAAAGGTAAAATATCTGCTATACAATGAAATTATAAAGTTAAAATGTTAATTCACTGAGAGTTAAGTATTATAATCCCAACTGACAGCACACTATTTAAACTGTTCAGAAGAAGCCTGACCCAGAGCTGTGACAATCTCCAGAACAACTGCAGCCATAAACACAGAACACAGCAGGCCACCATTATCATTACAGGAGACAGAGTTGCATGGGTAACTCTTTCTTGCTAAAGTTTTGGAGAAACTACTCTCTCCCATTAACACCATTCAAACAAAGCTAAACTGTTTGCTAATGTAAATACATTCCTTAAATGAACAAATAGACTCACCTTCGTGTCACTCCAAACCCATAAGCAGGATGTCCAGGTTGCTCTTTTCCATACAACAAAAGTGAACTGGATCTCATATTCAGTGTAAAACGTGCTCTGTAGAGTCAGCTAGTTATATAACTGCTCGCTAGTCTACTTATAATTTTGTATGAGAAACAGTTTTATTCTACCTTCATGTTTTTGTCAAAGACTACATCCAGATCAGATTCAGAATGATGATGAAAACATAGATGGAGTAGATTGAGTCAGCAAATTAGGCAGTTTTGTTTGCTGTTTTATATTGTTTGCTGTCAATTTATATGCTGTTTAATATTGATGTGCATCTGCTTATGATATGGCTTGTTTCTGCATCTTCTTCGCATGTGTTTTGATCAGGAAATTTAGTGCTTTTTCAGAAGATGCATAATAGCGCCCCCTACCGTATAACAGTAAAAACACCGGAAATTTCCGTCAATGGTGGGGAAAGAGTTAAACACCATTGACAGCCACTCTGTACAATCAACTAACTTAACATTTTAAGGAAACAGAGGTTGTATGCACAGGTTTCTTTGGAAATTTGCGGTCTAAATTTTAGCCCAACCTAAAATAGAACAAAGGCCCTTTTGCTACAGACGGATCGGTTGAGACACTGGTATTTGGGCAACTCTTACATCAGTGCCCTTGAGAGACAGTTACCAATTTGTCACTTACTTGTTGCTCAAGAAGGTAATTTGCGCTAAATGCCAATGCGAGCTCAGCACTAATGAAGTGCTGTTAGTGAGCTCTCTAGGAGGCTCAGTTGAGTATGTTTGAGTGCCACTAGAAGGCATGTCGAGAAACTAGTAGTTCAGTTCAGATGCCTATAATTACTTTTTGAATAATAGAAAGGTCTCATACATTTCTTCATGCCCTGTCAGCATGGGGTCATTATTTATCAAAAACTGATTAAAATATTCTGAAGTATTTTCACAGTTATTGCATGAAAGTTGTTAAAAATGCCTATTAATGCTTTATAATACATTCGTAAATTAGTTATTAATCATTAGTAAACATTTAACAAAGGCAAAAGTTAATGTAAAGTGTTACCACGATTTGTTCACTGTTGCACAAAGTAACTAAATACCAAAAAAACATATTTCCTATCTATCTATCTATCTATCTATCTATCTATCTATCTATCTATCTATCTATCTATCTGTCTATCTATCTATCTATCTATCTATATATATATATATGTCTGTCTGTCTGTCTGTCTGTCTGTCTGTCTGTCTGTCTGTCTGTCTGTCTGTCTATCTATCTATCTATCTTTCTGTCCGTCTGTCTGTCTGTCTGTCTGTCTATCTGTCTGTCTATGTAAATAATGCTTTTGTTATCAATAAGTGCTTTAATAAGCGAGGCAGCCCACTAATAGTGTGTTTCACTCTAAAAGTAATTTGAAAGTAATTTTGCTGCACGTTTACTAATCTTGGATTCCCAGTGTTTGGACTGCCACACATCTGGAAGGCATTACTGGCTCGTGGGATGAGGTCACTGTGCCAGAGAAACAATGTTGCTTTGTCTGTTATGTCGAATGATGACGTTGCAGCCGCTGGTTGGAAATGGAAAAGTAAAGCGTGTGGCGGGGGTGTGAAAGCCTGTGAACTAGTGCTATTAAGAAAATATAGAACTCTTGAGATTGCTATTAATTATCTCTCAAATGTTGTCTAGTGTATCATCGTCGACAATGAAAAGTCCAACTGCAGGAAAGTAACTTCTTAGGTTAAAGAGAGACCAACATTAAGCGGTTTGGAACTGAAGTCTAAATAAATTGACAGTCAGACGCTTAGTTTAAAAGAATGAAGTGCAGACTTGTAACACAGAGTGCTACAGTAAACAGACAGACCGAATGTTTCACAGACCTCTGTTGAATGATTTATCCTGAACCTCTGGATGAGTGCCACAGCTTCTGAAGTCTGCCGTCTGTGAGCGCCGTGTGCTTTGTGGCTTTAAGCCTATTTCCAGCAGTTACGTGAACTTCCAGGAATTTCCTCCATCTACTGATGTTCACTTCTGCTGTAGGTTTTGATTCTATGAATGACTGAGACATTATGTTGAAATTCACCTACAGTACAAAGATAACTATTATTTACTGTCTGACAGATAAGAAAACTCATCATTATTCTTTACATACACTAAAAACAATGATATGTTGGCTTTAATTAACTTTTTTATGTAAACAGGATGCACATAACTGGGTTACGTTAAACAAACATAATTTGTTCATATAACTTCAACAAAATGGAGTTAAGTAATTTTAAGTGACCCAATTAAACTCTGAGCAGAGTGTTAAATGAACACTGAAACAGTGTTAAAGGTAATGAGATAATTAAGTGAATAATTAAGTGATGATTGAGCATTATTGAAGACACCTGATGTTAACAAGCAGAATCACTGAAGGAGAAAACCGTAATTTTAGGTCACCACTATGGAGATCAGTGTGTGTTTTAGTTGGGCTCTTGACTCGCATTGTTAACTTTAGATTTTGTTTGGCTGCTGTACATGAGTTAAAACAGCCAGATGATCAATTAGAAAATGTGATCTGATGGGTTTGCTTGTGTTTTAACATAATCATTATTTCACAATCATTTTACCTGAACTCATATAGAACCCAAATTTTGAGTTAAGTTTACCTTGTGGATTATAGCAACACAATCATACCATTTTCAGCCTTTTCAATGAAATCCAAATGATCAAATCAATAAAAAACATTTGCATGCAGGCACACGCAGACATCAATATTTAGCGTATGAATCTCAGCAATGGTGACAAACAGATCACCTCTGAACATAAGCTCATTATCTATTCATGCAGCAATGCATGATTGGAGCCATGAATGAGTTTTGATTGGTGACACCCAGAATGCACTGCAACATGCTTTATAATTGCCACCATTGTTGAGATTCATAGACTGGTTTTTGATATCTGTGTGTGCCTACATAAACTATTTTTTTTTTTTTTTTTTTTATTGATTTGATCATTTGGATTTCATTGAAAAGGTTAAAAATGGTATGCTCTACAATGATAGTGCTGCTATAATCCATAAGGTAAACTTAACTTAGAAATTGGGTCCTATATGATTTATAGAATCAGGTATCCTATATCAGGTCAAATGATTGTGATATAATGATTATGATAAAACTCAACCAACATCATAAGAACATCTTTTCTAATTGATCATCTGGCTGTAATAACTCATGTACAGCAGTCAGACAAAATATAAAGTTAATAACGTGAGGGTCAAGAGCCCAACTAACACACACTGATCTCCATAATGGTGACTTTAAATCCCTGTTTTCTCCTTCAGTGATTCTGCTTGTTAACATCAGATGTTTTCAATAATGCTCAATCATCACTCAATCATCACATTATTCACTTAATTATCTCATTAACTTTAACACTGCTTCAGTGTTCATTCAACACTCAGCTCAGCTAAAATGACTTAATTCCATTTGTTTAACGTAACCCAGTTTTGTGCATCCTGTTGACATAAAAAAGTTAATTAAAGCCAACATATCAGAACCTGTTGACATAAAAAAGTTAATTTAAGCCAACATTTCAAAACCTGATTACATAAAAAAGTTAATTAAAGCCAACATATCATTTATTTGAGTGTGTTGAAGTTACATGAACAAATTATGTTTGTTTAACGTAACCCAGTTATGTGCATCCTGTTGACGTAAAAAAGTTAATTTATGGAACCTGTTGACATAAAAAAGTTAATGGAACCTGTTGACATAAAAAAGTTAATTTATGGAACCTGTTGACATAAATAAGTTAATTTATGGAACCTGTTGACATAAAAAGTTAATTAAAGCCAACATATAATTTTTTTGAGTGTACAGATAACGGTTTGCAAAGTCTTTCTCTGCATTGCACTGATAACATTTGGAGCGAAGTGCTATTAATTCCACTAGCACAAAATTCACAAGGCATCTGAGATAAACAACATTAAATGCATTATAAGACATGTTTAGTTTTAATTTATTTCCTTCAGCTCAGGAAACAGTTGTGTATAACAGCTGATTTGTCTTATATACTGTATAGCAACTTGTACTGTTCTGTATTGCATTTTGTTAAAAAAATTCACTGAGATTTTTTACAATTCCCTTGAGTTTTCTTCTTGCAGAACACTCCAGACTCTGTTAGCTCGGCCTTTTCTCCATTTAAGGAGTTTTTGTATCCTGAATGTGAGGTTGGATGAGGGAAAGCAGTTGGACCCCCATGTTCCCATTCCCTACTGCACACTTTGGCTTCACTGGAGAAATAAAACTAAAGATGTTTAGTACAGACTTTTGCAGAGATGGTAGACATCATTAGAGTCAGCAACTTCTGCAGATGTTTTTATGCTCAGATTGTGCCATGTTTTGAAGAGCAAGGTTACAGTATAGAATAATTTTACAGACAGACAGACAGACAGAGAGAGAGAGAGAGAGAGAGAGAGAGAGAGAGAGCAAGACAGAGAGAGAGAGACAGACGGACAGACATAGATAGATAGATAGATAGATAGATAGATAGATAGATAGATAGATAGATAGATAGATAGATAGATAGATAGATAGATAGATAGATAGATAGATAGATAGATAGATAGATAGATAGATAGATAGATAGATAGATTTTCTTTTATGGGTGAGCTATTCCTTTAACTCGTCAGATGTTATTAAACATTAGCAAAGAATTGGCAGATGTATGTTTTTAAATTTCAAACATGGAGCAGATTTCCTCTAAGCTTGCAGGCTCTCATATCCCCAGTGTAAGGCACACCTTTATTTTCCACCCCAGCTGGCACACACACACACACACACACACACACACACGCACAAGTCTGGTTCACTATCCTTGTCGGGACTCTCCATGGACGTAATGGTTTGTATACTGTACAAACTGTATATTCTCTCCCCTAACCATACATCTAAGCCTATCCATCACACACAACTTCCTTTTATTTTACATTTAAAACCTTTAAATTTTTTAAACTTGTTTCCTCATGGGGATCTCAATTTAGGTCCCCACGAGTCCCTGTGAGTCTGTGTGCATTCAGGTTGAAATCCCCACCGGAATAGAAAAACATGAACACACACACACACACACACACACACACACACACACACAGCAGTCACAGTTAGGTGTGACAGTATTGTCCTACCCTCAGTGACATCTCTCTGCCTGCTCGCCTGTAGCTCTCTTCTAAATGCAGGGGGCGGGTTCAAGACCCTGTCATCTGTCTATACCCCGGCCAGTGACAGAGAGGGAGGGATGTAGGAGGAGAGAGAGAGAGAGAGAGAGAGAGAGAGAGAGAGAGAGGCAGTCTGGCAGACACATGGCCAGTGAATGAGAAGATCTTTCCCTCAGTACACTGTGTCTTACACTGTGTCTCACTGGCTGGCTTACTTCAGAGGACCAGGGCAGAGAGAGAGAGTGTGTGTGTGTGTGTGTGTGTCTGTGTCTGTTAACCTGCTCACCCACGCCCCACACACACAAACACACTTGGGATTACCAATCTCACGGTTACTGAGAATTCTGCCTTTGTTTTTCCAGGATGGCTGAAGCTGAACTTCATAAGGAAAGGCTCCAAGCCCTGGCGGTAAGTTCTGTGTTGCTTTGTCCTTACAGTCTCACCAAAATCTTTTATTTTTTTTACTTTTTTTTACACTAACATACATTGTTGATGCTCATAGCTGTGCTCCTCTTCGCTAGAAAAGCATTTCAGTACTAGAGAACTAGTTTGTTTGAAATCAGTCCCAAACGAAGCCATTGTAGAAGCTCATAGACCTGATGACTTTGGTGCTGTTACTTTGCCATTGTAAATGTGTGTTTGTCACAAGTGTGTTCTCATTAAGAGAATATTTACTATTGACGAATCACCCTATATGACCGAGAGGGCAAGAATTTGAAATGTGGCTAAAATAGAGACTAAATTTGGCAGCAGGTCAACCCCTCTGCGTAGACTAGAAGTGAGCAACAGATGGAAAACTATATTGGCTACATTGCTTACATCTTTGTGATTCCATAGAATGCACACTGCAAAAATAGTCTGTAGGACCAGCATGTGTTAGTATACACTAGGAACTGTCCTAATACACTGTTATTGGACACAGTTTTTTTCTGAAGAAGTTATTCTTTGAGTCTATCCAAAACTTACTGCAACAATGCTAGGCCATTCTGATTGGTTGCTATGGTGTTCTGAGTGGTTGCTAGGGTGTTCTGAGTGGTTGCTAGGGTGTTCTGAGTGGTTGCTGAGGTGCTCAATGTGGTTGATTAGATATGGTCTCTAGATATGGCCTTCCTTCAATAAAAGTCTTTTGCCTGTTTTTTTTATAATCCGAGTGAATCCGATGGTTTGGAAAAGTAATAGTACACCTCTCCTCTTTCAAATCACCATCCTTTATTAGCAATATAATGATGCTTGCCTTAAGAAACACCACTAATTAAAAGTCTGTCAAGTCTAACAATGAAAATTGATTCTTGGCAGCAAGAACTGCAGCAGGCTAATGCCTTTTGGATGAGGTTTGCTAAATGAAAGGTGAAGTGTTGAGATAGAGGGCCTGTGGTAACGCTGCCTCGCTCAGAAAGCGGAAATATAAATAATTAAAGTTATACAGTGTCTGGCTGCATCTCAAGCATTGACGGATGACTGGTTCTCGATACAAATGGAGATTATCTAAATAGTGTCTACTTAATTGCTTTTGCATTGAGAGTTTGTTTGGCAGAATGGCTGTTACCCTCGAATAGCTCAAATTAAAAGTAATTACGTGACAAGTTTCCCGCATTTTAGCAAGAATTCAGTGCTTTTATTGCATCTGATAGTTGTGAACATAATATACACATAATTTTCTTGACATGTTTTTGGTGCTAAGTTAATGTACATAGTGGTAATGGCGTTGTGAATCAGTCTTGCAGCATTATTACGATGTCAACCACATGCCTGCAACTGCAAATGTATTCAAACGCTTGAGCACACATGGCAAAGACCTTTTGCTTCTCACAAGCCTTTGGTGTGCTTTGTGTTTGCAGTTGTACCGTTTCACAGTTAAGTCGATTCAGGTGGTGCATCAAGTTACACCAAGTAATTCCCTTCTAGTAATCTATTTCCAAACAGTCAGTCAGACAAAGCATTTCATAAATAAATAAAAACTACAGAAGCTTTGACAGATATCTGACCAGCACAGACTGAAACAGCATGTGGGTTTCCCCTTTTTTAATACTAGGGAAAAAGAGTGACATTAATGAGGTGGTGAAACTTTATTGCGCTGTCTATTTTGACGGTAGCTCTATGGAAAGCCCCCATTGTCCCACACAGTACTATTAATGTTGTCTGGTAGCTTAACAACTTAAGTCAAATGGTTAAAATCAGCCATCTTTGACCTATTGTGTTTTACGCAGTTTATTCTCATTTAGTGAGATTTTTAATAGATGAGACGAGTGGCGGTTGCCGGTGCGGAAGTCACGCCACAGTGCTAGAATGTAGTGGGTGATTGCCAAGACATTGTTATGAGATTGCTAAGGTGTTCTCAGGGGTTTCTCATGTTGCTATGGACCACTTCAGGGTGGTTGACAGTGTTACTAGATCGTTTTCAAGGTGTTTTCTGTTGTTGTGTAACTGGCTCATGTTGAAAGTAGTGACATGTGAAGGCCAATCCATGGTAACCCATACTCGGAATTTGTCCATCCAAGTTAGTGCACACACATCAGGAGTAGTGATTAGTGAACACACACACACTGCAAACCGTGGACACACACACACACCCTGAGCAGTGGGTGATCACTGCACCGCCCGGGGAGCGATTGGGGGTTTGGAGCCTTGCTCAAGGGCACTTCAGTCATTTCCTGCTGGTATTGAGAATGACAACATGGCGGATGTAGTATGCCAGGATTACACAAATGCTGTATATAAATCATAGTTTTTAATGTTCACAAGGAAAGTTATTTATCAAAGAACAGCTATCACCTTGTAGCCCAAGACCTCCTGGAAAAACAAGTTGCTGCTGGAAGAGGTGTTAGTGAGGCCAGCAGGGGGCGCTCATCCTGTGGTCTGTGTGGGTCCTAATGCCCCAGTATAGTGATGGGGACACTATACTGTCAAAAAAGCACCGTCCTTCAGATGAGACGTTAAACCGAGGCCCTGACTCTCTGTGGTCATTAAAAATCCCAGGGTGTCCTTCAAAAAAAAAAAAGAACAGGGGTGTAACCCCGGCATCCTGGCCAAATTTGCCCCTTGGCCTCTGTCCATCATGGCCTCCTAATCATCCCCATATACTGATTGGCTTCACTCTCTCTCCTCTCCACCAGTAAGCTGGTGTGTAGTGGGCGTTCTGACACAATATGGCTGCCGTCGCATCATCATCCGGTGGTGCTACACATTGGTGGTGGTTAAGGAGATTTCCCTCTTCCAAAATATGAAGTGCTTTTAGTGTGAAGAAAAGCGTTATGTAAATGTAACGTCCATTTAAAATGTTTGCGGCAACCATTCTATTTTTTATTATCGAGTTTCCTTAAAAGAAATGAAATGTGAATTGCACGTGCAATTTTATTATCAAAACAGACGTCTGGTGTTGTGACTGAAACTTGTGGTAGTTTGGTGTTCAAAGATCTTATAATGGTCACTACTCTATGTAGGCTGCTCTCATTAGAAAGCTTTTAATTTAGACTTGCCCTCAAGAAGGAAAGCACCACAGGGCTATGCCCGTGGATTTTCGAATTTAGGGTTTCTAGTTTCACTTCATATTCATCCAACATCTGTGTTACCCCAACCACATATTTTTATCTGGGCTTCGCTTAGTTTCCCGTGATCTTCAGAAAAGCAAAGTCTGTGGGCTGCTCGATGTTGGCCAAGGAGTTGTGTTTTTGAAATGAGCTCAACTAGATGCTATAACTCAAGTAGATTACTGAAATGTAGTAGAGTTTAATTTTTTTCAAATCATATGCTGACTTGTAGCACAGAACATTTATAGCTTCATCACTATTTTCTATCATGCTGTTTAGCTGGGAGTACATTATAAATATCGGTTTCTGTGAGTGGTGTATTTAGCAACAATGCTAACCATAAACTGACTGTATGACTGACAAACCGCTTGAATACCACTTTACTTTTCAATAAACATACCGTTAAGATATACAGTAGAAGAACTGATTTTTGGTAGTTTTCCATGACAATTCCCTGTACAGTAAGTGAATCACTCCCATTCTGACTGTTTGCTAGCTTGCTATGTTTTATTACCTCAAACCACAGGCTCCTGCTGCACAGGACAGTCTTTGGGTCCAAATCTGTGGCTTTTCTTTTCAGTCCAACAAGTGAGGGAATGTCGCTAGCTCAAATGAGAAATGGGTTAGCGGTTTGCTAATTGCCGTACACTGGGCGGAGGAGATCGCACGCGGACAGACTTCCCTCTTGACTTAAATGACCCTCCCTGAGCAGTTGTGACTTGTTTACACAAATTCATTTGGTCAAGCTCAGGTCTAGACCTTTGCTATTGGCCATTTTTACATCTGTTTTACACTGTGCTCTTGCTAGCGTAACACTAGCCTGAGCCTCAGACATTAACACACTAACCGCCTACACTCAGTTCACTGGTCACCTGATGCATATAGCACACAAAACTAAAACTCTTTCTCAAAGGTAAAAGTCTTAAAGCCCGTTCACACCATGGACGATAACAATAATGATAATACTAAAGATATAGTTCTAAAAATCATTCTAAATATAAAGAGTCCAGACAACAACTTTAACAATAACTGCAGCTGATGAACGATGAAAACATTGACAGCCAATCAGAATCCATCCTGCTTTAAAGAGCTCGAGCATTTAAATCGGTAGGCGGCAAAACTGGAGCTATGGTTATAATAAACCGAGCGATATTGTGTGTTGGCGTGGATGCTAATATAGTTATCGTTACAGTATCTTTATAGTTATGGTTCTTGGTGTGAATGGGCTTTTAATCTGATTTGGCTTTTAAACCTTTTTTAACGGTCCACCAGGAAACTTAAGTTCTGATACTGCAAAAATTAACGCTTCAGATGAGTAACTAAAAGCTTGATTAAAAAGGTTCATTGCATAGAAACTGCAAGACATTAAGCGTTTTGTTTGAGGAACTTAGTTGAATTTAAAATATATGTTTTTGCATGTTTACCAATGGTATATGGGAAAAGTGTTATTTTGTGAGCTTGGCAAACCCTTGGGATTCCCAAGTGATCCCATTTTATTAGTTGTGTGTCCTCTCACATCTATAATGGAAAATCAGGTGAAGAACTTTCCATATTCAGGTGAACATAAAAGTATAGCTAGTTTGTAATTGCATCAACATTTACACACTGCTGAACATGACATTGAAGAAAGGAACCTGTGATTGGTCACTTTACATGTCAGTCAGAAGGCATCCCCCTGACTAAGTGGGCAGTCCTTGGCCAATTCCAGTGGCTATAGAGCCCAGATCTTATGTTGTTAGTCAAAGGTCTGGCTACATGACATGAGCTTACTGCAGGCGTCCATTACTAGCGGGTTAAATTTAGCAGCAGCTGTCTGTGATGATTTGGCTCAGGATTCACATATTTCAGGCAGGTGGGGTGATCCTCAGGTGGGTTTGGATCCCCAGAGCTCTCGGGTGTGGCGGCTCAGCTGCATTTCCGAAACAAGTATTGGGAACTAACTGTGCTGTTACCAAAGCCTTTCGCTAACTAGCACAGATATCAGTGCCAGATCATTCAAATGTTTCATAGGCTATTTCTGTTTTTCTGTGATCTTTAGTATGAATAGCACTCAAATGTTTAAAAAGTGTTCACTTACACCAAAACACTGATTTCACTTTTATTTTACTTTACATTGGGAATTCTGTTCAGTTTTAGTGAGTCGATATAGTCATAGGAGGTCAGCATGAGATGAAAATACACCCTAAATGCATGTTATAGATCTTACTGTGAGCCATTCATCCATGTTCATTTGGAAAAAAGACCTTGTAATGTTTAATCCAGATGTCATAACTGGATCTTCCGGTGAAATGACAGACTTCTCCCTGGTGACGTATGCAGGACTTGTCCAATCATTCAGTCCGCTGAAACTCTGCCCCTGCAAGCTCATGTTCATCCGCCTCCACTTTTGAGTGCCACGTCCACATCTCAGCATTCAAACAACATCTGATGGATAGAAAGAAAGGCCCTCCCTACATTTTTGCTTTCGTTATATTCAGATGTACATCCCGATACAAAAGAAAAGATTTGTTGCTATTTCTGATTCATTGCTACTTTTTGATTAAATCAGACCATCCGACAATGATTAAAACATACGAAAACTGAAGTAATAATCTCTGTAAAATTAGTTTTGTCATCAGCTTCCTCACTGCATTTTCATCTCCGTAATAGTTTTTGTTAATGACAACAAGCTTGATAAATACTTAGCAGAAGCAAAGCAACTTACAGTTACACTAGTTAAAAGTAACAACCCGAGGTTAATTGTGTCGATCAAGGGCACAGTGGTGACCAGATCTTCCCATGTGGGTTATGAAGCTCCAAACTATTGGTGGCCCCCACAGATCTTTTAACCAGTACCCTATACTGGTCTCAAAGCAGCCAGCAGCTGTAGGGGTCAAACCTTGGAATGCAAGTCATGCCACTTACATTCAATCACAAATGTCGAACATTTTTGCTTGACCAGATTATGAAAATAATGTGACCGGTCATCACCTGCTGCTGTTACATGATCCAATTAGCAAGGCTGAAGTAACCACGGTTCAGTTTCCCTCCATTGATGCATCCAAGTACATGCATTAAATATTAATAACCAGAGTTTGTGATATGAAGTTTAAAGTTGATGTTTGTCATTTCTGTGCCATAAGCATCATCAAAAGTAATTGCAAAAATAATGCTTTTCCGAAGCACACCCCCTATTTCTATTGGGTGAAGAAAAAGACCAAACTCATGCAATTGTTTGGGCCAGTGTTGCTATGTCAAAAAAACATTGCACAAATATAGTATTTGAAGAGTGTTCAAATAATTTTGACAAGAAATGACAAAGTTCACTTAGAAGTAAAAGAGTCCATCATAACGCAGTCCGTACTGGATGTTCTAACAGCAGGGCGTAGCTCTGTAGACATTGGAGAAAACACGTAGATCTAAAATAGCTCGTGAGCACATGAGAACAGTTATGCACTCATAACAGAGTGTATGTTTCTCTTTAAATATGTTTATAATGTGGACACTGTATTCGTAATTCACTTTAGACAATTTGCAGTATGTGGTTTGCATTAATGAAATAAAACCTGGTTTCATCTGGTTCTATGCCACCTTTAGTCCTTGGCATATGTTCCTCATCTAGTACTTGTAGCATGATGCACACTGCAATGAGTGTAGCTTTATTCACATGATATAATTATATTATGGTTTTATGTTTTTTTTTTTCACTTTCACAGGATGTTTTTAGGGGTACGTTGAAAGGAGGGAGTTATGTTGCAGAGTTTACTGTAATGTATGCAGTCATGTTTACTGGTATGTGTGACCTGTTGCTAGAGCAGAAATCTTCACTGAACTTTAACTGTTCCAAACCATCTGTTCTGTTCAGTTCACATTACTGTCTTCATATTTGGTGTCCCATAAATCTCTTCTCTATCAATTTCTCTTATTTTTTTACATGTTCTCTTGACCTAGTCAAAAACATTGTTGGAGCTTTAACCTAGGTGTGTGCGATTCTGGGGTTTCTAAATTTAAGTCAGACTCTCGACTTCAAAATCATAAATTATTTTTTTAGAATGTATGCACCACTAGTATTTCTGTAAAAATGTAAAATATTCTTTCTTAGAAAAAGCACCTTCAAAATTGCACTGCCAAACAGAATCTAGAAATGAAGAGAGGGCGGGAGAAAGCGAGAGAGAATGAGAGAAAGAGAGAGAGCTGTGAAAGTTGTGCCCCTGAACTGAAGCCACAGGCAAATCATCTGCAGCGTGGGGCAGTGAGTGAGAAAGTCACACACTTGTGGACACTGGCTGCATTTGTACGTAATTCACAACTAAATTGTGCTATTCTGCCGACAAACTGGAAGTTCTTCCACACAGTTGAATTTGAAACTGTCATTTTCTGTTACACATGTAAATTTCACTATGATACAAGAGGCAGACATAAGTTTGAGTGCCACCAATACTCACTGATCTGAGCCAATCACAACGTCCTGATTAAAGTAATAAAAACAAAAGTATCGATTCCTATACTAGAGTCAACTCCAATACTAAGACTAGACAGAATTGAGGAACTTCTTATATCTTAACAATCACATTTATTTATGTATTTATTTATTTTTAAGATTAACAGTAACACTTTATTTTGGTGGTCCCTTTTGAACACTACTATAAGTAACTCTGCATCTACATGTGAACTTACTCTCATTAGAGTATTAGTGTACTGTCTGCTTAATATCTGATAACTCTTTACTTTGATGCTCCTCAACAGACATTTTTTCAACTACATGTCAACTTATTCTACTAACCCAAACCCCACCAGTCTACTAATACTCTACTATCACTATAATGAGAGTTAGTAGACTTGCAAATTCACTGTGTTTTCTAACAGAAGCTGTGCTTCATACATCACTACACAATAGACAATATATGGACCCTTTTACAGTAAAATTTGGCTGATATTTTGCTAATGTGGCCACATCATTAAACTGTATAATTGATGTTGTTGAGGGATTTTACTTTTCTCATTTTAGTATTGGTTATAGATCAATATTGTTTTTTGGAACACCTTGAACTTCATTATTGTATATTTCATTATCAGTTAATGTTTACCACAAATGTTATCCTCAATATGAGGCATCCAGTGTGCAGTGTACGATTGTGTGCTCAGAATCCTTTATTAATGCAGATCAGGTTTGTCTTTCTCTTCAAGATTAAAAACACACACATTTCTGTCTAATTTAAATAATGGACTGCAGACCTTCATATTGATGTCAGGGAATTTTTCAAGGAATCACCGCTGCCTTAAGCATCCATTACATGCGTTTGGCTGAAATGGTTTAGTTTTGGAATACATGTTGATTAAACGCAGTGACTTGTGGTTTAATTGACATGCAAGAGATGCAAAGCATGTTAATAAGGTCAGTTAAAGAATGTTATTAGCAGTATTATACTTTTTAAGACTGTATGATCTATATAATGCCTTAAAAGTCAATGAGGAATTTGAGTCACAGATTAATTGTAACTTTACTCTTTAAGATCACAATTTCAAGATGTTGCATATACACTATGACATTACGATACATTTTTTAGTATAAAGTGGCTTTTGACTGATTTGGATGCTGATAAAAAGTACAAAACTTGGCTCAGGTGCTTTCCTGGAAATAATAACAGAGAATGAAGGTTTTTTGGAAATACTTCCAGAAGAATGAGAAATTCAATAAAGCAGTTCCTTCAGTTTTTAAGAGATTTCCATTTGCCAAGTCTACAGCTTATATGACTCATCCAACCTCATGAAACAAAGTCACTATTTTACGTGGTGGCAATTTCATATGAATTTGTACAATGTGATTCGTTTAGAAACATGATATTTTCAGAAATAAAGTATAAGCATGAAGGTCCACCACTAAACCTAACGGAGTGGAAGCAGATCATACGAAAATGAAGAGATGAGATTGTATAAATCATATGAATTAGCAACCAATTCTCCAAATTGTAAAATAATTTAGAATTGTCATGTAATGCATTGAAAGATGCATTTACTGTTTGAAAGTGAATACTAAAATATCTTCATAATTCTGATATTATCATACTCCTACTATTAATGAGGAATATAAGGAGACATAACTTACAAATATTATTCAATAACCTTCAATATTCAATTATCTTTCAATAACACTTCAAATGAGTTTCATAATAACTGCCAAAACCAATAGCACAAAGAACTTCTTTTAAGACTTCCTTTCCCAAAGTGCTTTCTGGGAAAATTATCTATTTGTGTCAGTCCTCTGGGACAAGCGCTTGACTCTTGATAAAGAGCCACCATCAGTAAAGATATTTTTGGTTGAAAAGCGACACAAGGAATACAAGTGATATAGCTTACACAACTAGTTTGTCTTTGTTATGGAGCATTTCGATCAGAAATGTCAGCATTGCTTGCATTGGAGGCGTCAGTTGTAGGAGTCAACAGAGACACACACTGTGGCGGCTCGGGTCATTGGTCACACACAATAGAGGAAATGGACCGTTTCTTGACCTCAGGGAAGGTTTTGTCGTGTCCATCGGCTTCTAGTTCATACATCCCATCTGGCAGACTTCACCAGTGTGTTCTTCAGTGTATGACAGTACGTGTTACATAGACCACCATGCAACAAACTGTTTACAATTTATTTTCAAGTGGAAGCATCTAGCAGATATCATTACCCTAAAATAAATTAGCTTTAAAATGCATCACTTAAAACGCATTACAATCATATTTCCCAGCTTAATATGCAGAAACAACTACAAGTAAAGCAGTAATTAGTTTACTTGCAAGTTTAGTGCAGTACTGTCTGTTTGCCCAAACAAACACAAAGTGTTCTGGGATTGTTTTTGATAGAAGTCACCATTTCTGCTATTATGGTTGGTGCACAGAAGTTCAGACTCAGTGTCAAACAGTTTAAGCTTTTATCATATTTAATCAACCTTATCTTTTTTCTTTCTTTCTTTTCTTCTTTTTCATACTACTTTTCGTTTTAGTTGCCTTAAAGTTTGACCAATTTACTTTGTCAATGAAAACATTGTCATGCATCATATTTCAGTCACATTAAGTAATGCTGCACAAATAATGGTTAATCTAATGGTTAATAACCATTAAATTGTTACAAATTATAATTACTGATCAGAATTGTTGTCGTTGTCATTTGGGAAATTTTTCAATTTCTTCAAAATTGTTGCACTTTCATGTTTCACAAATTAAGAGAATCTTACCTCATAGACATGCTTTATTTTAGTGTGATTTATTATATTTATCATAGAAATGAACACACTTTCTACACCGAGACAATGCTAAAGTTTCTCTCAAAGAGCTAAAACAATGAAATTCCTAATACTAATTCCAATGATTCAAAATAAATGTTTCATGATCACACTTTATTACAGGTGATACCATGTACTTAGCCATTTGATACATTTTACTTATTAAAAGTGTACATGTTGGTGGTGTACTACACAATGTGTACTACATTTAAAGTATTTGCATTTAATTAGGGGGCCAAGCACCAATTGTATCCTTTGGCGTTCTTATTATCCTTCTTCTTCTTCTTCTTCTTCCCCTCTGTAAGTCTATCGCAGCCCATAGAATTGCTTGCGGGAATGTTATGAAATTCGTCTCACAGATAGAGGACAGTGTGAGCTGTCAACAGAGAAAATTTGTGGTCTCTAACTCAATCCCTCTAGCGCCACCAACTGTCCAAATTTGCACTCCCGTTTATGCTAATAACTTTTGAACGGTAAGGGCTAGAAATTAAATTCTTCTTTCCTCTGATTTCTTGGCTCAAGCAAATCCGATTAATATTGAACCAGATCATCTTAAGACCATGCTGATGAAAAGTTATGAAATGCAAGTCGATTCGTCATACAGTTCTCGAATAACTCATGAACGAATTCAATGAAATGCCTGCCAAAATGAATGTGAGGCTATATCTCCGCAATGCTTTAGCATATTCTGACTGAACTTGGTGTGTGCTATGACAACCATGACCTGAGTCTGTCTGCACAGTTTCGGCGAAGAGCCACCAAGTGGTCAGGAGATACGAAAAATGGCTATTTTTGCTTATAACTTCTGAACACTTTGCCCAGATTCGTGCAGCATGCTGAGTCATACGATACCCAATTTTCTCATATCGGCCATTTTAGGCGTTGGCCATCTTGAATTTTGTTGAAAAATGCTATATTTTACGAACACATTGGCGAAGTTTGCGTATTTAGAACAGTGTCATGTAAAAGGCCCCTTAATCATAGACCATCTTTTCCCACTTAGTCCCATCTTTTCCCACTATATTATCTACACAATCATATTTGTGACTCTTAACTTATGCTTATATATGCACAGTCACTGAACTCTAGTTTGTATTGGGGGGCGGGAATGTGGCCTGTGTTTTTTAGAACATGGCCAAGATTTTTACCCTCTGAACATGGACTCAGCTATAGTGATTTCCAGTTGTTTTTGATAAGCTTTGGGTCTCTGGGAATCTCTTATATTTTGTCTGTAGCAAAAGAAAAGCTAATGAACTCAAGAACGGCCCTGGGGTGTTTGGGCTTTGAGGCTTGATGCCATCCGTCGGGATGGAGGGGGTGGCTTCAGTAATGCCATGCAGATGTTTTCCATTTGAGCTGGGAAACAAATCCTCATTGTTTTGGGTCTCACCAGCCCAACAGGCTCAAATTCACAACTGAGCATTTTTATTACCTGTTTTCATACTCAACTCACAAACCGAATTCTTTACAGATGCTACGGTCTGTCTGGAAATTAGCCTCCGCGTGAGTGATATTTCAGGATGACTGGGCCACAGATTACGTGTCCGAGGAACGTCTCTTGCTGCTGGCCTATTTCTGTATGTTACTCTGAGCTCTGGTATGTGTGAGCATTCTCGGTGTGAAATAGATCTGGCTTCAGTATTCTCTCCAGATGAGAGGGGCGTGGAGTGTCGTGCCAGTCTGTGGGGCATGTAACCGGTGACGAACGCACTGCCGGTGTATTTACAGCCCTGCGCTCACATGAGAAATCGCTTGCATAGATTCAGAGTTTATGTTGTTGTGATGCACATTACAGAGTCATCTGCGTATATTAAGAACGCAACCATGATATTCAAAATGTATACAGTACATACATATTTTTTTTATATACATTGTGATTTATTTTAAAATATAAAAGGTCCAAAATATATATTATATTTTGCTAATGAATATAGCTTGACATAATATATTCATGTTTATGCATTGAAATATATTTTAGTTTTTATTTTACTTATTTTTGCCCATGTGCCCAAAATATATATTTTTAAATATCAACAAGAAATTAGCTTGACATTTTCCAACTGTTTTTAGTTTATTGTCACTGTTTTGTATCCATATTTAAACGTTAACTGTATTCATTTAGCCAACACTTTAAATTTGATTCTTTTTTTTCAGTTGTGTCTTAGATGGAAATCAAACCCTCTAACCTACAAACAGTGTTGGGCAGGTTACTCTACTTACATGTACTTACAGTGTACTTACAGTACTGTATAATATAAGGTAACTAGATGGGTTCAGGTTAGTGTTCGGGTGAGTACCTAGTTGTAACACAGTTATAATTATTGTAATAAGTACATAGTATGTATATGGGAAACAGGACTGTAAAATAAAGTGCAACCATTACTAGCTCCTAATTACATCTTTGAACATCTTTGTGTGATTAGATTATTATAGTAAAAAGTTAAAAGTTAAAATAAAAAGTTAAGTAAAAATACCCAAAGTATTGTATTAATTGTTAATTTCTAAATCCCATATTAATCTCGAACAGTTGAACAATACAAGGAGAGGCATGAAACGGCTCTTTTAAGTATTCCAAATAAATTATATTGAATTATTATTAAATTATATTATACCTGACAAAGTATTCAAAGGGAGAAAGTTACATTAAAACATACATTTTAACATTACACATTACATTTTACTGTTAAATCCACTATTGTTTTATATAAAAATGTTCTATAGTCTACAGTATTAAATGCAATATGATATCTGCAAACATTTTATTGTGATGCTCCTCAACAGACACTATACTGACTATAAGTAACATGAATATGAAACATGTAACATAACTACATTAGTACAACTTACTCTACTAACCCTAATCGAACAGTCTACTAATGTAATGAGAGTTAGTTGACATGTAGTTGTGAAGTTAGTTAGTATAATGTCTAAAGTGGACTATCGAAATTAAGTGTAACCGATGACCTTTATCAGCCCCAACAGAATTACATATATTGACAACTTTGCTAATAAAGAAGTCTTTCTCTGACAAAGTTTCTCCATCATTTACTGAGAAATAAATGTCTCATTGGCAGTTTCAATTTCTTACTAGTCATCGGATAATTTGCAAAGATTTATGTTTGTTTGAATGAAAACTAACATAAAAAGGTTAATGTTTTAGATGTTGTCAGAGATATATAAATACCAACCACTACAAAATAAATGACCCATTTGATGGGTTATTTTGCAGAAAGGTAAATGCAAGTCACATAAGTCCAAACTTTAGCAATCTTAAATCCATTAAATACTCTGCAGTAGAAGGTGATGAGGTCTTTCCCCTTATTTTCTCCTTCTCAACATGTCAGTCAGGGATTATGTTTCAGCTAGCATACTCAGCTTTTAAAAGAGGACATGAAAATACTTGTAAGCCATTTCCAGTAGCTTTCGTGTAAAATCCAGTGGCATCATTCACTGACGCATATGTAAGGGTCCGTTTTTAGAGGCACATTTGTTCACATCTGGATGCCATATCAGTTTTCCCTCTGTGGAGAGCGCATACTTCCTGCAGCAGTGCTCTGTGCTGGAATGTGCTCGTGAAACGGTGTCGAAGCCAGCCAAGATATTTGAACTCGCTTAAGAACCTGAATAACCTACATATGTGGCTCGGCTTTCCTCTACGCTCATGTAAAGTGAATAAGAAGTAGATACCCTGCAGAGAGGAATGTCAAAAACTTGGGCAGTTCAGGTTATGCTGTGATAAATCATATTTTTATCCAAACTTTCACATGCTGGCCATGTTAAAGAACCTAAACAATTATTGTGTCCCGTGTGTAACTCACTGTTGGAAATAGATGACTTCCTGCTTTAATCATCGTTTGTCATTCACAGTGAAACAACTGCTGAAGTATTTAACTATGAATAGCTAAAAGAGTATGCTTGCCTTTGCAGATATCACAAACAAAAATTAAACATGTTTATTTCAGATAGAAACCTTGAAGATACTTTTAGATGGGATTATCTTGATGCGATGCAAACATCTTCTATTAATGCATTAAAATGAATTGAAACTCTGCATGCACTAAGCTAAACTTATTGTCTTGTCACACGAAATGAATTCTGATTTAAATTCTTTTAAATTACAATACTCTCAGTAGTTTAACGGAATATTTCTATTATATTTTCAGGAAAAACGGAAAAGACAAGCTGAGATAGAGGACAAAAGAAGACAACTCGATGAACTTGTTCTACAACTTCAACATTTCAAGGTAAAACTCTTTGTATCATCTCTGAAAGTTGACCTTGCACCCAGTACAGCAAATTAATAAATGAAATACATCGGACGCCTGCTTTATCGTATCCTTTCAGGACCAATCAGAATGTGTGCATCATTAATGTAGAAAGTAGCATTAGCTGTTGGCTAGGTTATGATTTCAAAAAGACTCCATACCACCATCCACCTATTTTTATGCATATTTTGGGATTTAAAAAAACGCTGGATGGAAACGCAGAGATGCGCATTAATTCTAAACATGAGCATAAAAAACATATGTGCTCAATTGAGGTGGATACTGTTCCCTTTCAGGAACGTCGAGCTGCGCGAAACGCTGCGGGAACGCCTTTTGCGTTGTGCGTCATGAAGCACGTATGGAATCAGCCCAATGGCGAGACGGAACGTCACGAGTGACGTCATCGACCAGGAAACTATAAAGCACACCCCTGAACACAATGGCGACAGCTTCTGTTGTCTTCAGCAAGTGCTCTCTGTGTGAATCTGTCCCTGTGTTTTTGTCTGTTCTTAGTGATTGCTAGGCAGGAGTTTTTCACTTAAAAAACTATATATATATATATATATATATATATATATATATATATATATATATATATATATATATATATATTCACATATATCAGTAAAAATGATGAGCGAGCAGCATTACAGAAAGTGTGTTCCCCCCTGTACTCGTTTTCTCACGGGTGGGGATACACACGATCTGTGTGTTGTTTGTTTGGGAGTGCAGCATGCCCAGTCAGCTCTCGAGGGGGTTGATTGTGAGCATTGCGAGCGTTTTCCTATAAGAACGCTCCGCTCCCGCGGCTCGGGTCCCGCTTCTGTCGAGGCAGAGCGGCGGCGCTTGTCGTGGGGATCGCAAATGGATCTGTCAGCGGGGTTTGAGACGAGCTCTGCCTTATCTCAGTCTTTACCTGCCAGTTCCATTGCCTCAGTTCCGGGTGTGGAAGCACGCATTACGGTTTCTTCCCCCAGGCTGAGGCACCAATACTGCAGCTATCCAGTTCTGAGGAGCTGGATGTTGTCAGTATTGAGACAGGGGATGTTGAGGACTCGTCACCTCATTCCCCTGAACATGAGGAGCTTATGGAGGTGCTCACTCGTGCTGTGTCAAAACTAAGCATTGCGTGGCCAGCTGTTAGGCAGTAATATGTTTCTAAAAGCAAGCTTGACGAATTATTTTTGCCTTCCCGCGTTCAGCCTCTGCGGCGGTGCCTTCCGTTTCTTCCCGATCTCTACACCGAGGTCTCGAGGTCGTGGAAGAGACCCGCCTCTTATCGTGTGTTTAGCCCCCAGACTTCCACATATTCTAATATATTGGGGGCTAAGTTATATGGTTATGGGGCGATGCCCAAGGCGGAGGAGACTCTTGCTAGCCATCTTTCTGCTGTACCCACCAAGCCTCTCAGAAATACTTTGGCTCTGGTGGGAAAGGCTTATTCGGCGGCTGGTCAGGCTTCGGCGTGTCTGCACACAATGTCGATATTGCAGGCATACCAAGCCAATCTTTTAAAAGATATGAGTGAGAGTGAGGAGGTCAGCACTGACGTGGTTCGAGAACTGCGTCAGGCTGCAGATTTATCTCTGCGTGCCACCAGGGAATCGGCTAAACTAATGGGCCGTTCTATGGCAGCCCTGGTGGCCGCAGAGAGACAATTGTGGCTTAATCTGTCTGATATGAAAGATAAAGAGAAAGCTTTTCTTTTGGATGCTCCACTTTCTCCATCTGGTTTATTCGGTGACGCGGTAAACACGGTCATAGATAAATTTCAGGAACAAAAGAAACAAGCTGCAGCTTTTCAAAAATTCCTCCCACTTAAAGTTCATGTCTCAGGGTCTGCCGGGCGAGGGCAGACCAAGCCGTCGACAAGCTCCACACATAAGGCGCAACAAAAGCAGAGTGTCGCGTCTCGTGCCTCCCCCCCCCCCCCCCTAAACAGTTGGAACAGACGCGACAGTCTCAGGCGAAGCCTTCTAGTGGTAAGACTGATCTGAGGACAGTCATTATGGCTAAGAAGGCTTCGTCTAAGAAGAAGTCCTGACGCCACTGGTGTCAGGATGCTGAGGGGTCCCCATCGTGAGAGGGAGGTGTTCTCACAGTGCCCTCAGGGGTCCCGTCTGCCAACCCCGCCTTCGTGTCGGGGCTCAGACGAGCCCAGCGAGCGCTTTCCCGAGGGACGCTCGCCCCCTCTAAGGAGGGGTTTAGAGCAGTCAGACCAGTTGTTCTCTGCCGGTGTGCCGTTACAGGCCGCTGTGTCTGCTGCTCAAAATATTACATTACAGTGGTGGCTCAGGACCAAGGGGTTCTCCCCGAGGGGAAACCCCCTCAGCGTGATCAAAGTTACACGGCGTTATCTCCGTGCTCTGGTCATGTGGAGGGATCCTTGGTTTCTGTTCCAGGGACCTGTGCTGGGGGCTCTTTGTCGTTGTGTAATGCTAACGACAGATGCTTCCCTCACAGGCTGGGGGGCGATCATGAGTGGTCGCCCAGCCTAGGGTCTGTGGCAGGACCATCATCGATTTTGGCATATAAATTATCTAGAGATGTTGGCAGTGTTTCAGGCTCTGAAGCACTTCCTGTCAGACCTGAGAGGTCATCATGTTCTTGTCCGGTCCGACAACACATCGGTGGTCTCTTACATAAACCATCAGGGGGGTCTGCGCTCTCGCCCGTTATACAATCTGGCTCGCCAGATCCTTCTATGGTCCCAAGGGAAGCTTCTCTTATTGAGGGCGATTTATCTCCCGGGGTATTTAAATCAGGAAGCGGACATCCGGTCGAGGCAGGGGCCGAGGCCCGGGGAATGGAGACTCCACCCCGAGGAGGTGGAGCTCCTTTGGATGCAGTATGGTTGTGCCGAGGTAGACCTATTTGCGTCCAGGGAGACATCACACTGTTCACTGTGGTTCTCTCTCAGTCATCCAGCCCCGCTGGGGTTGGACGCTATGGTGCAGGCGTGGCAGAGGTCACACCTGTACGCCTTTCCCCCGATTGCTCTGCTCCCAGGAGTTCTGGAGGGGGTTCGCTGGGACGGGGTCAGTCTATTATTGGTAGCCCCGTTCTGGCCGGCCCGAGTATGGTTTGTGGACCTAGTGTCTATTCTAGACGGCTCTCCTCTGGAGATTCCGATCAGGAGGGACCTTCTCTCTCAGGCGAGCGGGTTGATACTTCACTCCCGCCCAGGGTTGTGGAAGCTATGGGCTTGGCCTCTGAGGGGGCCCAGCTCGTAGGGGCTGGTCTCTCAACCGAGGTTGTTGAGACCATCCTTCACTCCAGAGCTCCTTCCACGAGGAGGTTATACGCCATGAAGTGGAGGCTCTTCACTTCTTGGTGTGGAGAACACCTGTTGGACCCAGTTAACTGCCTAGTGGGTGCAGCGCTGGAGTTCCTGCAGGAGCGTTTCTCCTCAGGGCTATCCCCCTCCACACTAAAGGTGTATGAGGCGGCACTTGCTGCTTACCATGTCCCTTTCAGTGGAGTCTCTTTGGGGAGACACCCATTTATAACTCGCTTTCTTCGTGGTACTTTGAGGCTGAGGCCTATAGTCCGCACTAGGGTTCCAGCATGGGACTTAGCTTTCGTCCTAGAAGGTCTTTCCCTAGCTCCCTTTGAGCCTATTGAAGAAGTTGCTGATAAGTTTTTTACTTTGAAGACTATTTTTCTCCTTGCCATTTCCTCTCTTAAGAGAATCGGAGATATTCAGGCTCTCTCGGTTGCTCCCTCGTGCTTGGAGTTTTCACCTGGGATGGTGAAGGCTTTTCTCCACCCCAGGCCAGGTTATGTCCCTGAGGTTCCTACCAATCTGGCCAGACCTATAGTTCTGCAGGCCTTCTGTCCTCATCCTTTTACATCGTCTGATCAGGAAAAACTTAATCTGCTCTGCCCTGTTCGAGCTCTAGATGCTTATGTCCACAGAGCTGCCCTGTGGAGGAAATCAGAACAGCTGTTCGTCTGTTTTGGACCACCTAAGAAGGGGTCCCCAGTGTCTAAGCAGAGGATGAGCAAGTGGGTGGTTGAGGCCATCTCACTTGCCTATGAGTCGGTTGGTCAGCCTTCATCTTTGGCTGTCCGAGCTCACTCTACTAGGAGTATTGCGGCTTCCAAAGCCTTATTGTCAGGAGTTTCCCTCCAGGATGTTTGTGATGCGGCAGGCTGGTCCTCACCGCATACTTTCGTCAGGTTTTATGATCTAGACCTTAGCTCCACTCCTGGGGCGCAGGTGCTTTCGGCTGAATTTAATCCTTGATTCACACAGTCGGTCACTTGCTCTTATGGCGACGTGGGTATTAGCGTTCCCGCAGCGTTTCACGCAGCTCGACGTTCCTGAAAGGGAACGCCCCGGGTTACGTATATAACCCTAGTTCCCTGAAAGAATGAGATGCTGCGTGTCGTTGCCATACTCCCGGCATTCCCTTGAACGACTTGCTTCAGACTTTTCCAGAAGATGTCGCCATTGAGTTCAGGGGTGTGCTTTATAGTTTCTTGGTCGATGATGTCACTCGTGACGTTCCGTCTCGCCATTGGGCTGATTCCATACGTGCTTCATGACGCACAACGCAAGAGCCGTTCCCGCAGCATTTCACGCAGCGTCTCGTTCCTTCAGGGAACTAGGGTTACATACGTAACCCGGGACGTTTTTTATCCGACAAGAAGACAAGCACAGACTACGATGGAAACACTTTTACTGAATAAATCCCTCGATGGGCACACGAAGACATGTGACCTTGCCTCAACAGATCATGTGATCAGAAAATGGCAGAGAGCGAGAGGAATGTTTGGATGGAAGACGAGGTCCGAACATTCGTAAACATAATTTTGTAAAACATCAACAAAATGCACAGATTTTCCAAGAACTGCGAGTTCAGATGATCCTTACAGGATATAAGGGGAGGATGTGGAATTAAAATTGGGTTTGAAAGTAATTTCTCTTTCTTTCTTTCTTTTTCTTGATGATAATCTTTTCTCTCTACTGGAGTCTGAGTCACGCCAACATGTCTGACTCTATAACACTTGAGTGTGTTATCAGATTGCTAGAGGTTTGCCTCATTTACTGAGAATTACTCTGTAGTGTTATCACCCGAATTTGATGGCGGTTAGTTTATACAAAAAAAAAAAATCAACCTCAGTTAAAAGTCATTCGTGAAAGAGATTTTGTCTAGGACTCAGGAGAGAAGTCCCTGAGGGAAAAGAAACAAAGATTTGATAATGCTCTACAGTGAGACTTATAAAGACCGCAGAGAGACCACAAGATAATAGTAACAGCTTATTGTGAATATGTTTCATGAAGAACATGAAGAACACAACAGCTAACAAGCCCTGACAATTAGCTAGATAATCACATGCACAAATTCTGGGTGATCTTCACAGCTATAGTGTGAATGCGCATTGAAAAGGAAGAGAATGAAAAGGAAGAGAATGTCTTTTCAAAGAGCTGAATTCAAAGTGAAGACTTGACTGAGAAAGAGAAGCACATCCAGGAAGAGAGATGTTTGTTTAGTAGTGGGTGTAAGCAAGTTCTCATCGGAAAGTACAGCTGCAATGACAGTGATGAATGTCTAGATTTTGTGAGAGCCCTCCGAAAGATTTGTTTCTCAGTTTATTTTCTCAGAGGGTTAAAATAGATACTATGTGAAATTCTAAACATAAAGAAAAAAAAATATTCTGTGCAGAGACTAAACAAAACATTAATTAAAATATATATCATTATTTAGTTATTTTTTTTAAAATACAATGCAGAAGTCGGGTTCGAGAAGTAAAAATCCGTTTAATTATAGAGTAATGGAATAAAAACAGGACTCATAAACTGTATAAATAAAATAGTTTAATGTCTTTAAATTAATAGCTTTATATTTCTCTTTTTTTTTAATTCAATTAGTTCACAAATTTTCATGGGATTGTAGTTCTTTTCTGTTAAGGATATTGTACCATTTTTTGTCCAAATACTTTTTTTTTAATGTGTTTTACCTCGTAGCTGGTTGGTTCCTGACTTATAACTCTTTACAGAATACTTTTTTTTAAATGCCCCTATAAAGTGCATAACAAATAAAGTTATTGTCTCCCAAAAAAAGTATTGATATTGAACTGCCTGAAACTATCAGTAATCCCAGTCTTCCTGCTCTAACCTATGCAGGTTTGTAGGAAATGTGCATGGCGCCAGCCTGTGGTCTTCATTGGCCACATACTTTGACCTTCAAAAAACACTGTAATTGTAGCTGAGACTGAGTTTGGTTTGTGTTGTTCAACATGTTGAGAAGATGCTGTTTTCTGTGCTGTGAAAGCAAATCAAAACTGACTATTTACTATATATACTAATTTAATATACTATTACATTTTCCGGACATTTAAATCCTAAGGCCGCATACCTTCAGCAGCTTGTGGAACAGTCCTGAGCGCTCCTGAGGTCCTGTGGTTGACCTTCGTGGAGGAAAGAGTTCCTGAGAGACCTCATAGCTCACATAGCTAGAGCCCGTTCAACCACAGTTGGTTACTTCCTTAACAGCTGCTCATGTTGGACAAGTTTTAAATGTATTCAAGTTTACATAAGAATGTGACAACACAGGACATTTACAGTATATTCTGAACTGAAATGTCAAACAATGCGCATAAAAAGAGTTTTCTTTGGTAAACCACAGTCCACACAATAATAAGCTGACTAAAGCATGAACTAAAGTCCTGATTTAGATTCAGCTGGTACATTTAGGCCACATTCACGCAGCAGCAGTCCTGTTTGTAGAGCTAAATACGGTTTACGGTGTGGTACGGATTGACTTTCTATAAATGAAATGACCTCAAATTTATGAGTATTGTGTTTTTTTCAAGTGGGGTTTTAGAAGCTCACAGTGATGGAGATAGTAGCCATGTCCCAAAGGTTTAAGATAGTTGCTGTCTTCCATATCCTTCCACCAGTTGTATTCTCTAAATGTTGCTTTCTACTCCAAAGTCTTCAACCAAACATTTGGTCAGAAGGTTTCCCAAGCCCATCCAAACCCCTTTGTCAGACTTTTTGTCAAAGCTGTTTCTTTTTCAGCAGGGCAGATAAAAAAAATACTGGTTGATTACGAATGGATGGATGAACTTGCACCTCACTTGGACTCATTTATTAGATTATGTTACTCTTCTAGTGTTGGGTATGTTGTCATTTTTGATGCACGTTTTAGTGCAGTCAAGACAATTCAAGTCAACTTCATTTATATAGCGCTTTTTACGATACAGATTGTTTCAAAGCAGCTTTACAGTGATAATAGGAAATTAATGAAACAAAGATTGTTTTGGCAGTACAGCGGCTCTAGAAAAATGATTCATTCATTTATATTGTAACAATCATTACTTATTAACTTAAACACGTAAAAGCTTTTAAAACATCAGGAGTGGGGTATTACTGACGAATTGTCAAACAAAATAAAATGTGAAAATATCCTGAGCTTGTGTTAACAACACAAGTTTCAGTCAATTAACCAAAAAACCCTCTGACTTTGGGACGATGGAAGCGGAAGTACAAAAATGCTCATTTCCAGATGTTAGGACTCATTTCTGCAGAACGCTATTGTCACTATATTTGCTTTTCCACCATTTGGCCGAACGGTTCTAATAACGGTAAGGAACGGTTCCTATTATATCCAGTATCCACTTGAGCGTGGTTCGGCAATTACAAACCATTCTCAGCCCAGAATTATCATCACGGCTGGCTAACCTTGCTGAACCATGCTGGTATTGTGCGTATAGTGATGTCACCGTTCAGGATTGGTCACTTCCCTGTTGCCTGGCAACCAGTTTCTCTGTAGCTGGCCAAGCGCGATCCCAACTGATCGAGATCAATGACTTGACCAGAACCTGTTTTTTCCTTACAGTCTAAAGCCATGAGGGAGAGATGGCTTCTGCAGGGGTCACCAGCGGGGCCACAAGATGAAGAGGAAGGTCGTAGAAGACAGGTTGAGCAAGATGAACTTCACATCAAAACACTTGAACATACCATTCACAGGTACAGTAACGCTTTTCTGATTATTCAGTATTTACGGAACACTTTTCACTCATCAATTCTTAAAAAATAAGTGGTGCTTCTTTGGGTTGTTTACTTCCTGTAACTGCATCCGTTAAGCAACCACTGTCCCAAACAGTGGAGTCATTTCCTCCAGACTTCAGTGGGATGTGTATTTCTGCTCAGCTTTGCTTTTAATTATAAGAACTTCAAAGCTGCTCTCTTTAAGCTCATCTGGTAGATGCATTTGAAGCTCTGCAGATGCCATTTTAAGATTCCTCATATGGGACGCGTTGCCAAACCAATGTGCATTTCAGTTGATTGATCTGTAGGAGTATTATTTTGACAATCACTCATTGCTGTTGCTTCGAAAACAAGATGTTATGACTTCGTGACACGCTAGAAAACCACCTAAACTGTGGTAGGACTGTTGCACATGATACTACATGGCTATGGTGTATAGGTTAATCATTATGACATGCTTGAATCTAATCACAAACAAAACTGGAACGCATTTTGAATTTGATTTACAATCTAATAAGAAGATATGCAAAAACAAGAAATAGATGCACATATAACCATATACTAATAAAATAGCTTTCCATGACTGTTCATAAAATGCACATTCTTTTCCATTCATTTGGCACGGGAGTTCCCATGGCTCTGGAACAGTAAATAATCCAACAATAAGTGTTAAAACATTGGAATATTTCAACATAACTGCTGTGAAAATTGGTGCTCTTGGAAACTATGTTGGCTTAATTGAGGTTTACTGTATTAGCATATGTTTTTTATTCTTAAATAAGGCCTGGAGGGTCTTTTGATTTCTCTCATAATTTGTTGAAAGGCTGAAGTTGAATGTCTCAACCAAGGCCTCTGAATGTTTGATGAAACCAGCAGGAGCAAATCTAGCCCAAATATTATCTCAAGAGTTTGAAATGGTATTTGTGGGCTAGCTGGTTTTCTAGTTTTGATGGAATAAATTGTTATTCAGATATTTCAAGTGAGTTGTGTGGGAGTGTTTGGAAGATGTTTGGATTTTGAAAAACTCATATTACATAAGTTATGTGCTACCTTTTGGTCCTCAGAGGTGATTATGTAAACAGTTAGTTCGTGATTGAAGTGGATGATGCTCTTACGCTCTTTTTGACTGTAATGAACTACATCATCGAGTTGCCCTTCCGTGATGTCATCCATGGAAAGTTAACGTCCAGTCCATTGTTTTGATTTTATTAAATCTCTGGGGTGTGCTTCCTCTCTGCACAGGATATCACCTTAGAATGTCTGTTTGGGGTGTTGAATTTTCCCAAAAGTGAACACAGTGGTGTCATACAGCATCTAAAATGAATTTGCATCAGTTATGACACATGCAAAGTAGAAAGGTGGGATGTTAACAGTTGATGCTGTTGGCCTTAAGATGGGTAATTCTACTAAGGAACTATTATACTGTTTTTTTTGGGGGGGGGGGGGGTAATATAAGCAACAATAGTTTACAGTTGGAAAAAAAGGTGGCTCTCGGTCCGTCTCCAAACAAACTCTGCTGCGGTTCGATTGAAATATGAACGCAACATGGACCAAAACATCTAAACAAACCAAAAACTGGACATGATGTCACAAGATACGACCCTAAAAAGCACAGAATGCTTAAGCACACCTGTTTTTTTCTCGTCATAGTCACATTCAGTGCTGGCGTCAGCACCGCGTCTCCTCGCAGCAGATCTTCGTTTGTGTGTGTGATGGAGGAATTCCTGCTGCTGTTTGTCTCCTTTACACACTTTGTAAGCTCTTCACGATTTCTCAGCTGCTCAAAATACCATTATGTACAAGCATGTGTAACCGCATTTAGCCCAGAACACAGCCTTGTTTTGGATGTTCTTTACATATCAGTCAGACTGAGTTGGTGGTTCTAAGAAGCCGTTTGGGCAAAACATTTTTGCGATAGTTAAAATTTGACTATGCAAAACTAGTGGACTGCAGATCCATCCCAGAGACATTGAACTAACCATTAACTGCTAACAGACTTCATCATATAATTTGAATAATGGACTGCCCAGTTTAACAAAATTGTCAATGTCAGTGGTTTTCAGTCTTGACTTAAACTAATAGAGCATATCTGAGTTCCTAATATTAGCAGGAAGGTTATTTTAAGATTTCATAAGAAACCTTCTGTAGGCTTGCTCTCCTAGTCACTGACATTTTACATAATTAAACAGCAGCTCAATTTGCATTTGCTCTCACTTACGGTCATTTAGAAAAGCATACAACTTCCTTGGGCTGTAAGCTCGCATCTGTCATTGAAAGGGTAATTCAGTCAAAGGGACAGGGCGAATGTGCCGAAGATTGTGTGGCTGTATGGATGTGGGTGGAAGGTGGTATATCCTGGTCTGGTGGGTGTGGGTGACGGGGCAGGGTGCACTCGCACAGAAACCTCTCTGTCAGGACAGCGGCAGGAAAGAAGGAATAGAACCGCCTCTGTGGCAAAAGTATGAGATTGAGGGAGTGGCTGGTGGCTATTTCTGTACCCTGCAGAGGAGATTCTCCTAAATAAATGGGTACTCAAGACTTGTTTTCCCAGAGTTGATAAAGAAGAATGAACTTGCTGTATAGTTAAAGAAGCGTTACATGTTAAAGAGCCCCAATTATGCTATTTTAAAGGTTCCTTGTTTTGTTTCAGAGGTCCATACAAAAGGTTTACAAGCAGCCAAGATAAAATAAAATAAAACTCTTACATTTTCACATAAAATACATTGCAGCAGCAGCTCTTTTCTCACAGTGTCTGAAACGGGTTGATAAAGGATTTGGTTTCTCTAAACATCTCCTTCGTGATGACCCAGTCTGTTGTAGTTGGTCTACTCTGCTCTGATTGGTCAGATGACCCAGTCTGTTGTAGTTGGTCTACTCTGCTCTGATTGGTCAGACGGCTCAGTCTGTTGTTATTGGTCTACTCTGCTCTGATTGGTCAGATGGCTCAGTCTGTTGTGATTGGTCTACTCTGCTCTGATTGGTCAGATGGCCCAGTCTGTTATGATTGGTTTATTGCTTACAGGGTGTGTGTTGGAAACCAAACACTCCTTATCATATCTGAATTTCAGCTCCAGGTCTTTCTCAGCACTTGATACACAGCAGTATGAACAGTAATGATGGCTTTGGCTTTAGTCTCGGCTACAACTACAGTCAAAGTAGACATTGTTCGCAGGTAGCCAATCAAGACCATAGGTTGGCATTATGCTAATTTGTTACAAACGGTTAGAGCAGGGAGACTACAATTTGAACTTTCATTATCAATTTATTAAAGTTTAAATTATTTACTGTGGTAATTGACAGCATTTAACAGATGCAGTTAACTGTTGTTTTGCAGTCTAAAGAAGATGGATTATGAGTGGGCTGTTTTAGACACAGCATTATCAAAAGATGCCTATAATTTTGAAATAGACAAATATTTATCAGCCTAACCAATATATCACTCTTTCACACTAAAATGCAAAGTATGAGGTTATGCCTGCCTGTTTAAAAAAAAAAGAGAGAAAGAAAGAAAGAAAGAAAGAAAGAAAGAAAGAAAGAAAGAAAGAAAGAAAGAAAGAAAGAAAGAAAGAAAGAAAGAAAGAAAGAAAGAAAGAAAGAAAGAAAGAAAGAAAGAAAGAAAGTTAGAAAAGAAAAAAAAATGAAAAATAATGTCAAAGCATGCAACGAGAACATTAGTGTAAATGGTTGTGGCTGTAGTTCTGGTGGTTTTAACTATAGCCTCGGCTGAACACCAATGCATCTCTTGCGAGGGCAGACTTCTCCTAAAAACGTGTCACTGCAGAACACATCCCAGCCACTGAGTCTAAAGTAAAGCTCTAACTACCAGGCTTTCCAGGAAAAATGTGGTGTTGAGATGATACTAACTCAGTCATAAAGCTCCCTCCCCGACACATCTGCACACAAACTGTTTATACAACTGTGGAAAATGAGCTCCTTATATGGTGAAAAGAAAGTGTAAGGTCTCTGTCCTGCGTAAAGACAGACATAAAACTAAACATTACATCAGGCTTTCAGATAAGACTGTCTGTTATTACTTTAGGAATACCTCTTAATGTACAGTATCAGGAGCTACTGAATTTCTTCCCCCGATTTGATGGAGTCAATCGTTTTTGTGCCAGCTCAAGAACAGTGTTATTGTTCCATTGAGATACTATAATAGTTTTTACTTTAATGTTTTTTTTTTTTTTT
Organism: Meda fulgida; assembly: GCA_030578275.1. Taxonomy (NCBI): domain Eukaryota; kingdom Metazoa; phylum Chordata; class Actinopteri; order Cypriniformes; family Leuciscidae; genus Meda; species Meda fulgida. The sequence continues at coordinate 2,580,117 of CM060625.1, read as the reverse complement.
TTTTTTTTTTTACTATAATAGCCCTGCTTCAGAAAAATTAATATTAACAAGTAAAATGTTTTGGTTTGTGTTTTTATTTTTAGATCACTGCTATTTTAGCCAGTTACCTGGAGCACTTTCATTTTCTTCAATATTTAGCAAGAGAATATTAAGTTAAATTTATGCAGTATTTTGCTCCACAAAGTCACACATGGATTAATTGTGCCATAATGAGCGTTGCCCTGGAAACAAGAGGCTTCTGCGTCTGCAAACACCTCAGAGAAGAATCTCCATGTTGTCATTTCATGCTTATGTAAGGACAAACACACAATGTGAAGACTGCAGAAGTCCCAGAGATCTGCCTTAGAGTCTTTAGATTTGACATCTGGTAAACTGGACAGGAAGCGCTCATCTGTTATCATGGGAACAGCAGCGGATGAACTCTGTGCAGGGACTTCGTAGACAATCATGATGAGCTCACGCTAGTTTCACAATGACTAGAGCCGAGGTTACAGTGAAGAGGCTCAGCAGAGATGTTCTAATGATTGCAAATGGGTGAATTATATCATCACAAATCATTGTGAATCTCACAAACAACAGGCCCCAGTCACATTTCAACACGAAATCAGAATGAATCAAAATTGAGCCTATTGTAGGACATTATTTTGAATTGTTGTAACTGTAATGCAATTTTTTTTAATGATTATTATTATTACGATATCAATTCAAATCAAGTAACTTTTATTTATATACTAAAGTAATTTATAAAATGCGTAATGTTTCAAAGCAGCTTTATACAGTGATAAAGAGGGAAATAATGATCAACACTTTCAAAAGTAATATAGAGAACTTGTAACTTAGATAAATGCATGGTTGCAAGTAAAAAACTGCTGATTTATTGTTTTAATTAAACATTTTAAGTTGCAAACATTATTTTGTTTAGTTCTGTTGACATAATAATGCTGATCATTACGTTAACTTAATATTGTGTGTAATTTAAAATCAAATTTCTACGTTAATTGACTGTTTCAAGAATTTAAGTTGTAGGAACTTGTGGATTTCTATATGCTTTGCATAGGACTGGATAAGGAGAATAAGTGTTGAATAAATGTAATTTTTTTTTATTATTAGTGAAGGGAAATACCTGTTAGTGTTTATTGCAGTTTTGTTTGACAGTCAAAAGAGTTTCTGTAATGTTGAAGTTTTTTGCACTGTGCTGAAGAGTAATACATGAGGTCATCTAGCAATGACTGCGTTAATGCCGGATCGTACTTGTTCATTAAATGTACATGTAAAATTAGTTATTTTAAGAATGTGCTATGATAGCTGTGGATTTCAACTGAAATAGATAAGATGAATTAGTTCCTGGTCTACAACTCAAGTATAGCGACTTCATTTTTTGAGTAATGAACTGAAAAAATTGAGCTTATGCTACAAATTGTCCCTTTAACTCAATGTAGTTTGTTGGTTGAATGTCATTTCGATGTTGTCATATGCAAACTCTTGCGTTACATTTCTTTTTGAGCCAACATATTTTTTTTCCAAACCGAAATCAAATTCTGCTGTAAAGCAGCTCTAACAAGACAATAGTGTCATTATTCAGCTGAGGTCAGTTCAGTGTTGATTCAGGTCAGTTCAAATGAAAATAATTCATTTCAATAAAATTATTTTCATTTAAAAAGAGTGTTGAACACCCTCTACAGGTGTTAATTTGCATTTCCTTCAGCCTGATGCTTTTTTATTTCACTTTTGGTGTGAAAGGCCCTATTTGCCAAAATACAGTTTTTATTATTATGATAAAAATAAAAAATAAAAAGCCTGGGATATATAAAGTGATGCTTAAGTAACGTAACATTACTTTCCATAAAAATTAAATAATTCTTGCAGAATTAGCTAAAAAAAGTTAGGGAGTAACACAATATTGTAATGCATTACTTTTCAAAGTAACGTTCCCCAAAATTGGTAACGATGTATGAAGAAGTCACTCTCTAACAATCAGCTTTCTGTTGGTCAACATGGCAAATTCACAGACCAACTTAAACTTATGGCTGGGTTTCACCAAACAACAGTAAATGTGACTGAAGCTTAATTTTATGTACTGTAATTTAGGCTGATTAAAATAAAATCATAAAATAATTTATATTACATCATGTTTACTGTGATGCGGTGAAGTAATCTAATAACAATCCCTGTAGAACAGTGGGAATAGCTTGTTGCGCTCCGGAGAGAATGATGCGGCGTGAGGAATACTGCAGGAAGTGATGTGGGTGTGAGTGTGTGAGGCCTGTATGAGCTCATCAGACTCCAGAAGATGCACTCTTGACCTCTGACTACGCTTCGGAACGAGGAAAAAAAGGCAGAAACAAAAATTCTGCTCTTTGAATGAGTCATGTGGTCAACAACACCCATCGTACTGGAACAGTGTGACACTATCGTTTTGATCCAGTTCTCTACTGACTGAAAAAATAACATTGAAATATTGAATATCCGATAAATCCACTAGATAATAATGTGGTTCAAGTCAGGGTTTTAGTGCTTATTTTAGTTATTTACACATGGAGGAGCTGCATTAGCAGTTATTAATGAAAACACATAGCAAGTGAAAGGGCCTAGTATATACAATCACACATCACAGAGACTGTGTGTGTGTGTGCGTGTGTGTGTGCGTGTGCGTGTGTGTGTGTGTGCTCTTGTTTTTGTGATATATGAGGACACAAATGTGTATAATGACATGCATATTACACTGGTATTACAACTTGATACGTGATAAATAACGTGAAATATGAGGACATTTCACGAGTCCTCATATTTCAAATAGCTTAAAAGACATAAAAAACAATGTTTTTTTAAAAATGTAAAAATGCAGCATGTCTCCTGTGATGGGTAGGTTTAGGGATAGGGTTAGTGTAAGGGGATAGGATATACAGTTTGTCCAGTATAAAAGTCATTACGCCTATGGAATGTCCTCATATATCACAAAAACACAGCTGTGTGTGTGTGTGTGTGTGTGTGTGTGTGTGCGTGTGTGTGTGTGTGTGTGTGTGTGTGTGTGTGTGTGTGTGTGTGTGTGTGTGTGTGTGTGTGTGTGTGTGTGTGTGTGTGTGTGTGTGTGTGTGTAATATTAATATTAAGTACTAATATTTCAAACAGAAATCATTGTATTTTGTAATAGCTGTTGGCTGAACAACTGAACACAGTAAAACACAATAAAACCATATTGACAAACAAGAGTACTTTTAACTAATGTCAGAATGGGGCAAGTTATTGATTAATTAATACTTTTTACTATAATTATGTAATCAATTTCTATTAATAAAAACAACAATATTTTGTTTTTTGTGTCATATATTCAACTATTTATAAAAGCTATTACGCAGCCTTTAATTAGTTTTAAAACCATATATTATTGAATATGGCGTTTTCCCTTTAGTGCTTCAAATTGAGTACAAAGTTATTCTTCTCAAATGAGCGAGCAGGTTCCTATTGTGACAACTTACCCGATACCGCATGTGTTTTACGAACTTATGTCATAAATCTATTTTTTTTCCTGGTCATGTAATCATGTAAAATTTTAATAGCTTAAATAAAATACTTCAATGTGCCATAACAGAAATTACACTTCAAAAATGAACTTACCTTAATATTCAGTCAAATGAAATAAAACTGAACTAATCCAGCCGCCTGTGTGAACACCCAAATCTGTGATTGCTGATAATGCTAAATCTGTGTTCGAATATGCAGTGTCTGACCACAGTAGTCCGCTTTGGCAGGATTACACCACTAGATGGCCTTGAAGCGTTGGCTCTCTCTCTCACATCTGCCACAACACTCCTGCTCTTCCTGACTCTCGTTTTGCAAGAAAGCAAGTTGCATATTTAGTCGTTCTAATATTTTACTTTCGTTTTGGGTTTTTTTTTTTTTTTTTGTATTGACACTATTTACACAATAATCTTCTATAGACAGTGCAGCTAAAATTGTAAACATACAAATTGTAACAACTTTTGACTTTCCCATAAATTAAAGACTCCCATAAATTAAAGACTTTACTTTTCTATTCATATCTAGTTTTCCTATCTACTTTATAATTATATTTCTATTATGTTTTTCTTTTATCTATTTAAAGGTCAAAGCAATACTTCTTCATTTTTGGGTTGAAACCCAGACAGCAAATAATGTCGGCCCAGATCCGGCCTTATGTTGGTGTCTGGGAATGCTCCTTAAAATTAATGATTATTATTTATATATATATATATATATATATATATATATATATATATATATATATATATATATATATATAATAATCATTCATTTTAAGGAGCATTCCCAGACTTTATATATATATATATATATATATATATATATATATATATTGTTTTAGGGTCCGGACGAGCATGGGCCATTTAGGGTCAACGTCTCTTTTTCCGACTTCCACAGATAGACAACCAAATGGCTTTCTTTAATTGGAATGATCTTGACGTGTTGTGTACACATCTACTGAAGAGTTCAGATGCCACATGTCGATGCTTTCATGGTCATCCGTTATGTTTGTACACATAGATAGCACATGTCTTTATGTAGAAGGGATTTTTGTCAGGAATCGTGGGAAGGCTCCTTCTCTTTTGTTATTGCAGACCACGTAACCTCAGTGATCCAAACAATAGCAGGAAGTTCTCCTGGGCGGAGGCAGCGCGGCTTCCTCATTGGCTGCCAGCATTCACAATGAGTGAGAATGGAGTCCGTTGGGAAAAGTGGAATATGCGTGGCTTAATTGACACTGAAGGGATATGCGTCTCATTCATTTCCAGAATGAGTGCACACGACTGCATTCCAATGCATGATTTCATTCAACACATGTGCATGCTTTGAGAAAGTTCAAAGCGCTGATACGGTCAACGGGTTACATGTTTCTGATTTTTCTTCAAGAAATAAAGAGATGTTGTTTCTTCCATGGGGTGCAAAAATACATTTAGCAGAATGTCTAGACCGCCTTTTTCCATACAACATGGTTCCAAAAAAACTGTCAAACTATCGTAAAAGTAGTCCTGCACTATTAGAAGTATTCTGAAACCAGTCGGTCAAAGGTTTGGTTAAGTGTTTTTTTGTGTGTGTGTTTTTGGCGTTCCCTCACAAAGAACACATACGTTTTGAAAACGAATGCAAAGTTTCTCTGGGGCGCAAAACTCGCCATTTCATTTTTTTTTCCATCACCATATCCATTTAGGTGTTATTTTAAATTGTAATAATATTTCACAATACTGCTGACTTTAAGAAATCTTACCAACCCCAAACTGTTAAGTGATAGTGTACTTTCAGAGGTTAAAATGCAATCTCTTCACATCTCTAGTTGCATTATTGATGCACATGATCTCCAAAACGGCCTCTGCTTTTCTGAAGAATTGATATAGCATGTTATGAATAATGAATTTCAGCAACTGTATTCATTAAGAAGAGAATTGTTATGGTTTCTTGTGTTTTTGTAGATTGGAATCAGAAATCTGTCTTCTGGAGAACGAAGAGTCCCAGATCTCGGCTAAAGAGCAGGTTCTCAGAGAGCGGCTGCGGGAAACTGAGAGATCTATTGAAGATCTACAGAAGGCAAGTGATCCTCGGCACTGAAGAACACAGAGAGAGAGGCCTCAAAAACTGACAAATGTCTGAATATCCTTGCATTAGGCAACATATCAAAGCAAGTATCACTTATTTTAATAGAAGACAGGACAAATACCCGTTTAAACTGATGGACTGCAACTGTGGTTCCCTTTCGTGGTCACTCCGAGTTACGTCGGATGACGACGAATGGGGTTTCGCTTAGAAAGCCTATCAACTTCGAGTATTAAAAAACGAGCCAATGGCAAAGAAATGCCATGGGTCTGCGGAATTTGCATGACGGAACTCCGCCCCACCTCGTGGGTATAAAAGGAGGACGCCGGCAACATGCAGTTTTGATTTCGCTTCAGAGCCAAGAGTATCTCTTCACTCCACAAGCCATCTCTGAATTGTCAGCTTCACAAACAAGTTCTTCTGGTGTTGGTGTGACGGCGATCTCCAGCTAGCGCGTGCTTCCTGCTTATCTGTGCAGTGGTTTGCCAGTGAGTGCGTGTCTCGATGCTGACGTCGGCCGGGCAGACGTCTCAGCCTGTTTCCCGCCGAGGGCGCCCTCTTGAGGCTCCCGCCCCTCCCGCTCGGCCAAAGCATCAGCCTTCACCCAGGCCCAGTCGCGGAGGAAGCCGTAGGAAGGCGCCACAGCCCTCTCCAGCCCCGCCCCCCGCCAAGCGCCGGGCTAAGCGGCGCTCCTGAGACGGGCTGCTCAGGGATGATGGTTGTTTCACAGGAGATGGTAGCAGGACCACTCCTTCCCCCGGTGGAGGGCCGGGGGAGAATCTTTTGTTCTCCACTCCCCGCTGCTCACCCATGGGTGGGCAGCACCCTAATGTGGTTAAAGAAAGAAACAATCCTCTCATCCCTGAGCTCACAGAGTTCTCGGACGACACGGCGTGCCGTCCACGGACCGCTTCGCCCTTGTCCCACTCTGTCGCCAGACCCCTGACAGAGCAGGCCCCACGGGACGACCTTCCTGGTCCTTCCCTGGCCCCCTCTGCCAGGGCGCGGTTGTTAACTGTGCCCCCACACCGGGCCGCTACGCCGTCCACGTCTGGGCCAGTTACTCCGCTTCGCTGCCCCTCCGGGGGGATGCCTGTGGTTCGCATGCCTGTGGTTCGCTGGTTCAGTTACTGGGAGCCTGGCTAGAGCTTCCCCGTCTCTCCCGCTGGGTCGCCCGAACCATCAGGTTCGGCTATGCGATTCAGTTCGCACGGTCTCCTCGCCGCTACAGGGGAGTCCGCTCCACTCTGGTCGGTGGCAATGCCCCCATCATGAGAGCAGAGATTGCCACCCTGCTGGCGAAGGGTGCAATCGAGACTGTCCCTCCAGCCGAGATGAGGTCCGGCTTCTACAGCCCTTACTTCATTGTCCCCAAGAAAACCGGTGGATTACGACCGATCCTGGACTTGCTGTTGCGCGTCCTGAACCACTCCCTTCACAGGATGCCGTTCAAGATGCTCACTGCCAAACGCATTTTCGAATGTGTTCGGCTCCAGGATTGGTTTGCAGCGATCGACCTGAAGGACGCCTACTTTCATGTCTCCATTCTTCCTCGACACAGACCGTTCCTCCGGTTTGCTTTCGAGGGGCAGGCATACCAGTACGCGGTTCTCCCTTTCGGGCTAGCCCTGTCTCCTCGCGTCTTCACGAAGGTCGTCGAGGCAGCCCTTGTTCCCCTTCGGGTTCACGGGGTTCGCATCCTGAACTATCTCGACGACTTGCTTATCCTAGCTCACTCTCGAGACCAGGTTTGCGAACACAGGGACCTTGTGCTCCGGCACCTAGCTCATCTGGGCCTTCGGATCAACTGGGAGAATAGCAAACTTTGCCCCGGTCAGAGGATCTCTTTTCTCGGTATGGACATCGACTCGGTCGCCATGTCCGAGCTTATGAGCGAGCACGCACAGTCACTGCTGACTTGTATGAGACAATTTCAGGGCAAGAGTGCGGTTCCACTGAAATATTTTCAGAGGCTCCTGGGGCATATGGCATCTGCAGCCGCGGTGACGCCGCTCGGATTGCTTCATATGAGACCGCTTCGGCTTTGGCTTCGCGACCGAGTCCCGAGGTGGGCATGGCAACAAGGCACGCTCCGAGTATCAGTTACTCCAACCTGCCGTCAGACCTTCACCCCGTGGTCGAACCTCAGTTTTCTCAGGGCAGGTGTCCCCCTGGAACGAGTTTCCCGACATGTTGTTGTCTCAACAGATGCCTCCACCACGGGCTGGGGCGCCATGTGCAATGGACATGCTGCCGCGGGCTCCTGGACAGGACCCCAGCGCCTATGGCATGTCAATTGCCTCGAGTTGCTGGCAGTACGCCTTGCCCTGCACCGCTTTCGGCCGTTGCTCAAGGGTCAACACGTACTAGTCCGATCAGACAATACCGCCACTATAGCGTACATCAACCATCAAGGTGGTCTACACTCCCACTGTATGTCGTAACTCGCTCGCCACCTCCTCCTATGGAGTCAGAAGCATCTGAGGTCACTTAGAGCCATTTATATTCCCGGAGCCCTGAACTGTGCAGCCGACGAGCTCTCACGGCTTCAGCCCCTCCCTGGAGAATGGCGACTCCATCCCCAGTCGGTTCAGCTGATTTGGGACCAGTTCGGGGACGCACAGATCGATCTGTTTGCCTCTCACGACTCGACCCATTGCGACCAGTATTATTCCCTGACCGAGGGCACGCTCGGCACGGATGCACTGGCGCACAGAGGGCCGCGGGGCCGCAAATATGCATTTCCCCCAGTGAGCCTTCTAGCGCAGGTCTTGCGCAAGGTCAAGGAGGACAAGGAGCAGGTCCTTCTGGTTGCGCCGTACTGGCCCACCCGGACTTGGTTCTCCGAACTGGTGCTCCTCGCGACAGCACCTCCTTGGCCAATTCCTCTGAGGAAGGACCTCCTTTCTCAGGGGCGGGGCACCCTGTGGCACCCTCGTCCCGATCTTTGGAACCTCCACATGTGGCTCTTGGACGGGTCGAGGCAGGTTTGAGTACCCTACCACCAGCGGTGGTGGCTACCATCACTTCCACTAGAGCGTCGTCCACGAGACACGCCTATGCGTTGAAGTGGAACCTCTTCGTCAACTGGTACTCTTCTCGCCGAGAAGACCCCCGGAGGTGTTCGGTCGGTGTCGTGCTTTCCTTCCTTCAAGATGAATTGGAGCGAAGGCTGTCTCCCTCCACCCTCAAAGTTTATGTTGCCGCTATTGCCGCACACCATGACTTGGTGGAAGGTAAATCCTTAGGAAAGCACGACCTGGTCGTCAGGTTCTTGAGGGGAGCAAGGAGACTGAATCCTCCTCGCTCTCCTCTCGTTCCCTCTTGGGACCTCGCAGTGGTTCTAACTGCCCTGCAGAGTGCTCCCTTTGAGCCTCCGCAATCAGTGGAGCTTAAGTTCCTGTCAATGAAGACAGCGCTCCTGGTTGCATTGGCCTCTGTCAAGAGGGTAGGGGACCTGCAAGCATTCTCCGTTGACGAAGCGTGCCTGGAATTCTGGCCGGCTTGCTCTCACGTGATCCTGAGACCCCGGCCTGGATATGTGCCCAAGGTTCCTATCACTCCCTTCCGGGACCAGGTGGTGAACCTGCAAGCGCTGCCCTTGGAGGAGGCAGACCCAGCCTTGGCAATGCTCTGTCCAGTACGCGCTCTCAGCACCTATGTAGACAGGACGCAGTGTTTCAGGACCTCAGAACAGCTCTTTGTCTGTTATGGTGGGAAGCTGAAGGGAAAGGCTCTCTCCAAGCAGAGGTTGTCTCACTGGATAGTGGACACCATTGCTTTGGCATACCAGCAGCAAGGTCGTCCGTGCCCCCTTGGTGTGACTACCCACTCCACCCGGAGTGTGGCATCCTCTTGGGCTCTAGCGCATGGCGCCTCGCTAACAGACATCTGCAGAGCTGCAGGGGGGGCAACACCTAACACATTCGCCAGATTCTACAATCTCCGAGTGAAGCCAGTGTCCTCTCATGTACTCGCTTGAACTAGCTAGTACTGGACCCGCTCAGATGTCTTTGCTTGCTAGCCATTCCACTCCACGGACTGGATACGTGCGATATTCTCCTCAGGTGAGCTTCTCCGCAAGCCCTGAGTTCCTCCAGCACCTCTGATGCTAGCGCCAGTGTCTATTGCCTGTGCGTCGGCTAGGTGCCTCCCGTGTGCATGGTCCCTCCCCGGAGCTACCCCCACACGTGAATTTCCACTGTAAGCCTCTCTGAGCATGTGTCTTTCCCTTGGCAAGCCACCTTGCCACCCCTGGGGTTGAAATATTGGACACCCCAGTATTCTCCATATGCTTCCTTCGGGTCATATGTGTATTTCTAAATGCCCCCCCCCCCCTTCTAGGTTGGTGTTAATTGCATATTTCCTCTAAACTATGGGATATGCTTCCCAGTGTACCTTGGTATTCCCGTGTTAAATAGGAGTCCTTCGTCTGTGCTAGTCTCACACAAGGGTCTCAGATTTACGCAGGGCACTGGAAGACAGCTGTGAAGGTGGCGTGATGAGACTGATAACCCCATTCGTCGTAATCCGACGTAATTCGGAGTGGCCACGAAAGGGAACGTCTCGGTTACGTATGTAACCCTCGTTCCCTGAGTAGGGAACGGAGACGTTAAGTCTTCCTGCCACTTCCCCTGTACCACGGGGATCGCCTGAGCTCAGTCTTTGCTCCTCAGCGAAGAAACATAACTGCATGTTGCCGGCGTCCTCCTTTTATACCCACGAGGTGGGGCGGAGTTACGTCATGCAAATTCCGCAGACCCATGGCATTTCTTTGCCATTGGCTGTTTTTTTAATACTCGAAGTTGATAGGCTTTCTAAGCGAAACCCCATTCGTCGTCATCCGACGTAACGTCTCCGTTCCCTACTCAGGGAACGAGGGTTACATACGTAACCGAGATGTTACTCTTGAACTTGAGGGTTACTGATGGTGTGTTCAAGTCCTCAGGGAAAGTTCACATTTATGAGTCGGAAAGTCATGATTACAGCGTCCGATTGGATTCAGATTACAGTGCTGATGAATCTTCTCTTAATTAACTACAAAAAATACAGCAAGAATTTTTAAACTCTACTTCTACAAAAGTAGACATGCATCAAGTGTGTTCTTGCTTTCTTATGAATTTATGAAGTTACATGTTCTATTGTAAATGTACAATACTGTGGTATTTAGTTCATGCTACTGACATGCAGCCACAGCACTCTGCAGGAACGAGTCCTAAAAACTGGAAATCAACTAGCATTTTTGCACTTTCTGGTTTAATTCTATAACAAAAAATGTAGCAGTAGTACCCAAAGTGTGATTTGTTTTTAAGCTTTTGCTGATAAATAGGACTACAGAGGTTGTTGGGGTCATTAAATGTACCAAACAGGAAAATGAGTCTACGTGTCAGCTTTTACAGCCTCATTGCGTTTACTCGCGGTCTCTTTTCTGACTATTCAAACTTGTGTGAGAATCACAAACTTTTGCTGGTCACAGAGCTTTTTTTCTGCAACAATCCAAAAGCCAATGGAAAAACGCTATGGGTTTCTTTCGAGGGAACCTGGGTGAACCAGAGTCTTCAGGGTTGGCCTATAAATAAATACGTCAGCTCTATTGATATCCACAATGATTTCTCACGGACACGGAAACTCAAAAATCCTGAGGTTATCACAAGACTTGAACACATCTTCATACATCCACTAAAAATCACCTACAAAATATAGCTCAGTCCAAGTTAGTTCATTTTGTTCATGGTAAACACTTCTACAGATTGATATTTTGTTATCTAACATTATGGCATGCAGACATTTTTTAAATGTGAAAGAGACATATGTAATTTTTTTGTCTGTTTTTTACCCCTTCTAATAGCAGATGAGGAATAAATCTGTAAACCTGTTTGAAACAGTCCTAATTTTTCCTATAGCTTATTTCGATGGTCCACTTTAAACATTTTACTGACTATAAGTAACTTTGCAACTACAAGTCAACTATCAAGTATTAGGGTATCAGTAGACTGTTTGTAATGGTTAGGTTTTAGGGCTAGTAGAATAATTGACATGTAGTTGCAAAGTTACTTATAGTCAGTAGACTGTCTGTTGAGGAGCATCACAATAAAGAGTTATCAGATATTAAACAGACGCTCTACTAATACTCTTATGAGAGTTAGTTCACATGTAGTTGCAAATTTACTTATAGTTAGTAGAATGTCTAAAGTGGGCCATCAAAATAAAATGTAACCATGCGCTTCTGTCACAATAGTCGTGCAGAAATTACACACTTTGTCTTTAAAAGTCTATATAATGTAACAGTAATGCAGTAATTTAGAGGAATGCGGCTTTAAGAAACACTGTGGGCAAAAATGTAACAAAGCACAAGTATGTTAAGCATCATCTTTTCTTCTTTTTTTCTACAGAGTCTTCAGAATCAAGATGGAGGTATGGAAGTCATTTGCATCTGTATTGTACTAGATGTGTTTCTTTTTTTTCTTTTTTCTTTTTTTTTTTTGTCCTGTAGTACCAAAATCGGTCTGATTACAACACAGACATTTCAGGCCAAGTTCATGGGCATCTCTGCAAACCATGGATGTTACTTCCAAGGTAGCAGTGCGATGGTGGACAGTCACTCAAAACATGCTCTTCTCTTACATCCTTTTGTGGGACAGAGGGGTCCAACATTGGCCTCTTGGACCATTTCCCTCTTGCCTCAGCTAGACTATTGAACTCCACACATATGGCAATGACTCTGCACTTTGTTTACCTTGATCCACCTATTCACAGGGAATCCCTGTATCCCAGAGCCACCATTGTTTTGCTGTAATTCACTTGCGCTGCTTTTGCTGTCTAAGCAATGAGCTGCTTTAAGGGGAAAAAAAGGGGCGATAGAGAGAGAGAGAGGAACTCAGTTCAGTATGGGGTATCGGAAGGGGAGGGAGCAAACTCTGTGGGCTTTTGAACACAGGAATCTAGTTTTAGTGTCTCTTCTGCTCTCCACTGGACAGATGCGGTGAATTACAACTGCTCCCAGATCCAGGACCTCCCAGAACTGAACTCCCAAACTCCCTTCTCAGCTTCAGGGGATCAACAACCGCCAAGAAAATCTGGTAGGTGCTTGTTGGGCTTGTTGGGCTTGTGGGAGGGGCTGGGGTTGGTCACGGCTTTGGGCCAAGGCCAAAAGTGGGTATGGTAATGTAGATTACAGATGCCGCAGTTACTCACCATGCGAGGATGGCATATTCCATGATCTATGTACAGTAGGGCAACTGGTCACCAGTTTCAAACACATATCAAAAGTTTAAACTGCTTTTGTTGGGCATGTACTAAAGACCAATTCAGAGAAGCTCAGCTTACACTAGACCTGGGATGGAGATGAGTGGAAAAGTCCATTGGCGTAACCATTTATTGCACGTCTAGTTCATGTCTTACTCCATCAGTTGCAGAGAAATGGTATGAATGTTCAGGGGGGAAATCTGTTCCAGAACAGCTTTGAATAAAACCAAGGCATCAGCTGCTCTTCATCCATTCAAGTACTTCATTTCTTTACATATAAGTTTTAGATCAGTGGTTCTCAAATGGTTGTAGACTTTACATTGGACAGCAAGTTAATATTTATATTAAATGCAATTAGCTGAACTTTAGTGTGCTATTTTTGCCTCACTTAACTAGGACTTAAATGCATTGTTATAAGTAATTTCATAACTTCTATTGTCTTTGAAATATGGTTAAAGTTGCTGCAGAATGAACTGACAAAGATATGTAATATATTTAAATATATTTGCAATTACACATTTGCAATGATGATTGCAATTTAGTACATTTAAAATATATTAATGTTTTTTTTAGTCAAAATTATATTATCTGCAAGTGAAGTTTTTAAAAATATATACTCTTAAGATTTGAAGTACACTGCAAGTGCACTACAGTACAGTTACGCTCACTTCTTTTTCACTAGGATATTTTTTAGCTGCCCTAACTATGCACAATTACATGGCTAGTTGCATTTTATTATTTGCATTTAGCATTGTTTTTCTTCCCTGCGGCTTATTTTGAGTTGCAAGCCTCCAGTTTAGAACCACTTGTTTTAAGGGGGGAACACATTCTGACGTCTATAAGTAACATTAAGTCTACTAACTCTCATTATAGTGTTAGTTGAGTATTAGTAGACTGGTTGGGTTAGGGTTAGAATAAGTTGACATGTAGTTGCAAAGTCACTTATGGTCAGTTGACTGTCTGTTGGAGGACCATCACAATAAAGTGTTATCAGATATTAAGCAGACGGTCTACTAATACTCTAATGAGAGTTAGTTAACAAAGTTACTTATAGTCAACAGAGTTTTCAAAAGGGAGCATAAAAATAAAGTGTTACCAATAACTCCAAAGATTGTAATTAATAAAGTAGTGAAGCATTTCCATAAAAACAAGAAAAATGCCAGAGTGTGTCGTCAACTAAGCTTAAGTCAGCATACAGCCATTACTGGCAACAGCGTAATAACAGTGCAAAGGGTAGGTTGAATTTGTTTTCAATGACAATTTATGAGACTGTGCGAGTATTGCATGGGCATAGGGACATCACTGAAAAAACTCATAAATAATAAGCATGCCACATTTCAGTAATGCATGATACACCACCCTGAGTAGACATTAACCCACAACCATCTGCACTCTTCCCCAAGCATTGTACGCCATGGAGATCAATGTCGAAAAGGACCGGAAAACGGGTGCCACCAAGATCCTCTCGGCCTCAGCAGTCAGTCCACAGGACGCTCACCAGAGGGGCGTCAAAGTCTACGATGATGGCCGCAAGGTGATCTATGAGGTGCGTTCTGGGGGATCTACCACACTGGAGAACGGCACGCACCCCTGGAGTCCCGGACAGGTGGACCAACTGATGCAGCAAGTCGGCCAAACCCAACAACGAGAGGACGGCGGCCGAGTCACTGTCACTCCGGCTGAGCCCCAGCCGAAGGGAGGACAGTTGAGCACCAGAGAGGCCAAGCAAGACACAAAACAGACCCCTAGCAAAGGCTACGACGGCGAGGTCACGGAGACGCCAAAGGCCTCAGCCGACAAACCGGTGACCATGATCTTCATGGGCTACCACAGCATTGAGGACGAGGAGGAATCCAAGAAGCTGCTCGGCTTTGATGGCACCATCAAGGCCGAGATTGTCCTCATCGACGAGGACGACGAGAAATCTCTTCGGGAGAAGACCGTCACCGATATGTCCACCGTCGACGGCAACGCCGCGGACCTCGTGTCGGGCCGGCCTCTGTCCGACACCACTGAACTGTCTTCAGAAGGCAAAGACGAAATCTCGACCAAGGAACTGCCACCCACAGGTATTGAAAAGAAAAAACGCTGCCAGTGCTGTGCTGTCATGTGACCTTTCTCCCGCAACTTCTCTTTTCCTGGAGCACATTCACCAAAGCTCTGCCTTCCTTTAAAAAACAAATCTCACCCTGTTACTAACAGCACCTCCACCTCTGTGACGCGAGAGAAGTACGCTTCTCACTCTTTCTTTTCCACAGATCGTCTGGTTCTCTTGGTGTAAGGTTGCACAACGTTTTAAAGACAAGGCATTGGCTGATAGAATATCATACACTCTTAAAAATAAAGTTCTTTACTGGCATTGATGCTTCCACATGAAGAACCTTTAACATCCATGGAATCTTTCCAGTGCACAAAACGTTCTTTATAGTGGAAAAAGGTTCTTTAGACTTAGAAAAAAAAAAGGTTCTTTTAAGACCTCTTCTATGGCATCAGAAACTCTTCTATGGCATCACGGCGGGAAAAATCCCCTGTTTGGAACCTTCATTTTTAGGAGTGTACGTGAAGCTTTTGCCCCATTAAAAAAAAACGTTGTATTATTCTTTATTGTAATTATCGTTTGAGATATAGATGAAAAAGCCAAAAAATAGTATGTAAATGTGGAAGACTTCAACCTAGAAGTCCAATATAAGGTTGGATAATTTAGAACTTCATACAATGGTGTAGCATTGATTTTACAAAAATATTGTCCATAAATGTCTATCCCATTTGATCATTCACTTTATGGAAACACAAAGGTAGATCCATACATGAGCATGTTTGACTATTATTTTGTTGTCCGGTAGCCTTACGAAGCCTTCAAATTACTTAACAATTACCAGAAGCATTGTTTATCAAAGATATTTTTGTTTACAGATCCAGATTTATTTTTCCCGACAAAAATAGAGACAATGTACATATGCTCGCATTCAAGTGATCTCATTGAAAGACGTTTGCCTTTCTGTGCCTCTGTATCCTCGTATTTGATGGGATTTTAATGTTTTCAGCTGCTGCAAAAAGGCACTGAATATTAAACAGATTTACTGTAAAAATAAAGGTTTCAAATTCGACTGCTCAGATCAGATCAGCTGAATCGCTCAAACAGCTGCTCAGCACAGAACAATATCAAGCTCAGTTCTGCCAATGTGCAAATAAACCTCTCAGAGAATAAACGTTATAGATTACATGCACTATGGAAGTAAACAAGGTGCTAAATATATTTATGTCCATTTGCTATTTGTCTGAAAGAGCAATTCACAATTCGCTACGATTTGTACAAACATTTCACCAGCAGAAAAAAAAAACATGTTAATTGACACTCAAATTCAAAGCATGCATCAACCGAGGCATTCATTCTCTCTGATGTACAGTGACAGGTTAAGCAGTGAGAGAAATATATAAGAAACATTACTATGGTCTAAACTATTGTACATGAAGAGTTTGGAATAATTATTCATAAATCACAGAGATTACGGCTGCATATATCTAATATGCCTGTAGATAAAGATTGTACATATCACACTCAAAATGAGTGTTTAATCCACACTTATTTATATTGAAACCTGAAAGTTTATTTAATATATGCACATTGTTTGCATATTCACACTTAATTTGCAAGACTTCTCAGTATGGTCATGAAGGACATATTTTATTTATCTCTAAGTAAATTCTTCTTCTTTCACTAATACCAGCTGCCTTGCTGTTTCTGTATTTATTTTTCTAAGTCTTGCCACATTACTGAAGAACTTGTTTTAGTGCCATAAACCATGTTTTTGTACAAATGATACTCAGATGGGGAAATGAAAAGCCAGCTTCCTATCACTGCTCATATTCACGGTGGACAAATATATGAAATATGGTAAAGATATTGGTAAAACGCTGCCCTTTTTGCCCGCCTTCCAGGCATAACTCACAGTACCTGAAACATGTTTTAAAGAAGATAAATCTACTTTAGTGTGGGTATAATTATGCATGTACAGAACATGTCATTTGAAAACTAGTTTTTGAATGCTGAATTAGACTTTTTTTTTCAAGATCTGATCTTTGATTCATTGATTACCCAGAAACAATGTAGATAAATCAAAAAATGCCAAAATAAGTTAAATATGCAGAATCAATTCAATGAAATTCATTATGAAATGCTATAGATAACTTATTTAAAGTGCCGTGTATTAAGGCCGTAGCTGAAATGATTCTGTAATCAGTGCCAAAACAAAATCACAGTTCACCTTTTTAGGCTTAAAGACCCGATGAAATGGTTTGCTTTCATGAGTTGATATTTCCTGTTGAAACAGGAAGTTGGGCCAGAAGTCAGCTAACAGCTAACTAGCTAGTCACAGCCCACCAAAACCAAGGATTCAGGGTCTGACTGGATAGTTTTGACAAGTATCCCCTGCTGGTCGATGCTATAACTGCACCTCCGACCCGATCTCATGAGAAAACTTACGACTTATGACTTGAATGTGACGACGTGATGATTTTGTATTAATTGATTCTTATGAAAGCATGATTTTTTTCAGAATAAACATTCAGCTTATTTCCTATTCAGCACCAATATGTCAAAACCTAAAATATTTATGAACTACCATGAGAGTGTGTTGAATTTTCCTGCAGCTGTAGAGTACTTAGTTATGGAACATTTATAGCTCATGTGAAACATGTACGAAACTGACTTCCCAGGTTGCATACTGTACTTCTGAACAAGCGTCAACCGAGTAACTGCCATTGAGGTGAATGGTAGCATTTAGCTCTCTCCAAGTATATTAATACATACTATTTAACATTGGGTTTTATTTTAATGTTGTCCACGCCCCCTGTGAACAAGATAAGTCATCAATATTATTGTTCAGCACATTTCGAATGCATGTATCTGTTAAATGTTAATGTTTTCAAACTTTATGAGTACACATAGATGGTCTCGAAGCTAACAAACCTGGACTTTTTTAATTCATGGGGTCTTTAAGACTGGCTGAGCATTTCAAGTTTGAGTCTGTTTACACAATGTAGTTATAAACAAGCTACTGTTACGCTCCCAGAATAAGGCCAGTGTCCATGTTGTCTATCAGGATCTTTCAGCCTCAAACTGCCGAACAGTCAATTCAGTTTTGGACTCCGATCTGCCATGAAATTACTGCTGTGCTTCTGAATTGAGATTCTCCTGTATTTTTGTAATCTTGAAATTGTTCCACTTTGCTTATCTTTTTTAATGATTATAACATTCTCTTTCTGTATCATATCATCCTTTTCCTCTGTCTCACACACTCTCTCCAGTACGGACTGCCAGCACCGATGCTGTAACATTGGCTTTAATTTTTCTTTTTTTCCTTTGTATGGTATACTTAGTCCAATAAACAGCATTTTTTCCAATGTGCCTACCCTCCTGTGTCTGTGCTATGGTTCTTTCTCTAACTCGGGACATTACTACCACTTTCCTCTATCCATAATCTGATTGTCCCTCCTCACACATGTTTCTGGGCAGCACTAACTGCAGTCTTGAGCTACTCTCTCCAGATGTGAATGACATGCTGATGTGTCTAGATTGCATGAACAGCAAGTTTAACCCTCAGCAGATCTGCTCGCTCGCTCAGTTAAAGCTGAGGAGTTTGCAGGTTTGTAAGAGTCATCATATCAGTAGGATTAGAAAACCCTGGACTCTGACAATATTTGTCATATTTGAAATATGTAAATATTAAGTGTGTTTGTGTTTGTTTTTCAGTAAAAACAGTCAAATATTCTTATAACAAGATTATTTAACCTGCTAAAAAGGCTATTTACAATATTATGGACATGCTTTATGTAATACTGTTGAAAATGTTGGGGGTTGGTAAGATATTTGAATATTCTTAAAATAAGTCTCTTCTGCTCACCAAGGCTGCATTTATTTGATCAAAAATACAGTAAAAACAGTAATGTTGTGAAATATTATTATAATTCAAAATAGCTGTTTTCTATGTGAATATATGTTTAAAATGTAATTTATTTCTCTTATGCAAAGCTGTATTTTCAGCATCATTACTCCAGTCTTCAGTGTCACATGATCCTTCAGAAATCACTCTAATATGATGATTTGATGCTCAAGAAACATTTATGATTACTATCCGTGTTAAAAAACTTTTTTTTTTCAACAGAAATTACTGACCCAAAACTTTTACACTGTAGTGTATATAATATAATCTAAAAAATAAGCTGATACAGTCTTGCTTAACCGGTAAATCTTTCTTGTTTCAAGGATGTTTGTATTGGAAAACTGACTTGATTTTGACATTTTCATTTAGCTAATCTGATGACTTAATACTGTAATGAGCACCAAAGGGCATCACACACACTCAAGCCTTTAACCATTTACATATTTATAATCAGCATTTAATTTCATAATAGCCTGATTCTCCATCTTCAGTTTCAATTATTCGCTTAGCATATTGCATCGTAGAGAGCAGGGTGGTCAATGTAATGTCAATATAATATTCAATTGAATCTGAAATAAGCATTTTACACAATATGTAACTAGATTTTGGAGCTGACACAACTGGTAAAACACTGGGACAAAACTATACATGGTTAATTGGCCAGTGCTAATAATCTTTAAAAAGGCTAAATATTAGATGATCAACATGGTTTGCCTGAACGGATGATTGATACTTTGAAGAACTGTATATGCTCCCTTTAGACAGTCTACTGACTATAAGTAACTTTGCAACTACATGTCAACTAACTCTCATTAGAGTATTAGACTGGCAGGGATTGGGTTGACATTTGCAAAGTAACTTATAGTCAGTAGACTGTCTAAGGGGAGCATCGAAATAAAGTGTAGGCAGATATTATATACTAGTTGTTTAACGAATACACAAAATGTATGAAACTTACTAATGTGCATTAATACCCTCCTACGCCTCATGTTTGCTATAACATATTGAATATGGGTGTTGTAACTGAGTTGTTAAAGATCTGGGCTGGTAACTGAAAGGTTGTAGGTTTAAACCTTGGGATGATCCACTATTTCTCCTCAGCGTCTTCAGCCTTCCCTCAGATACTTTTACAATTAGCACATTTATCATGGAAATTGCCAGTAAAATCAAAACTAAAAAAAATATATATAAATATATATATCACTGAATCAACATACATTCATTTATGGCAACAAAAAAAATGCATTTAAGTATCTATTTAAGGTGACAATTGCAGGTTACTACTTTGTATACAGTGTAAAAACTACAGATTTTCTCTATATTATGTTGCATTAGTGCAAATCTTCCTGTGTTTGTCAGGTAGTGAATCTCAAATAAATATGAATATATATTGCATAAAAATATCAAATCGCCTAACACATCCCTTTTTATTCAAAATCACTTCTTGTAATTACAATTTGAGAGCATCATTAAAGAAGTTCAGTATAATGTTATTAGTCAGAGAGCCTTCCGAGAATAACACCAGCACATCTGCAATCCCTTCCTCGTTTACATGAACCATTCCAGGGACAAACGGCTGATTTACAGGATGCTTCTTCTTTTTAAAGGACTCGCAGTCGTTGAAACACTTATGGACAGAGCATTGAAGATATCGCAAAAATGATACATTTAGGGGTACAACTGCTTGTCACTGGGACAGATGTAGCTTATTTACCCCAAAAAGTTCATGGTAGTGTATAAGGGTGAATATTAATGCTCTAAGGTATTCAAATGCACCTTATAGGGGTAAATAAGACACAACGTTGTCCTTTTAAGGCCACTGACAAATGTACCATTTCTGCATATTTTTTCTGACAAGTGTATAAAATATGAGATATAACCTTGAAACCTTGATATCAAGACCTGTAGGAAATAATCCCATGTGTGGAGCAGAGACATATGTCGAGGAGTTTGCAGGACTTTTCTAAAACAGCTTCACTGCACAAGACAAACAGGCACTTACACAGTTATCACTAAATTCATTCCAAACCCATGAGTCTTCCGTTCATCTAGATAAAAGCCTGAATTAAATCCCTCCATCATATAGAGCAATCATGGATTCACACCTCCAAGACCCTTATGGACCTTAATATCTTAATTTGGGTTTGGTTTTAAAGGTGTGTGTGTGTGTGTGTGTGTGTGTGTGTGTGTGTGTGTGTGTGTGTGTGTGTGTGTGTGTGTGTGTGTGTGTGTGTGTGTGTGTGTGTGTGTGTGTGTGTGTGTGTGTGTGTGTGTGTGTGTGTGTGTGTGTGTGTGTGTGAGAGAGAGAGTGTGTGTGTGTGCACAGCATATTTAGCATTTCAAACCCACCACATTATCTTGACCTTTGACCCTAAGCCTGTGTGTGGCCTGCTATAATAAACACATACCTTACTCTCTAAATCCTTAATCTGATCTAAATGATTACTTCGGTTACACTTAGTGCTGTTGTTACAGTGTAATTATACAAATGAGTACTGAGTAAAATTAATTAACAACATGTGCTAACCATATAATTAGCATTAGAGTTTGGTTTAGGGTTAGGTGCATGTAATTATGCATAATTTAATGTTATCACTAATTACATGTAATATGTTACCATAGCATCAATTTACTATTTATTTATTTTTACTATTTACTATTGCACACAAAGAATCAGTGTTGGAGGAAACGCAAGCAACTGGAGTTGTCAGTAATCAGATTACTTTTTCTAAGTAACTACTAAAGTAATGCATTACTTTTAAATTTAAAGCAAAATATCTGAGTTACTTTTTTAGATACAGTATAGCGTGAGTCGCTTTGTTTTCCCATGTACTCCCCTGTCCTCATGTTACAAACTCAGAATATTAAGCAAACTTGCAATAATATGTTAAATAATGTTACTTTCCAGAAAAAGTAACCAAGTAACACAATTAGTTATTTTTTTTAGGGAGTAACTTAATATTGAAATGCATTACATCTCAAAGTAACTTTACCCAACACTGCAAATAACCATAACAACTTATTTGTGATCTACTACTGTACCAGTGTGATCTACTGTACTTTTTAGGGAGTAACACAATATTGTCAAACATTACTTTTAAAAGTAACTTCCCCAAACACTGATAATAACTCAAATAAAGTTTGGTTATATTATAACTCAGTAACTTTTTTTATATCTCGGCATGATTCCAGGCAGTAGGAGTACACTCTAAAAAATGCTGGGTTGTTTTAACCCAATTTTGGGTCAAATATGGACAAACCCAGCCATTGGGTTACATTTTTTAAATTGCATTTTTGATCCAATGTTTGGGTTTGTCCATATTTTACCCAAAATTGGGTTAAAACAACCCAGTATTTTTTAGAGTGTAGGAGTAGCCTACAGTAAATGGATTAAGTTGATTTAATCCGGAATCCCCCTGTGAAAGATGGATGGTTGTTTTGAGTTATGATAATGCGCTTCATAAATGCGTGATTGTGATGTTTTGTTGCAGGCGGTGAAAAGGCGCGATCGGTGTTGCTGACGGCGGAGAATGGACTGTATCCTGCAGCGACTGCAAGATCTCCAGACCCTCTGGTGAGTCTGTGCGGATCACACTCACAGGGACACATGTAATGTATTCAGACTGTCTTTTTCAATGCATCTTTCAAATGCATTGAACCTTAGCAGGATGCGAATGGGTTTGTTTGCATCTGGACAGTATTCCTGACGCTGGTTTACTATTATTCTGTCTTAATTTTAGCTGCAGTGTGCTGTCAAAATGATCAGTGAGAAGTTATGGCTAAACTGGACAATCTGTTTCCTCCTGGAATAGCAGCATTGTGCGCCTCTACAGGAAATTAGTGCACTTCCCTATATAGCCTAAATATATTAAATAGCCTATGAAATGATATATGTTAAAATATGAAGGCATGATCATTTGTATTTGAAGTTATATAACCGGTAGCTACTGTGTCTCATAATCAAATATAAGAAAAACATAATATTATTTACTTATTTAACTTTATTGTTTATTCTTTTTGAGATTCACCCTCTCGTCATTTGCAAATACCGCATTAATTAAAGTCATTTCAAGTCTTTGATAAATCGCTGAGGAGGAATGTTCTGATTACACCAGACATGCGTGATGAGGACATTCCTCAGATTCTTTAAAGGGTTGTAACTTTTCCTCTAACGAGTCCGCAGCAGGACATAGTTGCACAACTTAATTGTTCTAGAGAATGTAAAAAAAAAAAAAAAAAATAATAATAAAAAACCCCTTGGCTTTCAATATTTTACTGTTGACCCCCTGCGTTTTTTGTTTGCTGGAGTGGAAACAAAGGCAGGATGGGGCCAGACTGAATAGGAGAGCTGTAACCCGAGCAAAGCGCTCGACTCATTGTGATCAGTTCCTGATTGCACTAGAACGAGAGAGAAACGTCCACGCGGCTCCAGTGCTGCTCCAATCATTCATTATTCAGCGGGCGCGCGCTGAGCGAGAGAGAGAGAGAGAGAGAGAGAGAGAGAGAGAGAGAGAGAGAGAGAGAGAGAGAGAGAGAGAGAGAGAGAGAGAGAGAGAGAGAGAGAGAGGTCATAACGCTCCGCGCGAGCTGGACGCCAGAGCGTTAAAGCGCTCAATGTCAAAGTTGCTGCAGCAGCGCGTGCATCTGAGAGTGATGATGCACTGACGCACTGACTCCTCCGTTTCACAATATTCGCACAGTGACGGTTTCATCTTACAACCTACAGCTGAGGAACTGATACACACTTGATGCTGTCCACTGGTGAGAGGTAACCTTGCTTTCTATATCATTACAAACATGTGAATAACAACATATGATACTGGCATAAGAGACCAGGCATCAATTGCTACACGTTAAAAACCTGGTTGTTCATGTACTGTATGTGTCTTGTGTCTATACAAGTGTAGCTTAAATCAAAATCTGAAAGAGGCAGCTGCAGTGGTCCTGATACGCCTTGTCCCAGTGCAGGTGACCTCTTCTTTTATTGCACGCAGGATTGCACCTGGCTGTTATAGAGGTGAATATCGGTCACTGTGTCTTGTGCGAATAAAGTGAAAAAGACACATTTGCATAATATTCGCGAGATTATTAATCATGCATATCTGTTAAAAGAACACACAGATGTGTGCTGCATGTGAAATATGATGCATGCACTGTAATTCTATAGCAACTGGCAAAAATCATATTGGCTGTTTACTTTAGCAGTTCAGTTAGCATCAGACACACTGTCTGGTGGACGCATGCGTTTGAGATGCGATGCACTCTGATGGGAGTTTATTGATTAGTGGCACTGAAATGTCATTTGAAGGATTCTCAGAAAGGCATGTCTGTTCTCTAATCAGTAAAAGTTTTTTTTGTTTTCTAGAAGGGCCTCTAAATATCAGGATTTTAATATAGCACATTAATCTGCTCAGTACATGGAAAATAAAGGAGAAGCAGGTTGTTTGCAAATTCTCATATGGTCAGCATTCCCGAGGCACTGTGATCCATGAGCAAAGCTTGCAGTGCACCACAGTCTAGCACAGATGGGATTCAGACTCACTGTGTGAAGAAAACTGATAGAAAGATCAACGAATGACAGACATTACCAAGCAGGGATTAGTTTCCCGAATACAAATTCTGTTGTTATCAACATAGTTCAATGATTTAGCGTTTCCCGAAACCAAATTCCAACGAACATTCGCAAACAGCATCGCAAACTTACATGGTTGGAGCTCCAGAAACATAGTTTATTGTTAACTCTTTCCCCACCAGTATTTTTAATCATTTTCACAAAAGGTTCATGGCCCCCAGAATATTTTGTGTGAATATCTGAACATGCAATAAGTCAAAATAAAGAACAGACTTTCAAACAAAAAACTGTTTTATTTTGGCTTAATGCGTTCCTTTTTTTCAACACTTGAATGTCAGTAAGTTTTAATGAAAAAAGCAACATTTTGAGCAAAAAGCTGAGAGAATCGTGATTTGTCAAAGACTACATCCAGATGGGATTCAGAACGCTGATGAAAACACAGATGGAGTAGATCGAGTCCATCAACACCCCCAAAGCTTCACAGTCCAGGTCGACATTTCATTCAGGAACATTAGGCAGTTTTGATTTATATGCTGTATAATGTTGACGATGGCATAATTTTACATCTGAATCTGCTTACATATGATATGGCTTGTTTCTGCTTCTTCTTCGCCTGTGTTTTGATCAGGAGATTCATCCCTCTATCAGAAGATGTGTTATAGCGCCCCCTACCGTATAACAGTGAAAACACAGAAATCCATTAAATTCTGTCAATGGCGGGGAAAGAGTTAAATGGCATGTGGATTTAAACTGATCATGTTTTGGGCACAATAAGCAAGCTAACATTCGGTATGTTCTATGTCTTTCATTCATACATTTTAATCTATATATTGTAACTAATACTCTAATGAGAGTTAGTTGACATGTAGGAGCAATGCTAATTATAGTCAACGGAATGTCTTAAAGGGACCATCAAAACAAAGTGTTACCCAAACATCAAATAGAGCAAAATGACATGAATCAAAAACACTGAAGAAGTCATGAGGTGCCATGTTCACTACAGCAGCGTTTCGGAGATCTTGAATAGATTGATCAGCATTATTACTCAACTACGTGCAAGTGAAGCTATTAATGGCTGTTCTATATTGCTGGACCAATGTGGTTCAAACGACAGAGACACAACCATGTTACTATAGTTTTGGGAGTTGGTTAGTTTCTCCAGCTATGCATCATGGTAGTTAATCAGAGAGTTTAAATCATATGAAACGTACCCTTTGTCACTCAGCTGAAAACTCAGCTTTTCCTGCATGGCTAAGAACTTAGTAATACATATGGTATTCAGATAATGATGCAGCTGGTCCATCTACAACAGGCTGTGCAGAATACACAGATTAAAATAGCAGACTCCATAATCAAAATTTCAGAAGTCCGTCCAAATCTATGGCATTTTTCCACGCAATTTGCTTTGGATGGTTTGTAAAGTGTAGACTGCGGTTGATCTGTAGGTGTGAACATGTTGTACAGATGGCACAAAATGAGTAGAAAACATTTCAGAAGTAAATGCAATCAAGAACATACTATTTGTAACCGGGCTGACAGATATTTAAGATGCAGAGATTCATTTGGAGAACAAAAGTTGAGGATGCAGGCAAGAATCCAAATGTAGAAGCAGTTCAATCATCCAATGCTCACATCCAGATCTCTGAATGAGGTCAAAACCAGAAACACCAGGGAAACAACAAACACAGCATAATCACAAACTGCCAGGGCAACACTAAAACACGAGCAAAGCAAGTAATAGGACTAGAGGCATTTAGATACTGAAGTATTACAAATCATGAGCTTTTCTATTAATCACATCATACAAAATTACAGCGTTGTAAAATACATTTTCTCATGAAAACAAGATGTTGCACCTTAACTTCTGAAAATTGTGTAGTTACTATGTAATAATATAGTTATACCAATTCGTACAATTTTTGTGTGTAATTTTCATTGGACAGAATTATGAACAATTCTGCCACGCAACTAACATTACAAACCGCTGAAATGAAATGTTCAATAGTAGTGTGAAAAGAGTATATTCTCTCTACCAAACAGGGGTGTGTCTAGAGGGGCGGCACCGCCCCCCCTGGAATATAATTGGCTCCCCCTTTACTGTCAACCTGACAATGCCCAACGCCATTGGATCAGAGCGCTGTCAATCACTGCTTGATTTGCGGAATCACAGGTCCGTGTTTTTCAAACAGTTGGAGAGAGAGACACCTCGACACGTCACTGTTTATGGTATCTACACACTACAGTATATATTTTGAATATGCCGTATGTTAGTCTGATTACTTTCATGTGTGACTGATCAAGCTATCGTATGTTGCCAGTAACGTTAGAGTCGCTAACGGAACTTCGGCAGACTGTATAGAGATGACTTGTCAGGGTTATTCCGCAGTAGCGCACAGCCACATAAATATAAAATAGATAAATATTACTTTATCTGTTGTTTTAAAGACTAAAGGCACCATCTTAAATAATCTTTTTCCAAAAAAGCCGTGCTGTGGTAAACATTAAAATGTGAGAATGTTGACTAACACCATAGCAACATGCAACTATTAGATACTCAATGGGGTTTTGTTTATTTTTACACAGAAACAGGACATCCAAGGTTTCTTTAAGAAGAAACCATGTCAGAGACAGATTTCATGCAGAGAACGTTCGCCGACACACACACACACACACACACACACACACACATTCAATGTTTGTGTTGAGAATAAAGCATGTTAAATGACTAATTAATGCCTATGTGCTGTTTGTTATTTATTAGAACAAAACTGTGTGGTCAATCAATACAAAATGATTTTCAGGCTTTTCTCCAGTCCCACATTTATTACCATCTATATTAGGGCACTGGGCATTGCAAATAATTTTGAAATCATGCATAATATGTTCTAATTACATATTAGAACATATTATGTTCTTCATATTTTGTACCCCCCCCCCCCCCCTGGTCCCCCCTGTTCACCCCTCCTACCAAACAACAGCTATTTTCCTCTCATTCCAGAATCATTTTCATTGAAAGTGGCCTTTAGTTTCAACACTACAGGTCAACTCACTTGCTAATTACTGAATGGGAATAGAGGAAAGAACGCTCCCTAACGCTCCCTTAACCTCTACTTCTAAATGAGGTTAGACAAATATGACCTCTGGAAAACCATATCCTGAAATGTCGATCCAAATGTTAAAAGGAAAGCCATCACTGGAGTCTGACCCAATGCTTGTGAAATTCCATCTAAACATTATGAAAATATGAAAATTGTGGGTGGCGTGAATTGCATCCAGGAAAACAAGCAAAGAATCCAAGAAAAACTAGTTCTTTGAAATTGTGAAATTCTGTTAGCACCAGTTACAGTATATATCCTTGGATCTGTAATTCCAGGAAATCATCAAGTATATCCTATCATACACCTGACTGAGTTGTCAAAACATAACTCAGATATTTATTTCCCGAGACACTGCATCATCTCCGTCATGGTTTTGGCCTTAGATTACACAACTACCATTCACAACTGTATTTGCTATAAATTATCCATCCATATCCTGTTGCTTGTAAATGAAACAAGAATTCAGCTATCTGCACATAATCATCAACATGTGAAGTGGTGTTGTGTTCTGACATTATATCTTAATGGGAAGTAGAAAGCATGTTAGCG
The DNA here is from genome assembly GCA_030578275.1 of Meda fulgida. Classification (NCBI taxonomy): domain Eukaryota; kingdom Metazoa; phylum Chordata; class Actinopteri; order Cypriniformes; family Leuciscidae; genus Meda; species Meda fulgida. The sequence continues at coordinate 2,552,128 of CM060625.1, read as the reverse complement.
GCTTGGCGATTTCCCTGCTGTGTAATGGAAGCATTGTCAGATAGATGTGAGCCGAGGGGTATCATTTACCCCTCATTTATTCTGTGGTAAGAAACCAGGACAGTTGAACCCATGGGGTATATTCCACTTTGTTGTCCTGTTGTCCACTGAAGTCTATGGAACTGAATTACATTGTTTATGTTGCTTTTACCCAGAGATCTAGAGGTGGTCAGCTGTGTTTGCTGCTTTATTTTCCTCTCACCTGCAACTCAATTTCCAGGAAAAAAAGGTTGCACAACACTAATATTTCTTGTCTTCTTGTTGCTCATTTTCTTTGGCAGTTAAGCAACAACACAATATCTGTCCTATAAAAAAAACTTATTTTCACTGTAAACACTCTCTCAGTGATAAGAATCACATCACACTTTCAGCCCATCATTCAATCATTCCAGGATCATTTTATTTTAAAGTGCCACTATGATGCTTTTTCAGATATCATCTTTCATGTGGTGTGTAATATAGCTGTTTCTGAATGTAAAAGTTCTGCAAAGTTAGAAAGATCAAAGTGCATGACAAAGAAAGTTATTGTCTCCTAAATGAAAGAGTGATTCTGAACTGCCTGAAACGAATCGTAAACCAGTCTTACTGGAGAGTCTTACTGACTAGGACATTTGGTTTCCGACACGCCCTGTAAACAGTACACCAATCACATCAGACCGGGTCATCTGACCAATCAGAGCAGAGTAGACCAATCACAACAGACTGGGCCATCTGACCAATCAGAGCAGAGTAGACCAATCACATCAGACTGGGTCATCTGACCAATCAGAGCAGAGTAGACCAATCACATCAGGCCGGGTCATCTTACCAATCAGAGCAGAGTAGACCAATCACATCAGGCCGGGTCATCTGACCAATCAGAGCAGAGTAGACCAATCACATCAGGCCGGGTCATCTTACCACTCAGAGCAGAGTAGACCAATCAAAACAGACTGGATCATCTGACCAATCAGAGCAGGGTAGCCCAATCACAACAGACTGGGTCATCTGACCAATCAGAACAGAGTAGACCAATCACATCAGACCGGGTCATCTGACCAATCAGAGAAGAGTAGACCAATCAACAGACTGAGCCATCTGACCAATCAGAGCAGAGTAGACCAATCACAGCAGACTGGGTCATCTGACCAATCAGAGCAGAGTAGGCCAATCACAACAGACTGGGTCATCTGACCAATCAGAGCAGAGTAGACCAATCACAACAGACTGAGTCATCTGACCAATCAGAGCAGAGTAGACCAATCACAACAGACTGGGTCATCTGACCAATCAGAGCAGAGTAGACCAATCACAGCAGACTGGGTCATCTGACCAATCAGAGCAGAGTAGACCAATCAGTACAGAGTAGACCAATCACAACAGACGGGTCATCTGACCAATCAGAGCTGAGTAGACCAATCACAACAGACTGGGTCATCTGACCAATCAGAGCAGAGTAGACCAATCACAACACACTGGGTCATCTGACCAATCAGAGCAGAGTAGACCAATCACAACATGGGTTTCAGGAACCTTTACACAGCATAATAGGGGTACTTTCATGTTTTATTGTTTAAAATAATTTGTTAGGTAGCAAAAATGCCTTATGTATGGTGCTACCCACATTATTTGTGCATTTTAGAAAGAATTATCAAGAAGAAGACTTTATTCTGCTGAGAAATGAGAATACACACAAGGACACATACAAAATAATCAACAATACTAAAGGCCTTTGTCATCATTTGTTAAATTTAGCCAACAGAAATGGTGGAAAAATCATTGATATTTCTAGCCATGCCTCATGGGACTGAATCCATGAAGGAATGTTCAATACAAGTTAAACTCTGTCAATAACATTTGTGACATAATGTCATTTAGTTTAAAAAGAAACTTTACAGTAATACCCTTACAATGGAAGTCTTTGAACTTTGTAATGGAAGTCCACACTGTATAACAACATTATGTAGTCTAACATGAGACTTGATTGTTAACCTTGCCTGTGTAAAGTCTAAATCCAATCTTGCAAAATCCAATCTTCTAACACCTTTCAAAGATGGTAAACCCAATAACGTTTGTATGATACGTGTAAGGGACATGATGAAACTATCCACACACATGCACTATAAAAAATATTTTAGCAATTTAGTTATTTCAACTTGTTTTTTTGAGTAGAGATAACTAGATTGTCCAGACAAGAAATCTTAAGTTTTCTTGTCCTCAACTAGACTGAAAGTTGAATGAACAAGTAAAATTGTTATTTTAACTAAAAAATGTGTGTTTAAACAACTGCACTAGATTTTCAGTTGAATTAACAAGTATACTTGTCATTTTAACTTATAAATGTAAGTTGAAACAACTGCACTACATTTTCTGCAGATTTTACTTCAATTATACTCTAATGCTTTGATAGTAAACTAAACTTAATTAATCTATCTATCTTGCAGTCTGGTAGACTGCATGGTCTTAAAACCTAAACTTCAACCTTTTAAAACCGCTTCAAACATAAATCTTCAACTTCAACAATGTTTTTACAATTATGAGCACGGATTCATTAAATTACACAAAAAAAATTCCTTACACGTGTCTTCAGAAGAAATAGACTGATACACAGTAAGTGTGACATTTTATATAGTGAAAGTGATTGTTGCGAGTTTTTAGTTCGTAATAAGCGTTTCATAGTCTTCTGTTAACAAATAATATAATAATAAATCATTAGTAAAAGCATTTTTTCAGAATTATTCAAATTATGCAAAAACTTCAGTGTTAAATGAACTCTCCTGGGAGTTTATATGGCTTGTTAAAGTTGGGAGTGTTAAAGTTAAAGAGCTAATTAAGTGATTCATTGAGTGATGATTGACCATTACTGAAGACACCTGATGTTAACAAGCAGAATCACCAAAGGAGAAAATCTAATTTTTAAAGCCACCATTATGGTGATCAGTGTTTGCTTTAGTTGGTCTTGTGACCCTTAAATTGTTAACATTATATTTTGTTTCAGCTGTTGTATTTGAGTTATAACTGCCAGATAATCAAAGTGAAAAGGTGATCAGACACTGTTGGTTATGTTTTGACATAATCATCACTTGACTTGCATCACAAAGCTCATTTAAAGCCTTATCTCTGACTTTAAATGTATAATGTTGATTACAACATCACAGTGATTCTACAGTACAAGATCTAGAAATGTCTAAATAATCCAAAAGATTTCTTAAAAGTTGTTCTGATAAAAAAAAATATATATATATTTTAAATATACACAGACATAAAGAATCTGTGTGAATCACAAAATCTAATGTTAACAGTTTAAGGGTCACGAGCCCAACTAAAGAAAACACTGATCACTATAATGGTGGCTAAAAATTTGATTTTCAAAACACCACTTTAGTTGGCTGAACTTATTGGATGTAGTTTAGAAAGCTTAACTTTAGTTGGCCGAACTTATTGGATGTAGTTTAGAAAACTTAACTTTAGTTGGCCAAACTTAGATTCAAAGTTTACTTAACTAAATTAAATCAGTTCATTGTACTTTATAATATGTCAGGTAAACCTTTCCAAATTTGTCAGGGACACTTTTCAAAATAAGTTCGTTAAACTCCAAAAAACCCATGCAAAAAGATAACACAAAATAATGAGTTAAGTCAACAAACATTTTTTTACAGTATGGAAAATCATAACCAAGAATTCACGGGGTTAACCTGTTTTGCTCCCGGAACATTCCCTGTAACCCTGTTGATTGATCCGTAGAATTGTTATCGATTATTGAGGAATTTATTCATTGTCTATCAAACTCTACCATGTGACGAAATTCCAAGAAGATGAGAAACTAAATACTGGATTGTTGTAGGTGTGGTTTGAGAGCTTAATGTAGAACAAATCGGTGATTCAGAGTGCCTGAAAATAGCTTTTGACTTTACTTTTTGTGTTGAAACTTCCCCTCCAACCTAGCCAGCTGTAATACCCAGCAATATAAAGTCTCAGACAAAGTAGTCAATGCAATCTGTACACCATATTCCAACCGCCGGTTACTAAAATACACTTTCTGTTATAACTAGAGTTTTCATAAGGGTTTTGATGTCCTATGATGAACACACTGAAATAAAAGTTATTCACTCACTCAAGTATTGCACTCAACTGCAGCTCCCAAATCAAATAGCTATTTTTATTTTAGTCATTGATCACAATGACATCAATGTTATTGATGTTATTGATGTCAGTGACATCACACTTCATTGGTTGTCATGAGTCTCATGAGCAAATGAGCTTATACCGCAATATTATATACGAGAGCTACAGCAGGGGAAGATTTTCAGTGAATAATAATTCAAATTCTGTCTTTTGTGGCTCGAGAAAAGTGGGAATAAATAGCTCAAAAACAACATAGACACATTTTAAAAGACTTTGTCATTGTGACGTACCCAGTGCCCATCACATTAGTTCTATGGAAAAGAGCTGCTAAAAAATTTGTTGACACTTTACAATAAGGTCCCAATAGTTAATGTTAGTTGAAGCATTAACTAACAATGAGCAATACATTTGTTACAGTATTTTATCATGTTAGTTATTGTTAGTTAAAGTACAACTGTTCACTGTTAGTTCATGTTAGCTCAGGTCATGTTAGCTCAACTTTAATTTTGGGTCAATATCTCATTATTCCTCCTGAGATACATAGCCGTTTTATGACACACAAAATAAAACAAATAATTAAAAAGCCAAAATATCTACAGTGTCTAACCATGCTGAATATCGATTCCAAATGGAGAGAGTGGGAGAATGGATTGGCAATGGAGGCAATGAAGGCCCAGGGCTTATTCACGCCGTCTAAATAAAGCAGGGTAATCAGGAGCTGGAAATAGGATTGTGGGATGCGGTGATTATCTGTCTGTCGCACGGTACACTCTCACAAGAACCAGTGGCACTATTTACTTCCACACAGCTTTGCAGTCTATGCATCTGCAGGGTGTTGCTGAAGGCAGCCTTGGGGACAGACAGACAAACGCTAATCGAGTTTGCAATGCTGCCATTGGCCGCTGATGCCAATGAAGGCCGGGTCACGGCTAGGAGTTACGCTCAGGAGTCAATAGGCAAGAGTGACGATCACGCAAACGGGATTAATCTATATGTACGACTGTTTTGACCAGGTCATGTCTAAGGTCGTCTCACAGGGATTTCAGTGGCACTACAGGTAATGGTCGTTTAGGATTATTTGCTGATGATTCCATAAAGTCAATATTTCATGGATACAAATCAGTCACTTATTTGCTGGCTTATCCCGTGTTCTAACTGATATAGAATTACTTGAGCTGAAATTTGAAGATGTCCAACTTCCAGTGGTTATTTACAAGTTTGGAACATAGAATTAGAAAGCAGCTCTCGATGTAATCCATCGACAGCATGACAGCTCACTAGTTTCTGGAAAAGAGCGAGTGTCACACCAGATTGTGGATTGCATGTGTTGACATGAATACACCTGTGCTAACAGACTCTGAATGAGGGAAAGAACCTCTGATTGAAATCATGGTGGACATTCACAGTTTCTCTCATCGGGAAGCTTTCATTCACACCTGCTGTCCAGATCAGAGTAAAACTCATTATCAGCTGTTATCAGGGCTCAGATCAAAACCATGGCGACAGACGTGTGCCGTATGATGAGGAAGAGGGGAGAGGTGCAGTGCACAGTGGGAAACCAGGCTAATCTCCATTAGTTAGCATCAAAATTTAGCCTTCTGCTCTCAGTGTCAATGACAAGCATCATGAAAACAAATGCTGTATGCATTGAAATGTCCGTTCTTTTTAGTGAAGCGGTTTGTTTGGACTTTAAAAAGGGATACACGATAGTCCCTGTTTAGTAGTAACTATTGCGAATTTTGTATATTGCATACACAAATTTTATATTGTATATAACATTTGGGAATAAAGCGCCATTTCCATCCCATGTGTTCAAGAGAACAAAATCGTCACTTCCTGGGAAATTGGAGGTTGCTGCAATCGGGGAAGAAACTGTGGTTCTTTTTTCCTCCATCACAAATGAGTTGCGTCTCAGACGAAACGCAATAACCGCTGTCATGTTCTCTTGCGTTCTGATGCGGGTGTTTGGGAACGCAATCGTGTGAGACGCTTCTGGGAGGGAATTGAACCAAATCAATTTGATGACAGACTTTGACTCAGGCGTTTCAGGACGTCCAAACCAACATTTGAAATGCTGTGATGTGATTGGTCCGCTGGTTAGTCCAGTTGTCCAATCACATCCTCTGTTGAGGAAAAGTCAGACAAGTGAACGAAATTATTGACGTAAATGTGTTTCCATCGACAATGCATTATTTCTTAAGTTATTTCTTAATTATTTCTTATGGTCTAAAAGGGTTGTCCCTATTCTCTTTATGAGTAATGGGTGTGTTTTGTGTGTAACGTGCAATAAACCAATCATAGTCTCAACTCACATTCCCTTTAAAAGCCAGTTGCGCTCGCGCCATGGCGGATTCGCTATTTACATGGCGAATTTGCAAGCGAGATTAAAGCGCAAGCAGAACATCTACGGGACGTTGTGGACCCGCCTATAGGCTCTCATTACTAACACGCTCTTTAAATAACAAAAAAAATATTGCATCATTGGCTTTAGACCCGGTTTCAGTTGGCCAGTTGAACACACCTGGTTTTCAGACCAGCAGCCCATAGCTGCACAAATGGGCGCAAATGCATTTGCTATTTAAACAACGTGGCGCAGGACGTGAAGATGATAACTACGTCGGGCTGTAACTAGCAAAGCACACTTGCGTCGCCATCTTTCGCTACATTGTGCCGAGTGTATGATAGGGCCCATAGAGTCTTTTTTGTCTTCATAATTTTGCATCACAATGTAATAACTTGTTCTGCCTCTGCCTCTTTTTTCACCTGGTTCCCTTCTGGAAGGTAACGCCCACTTTTCAGGATCCAGTCTAGTTTCGTCCTACATTTTATTAGAATATGCTTTTACTTGGCTGACATTGGATTTCAGAAGTAAAACAGGTTGCAAACAGCATTTCACCTTGATTCTAAGGGTGTTTGTTTAGCTGGGAGTGTGCCATGCCGAACACAGCACATAAGGCCAAAAACCTTGAAACCTTCCTCGTCGTTAGCTCATTTTGCTCAGTGAAGTAGTTTCAGTGTCCTTGTGTGCATAGTGGAACATATGTGTGATTTCTGTTTGTGTTGCATCTATAATGCATCGAATACAGTTGTGGAAAGATTTGTTTTATATAGACTTAACTTGCAGGATCACGATTCATTGCATTGTGAGTGATGTCCATGAGCGGATGCAAATGATTCTGAGCTGAATTGCGTCTAGAATCTCATGCACAAAGTCTTTCTTTTCATGTCTCCCCAGCATTCAGCCTTTTGTTGAGCTGCCTGTTTAGAAAGAGAGAGAGAGCGAGCGAGCGAGACCAATGTTGCCATGACTGTTGCCAGCGTAGAGTCCATCTTAGTGTGTTTCCCAGTTAAATCAACAGATCAACAAGAAATACTGCCGGCATGGTTTCATTTTGGATGATATTTTCTGCCTTTTTGGTAGGTGATTTTTTGTTTTTTAAATGCTCATTCACCCTTTTTATACACGTCTACAATTAGAATTTGGTTCTTTTAAGATGCTTGTTTTACGCTCTTGATTTCATTTGTTAGGTTTAGATTATTTGTTTTATTCAGAAAGTCTACTATTTTAGGAAATTTATGTTTTAGTACAACATATGTTTTTGCATTGCTTTTACTCATTTTATACTCATTACATATCATACTTTAAGTTATACAAGATTTAACTCTTTTTTAAGTCAGTTTAATGCAATTTAAGTTGAAGTGACTTAAACATTCAAGTTGACTGTACTTAAATATTTAAGGCAGAAACTTTTTTTACAGTGAAATGAAACTAGTATAACCTTTTGTCTGCTTTTCTTTTTTTTATTTCTGAAAAATTGCAGATATTGCAGAATAAATGTATGCATTACTTTCAGCAGGGTTTCCCAAAATGGGTGTTTGTGAAGAACATGAACTCCAACTTGTTTAAAAAAAATTATTACACGTTAAGCATTAAAAATCAATAACTCTTATTTTAATAACTTATTTTGGACAGTAAAATAAAAATTTAATTAAAATAAAAAGTTTTTCCTTTGTAGGTGAGGTAACTTTTTTAGGTAAATTAGGTAAATGTTTCACAGATGAACTTATGCAGCAAATTACCGCTCTTACTTAAGTCTTCTGAGAAAATCTCTATGAAAGTAGACTAGGGGTGTGTTTAAGTTTTTAATGTCCTTCCAAGTATTAAATGCAGATAAATGTCAATATAACGGTACTATCATACACTAGAGTTGTGTGGGGTGGGGGTAAAATGGGGCGCAATCTGCTGTGACGTCACAATCATGTTGCATTGTGGTCAATAGATCTGCCTGAAGTGTACATGTTGAGTAGACTCGCTCCCCCTGTCAAAATCGAAGGGTCGAGGGTCTGTCGAAAATAAACTTCCCTCGCTCACTTGATAAAGTTGAACGCACTTCAAAATGGCGGCGAGAAGTGGAGTTAAACGCAGTCTTGGTGAGTTTAGTGATGCCCTCATCCTGATCACATGACCTGTGGTAATCCCAACATCCATAGACACTCCCACTTTAGTAATAAGTACATATGACCTATTTGAATCTGTAAATTAAATGGCAAACGTCCCCTGTTAATAATGGACACTCCAGTGTCCTTTGAAAAACGATTCCATCCAGTTAGTGCTTTTAAATCTTTATTCTATTGTGGTATATGTTTTAAAAGTTTTTGCTATGAGCTCATGTTGTGTCGTGACGGCAACATAAGCATTTAGAGAAATATTAATAAAGGAAAGCAAAAATGACCTGGCAGCAGACATCTGGGTATAGAACAACATTATCCAAATCCTCTTCTTTAAAAGAAGCCATAGAGCTCTCATTAACTCCAAAGCTATCTCTAAGCCAAAGCATTTGGAAGTGTAAATGTAATGACAGGAATGTGGCGCTTTTTCCTTTGGCCCTTCATTGAGTTGTTCGGGGTTTGTCCTTGGAATGGTTTGGGGCTTTTCCTGTCTGGCTTTACCTCTCACATTGTGCTGAAGGCACAAACAAATCAGCTGCTTCCTCCCTCCATCCGTTTAAAGCAGTTAAAAGACAGCTGGTTTCAGTATTGCTTGAGGTATAACTGTACACTGCACAATATTCCTTTTACCTGCCAAAAGTGTGAACGGCAGGGAATTTCTTCTGATCGAAACACACTACCACATGGTCTTCCATTCTGTGTTTACTGTATTTAAAATGTAGATTGTTGAAGGGAAATTATTCAGAAACTGTGTCAGCTTTGCTGTGTGAATCTGGGTCACAATGGGCAAGGACGAGCAGACTGGTGCACTACATACAGAACCAGCCGAGTACGCCAGAGGAATGAGAGTCCTAGTCTTCCACTGTGCATCATTACATGGATTTGTTAATGAGCTCTTTTGTTAAGAAACCACCTCTTGAATCACGCTTACAAGAATCCCTAGTTCTGTCATGACAACTCTCGGCGTGTTTGGCATGGTAATGGATATGACAATGTTGATATGTTTGAAATGTTGATATCTGCTACACTGCTGCTGCTGTTGGTTGTTGCTGATGCTGCAGAGCAAGTACAGGACTTGCTACTGCCAATACATAAACGTAAGCCAATACAGCAAGTAAGACATGCTGTTGCTGTACAATATAACATACATGAATTACCCATAGCAGATCTATACAGGTGGTGCTGGGGAGGGAGGAGGGTTTATGAAAGTGCTGCACTGCTATAGCAAATGCTGACCAAGTATGTGAATGTTGAGCAGCGAGCTCATTGGCTACTGATAAAGCAGGAACCAATCAGTTGTGCTCTACAGATAATGATGTGATTGTAAGCAGATTGAGTTAAGGATTGAGTAAGGAGTTAAGTTTTCATGACAGAACTTTCTATTTCAACATGACCAACAAGTTGGCAAGAACCCAAAATCTGCTGTTTATTAACTTCAGGGTGTAATATTCTAAACTGCAACAGAGACATTATTAGATGTTTTGGTCTATTTATTTGTGGAGGCTTGGTTCAAATTAGTAGCTGTTCAAATTAGTTGTGTTGAATTGAGCTATTCTTCTGCTGTCACATGAAGTTAATGTGAAACACTGTTCACAACCCATTTGATTGACCAAATGACAATACAAATGACAATAATATGTTGGGCAGAGCTTGAGTTTATCCATTGGGAATAGAGTGCATTCGTGCCCGCCCGCCCAAGAAACTCTAGATTATTTTTACCATTCTTTGATCCCATAAAGATTTTTTTTTATATCATTAAAAGGAAGTATTTTAACATCAGACAATGGTGCAAGAATGTGTACTTAACGGCTTCGATCTCGGAAAGACCTACAATCCTTACAGTATTGTAAATTACATCATAAAAGATAAAAGTATTGATTTAAAGGTGGTAATTATACATTTAGAAACAAAATATTTTACATTTATTGCAAAATATGCATATGCAAACATATTTAAAGTCCACCTGTTTGTCTAATCCTTAAAACTAATCTTTAATCGCCAAAATTACATTTTCAAAAGTTTTTTCCATGAAAATAAATTTTTTCATGCCATAGCTTGAATGTAACTCGACACCCTTGCCTCATTTGGTATACGTGGTTCTATGAATATTCAAATGAGCCCCGCCTCCACTCACTCACTCAGCTCAGAGATCCACTGGTTGACGATCACACGTTGATCTGATTGGTTACAAGGTAGTTTGAAACGTCAGAAACACCAGCGATTTCAAACCGTGTTTTTGAGACTGTCTTTGGTTCACTGCAGTTTTAAGGAGAAAACAACAAACTCAGCAATGGTGTAGACTTATGAATTTGCACATGGTTTGTCTTAAAGCATATTAAAAACACCACATGGTCATATAAACAACATGAAAAACGTTATTTTCACCACAGGGGTAGTTCACTTTAAGTAGTTTGAAAGTGTAGGGAAACGGCGTTATTTACGTCATTGGCTTCATGGAAGTGGGCGGAGCTAAAGCGTTTTGGTGTGATCAGCTTGTCATGATTCTCTGATTAGTCAAAATGAATGGGATTTTTTCGGTAACACTTTATTTTGATGGTCCCTTTTGAACATTCTGGTGAGTATAAGTAACTTTGCCACTACATGTCAACTAACTCTCATTAGAATATTAGTGTACTGTCTGCTTAATATCTGATCTTTATTGTGATGGTCCTCCAACAGACAGTCTACTGACTATAAGTAACTGTGCAACTACATGTCAACTTTTCTAACCCTAACCCTACCAGTCTACTAATACTCTACTAATATTCTAATGAGAGTTAGTAGACATGTAGGTGCAACGTTACTTATAGTCAACAGAATGTGTTAAAGGGACCATCCAAATGAAGTGAAACCATTGAAGAATGAAGTGTTACATTATGTGATTATGATGATCAACTTCTTTAGTTGGAATAATGAGCACTGATTAATTTTATACAATACGGCCAGGAACATACATTATAAAGTAAATGTGATAAATACAGGTTTAATGTTGACCTAATTTAATATGTTCAGGTAGGCGGTGCTTTAGGGATCAACTGCGTCAAGAATGAGGTTAATGATTCTAGGGGTTTCTGCAGGTCTGATCAAACATTGCTGAACTTTTACTCACATAATGTACTTTTATTCTGTGTCGTCATAATTTCTTGAGAGAGTTATTGAGTGGATAGAAGAAACTGACTGCTCTCACCTATCAGGCAGGAGACCCATATAATTGGCTCTGAAGCCAAGCTCATTTTCAGATCAAAAGCCCTCCGGGATGACTTTGCTGGGATGTGCGCTGCTTAAGTCGGCAGTAGTGAGGAATGTTACTCCCTGTGCGGTGACTTTCGTTAAATTTATTTTTTCCCAAATTAACTTTAAGGAGGTCTCGGGCCATAATTAAGGGGGAGTAAACATCTAATGAAGGAATGTTGGAGCAGTGGTTTCTGTTTTATTGTGTAGTTTAGTGAATCGAGGCATCGTTGACCATGCTGAAATACACGGCACCTTGGCAGGTTCTCTGCCTCACTTTGGAAAAGAGCCAAAAGGTAAGACATTATTATTTTAGAGATTAACTGGATTTTGAGCTGTCCTTCCATGATTTTGTGCTCTTTGAAGATTATTTTGAGGTGCAAGAATCAGCTGAGGGTTGTTGTTGAGATGATTGCAACTGTGTAGTGATGAGAAGGATTTTACATCAAATATGTAAGATGTAAAGACAAAACTAATGTAAATTACAGTTTCTCGGGAGCAAGAAACACTATTGATAATTTTACAGCAGAAGATTTGAAAAAAAAACTTTGTAATTTCTGTCTAGAATCTTTTTGTCAACTGTACAGCAATGGCAATAACAATTTTTGGTAACACTTTATTTTCGTAGCACACCTTAGACATTCTACTTGCTTGACCTTGACCCATGTCAACTAACTCTCATTAAAGCATTAGTAGACTGTCTGCTAATAGTTATTTAAACTTAACTTAATATCTGCTAACACTTTATTTTAATGCTTCCCCAACAAACAAACTTCTGACTTTGAACTTTGAAAGTATATGTGAACTATATGCGAGTTGTAGTTGCAGGTTAATTACAGTTTGTTGACATGTAGTTGCAAAGTTACTTATAGTTAGTAGAATGTCTTAAGTGGACCATCAAAATAAAGTGTTACCACCATTTCTTTTATGTATTCTTGCTGGTTAACTCATGACATGATGTTCATTGAGTGTCACTCTTGTCTATTTTAGTTGGCATCATACAAATTTAGACATATAATTAAGTTGAAAGTGTAGCCTAGCTGTTTCTTTTCCTGGAGAACCTCTCCGTAACACAAAGCAGGGTTTACCACAGTACAGTACAGCGCTGCCTGCAACCTGGATGCTAAATTTAGAGTAAGATGTGCTCTATTCCTCTTCTCCCGCTGGACTTGGAAAGCAGGTTAACCAAGAGTTTGATGGCCACGCTGGAAAAGCCATGTTAGAGGTTCTCTCTAAGACGAGCTTTATTGAGTTGATTATGAAAAGTAATATTTGGTAACACTTTGCATCATTGACACTGTTATTGAACTGAATTGAATCAACACTAAACCGAATTGAAGCTGGATAATGACACTGTTGTCTTCTGTCTTTAGCTTGGGTCCAATTCTCACTATGATGTAGTTGCTAATTAGCATGCATACTACTAGTATATTGGCTGATTATTAGTGCTTATAAAGCACATATTAATGCCTTATTCTGCATGACTATATTCTACATCCATTAATCTACCCAATATCTAAACTTAACAACTACTTTACTAACTATTAATAATCAGTAGTTAGGAGTTTATTGAGGCAATAGTCATAGTTAATAATTAGTTAATAGTGAGAACTGGACCCTAATCTAAAGTGTGACCGTAATTTTCATTATTTTGATTATTCTCTTACAAGTGTGGTTATTTTTACGTCATTAACCACATACTCAAATGCTGAACTCACACACAGTAGGTGTGTTACTGGTCAAGCTCTTCCAGTGCTCACAGATCTGTTCGCTGCTTCTTTGGATCCTGGTCTCAGTCAAGATACAGCATTATATTCATGTCTTGCGTTAGGAGGGTGCATTGATTAATAATAATAATAATAATAATTCATTAGATTTATTTAGCGCTTTTCTCTGCACTCAAAGCGCTCTACATAGAAGGGGGAATCTCCTCAACCACCACCAATGAGCAGCATCCACCTGGATGATGCTACGGCAGCCATATTGCGCCAGAACGCCCACCACACACCAGCTTACTGGTGGAGAGGAGACAGAGTAAAGAAGCCAATTGGTATATATATATATGTATATATATATATATATATATATATATATATATATATATATATATATATGGGGATTATTAGGAGGCCATGATGGACAGAGGCCACTGGGCAAATTTGGCCAGGATGCCGGGGTTACATCCCTACTCTTTCGAAAGACATCCTGGGATTTTTGTGACCACATAGAGTCAGGGCCTCGGTTTAAAATCTCATCCGAAGGACGGTGCTCTATGACAGTATAGTGTCCCCATTACTGGGGCGTTAGGACCCACACAGACCACAGGGTGAGCACCCCCTGCTGGCCTCACTAACACCTCTTCGAGGTGCAACCTGGTTTTCACAGAAGGTCTCCCATCCAGGTACTAACCAGGCTCAGCCCTCCTTAGCTTCAGTGGGCAACCAGTCTTGGGCTACAGGGTGATATGGCTGCAGGCTATTAACAAAGTTTGCTGAAGTCTAGAAGGTTTTAGAAGGCAGTTAGCATTTCTGCCCAGTCACTATTAGGCTGGTTGTAAGTCAATTATGCTCCTTTGACCTTTATACCATGATGTATCGAGGTGTGTAAGTGTCAGTGTACTCGCAGCCCCTCAGTAATGCACATAAGCCTTTAAGCCACTGTAATTCAGTTTTCACTAACTGGGGTTAGTGCCATTTTTAATGGCTCTTAAGCCAGGTTAAGTTTAAACAAGTTGTGTTCCAACCAGCTCTAGTTGATGTAAGTACTCAAGCTAATTGAAATAGTTCTACAATGACTTACAGCCTTTTATAATAGACGACGCATTCACAAAACAATATTTTGATTGGGCTTCTGGGACGAGGCCATCCTTGTTTTCGGGTGTTGATGTTTCCCATTTTACCCCGGCTGACAATATCCAGATGAGCCTCTTCTGCATGTCTTCCCGTAGATTAGAGGTCATATTTTAGGCAGGGCGGTGACAGGGTGTTAAGCACAATGTCCTGAGTTTATTCTCCTCTTCATCTCTTTGTCTCTAAATGTGTTGTCTTTGTTTTGCTTTTAAAGCCATCTCTTCTCAAAGCTGACTTAATTTCTTTCTTTCTCAAAGATGTTTTTGTTGTATTAGCATGTTCTTCCACAAACATGACTTTAATTATTTTAGAAGTGAAGACAGTCGGCAGTATTTCCCGAAGCATAAAGTGTTCATAAACCTCAGCTGCTTCCTCTCCCTCTCTCTCTCTCTCTCTCTCTCTCTCTCTCTCTCTCTCTCTCTCTCTCTCTCTCTCTCTCTCTCTCTCTCTCTCTCTCACTCTGTGAGTTCTGGAAGTGTGTCTCTCTTCAAGCATGAAAATGTGTGCGTGAAACACAGAAGGACAAATTCTGAAGACTGTGCTTGTTGCTCTTTTTCAATTATCTGCAGTGAATGGGGACTCAGGGTCCTATTTTAGCGATCTAAATCCACTTTTGCTAGTTTAACAAGGGGAAAAATGGCCACGCACCTGGCGCATAGTCTAAAAGGGTCATCCCTATTCTCTTAATGAGTAATGGGTGTGTTTTGGGGCGTAACGTGTAATAAACCAATCAGAGTCTCATCAAAGCCAGTTGCGCTCGCGCCATGGCGGATTCAGTATTTACATGGCGGAATTTCCAAGCGGGAAAACTGAACGCTTCTTTAGCGAGGAAACGGATCTGCTCGTGCGCGAGGTTAAAGCACAAGCAGAACATTTACGGGACAAAGTGTGGACCCGCCTATAGGCGCACATTACTAACGTGCTCTTTAAATAACAGAAAAAATACTGCGCCACTGACTTTAAACCAGGTTTCAGTTGGTCAATGGTTCAGTCTATTTCAGTTGCCTCAAAATAGCAACGCGCCAACAATTCGCCTGAACACACCTGGTTTTCGGACCAGCAGCCCATGGGCGCACAGATTGGCACAAATGCATTTGCTATTTAAACAACGTGGCGCAGGATGTGAAAATGATAACTGCGTAGGGCTGTAACTAGCAAAACACACTTGTGTCGCGCCTGGCGCTGCATTGCTCCGGGTGTATGATAGGGCCCTGAAGCTTTCTAGTTCTATTATGGCTCTATTATGGTTCTATTGTCAGTCACCGTGATGTGTTTAGTGGACATATTGATTGATTTGGCATCATTTCTACAGTCCCCTATTCTTCCTTCAAAAGCCACAATGTATTTCTCTCTCACTGTGTAAACTGTCAGTCACTTTAAGCTGGCTTTTGCTTTTGTCATTCCCACTTCCATTAATGGCTTGTCCTGGTTCTGAGTGGCACCTGTGAGGTTAATCTCACTTCATGTGGTTACTTTTGTAACAACTTTTGTACTTTTGTTACTCTTGCTTGGTCTTCAAGCTATAAATAGGTAATAATTCCTAGTATGTGTGTGATTTTAATTGCTTGGGTTTGAGGTTGGATGATTGAATTAATTTAATAATACTATATTATGCTCACTCAAGGAGGTGTGTTATATCTGAAGAGAGCTGCCTTTCATCTGACAGCTGCTTGGCACACCTGGAATACATGACCTCCATTTGGCCATCATAGTTGGCACTACGGTATGTGTGGTATTTTTCAAGCATGGCCTGTATTGGCAAGTAATTTCATAGTAGAGTGACAACAGATTTTTCAATATCTTAGTTGTTGTTCAATTATCTGTTTTATCTAGTATTTAGTATCTCATATCTCAATTTTTGTCAATTTCAAGTTTGCATCTAATAAAAGTGACTTAGTATATCATAATTAAATCACTTTTTATGTCATAATATCTATTTTATCTCGTAATTTAGTATCTCATTATTTCAACGTTTGTCAATTTCGACTTTGTATACTTAGTAAATCATAATCCTGAGCTTTTATGTCATAATTTCAACTTTTCATCTAATAAATATGATATAGTATATAAAGATTTTGACTTCTGACCATTTTTTATATGATAATTTCAATTTAGTTCAATTTAGTCACAATTTTAACTTTTTTATATAAATGTCATCGTCCATTTCCGAAATTTGACAGTATATCCTAATTTCAACTGTCATAATTATCTGTTTTATATCTCATAATTTATTATCGCATAATTTAGACTTTTTGACTTTTTTCAATTTTGACCTTATATGTCAGAATTTCACCTTTTCATCTGACAAATATGATTTTAGTATCTCATAATTTGACTTTTATGTCAAATACAAATATGATGACATAATTATGCCTTAATTTCAACCTTTTATGACATAATTTCATCTTTTTATGTATTAATAATGACTTTTTATGGGATTCTGTAAAGCACTTTCTCGAAAAGGTAGCTTGACTACAGCTAAATACACCAAGAAACATTATCAGATCTGATAATACATTATCAGAAGCCTGTAAGATAATAAAGTGCAGTCTGACAGTAGCCTCCCCAGCACTGCATTATAATTATTCCTGATACACACTGACACACAGGTTGTGGGCGGAAGGATCTCTCTAGCAGAGGATGACACACCCCATCCCACTGCTGTCAACATCCTCCATTAAAACACACTGCCTTCAAACTCCAGAGAAGGAGAGGTTTCCAACAACCCACAACTTTACTCATTTGGGCACCAACAGCATTTTTAAACCTTTTTCAAAGTGTTTGGAGGATATGTGAAGGATAATGAGGACACGCTATTGAAACGGAAGTAGAAACACTCTTTTACTAAGTAGTCTCAGTCAGTCTATCATGTGAAGTGTTGGTTGACATGAAGGTTATACTGCGGTCTTTGTGTATCTCAGTAAAGACACGAGCGTGTGGTGTTATTATTAGCACAAAGACTCTTCAACAGCCTTGGATGACTGAGTGGCTTTCAGTTCTCATAGCGATCTTGCCTGGATCTCTTCTGCTCTTATCTGTAATTCTATTGTTGTCCCATTTATAAGACACTTGTTGTCGCAAGGACATTATAGTCTTACCACAGCGAAATCTCATCAGGGACGTACTGTACCAACTTCTATTTTGAGGTTTCCATGAAAACAATATCTAGACATCCATTTAATCATCTACCAATATCCAACGCATTCTCATCCTTTGGCGTCATATAGGTGACGCCATATGACATTTCGTCGAAATCATACGCACATGGCACCCTTTAGCGTCAATATAACACGCACTGTTATGGGTAGGTTTAGGTCTGGGGTAGAGTTACGGTTATGACGCCTTGGGATCTGCGTCTCATATTGAAGCTAAAGGATGCCATGTGCGTCAGATTTAGACGAGCGTCACATGTATGACGCCTTGGGTTCTGCGTCTCATATTGACGCTAAAGGATGCCATGTGCATAAGATTTCGACGAAATGTCATATGGCGTCACATGTATGACGCCTTGGGATGAGAACGGGCTGCAATATCACAATGTGTACTTCATGACCTGATAACATGGTGTTCAAATATGGGATGGGATACAGATATTACACCATAGCTTTTGTGTGCAAATTCCTGAAAAGAGTACGACACGCCTGATTAGATGAATACAAATCAGTAATAGTTCATACTGTTTATGGGACGGGTTGGTTACTGTGAATGGGTTAGCAGATAGAATCAGTATTATCATAAATGGTTGTATAGAGTAATGCCGTAACCACTATTTATAAAATGGTAGTTTCAGTCCTTTTTTCTGGTTGGTCAATAGCTGTGTTTTATTCACGATAACCCAACGGTTCTATGTATCACTACACAACACCCCTAGCAACCCCTCATAGCAACATAAACATATGTTCTCGTTGATATTGTTCATTGAAGCTCATAGAGTATAGTATTGTGAGAGATTGAGTAAGCGAGTGTACCTGCATTTACAGTAGATATAGCATTTTCCTTCAGGTCAGTCCTATATTCGTAATAAACAATCCATTTGAATGTCCGCTGAGATATCTTGACCTTTTAACAGTTAAAGGGTTTTCATGTGCTCTGACACGCTAGTCATTTCTCAGTTGCGTCAAAGTTGTGTTTTGCTTCTCCGTGTTCACAACTTTCAGTCCTTTCAATATAGGAGTGTTCTTTACCGACTGACTCACTCATAAAGACAGTCTTTGCCGCCATCTAACGGCGAAACAATATCATTTCTTGCTGTTCACGGTCAGGGACTATTTTTTCCAGCGGAAGGAAGGCTTTTAGTGATTTTATTTATTTTACATATTTTTTGGCTTTAATATTTGTATTCTGTGGTAACCGTTTTATAAAAGCAATAAGGTGCTCGAGGCTAGTGCTGTATCTAATATTAATAACGCCCTTCAGCCGTGACTTATTCACGATACAGCACATCTTCTCGTACCGTATTGCTTAAATAACCTATCCACTGCAGACATTGAGGAGGACATGTCCGCAGTTCTTTGTTACTAGCCTATATAATTAAGTCAAGTCAAGTCAAGTGTATTTATATAGCGCTTTTCACAATATAAATTGCATCAAAGCAGCTTCACAATATCAATCAAATAACATAACAATGTTTGTTTCTTAGTGGGAAAAAAAACATCCACGTTTGGTAGGGCTGATCAATGGTATTAATGCTTGGTTAATTAATTTGAATATCCCCAACTGAGCAAGCCAAAGGCAACAGTGGCAATTATAAAGTGTTTCCCATAATTGTACTGTGCTGAAGTGAAAATTCACTTGTATCAGCTTCTGAAACTTGTGTGAATGTGTAAACGTATCCAGTGTGAGTAAGAGAATCCAGACTGCGTGTTTGAGTCAGCGGTGAATAGTGTTGCTCACCCAGACGCCCTGCGCCTTCCCTTGTAAGGTGTCTCTAGAGGAGTTTGGAGACTCCCTCGGCCCGGGTCGGCTCTGACAGAGCGCTTCTTTGTGTGAGGACAGGAGGAGACCACACCCCTCACTTTTAAACCAGACCCCCTCTGCCCGTGACATCACAAGAGTCTGCAGGACGACAGAAGAGAGAGAGGCATTGTAGGAGAGCGGACGGAAACGAGTGTTGCGGGGTGAGTGAAGCACACATGAGGAAGAGGGGCGGGGGTGGGAAGCAGTCGCCGCTGGACGGCTTTCACTGGGGCTCCTCAAAGCCTTATATGTGAGGAGGACTCTTTCTCACATTACAGATTTGACAACAGGACACTCAGGACTTCTAGTATATGCTGGGTTTTCGTTTTTCATGGAAAGGAGCTCTAATTTCATGGCAGAAGTCTGTTAAGAAAATTGGGAAAGTATGAAAAAGGTAGGAAGAAAATGATGATTGTTGAGTAATTTGATTTTGGGATTTGGTCAGACTTCATATAATAGTTGATCTTAACTACTACTGTATGTACTTAATCATTCAATACAGTTTACTTATTAATGTACATGTCGGTGCATTGTAAGTACATTTAAAGTACTTGCTTTTAATTAACATTATTAGCTTACATTGTTACTTAGCAATTGTACTTAAACTATTAACTCACCCATAACAGTGTCCCCAAAACCCCTAACCCTACCTTTACTCCTAAACCCAACCATAACTCAAACTCATTAGCAATAAATGCATTATCCGTAACAACATGCAGTAAATCTATAGTCTTGTGGTATTTAATGTTAGTAGTAGTTAAAGCTACTTCAAATAAAGTGTGACCTGATTTTTTTTTTCTTGTTCATAATGAGATCTCTGATATTTGACTGCAGACTTTGGTATCGAAAAAGAAGCACTTGCCTTAAGCATTAGTCTCTGTTTGCTTTGCACTGGATCCATTTGAGAAAAGATTGGGATTGTTTCATGTTTTGAAGTCCTGCGTTCTCTGTCTGCACTAGTAGAGTTGATAATCCTATTTCAGGAGTCTTTCATCAGCGGTGTGGTTTGATGGGTCTGTCCTTATGAGCTGCTGGGAGTCATGCTAGACACAGGCATCTTGCGTAACCGTTAAAACTCAAGAATTTTGACCTAAAACATATTTTGAACACTTAAACCACACTGGAAATTGCTTTTCATTACACTCTGGGTTGTTTCATTAAAAACGCTGGGTTGTATATCAACCCATGTTTGGGTCAAAGATGGACAAACCCAACCGTTGGTTTAAAGTTTTAAATTAAAATATTTTTTTTCAGTATTTTTTTTCTAGAGTGCATCAAAATATCAAACCAAGTGGCTTTTATTTAAAAGAATATTTTGTTAGGCTTTGAATGACAAAATGAACTATATAGGATTGTCAAACATTGGTAGAACATATTTGATATAATGAACTACACCTGTCTGTACCTCCATTGGAGAACACTTACAAGTCAATGCAAAAATGGCTCAGAAGCATTCATACATTCCTAAACATGGCTTAAGTGTCGAAATACTTTTTGGGGCCACTCTATTGAAAGAGAAAGTAGGGCCCAAATGGTGTCTGTCTGACTAAACACTTCCAGATGCTGTGAGGTTAGCAACATGCAGAGCGCAACGTAAACAGTAGCACCAATAAACCCGTTTCAGAGTAAGAAGACAAATGTGAGGCACTGTGCCCATGAACACATTAACTTACAAGTTGTATAAATATAGAAGGAGTTTATCTCCATCCATCTTGGCGTTTTGTAGGTTTAAATACACATTAAAGACCATGCAGATGGACACACACACACACACACACACACACACACACACACACACACACACACACACACACACACACACACACACACACACACACACACACACACAGTTGAATGACGTGAGGCAGGGCTGTATATCCTTCATCACTGCTATTAGACTGCCGGAGCCTGGAAGACAGCTGAACTATGCCGGGAATGTCAGAGGGGGTTTAGAGGAACATCCGTGGAGAGCGTCTGTTCCTCAGAGGACACACTGATGTCCCTTCACTTCTGACTGCTCAGGGCCACAGACTCCGGGGAATACAGATTTAATGCACAGCCACTGCAAAGACAGCTGAGAGTGGCTTATGGTTATTGAAAAGAAAAAAATGAGGGTTGCTAGAGGTTGCTCTTTCATTGTTCAAGAGACTTCATGGATTTCTTAGTTATGTTTCTTTAACGAATCAGCTTGGCCTTGTTAAAAGAAATCTCAGGGCATGTTTACACAACAACGATGTACTAAAAACAGACAGTTTTCACATATTCGCATTTTTGTTGTTTACTTGTCTTCAGTAAATCCTGCCCCGTTAGTAAATCTGGCCCTGAGTCTGTCTTTTTCTACAACTTTCAAATTCTTTAGTTGAGAATCAAAGGTCGTGATTCATGTCAAACTCTTTACTGAAGATACGTGCATGGTCACTTGTTTTTTACTTGATCTTGGAAGAATTTGATGAGAAATTATTATGTTCGTATTAAAATTACATTCTTTAGTATCTTGAGAAATCTGAGCACAATTTGAGAGACTGTTGAGATCTCTTTTGAGAAGACTTAAGACAAGCAGGAGTGTTTGATCTCTTATTAGAACGCATTGCTGAGAACTAATCGAGAGTGCATTTGTGATTTCTTCTTATGTGTGAGAGTTGCTTGGGAGAAAGAGAGGGAAACGCCATGTGTTGTGCTCTTAATGCTTGACTGGATGTTCGCCCGCTGTGGGAAGTGCTGAACGAGACACATGAGACTGGTAAAAACACGTGGCGCTTCTCATGAAACCTTTCAACAACACGTCAGGACGTCAGATTTGACAATTCTCTCACGGTGATGTCAAACAATTTCCAACCACTAGATCATCACTCGTTTTCACATGAGGGAAGGAGTGGCCTCATGCAGACTAGATTAATATTTGATCATGGCTTTGTTTCAGAACTGATGAGTTGATTAAGTGTTTTGTAGTGCTCAACACTCTGTATCATGTAAATCTGTCCTAGGCTTGAGGGAAATTCACATGACTTCCTAATGTCATCATTTGGTGAGAGTTAGGGCTGGACGCTAGTGAACACACCCTGAAGGGAAGGATGGTCTGTGAGACTGAAGAAAGGGGTCTTATTGAGCTCATGCCACATTAAAGACACATGTGACACTGCCTGTTTGATCTGAATTAAATCTACAGATTCACTTAAACAGTTCATGTTCTGCTTTTTTAGATCAAGCCCTCTTTCATACTTTGGAAAAAAATCTGGTAATATTAGTTATGTATGTTCATTTGGCACATATATAAATTAATACAAACACTGCCTTTGATTGGATTATTGCTTTTATAAAATGCTGGATCATATTTTTAGATTAATATATTTAATCATATTGTTGTTATGATTAAAAATATGAATGTTCAATAAATGTCATAATGATACACTTTTAAAATGAAGGTTCTTTATTGGAATCACTGTTTCCATGAAGAACCTTTAACATCCATGCAATCTTTCTATTGAACAAAAGGTTCTTTAAAGTGGAAAAAGGTTTATTAGTACCGGTAGTTCTTCACACTAAGAAAAAAATGGTTATTTAATGACTATACATTGAAAGCTTCTTTGGGGAGCAAAAAATGTTTCTTCTAAAGTGGAGTGTAGATTTAAATTGTTTTATAATATTGTTCCCATTAAAGTATTTGCTCAGCAATATTTATTTGCTCATAAAGAAATTTTGGTTAAAAGTGTATTAGAATCCCAGTTCTAATGATGTAATATAGATTTTGCTCCACCCAGTGATAAAACAGGAATAGGTTTACTTTATGTGGCCATGAACACACCATCACCTGAAATAGCGCATGACTTTGAGCTGAAAATAAAGTTATTTCAAAACAAATTCCTCTTTTCTAGGCTGTCCAGTAAAAATAACATATCTATGCTGCACTCGCAGTAGTTTATTATGCTTTTCCATTTATGGCAGGTTCTATTACCGTTATTTTCTTTACAGGTCTCTGACTAGCCTTTTCACAGACACCAACTTTCAAACAACAGCAAACAACTGAAATTGCTCAGGCATGCACACTCGCCTCTAAAACATAAATGCTGAGCAAAGAAACAGAATTCCTGCAATGGCCTCTGTTTACCAGAGAATACACCGCTATAACTGTTTGGCTCGGTAAAACTGCACTCTAGACAGGACCTACTAGCAATAACACTTTCACGATTTAGGATCTTGTATGGATGCAGTAGTTCTGTATGTTGTTAGTTTGCTCGGGTACTGTTTACTTGCTTTGGTTTGTGGCATCCTGTGGTTTCCAAACTTGGAACTAATATCAGCAGAAGAATTTCAGTTGGAACAGCACATCAAATTTGTAGCCAATGTTAAACAGAAAGCATTAAATAGAAACTTGCATACACTAATAACATTAAAGAAAAACGTAGAACATATTTTAGCAAGCTTGTCATTCCTCAAAAAATATTTGAAAATTCCCTAAGACAAAACATAAAAAAGGCTCTATCAGATTTTTCATTTAAAAAGGATTGTCCCATCTGGTGAATGAAAGCTCAGTGTAATAAGTGGTATTTTCCCCTGAGGAGACTTTACTGTGCTTCATTCTGCAAATGAATCTCAACAATCTCCCACAGGGTTTCTAGACCACTTAGGTATCAGTACCAGATCCATGCAATAGAAAACCCCCTGCAATTATTCCTCTGAAAATAAAGTGTCTGCATA
Organism: Meda fulgida; assembly: GCA_030578275.1. Lineage (NCBI taxonomy): Eukaryota > Metazoa > Chordata > Actinopteri > Cypriniformes > Leuciscidae > Meda > Meda fulgida. Next base: position 2,527,805 of record CM060625.1, on the reverse strand, counting down.
GTCTAGACATCGGTGTTTTCTTTTGGTAAATAACTAGGATCTATTACCCACTCACACCCATTAGACATAGAGATGGAGGGGCATAAAGAAAACTAGGCAGGCAAAACATTTCCTTTTATGTTTTTCTTTAGTGTTTTCTTCAAATTAGCCTGTGTTTCGTTTGTTTCTCATGAGTTGAGCTGAGCATAAATCATTACAGCCTCGCTTATCTTATGATGTTCCTGTATCTTATGAAAGGTCATGGGTTTGATACGCAGGAAAACAGATGTAAGTTGCTTTGGATAAATGCTCTGCCAAATGCATAAATGAAAATCCTTCAAGCAAACAGAAGAAATTGAAACAGAAAATGTATATGTTCCGTTGCAGGTCAATGGTATTTTCTAAAAAGATATGCATGAATTCCTATCAATTGATGTGGGTGTGTTAATGGGGATACTAAGGTGAAAGTCGCATGTTTTCCTCTCACTTGAGACTTGTGCAACTCCATTATACCACTGAGTAGACCTAGAGAAGAGACCTTAAATTATTAAAACTCAGGATCAGATAGCAGAGGTCAGAGTTCAACAAACCCATTATCTTCCACATCTTGTCACAGTCCACCTATATTATGCATGATGGTCACATGCAATATTTCCTTTGGGATGTTGCTTTGGTCTCTGATGTTCACACAGTTGGTGGAGTAGCAACTGATATAATCGGGGTTCCGTTAGTTTTGGAGATTTCTGATAACCTGCAAACAAAAACAACTGAGGTACTCTGCAGATAAATAAACCAAATACTTTTGGTTTGGGGCAGGGGTCCATCCATGCACATATTTGGCCATTGCATCATATATTACATTATTTTCAGAGTTGCATTTTTGCATGCAAAGACACAAATTCTACATAATCAAGAGCGGTTCACTTCTGCAATTTCTCTTATACCAGCAGCAAGAGTTCACAGAGACTGCACCACTGAACACCTTCTTAACTAGACTCAAGTGCGATTTACATGTGTGCACCCAAGTTCAGAAAAAGTGTTCAGGTCATCAAACAAATCCAGTTGTTTACTAAATGTTTTACTGTATAGTTGATGAATTTCAAAGGTGTGAAATGTCTGAAAGTTAGAAAAAAAGTAATGTCATGCAATTACATAGCTGCCAACTTTTGAATTTAACTTGGAGTGAGACTTCTCCAGGGGGGATGAGATGACATTCTCTAACGGGGGTCCTGTCTCTAGATCAGGATGCTCTTTGTACACGCAAGGTCTCTCGCTTTCCCTTTCTGCCATGCGCGCGCTACGCACAGTCTCTGTCTCTCCTGCATGCTCGCTCTAGATTCCGAGAGATTTTTCCTTTCGGTATAACTAGTCGCCTACGAGTGGCTCAACAGGTAGATCTATAGATAAACTCATCTTTCAGGCATTTGACCAACCGGGTTGACACTTCAGCGTGAGAAATCGGGGGTCTGGCGTGTGAGTGTGTAAAACCAATCAAATGCGTGTGTCTCACTGCCAATGCGTGAGAGTTGGCAGCTCTGCAATTATGTATTTTCATGAGCGACCATAATGCTCATCCCTAATGCAGTGTATATTGTGAACCAGAAGAATTGCATGAATGCATGTTTGAACTAATGCGATCTCTGTCTTTATTTTCCTAGAAGTCCCCTGTACTCTCAGAGGATGACAGTGAGCTGAAAAGAGAGAGAAGCCTGAAGACTGTAAGTTTTTTCGATTCAGTGAGTGTGATATCCGCTGGTGAGAGCAGTATGGAGCTTGAAGTTCAGACTGAGACCCAGCAAAGTTATGTGAGCAGTGGGCAGAACAGCGTGAGACACGGGGGAGAAGGACTGGACAGCGAAGTAGCCAAGGAAATACTATACCTGGATCAGGTCCTTGAGGACAACTGCTGTGACCCCAGGGCCGAAATGACTTCAAATGGGACAAGTTCCCCAGAGATTAACTCAATTAGAGTTCATGGAACTGGACCTTCTGTGCATACCTGTGACACATCACCCTTACACAACCATGAAGTTGTTTTAGAAGGGAAAAAACAGACCACTTTTGTTGATGATAACTTTAACACTAAACCTAATGGTCATGCAGCGATGATAGGAAACGACTGTACAAGGTCACCAGAGTCCCCTAGGACAGCAATCAAGAAAGAGGCACGTTTTGAGCTCCGACCATTTCATGAAGAGAAGAAACCATCAAAACTATTTGACAACCCAACTGAGAAGGAAGTCCGGGTGAAGAAAGTCAGACCCACAGAGGAGATTGCAGAGCTAGAGAGGGAAAGGCTGGACCTCATCCGGGGTCAGGCAGTCAAGAAAAATCCTGGAATTGCAGCGAAATGGTGGAATCCACCTCAGGAAAAGGCACTGGAAGAGGAGCTGGAGCCAGAGCAGCTGGAGTCTCTTCGAAGATATGAGGAGAGGAAGCAGAGGAGGCCAGAAACCAACCGTATGCCACAAGCTGCACCTAGACAGACAATCTCCTTCATCCAACCTGAAACAGGAAACAAGGAGGATGTTGTCATGGAAGAGATTGACTTTTCTGCAGCACGCAAGCAATTTCTGCAGATGGATCATAGCAAGCAGCCCACAGCCCCTAAGAGGAATGTGGCACCGCAGCTTTACTCTGCCAAACCTTTCTTCAGGACTCTAGAGGTCACGCATGTAGAGAGGCCATGCGGTTCTGTCACAGTTGCCAATCAAGAAGGGGTCACATTCTACGACGGAAGTGAAGTTACTACAGTCAAAGCTGAAAAGATTTACTGCTGCTCTGGAGAATCTGTCATACCACCCAAAGATGGTTTGGCTCAGAACGAGTTTAAAGATGATGATTTTACTTGTGCCCGGGCAGTGATGACCATTGTGAAGGAAGAGGATTCTGATTTGTGTCAACGTTCTTTGAACAGCTCCTACCATACGGAAGAAATGGACTCCGGGTTAGATGACCTATCCCTGCGGTCTCAGGACACCACTGTACTCGAGACTCTCTCCAATGACTTCAGCATGGACAACATAAGTGACAGTGGTGCATCAAATGAGACCATGAGTGTCTATTTGGAAAACTCTCTTGGGGAGTACTCTTTTCCCTCAACTCCAATGGCCACTACACCAATCAATGGAAAACATGAAAGTGGTATCAAACCTCCAGGTGAACAGAGTGAGTGTTATCACGGAGAAGGCTTGACGGAAGAAGAGCTGGAATACCATGCTGGTATTCTTGTCCAAAATGCTATCCAGCAAGCCATTGCTCAACAGAATGACAAATGGGAGCCTCTTCAGGCCACACAACATTCGTCCCCTATCCCCGAGAGACATGTGGAAAGTATTCAACCCCAACCCCCAAAGGAGAGATCTACTGTCACACCACCTCCCAAAGTGCCATCCCCTCCAGAGGAGAGAACAATTGCTCCTCAAATAACTGTAGTTCAAGCCGCCCCAGTTATCCCAGTGAACACTTACAAACCCCCCAGTCCCTCTCCACCACCAGCAGAGAAAGAATTCAGCTATTTCAGTAAGTACTCTGAGGCAGCAGAGCTCAGGAGCACAGCGGCTGTCACTCGTGCTCAGGACACAGAAGTCACCTCAGGGCCGTTCAAGCTGCGCTCACGCAAACAGAGAACCCTGTCCATGATTGAAGAGGAGATCCGGGCAGCCCAGGAGCGCGAGGAAGAGTTGAAGAGACAACGGCAGGCGAGACAAACATTGCACCCGCCCCGTACGCAGAAGATGAAGGCCACCAACCAGCCAAACAAGTTGGTCCTTACTGGGAAGACAGCACCAGGTATGAGTATATCCAGCCAATGTGTGCAATCATGGCAGCAATAATTGAACACTTACTGTTGGTGCAGAACGTTTATTTGAGGACTTTTATTTGAAGGATAACTTATCCCACAATTAATAGCCCTTTAGTATAAACCATACAAGATGCAAATTAGTACTCCTTATCATATTAAACCTGCTTTTTGTGCAGTTTTTCATGGATTACACCAGAACTTAATTTTTTTTGCACTTCAATGGTCTGATGGTCAGTGTGTTGACGCCTGTTTCACAAGTTCACACTTACAAATAAGTCAGATAGAATAAATGGCTATGGTAGGAACAAGCCAAGAGTGAGGAGTCAGGGTGGTGGAGGGATGCTGAAAACTGTCGAGGAACGTAGGTGAGTCGACTCTGTGTGTATATATATTGGCTTCCTCTTATGCTGATAGGATTAGATGTGATAATTGCTGATGACATGTTGATTGGATAGATCATTTGAACGTGCTCCTCCCGAACTTTGTTAATGAAACATAATTTCCAGAAATGTTTGACTACTAATGCAAACCATCAGCTAAAACTGAAGGCTGACATATATCTGGCTCTGTAACTCAAGATTTGACGTTGACTACCTGGTGATTGTGTCATATCACTGGGATCCTGGAGGTTCTCTTCATAGAGCTACTTTAGTTTACATTCCTTGCACGCTGTGTCCTGTGGGTCTGCACCCGCTGTTCAGCCTCAGTCACTTTTGCAAGCTGTGCTTTTTGAAGAGGGCTTTAAGAAAACTGCAGCACAGTGCCTGATTTGTTTTTCACTGTATGAGCTTGATGACTGATGACTACTCTGAACAATTGACTAGATAATGCTATGTGGGTAACATAAATATATGTAACAACTTTCAGTTCTAGCAACCACCAACAGTTTCAAATTATGTTGGTTTGATGTTAAAAATTATTATAACAGACTAGCAGTACATACTTTAAATGTTCTGTTTACGTATGTTTGGTTTTGGTGATGTAACACTCATCAGCACAGTATTTAATGACTGTGTGCTTTTCCTTTTGACAACAATGTCTTATTCATGATGATGTCTTGTACTTGAGAAGTTTATGTCTGCCCTCTAGTGGTGTCATAGGTAATGCATGAGTCCTTTCTTTTAGCTTGCCTGTAGCTATAATGCTAAATCCCATAGTATTGGAATTTATCTTGTACGATCAGTATGATTGACCTCTCATTAATGACAGTAGTTCTGAGAGGACAAATATAGGCACAGATTTTCTACAGCAAATTTTAATTTAAAACTTTGCAAAAAGACTCGAGTTGCCAATGTCAGCAGAAGAAAATAAGAGCGCTTTCAGCTTCTGAGAATATCAACACACTATTTATAAAATACGTGACAAACTGCAATATATTTCCCAGTTCCTTATAGCCCACATCACAAAAGTAGGGACATAATCTGCTTTCCACATCTGTAAAATAAGTATTTTTGCAAGCATCATAGAGAGTGAAATGGCCTGTGTTTGATACTTACTAAAAAAGCATTATCTGCTCCTTAAAGTCCGATGCAAGGCTCAAGCTCCAGATCAATAGAATTTAATTCAGAAAGAAATTTAAATAAAATTTCCAAAATGGCTGAATTTTACTACATTACCATAAAGAATGAAACAGGGTTGCTTCTGACATTTTACACTTATCACGAGTGGAGAAATCATGGGATACATTTAATGAAGTTTTTATTTAGAATAATGAAGCCTGTAATTACTGAATCAAATTGTGTCTAGCATTCACAGAACATGTTCATCTCTCTAGCACTCATCCCACATGTTTTCATGAATATTAAAACCAATTTCCTCTTCCCAGTCCTGTTTTATTTTTCCTGTGTTGTTGTCCACCTTTTCTAGGAGTAATTTGTAAAAGTTTGACACAACACTCATACCAGGGTGTACATTAACAATTCTTCAAACTTAAAACTTCAAAATCTGGAATGTGCTTCCTAACAAAGTCTCTAACTTGCAAATAGTGGGACAATGTGCAGAAACAAGAGCATAGTATTGTTTTATCTGTTCAAAAGAGCTAAATGCACCTTCTCTAAAGATCCTGAATTGTTACCCATATGTTTCCATTGGAAAAAAAGAGCTTACCATGTACCCCGGTGGAAAAGCATGATTCTTACAAATTGGAGTACTCAGATATATATATGAAATTTTAAAATATACCTTATTTTGTTTCCACACTTTAATTAAATTAGAAATAACTTTAGAAATTAGATATATGTTTCCAGTTATACTTTTACATCAATTTTAATGGAGATATTAAGCAGTGCCGTTAATGAAGTTTTATCACAAAAAGCTTCCTCAATTGCTAACCATTCTGGCTTGTCACCTAACTCCACTGAAGCAATATTTCTCTACCACACTAAAGTACTTAAATTATCTGCATTAGCTGCCTAATAATAATAATTACATTTGAATTAATACAGACTGACATGGTTTTCTCTCAGATTCCCTTGAGGAACTGTATTGTGTGTTTCTACACTGAGTCCTCTGTGCCTCTAGTATCCATACTTGGGTCATAATCAAGAATGTGTCCGGGGCTCTGGGCCCTTTCATGTCCCCTAAACTGAAGAGGGATGAAACATTCCAAACAAACTAAAATTCCAAATTAATGCAGAACTATTTGAGGACTATTTTATCCATTTATTCTAAGATATTTGTAATTAGTTCCGTTGGTATTTGCAGTCTGTGCACATAGGCCAAAATAAGTCTATTTATACATTAGTTTCAAGTTAGCTTATACAATACAGATTGCTTCAAAGCAGCTTCACAGGGATACACAGGAAAATAATGATCAATGATGCAAACAATAAGAGTTCAATAAAAAGACAGCAGTGTCATTGTTCAGCTGAGGTCAGTTCAATGTTTATTCAGTTCAATTCAATAACTGTAAAGTTCATGAATTATGAAATGAGTTAATAAATCTATAAAGCTAATCTATGAAGCAGCTCTGCAGAAAGCAGTGATGTCATCGTCCCGCTCAGTTCTCATTCAACAGCGTCAGTGCAGTCAGATCAATAATATTGCTGAATATGAAGTGCATGGAATGTCATTTTACTACCAACAAAAAAAGAGAGTTTGAATGGATCTCAAGAAACATGTGCCAGCCTTGTACAGTAAAAAAAAAAAAAAAAAAAAAAAATTCACAGCAGTTTTACAGAAAATGCATGTGTCTAAATTAAAATTTAAAATGTTATGTATGTTAAGGCAGAAACAATGAGCTCATTGAAGTAAATATTACAAGCTTTGAACATAATGATTCAAATATAGGAAATGTAGCATTGGAGTATGTTGATTCAGAGTTTGCATCATCTGAAGTCCTCGCAGGAGTTGGAGTGTCAAAGCATCTCTTCACTGGTGTTGGGGAATCTGAAGTCTTCACAAGATGCTGGATCCAAACTGGAGATGACGTACTCTCTAGTTACATTAGGATGGGCATCCCAAGATAAAACAGGAAAGCGAATGGAGAGTAACCAGCCTAGCAGATGTTCATAACATCAAGCAAAGATCATCATGTGCATTTGGTCTGATATAACTGGAGTAGAAGGATATGAGATCCATTATGTGAAGGCTTGGCTAAAGAGATGCATCTGTAATCTAGATTTAAACTGGGAGAGTGAACATTACCAGGGAGTCTATTCCAGAGTTTAGGAGCCAAATGTGAAAATGCTCTCCCTCCTTTAGTGGACTTAGATATCCTGAACTACCAGACATCCAGAGTTTTGTGAACTTGAAGAGTGTGATGGATTGTAGGGCGATAGAAGATCGGTTAAATACACAGGAGTTGAACCGTTTAGGGCCTTATAGGTCAGTAGCAATACTTTATAATTTCAGTAGACCTTAACTTAATAGCTAACCAGTGTAGAGATGATAAAATTGGTGTTATATGATCATATTGTCTTGACCTAGTAAGAACTCTAGCAGCTGCATTTTGGACTAAGTGTAGGTTGTTTATTGAGGATGCAGGACAACCAGCTAGTAATGCATTATAATCTAGTCTAGAGGTCATGAATGCATGAACTAGCCTTTCTGCATCAGAAACAGATCGCATGTTCTGGGGCTTAGCAATGCTTCTGAGGAGGAAGACATATGAAATATGATTTTCAAAAGACATGTTGCTGTGAAATATAACACCCAGGTCTTTTACTGTGGTGGAGCAATGATTTATTATGGGGTGTATAAGTGTGTTATGTATTGGTGTGTCTGCAGGTAAGATTGAGAAGGTCCGTCCGGTTCCTCCAGCGTCGCCGTGCTCTTCAGAAGGAGCTCTGCCCTCACCGCTGTCTGATCTGGGCAGCGACGACTCTGGAGGAGGACAGCGGACCAAGAACTTCATGCAGACTCTGATGGAGGACTTCGAGACACACAAAGTCAAGCGCAGAGAGAAAGCTGAGGACAGCAGTGTAAGTCTCTTAGGGTCAGCTTAGAATGGGATATTTTATGGCCTAATGAATTGTCTGTGGATTCTTCTCGCACTAAATCTCTCAGACATCCATCCGCATACCATTTACAATCAAAACGTTGAATTTCACTTTAATGGTCTGTTTGGAATTAGTGATTCCTAACTGCTAAAATACCATAGCTATGACTCGCATCATAACATAGTTTGTCTTTTTCATCTCATGCTAAGAAAGTGAGAAAAGGGACTTTCCAGCTCATTTAGAAACTGAATTCATAAAGATGTGTGCCACATGACAATCTGTCATCAAATGCCTATTGAGGACTCGCTGTTTCATATCAACCACAGTCTTTCCCCTTTTGCTTTCTCAGATATCAACAACACATTTCCTCTAAAAGCTATTATTTGGAGAACAAACAACTCAGTGCGGGTCTTTTGCAACTTGGCTGCACTGACAGTATCACATTATATTGTTATAATGCAGACTAAGTAAAAAACAATGGCTTTGGAACCACAGTAGTGGTAACAATATTGCTCTCTGGCCATTGTGAAATAAATCCATGACAATGGTGCACTTGTAAGTTTGCCAAGTAAAATAGCCAAATATTTATAAATTGGATATTTCCTCGATGCCTTACAAATTACATATAACACAATACAAATTCATGCTTATTTTAGCTTAGGGAAGGGTGTAACCAAATATTTGAGGTAGGGGTTGACCAAATATATTAAGCTTCAGAACGCGCCATTGACACAAAAAAAAATTGGTTAACCACAAATCTAAATATAGGAATACATGTGTCAATTGTATTGATTGCCCTAAATTCAGGAAACAAACACCTGTAATGGTCAATAAATGAAATATATATATATTTGTGCTCTTTGGAAAATATAAATATTATTTCAAGTGCAATCATTAGCTTTGCAATTAGCACACAATACTGAGCCAATATGATCTGTATATAGTATATAAAAAGTAAAATATATGAACATGACCAGTTTTCATATGGAAGTTGATCTACTTTCACAAGATGTTCTCTACACAATAGCAAGTGTTTGCACATTGACTAATTCTTCCTCTTTCCCTCTTGTCAGTATGTCCGCTCAGTTACATCTGAGGTACTTGTACAATGCTTGCTTCAAAGTTCATTGTGCCTTCATTTGTGTTGTTGCATGTTTTAATGTGGGGGAGTTGTAGCAGTGCCCAATACTTTGACACATATAATGTGTTTCCAAGAAATAATTGTCTTTTGTGTCGAATCATTATGTCATTCATAACATATGGATCCACATTTTGAACTTGTCAAAGTATTTGCACCTACATGATCAGTGCAGTGCCACTATCAATTCACATGAATCTCGTGTCAAAGAACTACGAACTCACAATGCCCAGTCTTCATTTGAGCATTTTACCACCTCCATTCAGAGTCCTAATATTTCAGCTCTTTGTATTGTATATTTTACATAATATTCAAGTTATTTGAGAACTTCAGATTGGACATTTAGGTTCGTTGGAATAAGACACAACGGGTGTAACACTTGGCACCAGTTTTTACTTTTGAAACAGCATGACTGTTCTCTTTTCTGCTTTATTGTTTCTGCTTTCATGCTGTGTTTGCACTTGTATTGTGTGTTGTGGTGTTTATATCTAAAGCTGTTTTGGACAGTCAGACCCATACCCAGCATGAAACTGTTTGGAACAGGTGGGGTCTATAACGGTCCATCTGATGTGGATGTTTGCACATGCGTATTGATATTTTTTGTTAAAGCACTTAACTAAATCATTGATATTGGCTTTACTCCTTTTTTTGTTCTCAGTGTAAATAATGTACCCTGCTTATCTAACACGGTATAGTATGGTAAAATAAAATCTCATATCTCCCAGCCCTTCTGCAACATACTTTACATTTTAAAGCTCAGATCACATATTTCCTAAGAAAAATCATGATTCAAGTTATAATATAAAGATAAAACTGTCACACTTTATAGGTGTCATTAACTATGTACTTATATCAACAACAACAAAAAAAATGGTGCAATGTACTTATTGTGTTGATGTATTGCAAAACACTTTTGCTGCTATAAAATTGGGATACGTGTAAGATTAAGGATAGGTTTTGTGGAGTGGGTTAAGGTGTAAGGGAAGGTCAACAGTGCAATTATAGATGTAAGTGCATGAAGGTATTTTTAAATAAAAGTACAGTGTAAAAACATGTATGTATACAAGAGCATTGTATCAAATGATACTACATAGTAGTTAAAGACACTCAATATAAAGTGGGACTGATAAAACATTATATCAGTTTATATTGATGTTATGTGTTCGCTTGTTTCGCAAGGGAAACCGGTTACACTTTATTTCGATGGTCCATGTTAGACACTCTACTGACTATAAGTAACTTTGCAACTACATTTGAACTAACTCTCAAAGTATTAGTAGACTGTTAGGTTAGGGTTAGTAGAGTAAGTTGACATGTAGTTGTAAAGTTACTTATAGTCAGTATAATGTTTGTTGAGGAGCATCACAATAAAGTGTTGGCAGATATTAAGCAGACGTTCTACTAATACTCTAATGAGAGTCAGGCCCTGTTTACGGCTGGTATTAAGATGCATTTTAGTCGATCGGATCACAAGTGGACGACGCTAAATACAGGTGTAAACGGGGTCTAAAACGTTTTAAGCTTGTCCACTTTTGACCACTTCCAGAGGTAGTTGAAAACGCATTCAACCGGATTGCTTTCGTAGTGTAAACACTCATGTGATCCAATGTGTTGAAACAGCCAGTAAAGACCGTCTTCTCTCCGCCTACTGAGCTAACGCGTGAACATTATGGGAAGAGCGCTAGCCAGACGGGACTTAAACTTTGTCGGCTGAAGACCCAAGTTTGGTGAAAGACTTACCAAGCACAATGTTCTCTCACCATTCCTGATTTCTAACACACACTCACAGCGTTCGCCTGGTCTTCGGCTGTCAGAGCAGAAACCAAATTTGCGGCTCTCCGTGTGTTTCTCTGTCGTCTCCGATGCGTTCATATGTAAATTGCGTGAGCTTATTTTGTCCATTAGATTGAAAGATCTGGATAAGCCCATACATATACCCAACCATAGACTCTCCCCTCGAAGAAATCAGGACAGAAGTGATCTAAAGTGGACAAAAGAGACGGATCAAAACACCAGGTGAATGTGTCTCACTCGTCCACTTGTGATCCGATCGACCAAAACACCCCTAAATACAGGTGAAAACAGGGCCTTAGTTGACATGTAGTTGCAAAGCTATAGTTAGTGGAATGTGTCTAAAGTGGACTATGTTACCGGGGAAACTTCTTCTTAACATGTTTTCTATTATCACTGTGCTGAATATATCATTATAACATTTGAAACAACTTTGAATAACAGCCATGTTGATGTTTATCTTCAGGTTCTGGAGGCAACGCGTGTCACTCGCAGAAAAAGTAACATGGCCCTCCGGTGGGAAGCAGGAATCTACGCCAATCAGGATGAGGCTGAGGAAGATGAGGAGGAGGAGGAAGAGGAGGAAGAGTAAAATAAACCTTCTTTCTATACCGGAAAAAAAAAACGAGAAAGAGAGAAAACAGAGGGAAAATGTGCAACGGGACAAACACAAGTATTTATTGGGAATTCACCCCACTCTGAAGATTTGTTCTTTCTGTTTCTGGAGAACAAACGGGACATAACTTTCTCTCGACAGTGAAGACCAGAGATACTATAACACTTTACATTTCCACTATACATAGCTTTTCCTTCTGTGCTGATACGTTTTAAGAAAGTGGAATGTGCAAAGACAAGTATCACATTTTTTGAGACTTTGGGATCTTTGCCATTAATGCTGCAACTTAGCTAATCAGATTAGTGTGAAGACTATATTGCATTTATACTTCCCGAACATAAAGATGTTACCGTGCAGCTAAGGACATGGGAAAATATTTTGTTATTAGTTGAAGGAGATTGGTTGAATCTGATTTCATGCTAGATTATCGACATTTCACCTTTACACAATGTGTCTTGCTGTGTCCGAAAGGGCGAAATTCTGCTATTTGGTTCCCAGTTAATTACATTTCCACATGATCTCGGTTGCAGCCTATAGACATAGGAACTCAAATCATTCTCCTAATATTGCCATATTGCTCATAGAGAACCTTTAATGAGGTGGATAAATGAAAGTAGGGCACAGACATATAACCTTGAAAGATTTGAGGTCTGTAAGAGCAAACTCTTCACCCAGACAAACATAAGAATACGTTGAAGCAGAAGTGGTAATAACTTGCAGAGGAGGTCATGGCTTTTTATAGGCAGCGGATGCATTCTCCATTGACAAAAGACAGGATATGTATGTGAAATGAAGCTTTAGGATGTTATTGCTGTTTTCAGTTGAAGACACCTGTGTTTGGCTTGAAGTTATAGCATCAGACATGGTGTGGTACAGAACATTTAATGGATGATGTAGATTTTTTTGGAAATGTTTAAGTTGTGTTGTGTGTAGGGCAGCAAAAGCAGTGCCTTTAAAGTGCCCCTGTTGTGTTATTTTAAAGTTTCCTAATCTTGTTTTGGACATCTCCTACAACAGGTTTACATGCATCAAAGGTTTAATCTTTAATTTTCTCATAATATACATTTCAGTACCAGCTCTTTTCTCACAATGTCTGCAATGGTTCGATAAAGGATTCAGTCTCTCTAAACCCCTCCTTTCTAAGAGTCTACTCTGCTCTGATTGGTCAAATGACTCAGTGTGTTGTGATTGGTCTACTCTGCTCTGATTAGTCAGATGACTCAGTGTGTTGTGATTGGTCTACTCTGCTCTGATTGGTCAGATGACTCAGTGTGTTGTGATTGGTCTACTCTGCTCTGATTGGTCAGATGACTCAGTGTGTTGTGATTGGTCTACTCTGCTCTGATTGGTCAGATGACTCAGTGTGTTGTGATTGGTCTACTCTGCTCTGATTGGTCAGATGACTCAGTCTGTTGTGATTGGTCTACTCTGCTCTGATTGGTCAGATGACCCAGTCTGTTGTGATTGGTCTACTCTGCTCTGATTGGTCAGATGACTCAGTGTGTTGTGGTCTACTCTGCTCTGATTGGTCAGATGGCCCAGTCTGTTGTGATTGGTCGACAGCTTACAGTACCTGTCGGAAACCAAACATTCATCATCATATCTGAACTACAGTGTGTGTGGGTCAAAGTAGATGTTGTTCACGTTCAGCCAATGAAGAGCATAGCCTGGCATTATGCAAATATGTTACAAACTTACATAGGGTTCGAGTAGGAAGTAAGTCTAGTTTTACTGGCGACTCGTTTCAGGCAGTTCAGAATCAGTTCTTCTTTTAGGAGACAATAACTATTTATCTGCACTTAGATCTTTGAAACTTTGCAAACCTTTTACATTCACAAACATCTATATTACACACTACATGAAAGGTAATATCTGAAAAAGCATAATGGGGCACTTTAATACAAAAATGAAGAAAAGAACAATGATATGAATGATAAAGATAGCTTAAATATGCTTCACTGTGCTTAATTGCTTAGTTAATTTTTACATTAATCATAATTTCTTTTTGGCATTTTTAAAGCCATTACCAGCCAGAATTGTTAACACAATACCATTATTTAACACAGTTAAAAAATATATTGATACAAATGTACAAATTGATGTCTGAAATGTTGGAATGAAATTATTTTTTGTTTATTCTTTTCTTTCGTTGTTTTTAAAAACGTTTGGCAATATAAAGGATGTGAGGTGCAAGAACAAGCATCGCTGACATCAGTGACGGACACGCAGCGTGAAGGAAACAAAGAGGACTAAAACATGGACAATTACTCTTCTAGATTTAATCCTCGACTTCTATTTTTTGCCTTCGGCCTGATGTATTTATCAAGCCATAAATGAAGACAATCCCACATGCATCATTCAACAACGTGGCTTGGATGTTTTGTATACTCCACATATAATATATAGTATTACAAAGAAAAAAGTATTTAATGGACTGCTGTCCTTTAATGAGTACATGAAGTATTTGTAGTCTCTGGTTTAGAGTGGTATATATTGCATAGTTTCTACAAACAAACTAGAAACTCTATAAGAGTTATGCATTATTATAATGTGTGGGTGTCATATAAAGTTACACCTATTCAGAATTATAAATGTTTCTGCAGAAGGTGCATCAATTTTATTTAATGGATGAAAACAGATGTTTGTGGATCTCTGGATACTGACTTTCTTAGGTGTCCGTTTGTTTTGCTGATTTAATGTGAGGTTGTGTGAAGACCATCAGTTTTACTCCGAGCAGGATGTTGGGTTTTTACTTGGATTCTTTGATATGAGATGATTATTGTTGGTGAACAAATCATTTGAATTTTATAAGGGGGAAATATTTTTATTTGAGCAGTGAGATATATGCAGTGTTCCTATAAATGGAAAATAGTTTTGGAAAAAATGACTGGTGTTTAGTACTATTACTGCACATTTATTCATATATACTGTGTTGTGTGTATTTGAGGGCCAAGTATGCCATATGATATTATATGCATTTTCAGAGGTTTTCGTTAGTTTGTTTAGGTGCTGTAGGTGACATTTCTAGCACAGAGTAGTTCATGTATTGACCGTGATGCTGACAGGTTTTGCATCACGAAATGTGCAGCATTCAAATGAAATGTAAAGCCAGCTTTAGTTCACTAAAGATGGCATGCTTTTGTACTATAATGTATGAGAAACGGACAAAAATGGTTGTTTTACCTCATGAAGTTAAGTTATAAGAAACAAGCCAATGTTCAAATCTGTAATATAACAGGATTCCTACGGCATAGGATGGTGGCCAAAATTGCTTTCAATGTACAATACCAGAGGAAAAAAGGAACCATTGGAAATTGAGCAATGTTGCAGTTGATGGTGTGTAAAGCATCAGCCTTTGAGGACATCTGGGGAAAGCATTGTGATCATACTGGCGCAATTTCGATAGAAATTGTCGAATGTTTATTGTCAATGGTGTAGTGATATATAAAGCATAGCTCACACAGAAATCACTTTCAAACTAAGCACATTTCTGTTGGTAAATGCTGTGAATTCGTAACCAGTTTTAACCCGTTGCAAATTCTTGATTGTGTAAATTCTCATTGAAATGACTGGATTTAATCCACAGCTTTGCCTTTGTTCAGCGAGATATCCATCCCGATCTTACGGGGAAACATAACTTTTCATGGGGTGGGGATTTCGTGTGAATTTGTACGTTTTGAATCGTCAAAACAATGTAGGATTTTTAAAGGAAACTCATTATGAAGGACCAGCCCTAACCCCGCCCCTAAACTTAACCGTCATTGGGGTTTAAATATCGTACGAATTAGCCACCAATTACATAAATTAGTTATGAATTTCTGAAATTGTGTCATGTCTGATATAACATTTGAATAGGAATAGATATAAGCTTGTTTCAGTTACCGAATAATAAAGTAGTGACTTTTTATTCTCAGATTTGTGAGAATGATTCGCTATTGCCTGAAAAATTGTCAGAATTGTGCGTTTTTTTCCTCAGAATTGTGACTTTATATCTCGCAGTTTGGACTTTATAACTCATAATTGTGACTTTATATCTCGCAGTTTGGACTTTATGACTCATAATTGTGAGTTTATATCACAATTCTGGGGGAAAACGTCAGAATTGCAATATATAAATGTGTAATTGTGAGGAAAAAAATGCCAGAATTGACTTTTTCTCAGAATTGGGATTATTTCTCAGAATTGTAACTTTATAGCTCAGTTCAGATTTTTTTCTCAGAATTGTGAGATAGCCTATAAACCCGCAATTGCGAGTTATAACGTCTGAAATACCATATAGCCTATAGGCCTACTGAGAAGAAAAAAATCACAATTGCGAAATTGTGAGTAAAAAATTTGGAATTGTGAGATCAAATATTACCGCAATTAGCCTACTTTTTTTCTTGTGTTGCAAAACTAGGACGAAAAATTTCCACATGCAGATGTTATTCGTTTTTAAGTTATGCTAATTCACTGTATTGAGCAACAGAAACTTCTGTGTGAGCGGGTGCTTTATGCATTGCTGCACTATTGACGATAGACCGTTCAGCTCATGAATTATTATTTTTTTTATCGCTAATGTGACCGCAAATGTGATCAACTACACATATATGCCTTCTTTAGATTTCTAGTCAAGCGTTTGCCAGTGTCCGTGTGCATGAAAATTACTGCGTCTGTTGCAGTAGATTTTTGGTTTCATTGTCTCAGTTTCACAAAATACAATCTGTTCTTTAAAAAAAAAACTTGCCTTCAATGAAATCACAAGTATTGCTTTTTTCCCACAGTTTGAACCAAGTAAACAGTGTTTTTTAAAATGTACTTTTGAAGTAACACCAAAAATATGTTTGCTCTTGTTGTTTAAATAGTAAGCCTAGTTATTATTACAAATCCATTTGCAATTGCTTTCTTAAAAGGTTTAATTAGTGTTCTAGTTCCCTTCGGGAGAAACCAGGGAATATTGATGCAGTGTGATAATGCAATCATGCTTTCAAAACCCCTCTTTTGACATGTTAACCACTTATTGTATGTTAATATTCTGCTTATATTGTTTTATAGTAATTGTAAGTCTCACTCTTACACACATATATAATTATTTTCTCATTAAAAAGAAAATGTGTAAAACGTCTCTATTCTTTCCTTGACTCCATCAAAATGTATCAAAATCTGTGTAAATGTATAGCATAAGAATTTAAGATGTAACCATTCAAATTCGATTATGAGATTCATAAAGAGTAGGTGATTTCTGTTGGATTTTTAGTGAGAATTAAAAATGAGTGAGAATGGCCCTCATTTATGATTCTTGCGTAGAAACGGGCGTATATGTGGGCGTAAGATTATGCTTACACTCCTCTCACCGCCTGATATATGGAGCTTTGCGTACCTTTGAAATCCAGGTGTACGCAATACCTGCCCTTGATCAATGGCGCGGCTGAAAACGATCGTCATTAGAATAACACGCCCCTATATATTCAAGTCTCCGCCTCCCCCACGCCCTCATTTTACGCCATGGACACACGGAAGACGGCAAAGAATAGAAACTTCTCCGAAGTGGAGCAGAAATGACCTATCACAATGCATTTTTTTACAGCACGTGTTTTGAAACAATTAGCATTTAATTTCGTATCACGTCACTTGTATTGGGGTGTACAATAGTGATGATGATGTGATGTGGAGTACCATTCATTCACATTAATAAGTGCATGACAATTTGTAATATTCTTATCATTATGATTTTTATTATTAATGACGCTTATTGTTATTTAGAAAAAGAATGTCATTTTTATTATTTTGCTAGTCTGAATTATTTTTTGGTCATTTAAAGCCTTTCATTACTGAACCCAGTCCGTGCGCACCTGCCGGACCTGACCCTGAAACGTCAGGTAAAGCGCACAGGCTCGCAACTGAAGGAATACATATGCCTGGAAAAGTCACACAAATTTAACATTGAAGTCCATGTTGCACAAAAATAAACACTGAAGTTTATAATTACTATGTTGTTGTTGTTTTTTTACAGTGGGTTATAATATATTATATCTTTTAGTTTGTCAGTGCGTTTTGTGGTGTTAGGAATTGTTTTACTGCGCATTTCCGCACTTACTCAAAACGTGCGTACATGTAAACCACCTCCTGATTTGAGAGTGCCGTACGCCAACGTCCATATTGATAAATCTAAAGTCACCGTGGTTTTGGGTGTACGCTGGAAATTTGGTGTACGCACTTTTGATAAATGAGGGCCAATGTGAGTATATGGCATTTGCCAGACTACACTCATGAGTGCCGCATTTTATATTTTCACACTTTAAATCGGCTCTATATAGGCTACCTATAAAAGCAGTATGTACTGGTGGGTTTTAAAAGTAAAAAACTTAAAATTTCAATTTCAGTTTGTTCCTCACACACAAAACTAGTGTATGACTTCAAAAGACGTCTACACATAAGTGTCATGGACTATAATGGAGATTTTATGTTGCATTTTGTCCAACTTTAAGCTTAGCTTTTAAAAAAAGAGCAGCACCAACATTCTTCTGAATAATAGCCAATAGTGTAATTATCACTATTATTAAATTATTATTAATATTATTATTATTACTACGAGGAGGGCTATCTCTTTAAGAAAAAAAATCCTAAATATAGCTGAGAGCAGCGATTGCGGGCCCAAGCCGGTGGCAACGCCACCCCGGTGCCTTTACCTAAAGGCACCTGGTTGGCGGTGCCGCCAGCTTTGGCCCTTCATCGCTGCTCGCAGCTATATATATATATATATATATATATATAAACAAGCCGCCAACTCGGTGCCTTTAGGGTTATTGTGCACGACGTGCAAAAACCCCGCTTTTACTGTTGAAAAGAAGTGTGCTGTAGAGCTCGCATCAGTGTGGGCTCTGCAAAAGTGCACATCGAGGGCACATATCAACCACAAAGTATGCGTGAGCAACCTTCTGAAACCTAAAATGAAAAATGAGACAGCCTATGGTCTCATGGATTTAACAGACTCATGAAATAAGTACACAAGACCGAAAATTCATGAAGTGTGCCATTTGGGACAGGGCCTATGATCGTGAACCACAATAGCCACATATATGAGATCATTTAAATTTAGAATAATTTTTAGGTCAATATGTTTTGCAGCACTTAAATGTGTAAATCCAGAAGCCCAGTATTTATCTGGAGGTCTTTGTCCTTTGCCTGTCAACCTGGTTTGTCTCTGTCTTTTCTGTTCTGCCCTGTTTGCCATTGTTCTCCCTGCCTGTCTTGACCATTCTTAATAAAAAGCTGCAAATGGATTCCCCTGGCCTGACCCTGCCTCGATACAACACACATGCTGCATCTGCTCGCTATCTGCCGAACGGCTCTGGTAGTTCCGCTTCAGCACTGATGATGTTGTAGGAATAGTGCGCTGTGGTTGGTCTGGATGATTCGGGAATATTTATTTTATACAGAAATAAGTTATTTATAATTCAGATGATATAAATATATATATATATATATATATATATATATATATATATATATATATATATATATATATATATATATATATATAAAGACACAGAGAATATTACTTGCCTTACCTGATTAGAACAATGAAAAAATAAATTAAACAAAAAAAAAATAACTAGGGAATCACTAAACCGAGAGAATTATTCTGATTTGATGATACACTCAAAATATTACAAAAGCAATCCTTTAAATTTAATGATATTCAGAACAGAACAAGAATTTAAAAAAAAACTATAAACAAGAAGTAACCGAAATAATATAAAGCGAAAGTGAAAGTAAGTTGTGTTGGGCTCACGTAACTCTCTCATTAGAATCAAACTGTATCAACATTTGTGATGTATTTGGATGCTAAACTATTCTTTATTATAGGCTTTGTACTTCACTCACGTCCCAATATGTGTGTGTGTGTGTGTGTGTGTGTGTGTGTGTGTGTGTGTGTGTGTGTGTGTGTGTGTGTGTGTGTGTGTGTGTGTGTGTGTGTGTGTGTGTGTGAAAGAGAGAGAGAGAGAGAGAGAGAGAGAGAGAGGCGCGGGCGCGATCGAACTGTGTGTGTGTGTGTGTGTGTGTGTGTGTGTGTGTGTGTGTGTGTGTGTGTGTGTGTGTGTGTGCGTAATACATGTAATAAATAAATAAAAGTGCGTATAAATACAATTTTGGACACGAGAGGGCAGTATGGCCCTATGTATGAATTTGTGTTTAAACTATCACCTGAAGAGCCCCCCCCCCTCCCCCTCCTCACACAGACACACACACACACACACACATGTACAGAATGGCAGGGTGCATTCTCTCTGTCAGAGAGAGGGAGAGAAAATTCCCAGAAACCACATTCAAGCCACAATATCTGACTTTCTGTGTGTCGGAGCTAATGACTGTAAATTAGAAAGTTGTTCGGCTTGACGAGAACAATATACACGCCAAGTTTTGTAACTGTAGGTAAAATTATCTAAGTTATAACACACTTTATGTGTCCTTTTTTAGTCATAAATTCATTTCCTCGCAACGGCCAAACCGTTTGAGATATCAAAAATCCGTCTACAATTTAGCATCCTCAATGTCTTGACTTCATGCTGACCGAGTTTCGTGGTGTTTGGATAAATATCAATATATAATTTATCAAAAATAAAAGCATGCATTTTCCAAACAACCCATAATAGCTGACTTCCTGTTGAGCTGACGTAAAACTTAGAGCACGAAAGTTGTTCGGCACGATGAGATCTATATGTACCGAGTTTCATATTATTACATGCAAGCATGTTTGATTTATGGACCAAATTTTCAGACCAAGTTTATGGACCAAGGTAATTTAATTAATAAACTAATTATATAAAACTATTGTCAATGCACTACAATTAAACTTGTTATATGCCTTTACTTTATTTAAAAAAGGCTTAAGACATTTATTTTCTTTTTTAATGCAGGCCAAACCACACAGCAGTGAAATGGTTAATCTAGCCCCCCTCCCCCTACACACACACACAGGGACAGACACAGAGACGTAGGGTCAGAGAGAAATGACCACATTCAAACCAAAATATCTGACTTTCTGTTCGTCCGAGCTAATGACTGTAAATTAGAAAGTTATCCGGCTTGAGGAGTACAATATACGTACTGAGTTTTG
This sequence comes from Meda fulgida, assembly GCA_030578275.1. Classification (NCBI taxonomy): domain Eukaryota; kingdom Metazoa; phylum Chordata; class Actinopteri; order Cypriniformes; family Leuciscidae; genus Meda; species Meda fulgida. Next base: position 2,506,937 of record CM060625.1, on the reverse strand, counting down.
TTACTGCAGATAAAACTAAAACTTTGTCAAAAGGTGGCGCTACTGAGCCCCGGCACCACGCCCGTTTCTGAAACTTTGAATATGTCTACTGGCTAATAAATGTGATATGTCTGTCGAGTTTCATGCAATTTCAAGCATGCTAAGAGTCTCAAAAGCATCAAACAAGAATATTAAAGTTTGATTTGTTGCCACAGCAACAGTATCTAAGATATCAATAATCCTTTCACAGGCCTACATCTGGCGTGTGTTTACATTATACACATAAAGTTTAAAGCAAATCGGGTAAAAATTAGAGGGTGATTTCAAAGCATTTTGAAAGTGACACACTTCCTGCTGCCAGTTGGTGGCGCTATAACTTTGACTCACAATAGTCACATCCATGTGATCGGCCTCTTACAACGAACACACTGCTGAAGGTTTATCAAGATCAGTTAATGTATGTTGAAGTTATAACACTTTCTGTTTCACGTTTCTCGCCATAATTTCTTTTCCTCGCACGGCCAAACCGTTCGAGATATCAAAAATCCCCTGGTAATTTTTCATCCTCAATATCTTGACTTCAGGCTGACCGAGTTTCGTGGCATCTCGATCAATTCTCTAGGAGGAGTACTTTAAATTCCATTGCATGCGTTTTCCAAACAACCCTAAATAGCCGACTTCCTGTTGGGCTGGCGTGAAACTTAGAGCACGAAAGTTGTTCGCCCCGACGAGATCTATAAGTATACCGAGTTTCATATTATTACATGCAAGCGTGTTTGATATATGGACATGTGTTCGAATCCCGTTCCAGGGGGCGCTGTCGAGCCCCCCTGCCACGCCCGGGTACCATCTTCAGCCCGGCTCTGTTCTGACCCGTGTGCAAAGTTTCAAGAGTTTTCGAGCACGTTAAGGGCCCCAGCGAGATGCATGCCGGTTAGAAATGTGTCTGAGAGCGGTCCGCCTTGCTCTGATGTCATGCTGACGTGTGTCAAAAAACTCTCGCGACCGTAAGGCGCACGTGTCGGATTCTGCAGTCGCGCGCAGTTGCTCTCCACCATGATGGGAAACGACTTGCTGACGGGCGTGACGGCACAGCTTAATGCTCATTGGTTTAAACAACCGTGATGTATTGTTCTCTTTTAAAATGTTTGATTTTAAAACTCTGATACCATGTTTTATGTGTATAAATTATGTGTGGATATCCCCAAACTCTCTAACAGTGCGATCTTTGTGATGTCATTTTTTTTAAAATTAAAAATAAAAACACATATCTGTATTAAAGAAAAATGATTCATAAACATGTAGGCCTATTTAAAATGGAATTAAATAAGTACTTTGGGTGTCTTGTTCATTATATTTATTTTCATATTCAAACAACAAAACATATGCATCCAGTTTATTAGCAACACCGTGCACGAGTGTGAATCCCGTGAATCCCGCGATATCCGCCTTTGATCTCACAGGTGTCAGATCCACTGCGAGAAGAGCGATCTGTCCGGCTTGCCTGCGCTTTTTTCACTCCTCTCACTGCAGCCGCTACTCTCGACTACATTTCAGGCGAGGCAAGGCGCATCTCAAACAAGCCTCTTGTTTGACTGGTTCACAAAAATGCGTCTCTATAGCACGCATTGTGTTTATCGTGCAATTAATACGCCAAAATGATTTTTTTGCGTGCATATGATACGCAGTTTTCACGTGCATATGATAAGCACTTTATTGTGTGTAATACAAACGCACCACCGTGACCCCACACCACTAATCCTACCCAAGCGTATAGGGCTAATACATACCCCGCACGACTACTAAACCTATACCCATGAGTCTCTTAAGCACGTAAAAACTCATTTTGGCGTATACATTGCACAATAAACACAATACGTGCTATAGAGACGCATTTAAACAGGTATTGCATCATTTGGTGATGCAATGGTGATTTATCTTTCTACAAATCTTCTCCTTTTTCTCCTTTTTTACTTTTTAAGAAGCAAATATAAGCAGGCTAACGTTATAGCTGTAAAACAAATCTTTAAGTCCTCATTAATTAGACAGTAAAGTTTGTTATTGTGTGGTTGAAACATGACTAACCCCTGAAAGTATTCCAGTGTGCAACTTCCCTGTAGCAGAATGACGCGATGAGCTTCACCCAGAGAGTTTGAGCTCTTGTGTCGCCTCGGATCCAACACGTTTTTGTTAGTTTTTATTATTTTCATCCACTTAAGGATGTCCTTTCGTAAATACATCACGCCTCTAGTATTCTGTGCCCAGGTGGCCAGCTCGTTTTTTGACACCGCTCTCCAAATGGTCGTTAAAGAGCGATGCGCAAACATCACGGACCGGGACAGCGAGCAGAAAGCGATTACCAACTTCAACATGACCTTTAATATGCTACTCAAGTTCATGCCGATCGTGCCAGCGATCATTCTGGCAAAGGTTGGAGACAAAGGTTACAGGAAAGTGCCAATAGCTGTTGCTCTGTTGGGTTACTTCGTGTCCAGGAGTTTGCTCCTGTTGGACATCGCGCTGGGATGGCCTCTCCAGGTGTTGTACGCGGTGCCGGTGATCCACGGGCTGTGCGGCGGGTTCGCGTCCTACTGGGCCGGGGTGATGGCGCTGGTGTCGGTGAGCTCTGGGGAGGAGGACCGGTCCGTGCGCATCATGAGGACCGAGCTGGTGAACGGGGTCGCAGGGTTCATTGGCAGTCTGGCTTCTGGTCACTTATTTGACCTATATATTGTAGATCTCAAACAAGGAGTTATTTTATCTGGTTTGAGTGTGCTGCTGTATTTAATCTGCCTGCTCTATGCGATATTTATCCTGCGGGTCGATCATGCCTCAGAAAGCCGACGGGAAAGTTTGGGGATCTTAAACCAGGAAGCCCGTGATACAATAAAGATCGCCTTGCTGTTCGCCAGTGGGATCTTGTATGACATCGCAGTGGCGGGAGGGATGGAGATGTTGGCCGCGTATGTGCTGAAAGACCCGCTGAACTGGGGCGCGACTGAGGTGGGCTATGGGAACGCGGCGGGATCCCTTCTCTTCATCACCAGCTTTGTGGGTGTGAAGATGTTCACAAGATGCTCTGTTAAAGATGAAAGCATGGTCATGATCGGGATGGTGTCTTTCGCAGTTGGGATTTATTTCATGGCATTTGTGACCACAACTCCAATGTATTTTTTGGGTAAGTTACAGCCTAACATCTACTTGACGCTAGGCCTATTGAGCTTCAAGGTACACTGTAAAAAAAGTGTTCAGTTGACTTAATTAATAGTTTTAAGGCAACGGGTTTACCTTCTAATTTTTAACCTTGTATACTAATTGTTGAGTCTCTTATTATAGAGTAAATTTCTAAAGTTAGAGTATTATTACAGCACATTATCAAAAGCACTTTTAAACTGGAATCCAATAACAATTCCTCAAAGGAAGAATTTACATGGAGACTGCCATTAAGTGTAAAATTGCTAAAACCAGGAAGTCTCTATAAATAGTTTTATTGCAGTGACTTGGTATTGTCCTCTTATCTGAGGTTTTGTTCTTGTCTTCTTAGCTCGCTCTGTCACTCTGTTCGCTCTGATTCCAATGCCCACCATTCGCTCACTGCTCTCCAAACAGGTCAAGGGAAGCTCATATGGTAGGTCTCCGTTCTTCATTCTGTTAGTAAGAGTTGTGTGTCTGCATATCTGCTGCCAAAGACAGACTTTATGGAAAACCAAACTTTTCTAAGATGTAAACTTAGACCTCAATGTACCCTTGTCACATTTCAAATGTTTCTTCATGTAGCTGTGCTGTGAAGCACGTCTGATCTGATGTGTTCAGAAAATAAAGTGAAAACAAAACGGCCAAAAACAGAGAAGTGAAACTGTGTCACTGTGTCCACATGTGGAGGCCATAAGAAGTAATTCTTCCTTGTGGTAACAATAAGTAGCTTTACAGTCAATGTTTATTTCTGTCCTGGTTGTTTTCTGGTGGTCGTTGAGATGTTGTGTCGAGCGTTCTGACTGTCCCAGCTGGTGTTAGTATTGTCATTGATTACAGTTGTACACACAATTGATAGTTTGAGGTGAGTAAGCTGGCTGAGGAGACAAGGAGTTGAGCTAGAGTTTGATATAGATCAGTACAGTCGGGGGCCAAGCACCGAACCCTGAGGCACTCCAGTGGTGAGCTATAGGGATAATGATGATTTACTCAAAGCACTTGAAACACCACAGGCTACAGATAAAAGGCATGGTGTAAATGCAATGAAAAGCTCAGCCCAAACATGTATGACACCTTTGACTAAACTTTGGTTTGGAAATCCACAGCTTAGTGAAACATGTCTTTGGTAATTTTCACGAAGAGTTGCTTTTCATCCCTCAGGCATAACCTTTGTCATGCTCCAGTTGTCCTTCAAACTTGCAAGCTTGGTCACCACACCCATCTACACTAAGATCTATCAGGCCACACTTGACACCTTCCCAGGGTTTGTCTTCATGCTGTCCAGCATCTTTACTGTTCTTTCTATGATACCCATTAGGTAAGCTTTTTTGTCAACCTTTGATATAACATTTAATTCATCATTCAATTCTGATTATAGTTCGGAGAATAGTAAACATTTCTATTTTTTTTATACCAAGTATTGTAGGATGTCGCTCTGCAAGACATAATGGATATGAGAGAATTCAAGGGAACTGACAGCATTCAGGCCCGTCAAAGGAGAGACTAGTCTCTCTCAGAAAGGGACAAGAATTTGAACAGAAAATATCTGCTTTTTTATCTTTCAGATTGAATAGATAATTTAATAGATAACATTATCTGCTGGAATAGATAATGCTACTTTGTTGCACTGTGGTCATACTTTGCATTTGTGGAAATGCAATCTGTTTAGCGTCATGTAGAACACGACTAATAATGCTGACAATAGTTAGATTTTAGATATTTCAGAAACACTGAAGTGACCAACTTTAGTTACCTACATTAGTTAACATGAACATGAGTTAACAAACATTTCTAAAGTTAATTTATCTTATTTAATGTTAATTCAACATTTACTAAATTATTAAAATCAAGAGTTTTATCTGTAAACATTTAATGGACCTAACACAAACTAACAATGAACACCTGTATTTTTATTACCGTAACCAACATTAACAAAGATGAATAAATACTGTAACATATGCGCACATACTCCTTGTTAGTTAATGAAGTTATAAATACTTACCAATATTTCTGTACTGCATCGTCCATTTAAAATGGATTACATTTGATCATATTTGTATTGAACAGTTTTAGCAATAAATCGTTTTTTATGTATTTCTGTGTATGATGTATGGATCTTATTAAATATATGCACTGTTTTACACAAAATGTCTGATGAGTATATTATGAATCATCATTCTTTAATAGTAGTTCACATAGTTTGTAGTTCTGCTTGTGCAAAGGCACAAAAACACATTAAAGGAAAATATATATCTTAGTATATTTGTTTAATTATTTTTATCACAAATGTCCAATATTAAAAATCCTTTGAGGTAAAGGGTAACAGGACTGGTCCGTAAGTAAACATAAGACACTTCATGCTACACATGATTTATATTTAAAAAAAAACAAAAAAAAAAAAAAAACATTAAGCATGTAACATGACAGATTAATGGACCACAATTATTGCAGATTCTGCAGACAATCAGTTAAACGTCATATAATCACTCTACGTTTAACCTGTTCTTGTGTAAACTGAATTTAATCATTTCCAGTATTAACAATATTTTACATCAAAATGTACAACATGCATTAAAGCAACAAAAAATCCAATAGCTGCCTTTATAACAAAATGTATTAAATTGAAAAATCAATTCAACAACTTAAGTAATAGAGCCAAAAGTATAAGGCTGAGTGGATGATGCGTGAAGCTTCAGGCCGTGTCTGCAAATGATATCAACTACTAGACCACAAAAAACAACACAGACATGTAGAAGAGCCTACGCTGCCAGACAGAACATCTGTATTCTATCTGGAGAAAGAGAAGTTCAATAAAACAAGGCAATGAGAAGAGCTGGTAACAGTTACGGCATCTCCCAGCAGGTTTAAGAACTGTGCTGACCCCACGGTCGAACTCCTTCAGACCGCTCAATGCTACATTACAGATTTCCCCCCCAAAATTACAAACTGTGAGAAATGACCAAGTTCAGTGATGTCCTGACTCTGTTCATGAAGTTTAATTTAAAGGGTTAGTTCACCAACAAATGGAAATGTAGTCATGGTTTACTCAGCCACGCGTCGTTCCAGACCCCTTTTGAATGAAACCGAGAGATTGTGGTCACTCCATTGACAGTCTATGCAACTACCACTTTAACGCTTGAAAAAGTTCATAAAGAGATCTAAAATGAATCCATAAGTGTTTTATTAAGCGTGACTTGACCACTTTATATTATTATAACAGATTTAATTTAGGCTTTTATTTTCATTTTTGCGTGAACTAACCTTTAAAGTAAACTACCTCACAAACAGGACAAGGACAGGAGAACTTTAATACACATCATGTATAATTTTACAAATGTATGCGATTCATTCTATGATAGCGGTGAATCACACAAAATTTCTGGTCATTAAAGACAGAGAAAATGCCAAAATGATGCTTTCAATATATTTGATCAAATGCAGCTTTTCATTCTTCAAAAATAATTTACTGACCACAAACTTTTCAGCAGTAGTGAAATACTCATCTGCACCGCATAACCATATTAAAAAAAGAACTTAATCGCTGTTTTGCCTTTAACCATTCCATTTGATGTAACAGCTGCAAAACACATTTGCCATAATGCATTTACAAAAAGCGTTGTATTTCCGAGTGTGTGTATATTATTGAAGATCAAACACTCTCCATTATTATTCCATAGATTCAGAAGAAATGTCCCACGTTACATTAGCAATGTCTCAAAGCTCACATCAGACTAACCCAACCGCATACACTGCCCCATTAAGACAAATACAAATCATTATGACACACACGTTATCATAAATATTTAATGAGGTCAAGTATGGCTGGGAAAACGTCCTTCATTTCAACGCAACGACCGCATCTATAGTGTAACGAGGGAACTGGCGATTCAGGCGAGTGTTTTGTGCTCCAAATATTCTTCTAAAAGAAAGATGAAGCTTCAAAAGAGATATCAAACTACAGATCCACATCTTTGGCAAGAGGAATGTTGGCAAACCTTTCCGCGGACTCTTCCTGAACGACAAAACAAACACTGCCGTCTCTGTTCCCTTGGACGGACGGCATCAAAAGACAAAGCATTTACAAAATCATCACTGGCAAACATTTCACTAAAAACTACAAATCTGTTGGTGTCACCAAAAATCCTCCTGCTGTGACGTTTCCCAGAGCCGCGCTTCTGCAGTTCTAGCCTGAGCATGAGAAGACGAGCCACAGATTCTCCTACCCAAAAAGAGAGGGTGAACGAGAGAGAGAGAGAGAGAGAGTGTGAGAATAAGAGTGAGAGAGAGAGTGAGAGAGTGTGAGAGAGAGTGAGAGAGTGTGAGAGAGAGTGAGAGAGTAAGAGAGAGTGAGAGAGAGTGTGAGAGAGTAAGAGAGAGTGAGAGAGAGTAAGAGAGAGTGAGAGAGAGTGTGAGAGAGAGTGTGAGAGAGAGTGTGAGAGAGAGTGTGAGAGAGAGTGTGAGAGAGAGTGTGAGAGAGAGTGTGAGAGAGAGTGTGAGAGAGAGTGTGAGAGAGAGTGTGAGAGAGAGTGAGTAAGAGAGAGTGAGAGAGAGAGTGAGAGAGAGAGTGAGAGAGAGTGTGAGAGAGAGTGTGAGAGAGAGTGTGAGAGAGAGTGTGAGAGAGAGTGTGAGAGAGAGAGTGTGAGAGAGAGAGTGTGAGAGAGAGAGTGTGAGAGAGAGAGTGTGAGAGAGAGAGTGTGAGAGAGAGAGTGTGAGAGAGAGAGTGTGTGAGAGAGAGTGTGTGAGAGAGAGTGTGAGAGAGTGAGAGAGAGAGAGTGTGAGAGAGTGAGAGAGAGAGAGTGTGAGAGAGAGAGTGTGAGAGAGAGAGTGTGAGAGAGAGAGTGAGAGAGAGAGTGTGAGAGAGAGAGTGTGAGAGAGAGTGTGAGAGAGAGTGTGAGAGAGTGAGAGAGTGTGAGAGAGAGTGTGAGAGAGAGAGTGTGAGAGAGAGTGTGAGAGAGTGTGAGAGAGTGTGAGAGAGAGAGTGTGAGAGAGTGAGAGAGAGAGTGAGAGTGAGTGAGTGAGAGAGAGTGAGAGAGTGAGTGAGTGAGACAGAGTGAGTGAGAGTGAGTGAGAGTGTGTGAGAGAGAGAGTGAGTGAGTGTGTGAGAGAGTGAGAGAGAGTGAGAGAGAGTGTGAGAGAGAGTGAGAGAGTGTGAGAGAGAGAGAGTGAGTGAGAGAGAAAGAGTGTGAGAGAGAGAGAGAGAGAGTGTGTGTGGGTTGGGTGGGCTTTCACAAACAGAGACACTTTACAAAAAAAAAAGTGAGTCTGGATGCTGGTCCAGTCCAGTAGTGTTCCATGTAACCCTTTGAGCGGGTCGTGACCTCTGACCCTCAGCGGGGGCCGAAACACATGCTCAGTTCGTTTCGCCTCTCGCCTCCTGCTTGTCCTGTAACGAGGGAATAAGGGACTCCCATGCTGCAAGGCACTGTGGGGCAGAAACAACAGCAGGACGTCAAGGCCAAACAGTTTCTTCTCAAACATCCGTTTCGACCAGACACAGACACACACGCACACACGCACACACACTTCTGGTGTAGATTCCCTAAACAATCTCTCTCATATGGAAACGTGTTGCAGGAGTGACACTTCAATAAACCTAGAGAATCTAGAGAAACCCATTATTTTATATCTCAATTCAGCACACTACTGCTAAAATCTTGACTATAAAAAAAAATTATTTCATCCAAAAATATATTACCATAATGCAACTCTCATTACCATAATGGTAATGCTCGCCGCTTGTATTACTTCAACTGGCAATATTTCAAATTATATTTACATTTTAGTATAGCTTTATTTCACTCAACAAAAACGATTTTCCGATATTTGTTGTTTTAACCATAGTAACACTGATTGTCAATGCAAATTAAAGTCTTTAAATAGGTCTTTAAAAACGCAAAAAAAAACTTTTCTTTTGATTTTTTTATGCCTTGAGAGTTTATAAAACATGATCAGTACTGAAAAACTCCTGGATAAATCAACATAAATAAAATAATTAAATAAATAATTAAAAATAAGGGATGCAACGAAATGAACATTCTTGGCCAAAACCAAAAATCAGGATGCATTTGCCCGAAAACAGAAAATGCTTTTAAAAATGATTTATATCTTATTTTAAATTAGCTTCTTTTTTTATAATTGTATTAATATTTAAAAAAAAAAAAAAAAAAAAACGAAATTAAATCAATTTAAATTATAATGAATTTGACATAAAAACCACAAAAAAAACCCACAATTTTATTGAAAGTAAATTGGACAGAAAATATATAAATATTAAAATATCAATATTTTATTCTTTATTTAGTTCTATATAACAGAATCAGATTTATTTTTTGACCAATTATCCAAATAATATATAATCCTACAAAGCTATTATTATCAGAGCACGTGAGCAGATCAGTGAACGAGATGGTAGAGTCATTTTCATCGGCCGAAATAGCGGTTCATCCGAAGTAAGTATTCATTAAGTAAACAAGGATATTGCGGTATTAATGGTTAGCCGTGTGTGTGGCGTTAGCAGGGGCGACTGTCATTGTCCCCTCACAATGACAGTAAACTAACTATTACATTATGAGTCACGTTACATTTTCAGTTAAAAATGGCGAAATTAGACAAAAGTTTATTAGTTTGCCTGATTATTTTTGTCATTCGTTTAACATTTATGGCCTAAAAAAAAAGTAAAATATGAAATGTTTAGTTTAGCTACTAAGCCCCCCTAAAGAGGGCCTAGTGACGCCTCTGGGCATTAGGAATTTTGCGGCGCTGTGTCAGTGGCAAACAGCCGGACTGAAGAGTTCCTGTTCAAGCTCTTCACACATTGGCTGGGCAATTTCAGTCTAAGTGCTCGACATACCATTTATAAACTTAAATCAACTTTAAATCAAGCAGAACCCATTTACTTCCTTCAAACACATTTACGGCCTTAATGTACAAAAATTATCAATACACATTAATCCAGAGTAAATACTTTTGTCTTAGCAGGTCATATTTTGTTCTTTCATCAAAATATAATAACTCTGAAGTGACGTATACAAATTTTCACCTTCAACCACGTGTTATTTAGAAGCCAGTTATTTTATTTTAAGGTGTCATTGTTACACTGTAATTATACATTTAAGTACAGAGTAATAATAATTAACTACATGTACTTACTAAAGGGTTATGTTTAGGATTAGTGATTGGTTTAAGGTTAGTTCCATGCAATTGTGCATACTTTCATTTGAAAGTCTCGTGTCTAGCATCTGTAAAACGGCATTTTTCCATCTTGAAAATATATCTAAATTACGACATATGCTCTCATTAATAAATGCGGAACAATTAGTTCATGCTTTCATGACATCAAGACTAGATTATTGTAATGCTCTACTGGGTGGTTGCCCTGCACGCTTAATAAACAAACTACAGCTGGTCCAAAACGCTGTAGTTCGAGTTCTTACTAGAACCAGGAAGTATGACCATATTAGCCCCGTTCTGTCAACACTGCATTGGCTGCCTATTAAACATCGTATACATTTTAAAATATTGCTGATTACTTACAAAGCACTACATGGTTTAGCTCCGCAGTACTTGAGCGAGCTCTTAAACGCATTATAGTCCTTCACGTCTATTGCGATCTCAAAATTCGGGCCAGTTGATAATACCTAGAATATCAAAATCGACTGCTGGCGGTAGATCCTTTTCCTATTTAGCACCAAAACTTTGGAACAGTCTTCCTACCATTGTCCGGGAAGCAGACACACTCTGTCAGTTCAAAGCTAGACTAAAAACACATCTATTTGACCAAGCATACACATAATACATTATAGACTTCTATAATTCAATGTTAGGCTGCATAGATTAGGTCAGCCGGAACTGGGAACACTTCCCTTAAATCCTGATGTACTCTTTACATCATAAGAAGAATGGCATCTACGCTAATTTTAGTGTCTACTTCCATTGAAGTGCCAACTAGCCTCTCCCTATGGAGGATCCCTTTCCCACTCTACAGATAAAACGTCATGGTTCGCGTACCCACCCCGAAGTGATAAAATAAAACAAAATTCTGTATCAAATTACAGTTACTGTAAATCCGGCCTCTAGTTCATAAACGCCAGAGGAGAACTGGCCCCCGACTGAGCCTGGGTTCTCCCAAGGTTTTTTTTCCTCTCCATTAAGTCACCTGATGGAGTTTTAGGACACCAGTAGGTCACCTGATGGAGTTTTAGGACACCAGTAGGTCACCTGATGGAGTTTTAGGACAACAGTAGGTCACCTGATGGAGTTTTAGGACAACAGTAGGTCACCTGATGGAGTTTTAGGACAACAGTAGGTCACCTGATGGAGTTTTAGGACAACAGTAGGTCACCTGATGGAGTTTTAGGACAACAGTAGGTCACCTGATGGAGTTTTAGGACAACAGTAGGTCACCTGATGGAGTTTTAGGACAACAGTAGGTCACCTGATGGAGTTTAGGACACCAGTAGGTCACCTGATGTAGTTTAGGACACCAGTAGGTCACCTGATGGAGTTTTAGGACACCAGCAGGTCACCTGATGGAGTTTTAGGACACCAGTAGGTCACCTGATGGAGTTTAGGACACCAGTAGGTCACCTGATGGAGTTTTAGGACACCAGTAAGTCACCTGATGGAGTTTTAGGACACCAGTAGGTCACCTGATGGAGTTTTAGGACACCAGTAGGTCACCTGATGGAGTTTTAGGACACCAGTAGGTCACCTGATGGAGTTTTAGGACACCAGTAGGTCACCTGATGGAGTTTTATGGTTCCTTGCCACTGTTGCCTTTGGCTTGCTCAGTTGGGGATATTCAAATTAATTAACCAAACATTAATACCATTGATCAGCCCTAACAATCGTGGATGTTTTTTTTTTTCCACTCAGAAACAAACATTCTGTTATTTGATTGATACTGTGAAGCTGCTTTGGTACAATTTATATTGTGAAAAGCGCTATATAAATATACTTGACTTGACTTGATAGTTATTACTACAGTAACTACATGTAACAAGGACACAAATAAGGTGTTACAGATGCCATTGAAGTTTCTGACCTTCTCGTAGTACTGGATGTTCTTGTCGGCCATGCCTGTGAGCAGCTGTCTGAAGTCCTGCCGCTTATTGTTCTGCCAGCGGTCCCAGTCTGCCTTCAGGTCGGCATTGAAGCACTCCACGCGGTCCTGGCACTTCTCCACGTCAGTGGGCACCTGCAGGCCAGAGATGTGCGGAGAACACCCAGGACGACCCATTAACTCAACAGTTGAGACGTTTCTTCCACCTTCATATTTCCCAGCCTTATTAAACGCAGCTCTAAAGGCTGTGACACACAAAGTCGATGTCAAATAACTAATGGCAACAAAAGCTGTCCGTCTTTGGCCTGAAAAGCGGGGCTTGAACGCACCAAAAGGACTACAGGAGACTGTTAAAGGTGCAGTCTGTAAGAATGACAGCTAGTGGTCGAAAGAGGTACTGCAGTCCACGTTCTAAATATCGGAGATCGTTGTTCCTCAGACTCGACGCTCACGTGGCTTGCCAGTTTAAGCACACGCAACAGGAACGAGCGCGATTGACAATGAAAACCAAGGAGATTTACACACTGTAAGTTGAGGAGTTGACTTATCCGAGTTTTAATATGCTCTCGTTCATAGAGATTTTTAGATGGACACCGAGGCTTTTTTAGGTTGGGTAGAATCTGCAATCTCGGTGAGTTTGTTTGCTGGCTGTAATGCATGTTTCCTGCCAACTGGCCCCCCGGGGTGTCAAAATACTAATAAGTGAACTGGCAGTGGGCGAGATCACACAGACCAAAACAAAAACAGACATTCCAACACTGAACGAACATTTCAAAGTAAAATAACTGGCTGCAGAAGTGTTTTTCAGAGAAACGAGTATGTGAACTCAATATGTTTGCAGATGTTAAGGAAACATGCTATGGTATTTTTATGTTTTAGTAGAGTGAAAAAGCTACACACAGCACCTTTAACTAGCAGACACGTCCCGCTAAAGGATTAACGGACTATATCGGCAGGTGTCAATAGTCTATATTCGTCATTCAAAAAGGGAAACCGAAACTAGGACTGCAGATATACAAACCCAAAAAAAAAAAAAAAAAAAAAAAAGGGCTTGCTTGTCATTTTGAATATCAAATATAGATGCAAGCAGCAATTAACAGGGTTCAAGCGCTTTAAGATTGCGCAATTGTAAGATATTACATAAGCCTATAAACACCTAAATTAGATTCTTTAGATTATTATTATTGCGTAAAACAATAAAAAACAGTTTAGTAGTTCTCAAGGATGGAAATATATATAAAATAACAAGACATAAATGTATATAAAGAAAACCACAGTGATGTGATATACACAATTTAGTACAAAATTGTTATTGCACTTCAAGTCCTTCTGATATGGGTTTATTGCACCTTAAAAAGAATTTATGCATTTGATTGCTTGTGGAAAAAACTTTAACATTTTAGTTTTGGTTCGGTTTAGTCTACATCTCTTCCCAGAGGGCAGTGGGAGAACAAGTGATATCTCAGGTCAGTAGAGTCCATTACAATACAGCTGGCTTTCTTTTGGAGTCGGCCAGTGTGGATGTCTTTAAGGTAGGGAAGTGCAGTGACAATGACACACTCTGCTGCCCTCGACACCCTTGCAGGTCCTTCCCATTCTCCTCTGTGCAGCTGATGAACCACACAGTGCAGAAATGGGTCAAGAGGCTCTCTACAGCCGATCGATAGAAGTTGGTCAGCAGATGATGAGGGAGGTGACAATGTTTTAAGCCTATTTTGGGCATTCCCCCCTGAGGAGAGATGAGGTCAGCCGAGAAGTGCACACCAAGGATCTTAAAGCTCTCTACCTCCTCCCCGAGTGAGTGAGTGAGCGAGCGAGTGACAGAGTGAGTGAGTGAATAAGGGCTGCACGATTTGGGGAAAATGTCATACTGTTATTATTAAGGTCAATTTTGCGATTGCGATATAATAAACAAATGGTTTCATGAGTCAGCTTGCTTGGTTACAGTGATTCCGTCATTACAATTATTAACACTTCAAAAATATAACAACTTTTAATTTAAGTGAACTTCAAACAATCCTTACATAAACCCATAATAAATGTCATATTTACCTGTGTCCTTCCTGTCTAACAGGTAGGACATATACAGCAATTTAATACAGTTATCAAACAGTCTGCGCAGCATAAATTATATATAGACTAATCCTTATTAAAGTTACAAAAGTTATTTAGTAAAGAGCAGTGAGTGTTTTTCTCTGTTCCCTTTGTTCTTTGATTAACTTTACTGACAGAGATCATTAGTGGCTACTGTGTACTGTCCCTTTAAGAGCAGCCGCTGCTGACAGAGACGCGGATCTCACACGCGCCTCATTCTCTCAGGAGTCACACCCTTTACGTCCATCATAAAACTGCTCTTATTTTATGAAGATACTCGACAAAAAGACTTTTCGCATAATTGTGATTGTTATTGTTCGTTCAAGCTCGAAAGAGAACTGTATTCTGGAGCGCGGTCTGTGCATGCGCATGATACTGGCATGATCTTTTTTTGTTTTGTTGCGCATGAATGATTTAAAAGCATTTGAATTAAAGAGCGGGATCATGCAACACTAGCCAAAGGATGACACAAATTAACAGATGCTGCGTTTATTGCGTTAACAGCCCTAATATGTTTATATCATAAAATCGCAGCATTTTGCCTCATATCATCGCATAGGCTTGACATCGCGATTACGATTGCGATATGATTAATCGCGCAGCACTAGAATGAATGCATTTATATGCTTTCATATGTACTACTGTACACCCAAAGCACTTTACAATCATATCAGGGGATCTCTCCTCAACCACCACCAGTATTGCCAGTACAACTGTTTGTAACACCATTCTATCAGTTGCTGAAATTCCTCTCTGTAGGCTCTCATTGTTGTCCGATATCAGCCCAACTATGGTGGTATAATCAGCAAATTTGACAATGGTGTTGGTGGGATGAATAGGGGAGCAGTCATGGGTAAAGAGGGAGAAGAGAAGTGGGCTGAGGACACCCCCCTGTGGTATGCCAGAGTTCAGGGTGAGAGAGGATGATGTTTGATCTCCCATCCTCACATTCTGGCGTCTGTTGCTCAGGAAGTTCAAAATCCATGTGCACAGTGAATGGCCTAAGCCCAGGTTGCTCGATTTTTGAACCAGTTTGTGGTTAACTGTATTAAAAGCTGAACTGAAATCAACAAACAGCATTCTTAGATAGGTGTTTTCCTGGTTCAGGTGTGTACGGACTGTGTGGAGAGCTATAATGACAGCTTCCTCTGTCCGCACAGTCATTAAGGATCCTCACGGTGACTCTGTGCAAGGTGGATCTATCCTGATGTTGGTGCAGCTGAATGGGGTGTCCTTCTCTGGCCTCTCTGTTACGATGGTTGTAATGAGTTTCTTTTAGGATTAATTTTAAGATTTTATTTATTTGTTTGTTTTTAAATCTTTACATGGTATAGCCCCTCCATATATTGTGGACCTGATTCAGGAGCAGAAGTCAAAAAGACTTTTATGATCTCAGTGACAGAATCTTCTAGTTGCCAAGTGCCGAGGACGAATCTGAAAACAAGAGAGGGCCGAGCCTTTGCAGTTATGGAACAGTTTACCACAATATATAAGATTATGATCAACCCTAAGTGAGTTAAAAAATATTTTTTTACATTAGCTTTTAAACATACATGAGTGTCGAGGTACTGTTGTCACAGGTATCGGTTTCTAAGAGTTTGGAGATGTTTTAGGTGCATTTAAGACTCCTAAGAGTCTGTGGGTCAAGCAAACAGTAGATATTTGGCACATTATTTATAGTTATTTGTGTTTGTTATATTTTAATGTTTTATTGTTTGTGTAGCACTATGGTCAACATTGTTGTATTATGTGGTTTATAAATTGGAAAAGAAAAAAGTATAGCACACGGGCAGTGTGCTGTCTGTAGAATGTTTCTGTGTAGCTGTCCTTGCAGCCAGTGAAAGTCTTTATCCCCTGCCACATGTATCTGTACTTGATATTGATAAAGTGTTCATCTATGCGCAGCTTGCTTTTCTGTAGGCCTGCAGGTCCCTAGACTTCAACGCTGAGTCTTGTGCTTAGAGCAGGATCCTCACCTTGCTGTTGAACCATGGTTTTTGGTTAGGGAATACTTTAACAGCTATTGTTCCAGACATTCTCAGCGCTTAAGTTCATATATGACAGAACAGCTGATGTGTGCCCCTCCAGATCTGTCTCCTCAGCAATTCCCTTCTTCAAAATTCCCCAGTCTGTGTCTTCAAAATAGTCCTGAGGTGGTTTCCTTAGTCCATACTTTGACTTCATGGCTGGTGTGTCTGCAGCTCAGTGATACTGGGATCAGGGACAGAGACTGATGATCTGAGAGTCCCCTGGCAAAGGGCTGGCTCTGTGCCAACAGATACTGGCTAATGGAGAGTTGTAGCTTCTCCATGGCTACGCTAGGCTAGCATTGACAGCTGTTATAGCAACCGAAGTGAACTCCCTAGGAAAGTAGAAAGGTCTACACCAATGGTCTTTAATCCTGCTCCTGGAGGGCCACTGTCCTCCAACCCTAATCAAACACACCTGAAGCCGCTAATAAATGGATAAATGATTGCTTGAAAATCACCAGCTGAAGCAGGATGGATATAAACTTTGCAGGGAAGTGGCCCCTCAGGAGCAGGGTTGAAGACCTATAGTCTACATTGTAACATCATATACTGACATCTTGAGAGCAGTGACTCTTTGACCGTGGTGTTTGCACACCAGCTGTTTGTCTAAATACAAAGTCCACCTCCTCTGCTCTTACCGGAATGACTATTTCTATCTGCTCTGAGGATGGCGCGGCCCGCTAGCTCAATAGCAGCGTCTGGGATGTTCTGATCCAGCCACGTCTCTGTTATAATCATCGCACAGTAATACAAACTGTGCAAAGTAATCTGCAGTCTCACCTTATCCATTTTGTTGTGAAGTGAACGGGTGCTGGTGAGAAAAAAACTTGGGATGGCCAGTATATAAGGGTTAGCTTGTCTTCTTCCCTCTCTTACCCCTCTTCTGTTTTCTGTGCCTCTACTGTCTGCACCATCTCAGCAGGGGAACGGTGAGCTTTTTGCTCACGGGAGAACGCCGGATCTCCGGGGGTATAAAAGTCCCAGCTATTATTGTCTAGACTGCAGTGATTGTAATCTGCAACCATTAACAATTCAACTCTACTGTACATAGCCTGCTAGTGTACAAACAAAAAAACGATACAATAAAATCAGAGAATAGCAGCCAAAACTTGTGGACTGCTGCATCAAGATGCGCCGCCATCTTGCCTGGTTCAAATCAGAGATGAAAAGACAATTTTCTGCAATTTCAGGTAATCTTTTTAACAGTTATAGCACTACCTATGCTCCAATCTCCATAAAATCATGGAATCATATGGCGCATGAGCTCAACTACTTTCGTGAAGTTCTGAGGTTTCGTTTAAAAATTATAGGCTTTGGGTAGCCTTGGTCATGCCCCTTTTCTAAATGACCCTGTTATAGCCATCAAAAGGGTGAGGTTAAAAATGATGATAATTATTGACCTAGAGAGTCGTACTAGAGAATTGTACTGCAGTGATTTTAGCGAGGTTGAGCAAAAAACCTAGGACTAGTTCGCAAAAGCAGGGTTTTTTCCTAGAGATGTTCAGAATGATGAGTTATATCATATGGTGTGAATATCGGGTGTATGCGTGTAAAAATTGCATAATATACATTAATATACCTACTTGAAAAATATGCTGACCCCCGATGGCCGATTTCTTTCCAATTTTTTACAAGCCTCTAGGACATGAGTCAAACAGGCCCAGCGAGTTTCATTACGATCGGCTTCCGTTAACTTTGGGTGCTCAAACTTCATTGGCCAATGGCGGCTGTGCTTTTTTTTTTTTTTTTTTAGATGCTGAATGTCCTCATAGACAATCAGGGTACCTTAGACAAAGACACCGCATGCCAGTTTTCAAGCTTGACTGTTGTGTAGCTAAAGCCATTTTCCTGTTTTCATTTATAGAAATGCAGTTGCCACATCCTTTTGGTCAAATTATCTCATTCCGCTCAAGAGTTAGCCATTTTAGTGAAAGCTAATTTTTTTTTTTAGATTATTATTGACAGTGAGACTAGACAATCTTTCTGCACTGGTTTGGGTCCGATCGGGCGAAAAACTTAGGACTAGTTCGCAAAAGTAGGGTTTTCAAAAACTCCAAAATATCAACGAATTTGGGCGATCAAATCCAAGACGTGCTTTTGATCGTTGTAGTGCCACCGCCAGGCCGATTGGGGCAAGCATTGGTAGCGTTGTAGACGGGATGGGTACCACCATCCCTCAAAGTTTCAAGTCTCTACGACTTCCAGTTTGGTCTGGCTGATCATTTTAGGGCAGAATGTTGATCTTTAAAAATCCAACACGCTTGAGCCCCTAGTCATGCTGGTCACATTCTTCATTCCAGGCGGCTCATGTTGTAATGAAAATATTTGCGCATTGGAAAGCTCAGGTAAGATAGCGTAAAATTAGAACAGCCTTCTGTCAGTGGAGTCTTGACTTCTTTGCTCACTTTCATCACTTGCTTTTATTCCCGCTCGCTAAACTGAACATACAATCAGATATTTCGACTGACAGATATTACAATCCAATCTCCCTCACAGACGGACCTGACGCCGATTCAACAGCGTCGGCTTGGTGTGTCACAGCCTCTGAAAGCCTTTCAAATCACTTCAGATCAGAGTTAGTCAAACAAAATGCAACTCACCGGTGTCTTTTTGTCCTCCCTGAACACGATTGCCTCCAACTTTGTTTCGTATTCTGCCTGTACTTGATCTCTCTTTTTAAGCACATTCTAACGAACGATAAGGTTTGTAAATTACAAACATTTGGCAGCAATTACAGTTTACATTCTTCAATTTCACTTTTTCAGCATATGACTGGTTATTTAAATGTGTTCACTATATTCTCTACACTGGAGCCATGTCACAAACATGGAGGCTATTAAAACGCTTCTTGCTTATTTCTAGAATTCTTGGATGACTCTCTGCAAATGTCCTGCAGTGACACTTTGGAGAGAAGAAATGTGATCATGTTAAAAAGAAATGTTTAAAAACATGCAGGAAAAGTCTGTTGGAAAGCAGTAAATTACAGAACTATCATTACAGTTTCCTCAATATAATTATTTCGTCTTGGAAATTTGTTTGATTTATATGTGTTCTTAATTGTGCTTTATTTTCAGTATTTATGCAACTGAAGTCCTGTCAATAATTTTAGAGCAGTTTTCAAGGAGGAAATATAAAGCCCCATCTCAGCACAGTGGCCATTCGTCTCGCTATATTTGCTGACTGTGTAGATGTGTCAAGTTAAGACACAGGAAATTACTTTGTCTGGTGAGTTGTATAACAATATTTCCTCAAAATGATGCACTAAACTGCAAAAACTGATTTTTTTTTTCAGTAATATCTAAGCAGTAATTAAAACAAAATGCATACACTAGAATTGAAAAGTTTGGGGTTTAGATTTCAACATTTAGATTATCAATGTTGAAAACAATTGTGCTGATTCATATTTCTGTAGATTCGTTTTCAGGATTTGTTGATGAACAAACAGCATCTATCTGAAATATAAATATTTTGCAACAGTATAAATGTCTGTACTGTCACTTTTGACATCAATGTAATGCCTCCTTGTATAAAAGTATTAATTTCTTAATACTTACTGACCTCAAACTTTTTAACGGTAGTGTACATACTCAAAGTAAAACTGGACAATTCATTAAGAGTTGTTGTGAAAAATCGTATTTTTCTTAACCTAATGGAAAACCTGACTCAATGAGTTAGATTTATGTTTAAAAAAAGAAAAAAAAGCTATTTTACAGATATTTTCTTATGGGGAATAGGAAATGCAAAAAGATTTAGGGAACAGAGTAAAGAAAAAACACTGTTAAAAGAAACCATGCTGCGTACAGCGTTTCAGCTTAAAACAGCCGTTTCGATCTATACTTCAAAATGACATTATTTTGAGAAATTAATTTGTATTGTAACCATTTAAAACTCCAAGTTTAACATACAATAACTAAACATTGGCTTAGTTTTGGGAGAACATAATTCCAGAAATAATTCCAAACCATTGCATTCCCTTTGCAAAAAAGTCATAGACACGTGGTATTTTTCCAAATGGTATCAATTATTTTCTCTACTGGCCACTTAAATCAATTAATTCACATACAAGGTGGGAAGAAATGACTGTCAAGCTCAGCTGAAAGCCGCTCACCTTCATGGATTCGATGTATAGGACGTACTCTTTAAGCACAGGGAGAAACTCCTCACTCATGTCCTCTGTGAGTTCGTCCAGAGCGCTGGAGCAGTTCGACACGCAGCCCGACACCCCCTCCAGAGGGTCATGGAGCTCTTCCTCGAACGACGACCAGGACGAGTACACCGGCCCGTACTCTCTCAACTCCATCAAGAATTCTGAGCACAAACAAGGAAAAAGCTCATCTTACAGGGCTCGTTATTACATTTACAGTTATCTTTACTGCCCACTTATGGGCTCTGCTTCAAAACTTGCCTTGCAAGTTTATTTCCCACAAAGACAACTGCCTTCAAAGGCAGCATCCTAACTGAACCTCATAAGTCTGATTTGAAACATCCTACATAGATAGCAATTTACAAAAGACAGCTAACGTCGCAAAACAATACGCATGAATAAAATATTCACAATATGCATTAAAAAAGGCACTGTGGCGGGGGAGCGTGGTTCAGAAGAGCCGGCAACGGGAGAGCGAGGCAGGAGACGAGTACATAGGTCAAGTGCAGCACAGGCACGGAGGGAATAAGAACCGACAGATGACGGCCAAAGCAGAGAGAGACTGGTGGACTTGGGCGGATAGGAAGTTTATCTGTGAAGCTGAAGAAGGAAGAAGGAAGTGTTGCTGAATAGTTTTGTTTGTAACTCAATGGGCCTTATTTTAAGGATCTAAGCGCACAGTCTAAAGCTCACGGGGCAAGTGCACTTAGGCCGTGTCCGAATCCACTTTTGCTAGTTTAACGACGGGAAAAAATGGTGGTGTTTGTGTGCCGCTGCGCACACCTTGTTTTCAGACCAGCAGCCCATGGGCACACTAATGGGCGCAAATGCATTAGCTATTTAAACAATGTGGTGCAGGACGTGAAGATGATAACTGCGTTGGGTTGTAACTAGCAAAACACACTTGCATTGCGCTGGGTGTATGATAGGGCCCAAAGTGTTTATAGTAAAGAGGACCCGAGTCCACCTTAGCCGACCCTGCCTTTTCATCATTTATCAAGAACCATCGCAGTGATGCTGAAACCCGGGAGGAAGGAGGAACACGCTGTCAGAGAGCCCTCGCCACTGTGGGAAACCCGCTGTGCCATCGAGCAGGGCTGAGCAGAGTCTGCCGACATGACTTGCCGGGGGAAGATGGACAAACTTGCTGCCGTCCTCCTGGGTTGTGGAGGGGCGGCTGCTGTCCGAGAGGGAGAGGAGGAGTAGCCACCATTTGCCCCAAGCCGGAGATTGCTGCCATCCGCCATGACGGAGAGGAGCACGGAAAGCGGGACTCGCTGCGGGGGCCGAAGCCGGAGGGGCCGTCGCCGTCCACCAGGGGCAGGAGGAGTCGGAGTCGAGTGCAGACTCATGGGTGTGTGCCAAGCAGCGCGGGGCTGAGAGCAGTGGGAAAGCAGCGAGGCTAGTGGACTCCTGCACACCACACGAGCCCCACGGAGGAGCTCCGGAAGGATAAAAGGAGGAGTGATGACAGTGAAGGACATGAGGACCAGGCTTTAGACTTTATGTTGGTGCTTTATTTTAGTTTGTGCAGCAGTCGTCCGTGATGGGCCAATATCCAACCAATAAACACACTCAGACCTATATATATATATAGCAGAGGCTTGGGATTATATGCATAAGAAATTAGTCCTAGCGTTTTATGGTCAAAAACTTGAAATAAAACATGTGAACAATGTCTTGAGGTGTGGTAACCTTAGGACAAGCGGAATAATTGATTCTGGGCCGCTGAAAACGGGATAAAAATGTTTTTCAAGAAAACTTTGTGTTGGTTTGAGAAAGCCTGGCGAGAAAGTTTGAAATACATTTTCTAAATATAAACAGTCATGGTCAAAATTATTGGCACCCTTGGTAAATATGATCAAAGATGGCTGTAAAAATAAGTGTGCATTGTTGTTTTGATCAAAAATCGAACCTTTCATTTAAGTAAAACGATTGAAAATGCTTCATTATGAAATAAATGTTTTTCTCCAAAACACGTTGGCCACAATTACTGGCACCCCTAGAAATATCTCTGAAGTATATTTCCATAAATATTTATATATTTTTTAGCACACCAGCGTGAACAGGAACATGAAATTGTCCAGCATGACTTCTTGTTTCACAGGAGTATAAATATGAGGAAACAAAGGCCAAATTCCCTGAATCATCCATCACAATGAGGAAAACCACAGGACACAGTTCTGGTGTGCAGCAAAAGATTGTTGAGCTTCACAAACTATAAAGCGGCCGTAAGAAAACATCTAAAGCATTGAAATCCCCATTTCCATCATCAGGGCAATAATTAAGAAGTTCCAACTAAAGATGTAACAAATCTGCCTGGAAGAGGACATGTGTCTATATTGTCTTAATGCACGGTGAGGAGGAGAGTTTGAGTGGCCAAAGACTCTCAAAGATTACAGATGGAGAATTGCAGAGATTAGTTGAGTCTTGGGGTAAGAAAGCCAATAAAAAAAATAAAAAAAAAAAATTTTTTTTTTTTTTTTTAAAACTACATCACCACGTGTTTGGGAGGGTTTCAAGAAAAATCCTCCTCTCTCATCCAAAAACAATCTCCAGCATATTCATTGTCAGAACTTCAAACGGGACTGGATTCTGTGGTCAGATGAAACTTAAAAAACAAAACAGGAAGAGAGCTTTTAGGCAGCAAACCCACTAGACAGGCTTGGTAAAGACAGAGATTAAAAGTTCCCCATGCCTACGGTTAAATACACTGCTGGATCTTTAATGTTGTGGCCTATTTTTTTGCTGGAGGTTCTAGACATCTTGTTCAGAACATGGTACCATAGATTCTAGCAAATACCAAAAGATAAAAAAAAAAAATCAAAACCTGACGGCCTCTGCTAGAAGTCTTAAAACAGGCCATGGTTGGATCCTCTATCAGGACAATGATCCGAAACAAAACATCAAAATCAACACAAAGTCTTGGGTAACTGAGCTCAGAATGAAGCTGACCATGACCATCCCAGCCCCTGGCCTGAACCCTGTAGGGAATAAGCGGGGTGAACCGAAGAGAGCACCAACATGGAGCTGGGAATCTGAAGGATCTAGAGAGAAGGATTAACAATGCAAATTTATTTTTACAGGCTTCTTTGTTCATTTTTACCAAGGGTATTTACCATAACCAAATTCATAACAGTGCAATAGTCAATATTTATCCTGTGATCAAAGCAGAATTTTCAGGATCATTTCTCCAGTCTTCAGTGTCACATGATCCTTCAGAAATCGTTATAATATGCTGATTTGATGCTCAAGAAACATTTCTCATTATTATCAATGTTGGAAACAGTTGTACTGCTTAATCCTTTTGGGAATAAAAAAAAAGATTTTTCAGGATTCTGTATAGAAAGCATAGAGCATTTATTTGAAATATAAATCTTTTGTAACATTGTGCATTCACAGTCATTTTTATCAACTTAATGCATCCTTGCTGAATAAAAGTATTCATTTCTTTCAAGAAAAAGAGCAGTTTTGAACAGTAGTGTACTACATGATCGACTTGTATACGCAATGCTATCCTAGGATGGATGTCATTTCTTTTTAAAAGGCCGAGAGGGACGATCTTTACCTGATTGCTCTTTGATGATTCTCTGCGCTATCCTGTCAATGGTGCCCAGTTTCTGTGTGAACATGTCCAGATAGTCACCCATGGCAGCAAACTCAATTGGCCGTCCTCTCAGTTTATAACCACCCGTCACATACTTCACAGATTCCCCCATTTTAGTCAGCAGAGCCAGGCCTTGACGCTTATTCAAGTCCTGAAAAGTCAAGCATACGGTACATCAATTCAGGGTTTAGGCAGACTAAATGATTGGATGAGTTCAGTTTACATCACCAGAGATAAGCATGTCATTTTACTGGAAGATCCAGGTATGATATTTTGATTAAACATTACAAGGTCAAAACATTTTCAAAAAAATGAAACGTATACATGGATGAATCGTTCAAATAACATCAAAAACATGCATTTAGAAAGCACTTCTTTCTTTTCATGCCGACTTTAACGCACGCGCTCACCTTTGCTGAGAGAAAGGCATTGAAGTGGTCGTTGAAAGAGAGCACCGGATGGTCTGCTACGCGTTTGAGGAACTTGTCTAGTGCCTTTCTTCTGGTATCCACAAACTCCTCTGAAAAACGGTCCACCACTCCCTTCATTACAAACTTCTCAGGCAAGGGCTAAACGATAGCAGAAAGGAGAAACGACAACAAATGTAGTCGATCGCATTGTATAACTAGTTATACAATGCTCAAAAGGAATTGGTTTGCGAGTAGAGCTGTGGGGTTTCCTCTACCTACTGGAATAAGGTGGGTGGGTTGGCTTTCCTCTAGTTTGTTCCTCAGCCAGTCGAAGTCCTGGTAGCGTCGCCTGACCGAGTACTCTGGCAGGTCAAACTCTGTCCTGGTGGTCTGCGGGTCACGCAGAAGCAAAAGAACAGTCAATAACAACTTCTTTTTTAAAGCAATTAATACTTGCATTCAGCAAGGACACATTCAATTGATCAAAAGTGACAGTAAAGAAATCTATAATGTTACAACAGATTTCTATTTCAGATTAATGCTGTTCTTTTGAAGTTTATAATCATCAAAGAATCCTGAACAAAACGTATCACAGTTTACACACAAATATCAAGCACAACTGTTTTTGATATTGATAATAATAAGCATCAAATCATCATATTAGAGTGATTTCTGAAGGATCATGTGACACTGAAGACTGGAGTAATGATGCTGAAAACTCAGCTTTGATCACAGGAATAAATTAAAGTTTTATTTTAAATTATAAAAGTATTTCACAATATTACTTTTTTTACTGTATTTATCAAATATGTTGTCTCTCATACAGGATTCTCACACTTTGAACTTCCATGATTTTTCATTTCTAAAGGTGTTCTCTAAATGAAGGTTATCATGCCGTGAACGCACATTAAGTTGAAATACTAAAACTCCACTTAAAATTAAAAATTAAAATAAAAGCCAATGTAAATGTAATTAAATACTATAATAGCACATAAAAACAATTGTAGGACTATGTTCTTAACCCTTTTTCTTTTACAATCCACACACAAAAAAAGCCCAGCAATGAGTTTCTAAAGGGCTGCCAGTGAGTGACAGATGCAGGTTTCTCATTAGGACACTGCGCTCCAGAAAGTGCCACAGTGAGCATGTTGCAGGTCACAGTGGAAGCAGAACGAGTCTGCAAACAGCCGCCACAAGAGCTAAACAACTACTTAAGCAAACTGGAGCAAACTGATGGTTTAGGAAACAATTCAGATTTACCACGAAGCCACATCAACCAATGAAATCTGTCTGAGGAGGCTTTTCCTTCATGCATTTGTAGGTTTTAAATAACTGCACGAATAAAAACAGCATTTGGCTGTTAATAAAGTCAAGAAGAGCTTTGCCCTCTGACCTTTGTGCAGACTCTGTAGGTGATGTATGTCTCCATCGTAGACACGTGTTTCTTAGGATCGTCTACAGTCACAAACAGGTCTCGTGTTTCTCCGTCCAGATCGTCGTCGAGCTGCAGTCGGTTCAGCAGAGACGAGGAGGAGGCGGGGCTTGATGTGTCTACTGGAGTCCCATTGGGCAGGCTCAGGTCCTGGGGGCGGGATAAGAAAACTCGCTGACTTAATGGAACAAAACTGAGAATTAATATTTGAAAATAAAAAGGTGAGGAAAACGTACACACAGAACTCAAAAAACCCTACGAATTAAAAGAAAGAAAAGTTCATTCAAACAGATCTTGTTGGTAAATCCAAGAAATGGAAGACAACTCAACCACGACTTACACAATAACCAGTGCCACATCTGCAGTTATAGAAAGACCATATTCTTTAAAAAAAAAACAGCCACCTCAAATATTATTTACAATTTCCTATCCTGAAACAACAGCAATAGAAAAGGTCACGTACTTTACGTGTGATATGTAGCAGTGCAGAAACCATGCATTTGACAATTTAAGCTCACAGTAATACAAGCAGCATGACGTGTGTGAAGCTCTGAAATAAGACATAATTCAGTGCTGTAACACGGTCGCATTAGCCTAAAGTAGCATACTAAGATACTACTCATGCTACCATAGTTCATCAAACCCAGATGACATTTTTAAAGTGGTTTACATTTCACTCATAATTTCATTGGATTACCAAAAGGTAAGATATTTTTAGGGCTATTTATTTAACAGACTAATTTGGTACATTTACTAAAAGAAAAAGAAAAAATTTATTTATCGCTAAAATAATGCATGACGATGCATACGATAATGCATAAAATATTAAACAGCCTCTTACTTTGTGTTTCTACCTTTCCATTAGTGTGTAATGTAGCGGTTTGTGTATGTAAACAATCTGAAACGTTACAAAGCACAAAGTCCATGCCGGAGGGAGTGAATCTCTCCAACAGAAAACAACGGTGATTTCAAACCATTGTCGAGAGCAAGAAGAGACCTCAATGCTGTGTTCTTGTCTCGCACATCCAAAGCGCCGCGTCATATACAGAGCTCGAGACGGAATTGAGTTCTTTCACGTCTTCTTGATTTGAACAAAAAATATGTCAAAATATCCTTGTATAAACAGTCGGTTTTGTCTTAAGTGAGCGTAAACAGTTGAGAAATAAAAAGCATGTGTAACAGTATTTGATGAGTGCCTTTGCTCTTAAAGTGACAGCAGCCTAATACACCTGATGCCGTCTCTATAATAACATTAATCTAACAACAGAAGAAAAGCGCTCACTGATCTTGACTGAATAACTTTTGTAACTTTAATAAGGATCAATCTGTATTTTATTTATAAAAAGAAAACTATGCAGTGTTATTTTACATTTAACTACTATTTCTGTACCTGAACTTTGTTCAGTTGTATTTATAAGTGCTACTGCTGATTGGTTAATTTGTGCTTATTTTATTACGGTTTACTTGTATTTTTATAATGTTTGAAAATTAAATTACTCCCGTTGTTTTTGCTGTGGTATTTTTAAGGCTGCTGATTTTTGTTCATGATATTCAGCTGCAAAAAAAAAAAAAAAAAAATTTAGCCAAAAGACAGAATAAATGCCTAGTTCTGTCATGAATGTCTATATGGCGCAGGCTGACGGGTCCTTAACGAAATTTACAGTGTTAACTACTTGGCACAGCTGATTGGTTCCTGTCGCATCTGCAGCCAATGAGCTTGCTGCTCAACATTTAAATGGCTGGTTACCATTCACTGCTATAGCAGTTTGCAGCACGCTTTCAGAGTCTGTCTAACCCCCCCCCTTCCCCAGCTCCACCTGTCAGATCTGCTGTGGGTGATTGATATGTGATATTTGTGTCTCATTGCTCACGGCAGCGTATCGGCGTATGTATTGGCAGTAGCAAGTTCCTGTACTTGCTCTGCAGATCTAGGCTATCTTGGAATAATGGTTACTATTTCACTTTAAAATATATTTAAAATCAATAGTAGGCATTATGCATTATATAATGCATAGTATTCAGCAAGTAAGCTATTATTCAATTTCAAACCTCCAGTCACATGATACAGACTGCTTAACTACACTGTGAAGACTGAGACATTGAACATCATCCTGTGTTTGGTCTTATGAAGTCTTTTGCATATCACACTACATGATCAATAAGGATATTTTCAATAAATAAAAAAACTGTTTAAATTGTAATAATATTTCACATTACTGTTTTTGCTGTATTTTTGATCAAATAAGTTCAGACTTGGTGAGAGTAAGAGACTTTAGAACTGAATTGTATACATTTCTCATTTGACTTTATATTTTTTAAAGGCAAAAAACTCATTCACAACATAAAACCTGCAGCAAAATGTTGGAATTACATAGAGCGAACATCCTATTTTCAGACCCAGCATTTAGGAAACTGTGACGGCTTTTTCCTGATCACATGCCCACTGTTGAGCTCTGAAAGCAGCTCTGGCCTTCCACTGATGGACGAGGGGTAGCGCACAGCCCTCTTGAGCCCGTATGACACACAACATGCATACACGTGCAACACGCCTTTCTTTATTCCCATTGATTGACATGATTGTATGATCAAGCAGCAATTGTCAAAACTCAAGAAGAGTTGGGGAATGTGCATCTTAGACAAACAGCCAGACGAAAACTATTCATCACTCAAGACCGAAGGTGGACTTCTGCTTTGTTCCCTTTCTTCACAGTCCACGGAAATTAACAACTTAGTGCATTTGTCAAAGTTCATGAACTTACGGTCTGGAGTCACACACACACAGTGTGTAAACAGACGATTTCACTCGTGACTGGAAGAATGACCAATGACTGCAAATCAGTCGTACAGTGGCCCCAAAAAGTGTCCGGACACTTCAGACACACTAAAACGTATCAAAACAAGTAGCATTCACTTTAAAATCAACATGAAAACAAAATGGATAATTCTAAAAGCAGTATTTGTTATAAATGATTCATCTGTGCACATCATTATTGTAAACTCATGTGGCTCGTAATCTTGAATCAGAATATCTTCCCCTCCGCTTGCAGCTCTTCTCTGATGACGAGGGCGGGGCTATAACCTGTCAATCACATGAGATCCACCAATAGCTTTAGAGAAACGTCGCACACGCACAACTTATAGGCTACTTGTGGTCACTCAGCTAGGAAACGTCATGGCTGTTACAAACCTGAATAACCACAACTCAATGATTTCTTATGCGACCATATGCATGGGAATTTCAAAAGTAAAAATAAATTATAACAGGAAATTCATTTATAAAAGTGTCAGTCACAAAAAAAACATCACAAACTACGCAGATTTTAAGAGTTCTCCTATTATGATTGACTTAAAGAGTCCAGTCACTGGGAAAGTCGGATGGACAAGCGATTTTTGTGAAGCATTTGCAAAACAGAAGTTGTGAAAAACACGTCAGACTCCAGCAAATAACATTAGTCAGAACCTCAAGTAAATTACATGTGATTTTGTTTAGATCCGTGGGACAATCGTAATCTTGATTCTCAATTTATCCAGAATCGTGCAGCTCCAATACAGTTTATTATCAATATATTTTTGAAAAATCCAGTTTACCCAAAATGGATTCATCTGTGTCAGAATCACAAACGTGAGTTTCTGCTTATTAACAGTAATCCACAGAACCAAATTTGAGCAGTAGTTAAAAATATTGCAGTGCTGAATCTAAATTCAGCCTATGTAAGACAATCTTATTCCATCCATCTTTAATACTAATAAAGTACAGATAAAAATAAAAGGCTAAAATTATATAGAATATTATTATTAATATGAACTAAACAACAATTCCCATCATTTACACTAAAATAAAATATCCAATAAACAGGGAAGCCACAGTGCAAATGTGCCAAGAGTGAATGTCTGTGAAAAACACAATAAACAATGGAGTTTATGGAGGCATCTCAGCCTCGCTCTACACAACTCTATTGTACAGGAACACAGACATGATACACATCTACAGCTTCCCCTGCACACACACACACACACTCACTTTAATACTACTGTTATGATAATTCATCTATAACAATGCTCCCATCACGTGATAAATATATATTCATACACAA
Organism: Meda fulgida; assembly: GCA_030578275.1. NCBI lineage: Eukaryota > Metazoa > Chordata > Actinopteri > Cypriniformes > Leuciscidae > Meda > Meda fulgida. Next base: position 2,476,894 of record CM060625.1, on the reverse strand, counting down.
ATCCTTCGTTCTTCAATTTTCAACTTAACTTCCTTTTTCCTTTAAGTCTAAATTTAGTGATTTCATTTTACTGGACAAAAACAAATATTTTATTTTCTGCGTGCAACACACATTATACATAACTGAAAAAATGAAAAATGAAACAATTTCAGCAAAAATGAAGAAACAAAAATGCACTCCATTCAACCCACAAAAAAATACTGTGATGGTATACATCATCAACTATGGTATATCATACCAATCCACAGTATCATACTAAATAATAGGCATTAATATGGTACAAACAAATCATGTCATGGGTGCATGGTCAAAAGCCACGATAGCACTACAGTACACATAAAAAACATATTAAGACCACGATGTATGCAAAACAACAACACTGGGGGAAAACGAGTTGGATTTACGTTGAAATAATCTTCATTCAGAAATTACAAGCAAATTGTTTTTTTTAATTACAAAGAAATAGCAAGTAAGACATTGAATTGAACCTGAAATAAAGTATTTTCTGGTAAAACGTACACCATTACTCTTTGTTTTATTTACTAGGGTACTTCGAAGACTTTTATTTTTTACACTGAAGATACCAGTGATACCAGATACCATTAGATTACCATGGCACTATGGATTAAAAAGCATGGTATTACAACCATGGTGCTGCAAATTGATGAAATTCCACTGTTTACAGTTTGAAGCTGGATAAACGGTACTTGGTTTCCAGACACATAATGCCACTGTTTAACTGGCCAGTCTCGAGCTCGACTGCTGCCTACCCAGGGACGGGCTGTGGGCTCACGCAGTGTTCCCCGCGGACAGCGGAGTGTGTTTGTGACGGATCTCACCTTCTCTCCTCCTGCAGCAGTAGCAGCACCGCTGCCGGGGTGGATCCGCGCCTCTGCGCTGCGGCTCGACGCGCTCTCCTCGGCGGCGCACAGCGGGTGGCGGATGTCCTGGATGTTCTTCTGCCCGGACGAAGCCAGGGATCGCGGGGTGCCAGCACTCATCGCGCCGCTGCTGCTGATCTCTGATGATCGCGCAGGTGTTATTTCACTGAGGCAGCGAACATCTGTCAGCTGACCCCCACCGCGCAGAAGCGGAACTGCACTCATCAGCTGACTCGAAACTGCGACGTGCACTTCCGGAACGTGTCGCCTCTTTTCAAATTAAAAGTAATCGTTTTATTCTCTGCAGTGCCCCTCTAGTCAATCATTTTATCCCATAAAACCAAAATTACATATTTAGGCATTCTTTCCTTGAATTTTTTTTCATGCCTTAAAATAGCTCGAATTTATCTATTGATTGTATCACCCTTGCCTCATTTAGTATACTTAGTATTCTATATTGAGTATTCTATGAATATGTAAATGAGCCCCGCCTCCACTCACTCACTCACTCAGAGATCCACTGGTTGACGATCACACGTTGATCTGATTGGTTACAAGGTAGTTTGTGACGTCAGAAACACCAGCGATTTCAAAGTGTGTTTTTGAGACTGTCTTTGGTTCACTGCAGTTTTAAGCAGAAAATACTCAGCAATGCTGTCGACTAATGCATTTACACATGGTTTTTCTTAAAGCACATTAAAAACACATCATAGGCATAATAACAACCACAGGGGGACTTTAAACGTTTTAGGATGCAGTGATTGATCTAAAATTCATTCCTGATACTCACATATTTCTTTCTTCTTCCTTTTTTCACTGGTTTGAATCCAAGGTATAATTCAGTTAAAGCTTTTCAAAACTCTGATTCAATCTAAACAAAACGATTACGCTATTATTACAATATACATTCATATTATACACGTTGAAATGCAAATGTTAAACAATAGCCTAATATGTAGGCAAAAACAAAACAGAAAAAGAACAACAATAAGAGAAAAACAACTACAGAAAGAAATAAATAAAAGTCCTGTGGGGTAATAGTCTACAATTCAGAAAAAGGGTACAGTTATGTATAAAATAAAATAAATACATACATACAAACATAAATAAATGCTTTGAAACAAGGTTTTAACCAGGTTTCAACGATTTGATGTATCAAAGCCTTGTTTGTTGAAATCACGTGACTTGGCGAAGAAAGCAAGAAAACCAGCAGTCTTATTCAAAACTGATCTGAGTTAGACAAGTTTATGTAAACTATCCAAAGCTCTGTTCATCCTAAAGCATTGAAAACAGCATTTTTAGATTCGCCTTCTGTGGCCTTTTAATGTACTACATTGTTTCCTTTTTGTTGCCTTGGTTACCTTTTTAGACAAGCTCCGAGTCACGGATCGGAATAAAGGAGTCGACAAGGTCTCGGAGCTTCATGAGGCTCGCGTCAGTACCGAGCGCCACCGCGGCGGCAGTAACGCGTCACTGAAGCAATACACACAGACGAAGAAGAAGAATATCACCACATCACATTCCTCCTGTCCACGTGCGAGGAGAGGACTGGGGCTTTATCGGCAAGAGGTAGAGAACAGTTTAATATTCCGTTCAGCCAACTGCTTTTACTTTGGATGAATGTTTATATCTAGAGATTGAAGATTTGAACTGACCCAATGATTAAACACACTACCCATCTGACCCTGACGCAGGGGAAAGATTATCTAATCTTGCATATGAGGGTCGACGTCAGTCTTCTTCATGTCTCCTCATGTCTCAGTGTTTCTGCTCTAACTTCCCTCCTCTCGTTTCAGCCCTGGCTCGTGTGCTGGAGGACTACACCTGTTGTGTTTGAGCTGGTGTTGGACTGTCTTGTACTTTTGTGTTCAATTCAATAAAGTTCATACTTAAACAATCTTTCTTTGGTGATGTGTTGTTTTTGGACTCCGATTCGTTGTTGAGGGTATTTTTAATGTTTTTTTTGTTGTTTTTTACATTTAAAATAATAATAATGATGATGATGAAAATGTGTGTTAAGTGTTGTGTGGCCCACAGGAAGACTAGCGGTCTAAAAAAAACATTTTGGCCAATGGCGAAGTTTATGTGCACACTAGACAATAGTTTGAATGTAGGTATAACACAAATATTGTAAGTGTTTGTTTTGTCCTACGGAAATTCTTTGGGGGGAAAAAAATCAAAAGATGAATCTTAAAATAGATATTAACAGTTAGGTACAATAGTACTAATAAATAAAAAAACAGATAGCTGAAGATGAACTATTTGTTGCTGCTGATAATATTAAACCCTCATGGTAACATTATTGTAAGAGCAAAAATATTGAAGTACCGTAAGCATTTACCTTAATTTATAGTAGATGTACGTTAATCAAAAACCGTCCACGCGTCTCTAGATTTAATTCTGATGCGCGTGTCGTGTGCGCGTCCTCCGGTCCAGCAGGCGCGCTGTGCACGCGCTGTGCACAAATACCGTCAGAAGAGCGAGACTCGCGCATGATGGGGACGCGCTTGAAGGTGAGAAACAACAAACATTTACAATATTGTTTCCTTACATTCTTTATTATACATACAATGTTTTCTTATAGTTTCTTCATCACATTCATTTTTTTATTTAGTTAACACATTGTATCTGGTATATTTGTTAGCAAACTCCGTAACTACGCTGCTGTCATTAAATTGATAACATTTTAAAACTGACTAATCTTTCTATTAAAAGGTGTTGCGGGTGTTCAAAGATCTGCACAGAACAAGAAGAGACGTGTTTAAAGATGACGGCAGAGCTCTGACGGGTATCACTGAACACACACACACACACACACACACACACACACACACACACACACACACACACACCAAGAACTCATAGGCTGCTCTACTTTACATGCCTAACGTGCAACACTGACAGTGTTTATTAATGTCAATTTTATTGTTATTATTTGTTTAATTGTAATTTCTGCCCCGCCTTTGACTTTTAATTTTCAATCGTTACGTTCTGAATAATAAATAATTTCGAATGTGTATTTCAGTATATTATTATATGAAAGTCTGTTTCTGTCGCACGGGTGTTGATGTCTGATTCACGGTTTCCCCCTCTGGACCTGAAGCTGCCAGGTTCAAAATCAATGAAGAATTCAAAAGGAACAAGAATGAAGCGTCAGAAGAAAATATTAAAGAGGTAGATAAATCACACAAGAGCCACATGTTGAATCAATCGTGATTTGGTTATAAACTTTGTTCAAGTTATTTCACAGTGCATTGACTAATCTAGGGCTTTGATCTTTAACATCTATTAGTAAATGCTGAGATTATCATGACCTACTTTTCATTGTTATTCATGTTAACAAATTAAACCTTATTGTAGTGTGTTACTGTTCCTTGTATATTTTCATTTCATTTGAAAGTTTATTTTGTTGTTTTTCTTAGTTTTCGTATGTGTTGTTAGTTTTAGTTATTTTAGTAGGCCTTTCTACTAAACAAAAATTATAAATGTTGCATTGGCAAATTAAAGTTCTAGTTTCTTTTACATTTGATCTCACAGACAGATATTAAACTGTCACTCAGTCTGAGGCTGCAGAAACACTAAGTTTGATATTTAATACTCTTTCTTCTCAGATGCTTAAAATGGCCCGGTCAGTTGAGACCGTCCTCCGTGAAAGTGTGATCCAGGTTGAGCATGTGGAGGAAAACAAAATCTGTGAGTGATTGCATTTGCAATTAAGCAAGTTTTTAGCCAATCAGTATTTTTTGCATGGTGAAATTTCCATAATCTAACCATATCCTCCCAAAATAGTTTTTCTGATTATTGAGTCATTACCGTATTATAGAAGTGATTTTAAATCAGCATGTATTCAGGCAGTACAACAAATATTACTGATGTATACTTAAATATTTCAATCGTATACGTTTTTCGTACGGTGATTTGTTATATTATATCATAAATCTTTTTTTTTTTTTTACATTGGAGTGATAAGAACATTTTTAATTAATTTGAGGTTGAAATATGATTAAACATCTTGAGTTTTGTAAGATGCATCCTAATTTTGACATTGAAATGAGTATTTTCTCAGGCTAATGATCGTTGCTTATATTTTGCAGTGTTACGGCCCCGCGAGAGTCTCCTGCTGGAGAATGTGCCGTACTGTGATTCACCCAGGAAGAAGACATGACCAAAACAATCACTTTTCTTCAGCGTTTCTCATACGCCACAAACACCAAGGCACGTCTCTGAACTAGGACAGGGAAACACACTAATGCGGGTGATCCAGTAATCATTACAGCCATAATGGCACAACTATAATAACTTAAATGCTGGTTCAAAGCGGATGTGATGTTGTTGAACTAATTGCAATGAATTGCCATTTTGTAAATATTGTTTGTTAAGCTGAGTGTTGAATAAAATGTCTGTTTCAAGATTATTGCAGTTCCTTTTTGGGTACAGGACAGATATGCACACATTTTTTAGTAAAACCAAATAAAGAAGTGGTAATATATTTTGAATTCTCTTTAAAATGAGTAGACACTGGTGCTGGGAAACATGAAAGAAGGGTTTATTAATTGATCATTGATCTACAGGAAAACTATGTAATAACTAATATTCAAGGTGCCGTTAAAGGTGTTTTACCCCTTCACAGTTATTATAGGATGAAGTAATATAAAAAAAATCATATTTTCCACGTAACTCATTAATTAACTGAATTCCATTAATTCATATATATAATGCTCCATTTTAATCTACTGTCTTGAATATGAAAACATGTCTTTATAAATCAAATAATTTATCAAGACTCGATCACAGAGACGCATTTGAAAGGTTATTAGCACAAAAATCATCAGAGTCATTAACCATTGAAAGGAATGTGGAGTAAGTCTTTGACATCAGAAGACGAGTTTCTTGGGCTTTTCCCACGGGAATCCGTCTCGTCCGAAGTGTCCGTAGCAGGCAGTTTTCTGGTAGATGGGTTTCTTCAGATCAAGCTCCCTGTACGGGGAATTCATTCGCACTGTCAAAATGATCATAAATCTGAGGCTACGACTACACTAATCCGGGTACATTTGAAAACACATTTTTCTCGACATTTTTGCCTTCCGTTTACACTGACGTGTTTTTGTACAGTGAAAAACTTTTTTTAAAGAGGTGGATGAATTTGAAACTGACATTTTTGCATTACAGTGTGGACTGTGAAAATGAGGTACTAAAAAAAAGATGCATGTTTAGTCATGTGACGCATACACCATATATGGACAAAAGTATTGTGACACCTGACCGTTACACGGGGACTGTAATGACATCACATTTACATACAAGACATTAATATTAATAACATCGTCACTCTTCTGGGAAGGCTTTTCATAAGATGTTGGAGTGTTTCTGTGGGAACTTTTGGGAGATCATCGCGTTTGTGAGGTCAGGAACTGTTGTTCATATAGTGTATATATGGTAATACTGTCATGGCTTTTTTCTGCAATTCATTTTCACTTTTGGTCCAAATAAATGTTACTTTGTACAACCTTCATATTACATTCCTGCAAAAGTGATGTTTTAGGCCATACACAGACTGTTAGTCATGTGATTTGGAATCAGTACCTGACTAGAATTAGTGAGCAACCTACCCAGCACTGATACACTATGTGTGTACACTTACTTGACAATGACCCCTGGCCTCAGGTCAAAGTTTTTCTGAACGATCTCTAAAAGCTCGTCCTCATCTCTCGTCGATGTGCCGTAATGAAAGACGGACACCGACAAAGGCTGACTAATACCAATAGCATATGAGATCTACAACAGAAAATAACATTTTAACAATACAGTCTTGCATATCATTTCTTCATCATTTATCATTTCAACACTCATCTCTTACTGTGGCGACTAAGATCACACCGGACGCGTTCTTCAGGTTCGAAAACGCGAGGAGCACAGCACTGCCTTTTTTGGCCCCGATCACACAGGACAAGCAGTGCGCTGGGTTTTTTATGTTGCTAGGCAACCACCGAACCAGCTGTCCTGTCAGTCAAGTCAACGTCATATTACCGTTTTTATTTACTTTCTGTTAATATTGTGGTAGTTACGGTTCGTGAAGTCGTTAAGCTCCTGTAACCCGCGAGAGCACAACAAGTTCTTCCTCCATCATCACACTCTCCGGGCGTTCAAAGCAACTGTAGCTTTCGTCACTACAACGGAAGGCCCGCCCCTCCATTCATTCGATCGGACAGTGGAAACAACGTGATGACGTCGGACGCTTTTTCCGCTTGAAAAACGCGAGGCGCAGCAGGCGGTTAATACGCGAGGCCCCCGATATTTTTTTTCACATTATTTTTCCTAATGAATATTCATGAGTCTTCCCCTACCATCCTGTGAAAAAAAATATCGCCCGGCGCAGAACGCTCACTGCCATAGGAAAACAATTTTTTTTTAAAAATGGCGCCTCTCATAGCAGAAAACTTGTTCAGTGTGATCGGTGCCTAACGCTACTTTAAACTGTTACTGCAACTGTTAACCTGATGTATTTTTATGGATTGGCTCAAATGTTGTACTTTTATGAAATTTATTTTTACTACTGATTGGTTGACGAATGTTTCTACGGTGTGCAATTATTTCCAGGGAAACGCGCGGCTAAAGTAGTTCCAGGCAGGTCTTGACCGCATTACAGTTTAATGTCACTCCGCCAATTTTTTTCAGTTTATTTCAAAGGTGTCTACAGCCGACAACAGCAAAAGAGCCAAAACCCACAAGGACACTGACCAAGCAAATAAATATAGTAAACAATAGGATAAAAATGGCTAATTATTTCCATGCTTTCTGCCACAAAATTACGTTTTGGAATTTCGAATAAGCAATGGAGGCGTGGGATGAGATGCGTAAGAAAGTAGTCCTTCAAACAAGAGCGTTTTAAGGACAAAAACATGACAGATGTCTTGAAATACATCATCTGAACAAAGTCTTGAGATGTGGTAACTGTAGAATAAGCGGAATAATAATGAAAAATAAATGATGCAACGGCCACTCTGCTTCGCATCCAGATTAAAGCCTTGGGTGTGCTCTTTTTCTAATAATTCAACGGCCCGTCATCAATTATTCCTTGCATAATACTTATTCCATATACACATACAGTGCATAATCCTACTAAACTGACACCTGGTACCAGACAGAAGTGTTACCTGAACCAAAACTCTCCGGCACAGTTTGGCCTTGACGAGAGATTTGGCCACCCAGCGGGCCGCGTACGCACCGGATCGGTCCACTTTAGAGTAATCTTTCCCAGAGAAGGCTCCTCCGCCATGGCCTCCCCATCCTCCATAGGTGTCCACGATGATCTTTCTGCCGGTGAGACCAGCGTCACCCTGAAAAACAGCAGCATTCACTCGCGTAAACCAGTACACTTTAGCATACATCTAAAATAGTGCTTACACATCAAAATAAGTGTCCTTATTTAAAGCACAACAGCACATTATTAAAACATAATGATTTAAATGTAACCCTCATCCTTCCCTTGGGTCATTTTGACCAGATTTTTATTTTATTTTTTTATATAAAATTTTGTTTTGAGTCCTTAGAGCCCAGGGGCCTCATTTATAAAACTGTGCGTAGAATCCTTACTAAAAGTGTACGTGCGCCCGAAAGTCAAAAATGGCGTACGCAAAAAAATATTCAGACTTATAAAACCGTGCGTAAGCCAGAACCTGCGCAGAATTCACTTTATAAATCCCAGTCAGCGGAAGATTGTGCGCACATGCGTCTCCACCCCGAAATAACCACATATGGAGCTCACAACACCTAGTTTTACTATGCAGATCCTCATCTACATATCATTTGCATATGACTATTCATCCACGTGATAACGTTTAACGGTACAAGACACATTACATTAATACAAATCAAGCAGTTGCCTATCCTTGCCTTGTTTTTTAATACATAAATAAAATAGTGTAAAATAGGCTACATTTCAGAGAAAGTTTTTCTCAATCTTTTCCACTGGCCAATTGTATTTTAATTGATTTATATTTTTAATGGAAACAGATAGGCCTTGGGCATTATTTGCACGAAACTATTTTCTCAGACAATCTGGTATTATCATGATAAGCAATTATCTCTGTGGTTAAAACATTAAAACACAGCACGCCACAGGAAAAGTGTTCAAAAACATCGCATCCACAACAAAAATATTGATCGAATATAAAAAATGTTGTAACTTCTCAGTAATGATTTAATGTTTAAATGTTTAAATCCATTAATTTGAATGGCATATTTAATCTAAATGTTTATATCAGAAGTAAAACATAGTTTAAATAATTATTTTATTTATTTAAACTGTTATTTGCATCAGTTTCACTAAACGGCCCAACGCGCTCGCTGGCGCGGATATTTAAGAAGGGATGGATAATTGCTTCAAGTGACAGGCTTGGTGAGTGAAATTATATTTGTATCATCTTTCTGTATATGTTTAATTTTCTTTCGATTTTGTGTCTGAAAGGGACCAAAAAGACATTTAGCTCCAGCTCACCATCGGTGAAAAATAGTGTTTGCACCTGGTTAAGAATGCTGATAATGATGATTCAGGTTGATGCAATTTGATTTGTTGGGTGATGTAATAGGATAATTTAGAAGTTTTTCATTTTAAATAGTTATTGCTATTTGGGCCAGTTGGTGTCGCCAAAACACATACTCTTCTAAAATAGTGCATATGCACGGTCAAGAGCATCCTTACGGTGCGCACTTATTTACGCCAAGTTTTTTTTTTATAAATCCCGATATGTGAGTGGAAAAATGCGTACGCATATTTCTATGCCCATTTTGTGCGTACCTTAAAAAGCCTTAAAAAGCAAAAAAATGCTAAAACTATACCAAAGAAATATTTTATAATGTCTACATATGTATCTGAATGCATACTGAAAGAACTGACTTTAGGACCCAGCGGCACAGCTCATTTGCTCCATATAGAGCCATAAGGCCATCTAGTGGCTAGAGTCATGAAATATCATGTTACATTATTAATTTCCCACAAGAGGTCGACAAAGACACCCAATGTAAGATATTTTGAGCTGAATTAAAAAATGTATGCATGAAATTGTGAGTTATTTTGAATTTAAAGCTGCCGTCGGCAACATTTTTTTGATCATATTCAGTGAAATCGACAGTATAATCCGACAGAACAACATGAATAAAGTGGTTTTATAAAAAAAACCCGAGCTTCTAACTCCACCTGGAGCGTGTTATTTGTTTTGCAAAAAGTGTGAGATCTGACGGCCAATCACAGGTCGTGCACACGCCACCCCTCGCGCACTTCACAATCACATGCACACGCCTGAAGCTCACAGTAACGAAGAGTGATGGCGGAAAAGATTCAAATTCCTCAGTTAACCTCAAGCTAGGAGGTAAAAACAACACAGGAAAAGAGAACACCTGCTGAAAAGAAAGAAGTAAAGAAAGAAAGCGACCGTGCCCGTAATAAAACCAGGATCAACATCGGATCGACATTTGAAAGGTGGAGAGATTTACGTGATTTAATTGGGTTCAAGCTGGATGCAGAGCTTGCAACATTTCTTCTCGACAGGTAATTGTGCTTTATCAACCAGTTACTTTATTCGTTAGTGTTATGTTAGTAATCCAAGTATGTTTGCCCAAATGTGTTGGTATGGATAGCTAACGTTAGCACTTGTTGGGCAGGTTCTGGTGCACACGCACTGACGAACTCGGTGGGGGGGGTATTCGTTGATAGTGGGGGAGGGGCACGAGAGTTGTAAACATTCAACATTTTGCCTAAGTCCACTCAATCTGCCAGACTTGCCGACTGCAGCTGTAAGTTGAAAGAATCTGAGGAATGTGCTTCTAAATTTATTTACTATTTATTGATCAAATCTAGTAATTTAAAGGTAAATAAAATAAAAATAAATATCCCAAAATTTTGTATTAAAAAATAGAAAAAAATACTATAAAAATTAAATAAAAATAAGCTTTCTGGACAAAAAAAAAAAATCAAGTATACTTTTAGGTCTTCGGGTCATTTTGACCCGCGAGGGACTTTGTAACAAAGTTTGTAAAAGTATGCTAAGAAACAGTCATGAAAGTGTGCTCTCTTTCAGTCCACTTCATTTTATTTCATTAATATTACATTATCTGCAAGCGTAGTTTTAAAAAATTATACTTTAAAAATGTGAAGTACACTGCAAGTGCACATGGATTACACTTAAGATCACTTCTAGTACACAAGCAGGATGGAGTCTGATTGGCTGTCAATGTTTTTATCGTTCATCAGCTGGAAAAAAAAGTTGTTCTGAAAGTGACTCCAGCGGTGTGTCGTTTAGGTTATAGCTGCGGTGTGTGCGAAATACAATTAGAGTGATTATTGAAGCTTTACAGTTCTTGTTGTAGCTCTAGGCCTCATCACTAATACATCACTAGTGTGCTTACTTGAGGACCTCCTGAGAGGAACTTCCCACTGGGCAGCAGGTGATAAATGGTCTTGTCGTCCAGATATTTGGCAGGAATGACCGTCTTTACAACTTTCTCCATCAGATTGAGCCGGATGTCCTCCAGCGTGATGTCAGGACTGTGCTGAACTGAGATGACCAGCGTATGGACCCGGACAGGCTCCATGGCACCCATGTCGTCCCGATACTCCACAGTCACCTGCGCTTGTTAATCATTGAACCCTGCATTATCGGCTGTGCGTGAACTATTCGTTTACAGAGATAACCGCGTACGGGATATTAGTAGTTTACGTCCTTAAACTCCTATCATTTCAAAGAGACCTTTCACCTGTGTTTTTGAATCTGGACGAATCCAAGGACAAACGGCGGTCTTTGAAAGCTCCTTCATTTTGGCGTTGAGTTTGTGAGCTAGTAGGATAGAGAGCGGCATACACTCCTCCGTTTCATCAGTGGCGTAGCCAAACATTAAACCCTGGGGAGGAATCACACAACATTCATTATTGCATTTTTCTATTCAAGATACAATTGACAAGTTTTATCTAAAAAAAAAAAAAAATTATTCAATTATTATTTTTATATATATATTTTAGTATTTTTATATTACAAGCCCTGAGTAAAACCATAAACAAATATTTATGCATTATGCAATTTACCATTATGCTATTTCCTTATTACTTATTCCCTTATTTTTGTATAATATTAATTTAAAATAATTATTTTATTTATTATTATTACATTATTATTATTTAAATTTTTTATATCATTTTATGTTTTGTTTCATAATAGTATAACAATTATTATTAAACAAATGATTATAAAAATGTAATTATTTTTTATAAATCTTTATAAAATGTATTTGTTGTTGACTTTTTATACTACTAGTGTTCTTTATGCATTCATGATTTTAGGTTGAAAATGCTGTCACGGATATTGTTGTGTTTATTCTTCTTCCAAAAAAGACAAAAAAAGAATGATTATATCCATAAAAAATGTGGGGGCAAATATTTATGCTTCATGCAATTTACCATAATGCTATTTCCCTGCCTAGAGTCCCAGCACACTTTTGTCATGTTCTAAGTGGCGATCTGACCTGATCCCCAGCGCCGATGTCCTCCGTGACCCTGCCTTCAAACACACAGTCACTGATCTCAGCGCACTGAGGCTGCAGGGACACCAGCACGTTACACGTCTTGTAGTCAAAACCTGGAGAGATCACATGATAATCATAGTATTTGTCAAAATACTTAATCTACAGAGCCCCTCAAGGGACATGAGGATGGAAAAAATACGAGATGGGAGGAAAAATACTTTTGCGTTCTCTACAAGTGGCAACCCTCCGGTCTCTCTCTTGAAACAAACACAGAAGTGACTTAACCTGCAACTCATCGACTGGCCGCTAGAGACTGGCTCCAGAAGAGAGTCAATCCCATACACCCCAATGTGCCTTGAAACGCAAAGCATTATTCAATCTGTTGACGTAATTTCCACTGAAACAGGAAGACAGGGCGGGGCACCAGACTTCATTCGCCCCATGGAAAACATATTTACACAGTCTGAATCACTCCCTATCCCCTATATAGTGCACTATCTGCCATTCACCATGGAGAAAATAGTAATTGTGTGAACAAGTGACTGGTTTCAGCCGCAGCTTCGGCGTCTATTCATAATGTAGGGGGCGGAGCTTCAGATGCTAGAGAGCATTTGATTGGACAGAAAATCTGATGAGACGCTGAAGTGCAGAGTGATGTCATCAAAATCATTGATCCATATTAGCAGAAGCGAGAGACTGTACGTTTTGAATGCTTATATCTTCTAAATACGAATTGTGTCTGCTTTGGAGCACACAAGCTTATAGATAACAGTAAGACTAACATATTCATACTAAAAGCCAATAAACTTCCATTTTGATTTCATAGGGACTTTACATAAATATGGCGATACAAAAATATGAAGCAGCACAACTGTTCAACTGTTGTCAACATCGACAATAATCAGAAATGTTTCTGAATTAGTATATTAGAATGATATCTGAAAGATCATGTGATATTAGTCTTTTTTTTTATTCAAATTCCTTATAATCTTGAATCAGAATAACTTCTCCCTCTTGCAGCTCTTCTCTTCTCTTGATGATGAGGGTGGGGCAACCTGTCAATCACATGAGATCCACCAATAGCAAACCACAACCATCCAGTCAATTCCCCACAGGCGAAATCAAGCCCCGCCCACATTTATTCTTCTTCCAGAAGCCAGAGAAATGGCTGCTGACTTTTGTAATTGTAATAACACTTCACAATACTACTGTTAATAATATGTGTATAGGTGTGTGTTTGTGTGTACAGATACCCTTTGATGAGTCGTCATATCCGATACTCTTGACAGTGTCTCTAACCACTTTCTGAAGATCCACGACAGCCTTGGAAGTCACTTCACCACACAGGAGGATCATGCCAGTCTTGGACACACACTCTACTCCAGAAAGACAAGACGTCATGTACAGATGCCTTAAAAGGGAATGGGAATGTCTATGTGTGTGTCCAGCTAATCATTATTAAAGTGTCTCAAATTCATGTTTGTAAAACCAAGCATTTGTTAGTGCAACACTTTTGGTCTGTGTCTGCGATGATGATTTGATAGTGATGAATGTGATTATTACCGCAGGCCACTTTAGAGTCCGGGTCCTGAGTCAGGAAAGCGTCCAGGACAGCATCACTAATCTGATCACACATTTTATCTGCCAGAAACAAGCACAGGACTTCAGCTATATGCGAATTACTTACTGATTATTTATTGATCAATAACATTTCTCAAAATTACGACTGTTTATTATCTAACGGGGCATGTACAGACATGTTGCGTTAACTTGCGTATTGCGATTCTGTGCATTGAAACCAATATATTGCGTTAATACAACATTATATTGTAAGCAATGCAACAGTAATACATGTAATTTCATGACTGTAATATCTGCGTATGTCAGCATGTAATGCATGAAGCATGTTTCATATTTACCCGAATGTCCTTCTCCAACAGACTCAGATGTGAAAAGGAAAGTTTTTCCTGATTTCTTACTACCAAAGGGATTCATGGTGAATGTAGATGAACAAAACGACAGCTTTATAACTGCAACTAAAAGTGTGATTTGATTCCACGGCCAGTCTGTCTGAAGTATGAAGAACTTTAATGGGCGTGGCTTTAGAGTGCGCTTTTACTTCAGCCAATCACAAGCGACCTCTGTCATCAAACGTCCTGTAATAAAAGCGTCCTTATGCCAAATGATAACCGATCTAAATAGTTTTAAGCGGGAACTTACTGCTGACTCGATGCAGTTCTTAAAGCGACCGGTAGAGGAAGCAAAATAGTGATTCTCCAGTGAAGTCCACTCATTCGTAGACCATTCAAGCGGTTAGTGCCATTTGTTGTGAACAGTCACTAAATGGGATGGGTATTAACAGGCCTGACATTATCTCTAATTGTCAGGTTATATGATTAATGTTTGTAAATCAGTAACTGTCCTATTTGAACTCTTCATAGTGTGATAGCGGTTTGTCACACTTTGCCTGTTCTTTTCTCAGCGCCGATCAGATTAGACCAATCACAGTCGTTTGTGATTACAGGATATGGATTTATTTTATATAGATTTCTGGAGCATATTTCTATTTGTATGTCATGTACCAATCATTTTAATTGAGATATTTAATTTAATTTCAGCTTTTAGTCAAGAAATGTCTAAATAAGACCGATAACGTCCTTAAATCTAGACTGCGTCCTAATGGAGGATTCGGCCTCAGCGCGCCGTTGAGGGAGAGGAAGACATCACTCGCGAATAAGGAAAAAAATATTGCAAATATAAGCAACATTAATGTATAAACACTGCCATACACGGATAAAAAGCGTCTGCGTGGCACCTGAAAAAAAGGTGATGAATCCCCTCATTCATATCCGATTAGGCCTATGTTTTGTGCACCTGACGTTTGACAACAGCATTTGTATGATCTAATGTAATGTTACAGCAATAATAATATTTGTCCAACAAATCCTCAAGTTTGTCCACTAATTGTAAAACTAAACAATTATATTTTAATGCCAGAGTTGGGAGAGTTACTTTAAAAATGTAGGCCTCTATTCCGTTACTGCTACAAATTACTTCATAAAAAAGTATTCAGTTATCTTATTCAAAGCACCTCAAAATGAAAGTAATGTAATCTGATTACTTTTGGATTCCTCAGAGGTCACAATAATGTGACTGGTTTAATACTGATGATTTTGGCATACAGCTCATGAAAACCCAAAATTCCTATCTCAAAAAATTAGCATATTTCATCCGACCAATAAAAGAAGTGTTTTTAATACAAAAAAGTCAACCTTCAAATAATTATGTTCAGTTATGCACTCAATACTTGGTCGGGAATCCTTTTGCAGAAATGACTGCTTCAATGTGGCGTGGCATGGAGGCAATCAGCCTGTGGCACTGCTGAGGTGTTCTGGAGGCCCAGGATGCTTCGAGAGCGGCCTTAAGCTCATCCAGAGTGTTGGGTCTTGCGTCTCTCAACTTTCTCTTCACAATATCCCACAGATTCTCTATGGGGTTCAGGTCAGGAGAGTTGGCAGGCCAATTGAGCACAGTAATACCATGGTCAGTAAACCATTTACCAGTGGTTTTGGCACTGTGAGCAGGTGCCAGGTCGTGCTGAAAAATGAAATCTTCATCTCCATAAAGCTTTTCAGCAGGTGGAAGCATGAAGTGCTCCAAAATCTCCTGATAGCTAGCTGCATTGACCCTGCCCTTGATAAAACACAGTGGACCAACACCAGCAGCTGACATGGCACCCCAGACCATCACTGACTGTGGGTACTTGACACTGGACTTCAGGCATTTTGGCATTTCCTTCTCCCCAGTCTTCCTCCAGACTCTGGCACCTTGATTTCCCAATGACATGCAACCATTGAGCAACAGTCCAGTGCTGCTTCTCTGTAGCCCAGGTCAGGCGCTTCTGCCGCTGTTTCTGGTTCAAAAGTCCCAAGGTCTGGAATCGGTCCTTCTCCACAATCTTCCTCAGGGTCCGGTCACCTCTTCTCGTTGTGCAGCGTTTTTGGCCACACTTTTTCCTTCCCACAGACTTCCCACTGAGGTGCCTTGATACAGCACTCTGGGAACAGCCTATTTGTTCAGAAATGTCTTTCTGTGTCTTACCCTCTTGCTTGAGGGTGTCAATGATGGCCTTCTGGACAGCAGTCAGGTCGGCAGTCTTACCCATGATTGAGGTTTTGAGTAATGAAACAGGCTGGGAGTTTTTAAAAGCCTCAGGAATCTTTTGCAGGTGTTTAGAGTTAATTAGTTGATTCAGATGATTTGGTTAATAGCTCGTTTAGAGAAACTTTTCATGATATGCCAATTTTTTGAGACAGGAATTTGGGGTTTTCATGAGCTGTATGCCAAAATCATCAGTATTAAAACAATAAAAGACCTGAAATATTTCAGTTGGTGTGCAATGAATCTAAAACATATGAAAGTTTAATTTATATCATTACATTATGGAAAATAATGAACTTTATCACAATATGCTAATTTTTTTAGAAGGACCTGTATATATCGAAGGATTCGAAATTACTGTAATAATTCTGTCTACAATGCAAATGCAGATTAAATCAAATATAGGCCATCCTATTAAAACATATCAGACTATCAACAACACTTATATTTTTACAACAAAAAAAAAACATATAGCCTATATTTCAAATAAATGTTCTTTTTTAACTTTTTGTTCATAAAATAATTCTGAGAAATTATGGTTTCCCCAAAATTTCTGACGCAGCACAACTGTTTTTAACACTGATAATATTCAGAAATCTTTTATCATATTAGAATGATTTCTGAAGGATCATGTGACACTGAAGACTGGAGTAATGATGCTGAAAATACAGCTTTGATCACAGGAATAAATTACATTTTACTATATTTTCACATAGACAACAGCTATTTTACATTGTAATAATATTTTGTAATATCATTGTTTTTATTGTATTTTAAATCAAATAAACAGCCTTGGTGAGCTTAAAATTCCTTTCAAAAACATTTAAAAATGTTACCGACCCTAAACTTTTGAACAGTGTATATTTTTATTATTATAACAAACTCAATGTCACAAAAACATATCTGACAACTTATTTGTACAGTGTCTTTCCTTTCTGTAAACCTTACGGTTTTCTTGATAGAAAACACAGCTGGCCAAAATTATTACTTGTTTAATATTTAACAATGAAGCCAAGTCATCTGCTAGGGTTAAAGTCCCAAAGAAAGCTTATAAATCTATCAGCAACTGAAGCTGCTTATGATACATTAAAACCAAAAGAACTCACAGTTACTGTAACCAAATACACATCAGGAATATGCAGCCTGTTATTTCTCTTCTTGTATTAGTGTATTACTGGAGTATAATGAGCAGGCTTTCTTACATTTCCAGAGGACAAAAACTTGCCACGGCATTATTGAATGTAAGGGAATACACACATCGACCTGAGATACTTCCTTTTTTCAGTTAAATAAATATATATAAATATAATATATTTCTGTTCAATAATATATTTTAAGGACATTTTATGATAATAATGATCCATTTTATCCATTTATTTCCTCTGAATTTTTTTTTTTTTTTTTAATATTTTTACAATTATTTTTAAATTAACCCCTTCATTGCTGTGTGCTTTTTTTTCTTTCTTTTTTTTTATTCTTCTATTTCCCATTTGTTTTTATAACGGTAATTTTTTTTTTAACACGAGGAGTGTGACTGTTTTTTTGTGGATTTTAATACATACAAATGTATTTGTGCAAATGATACTTAGCCTACTTCCCAAAACCAGCCATAGCAAACTGCACTACTTTAGTAACCAGACCTGATGAAAAGCAGCAGCCGCAGAAGGTGGGTGGGGCCAGTGGGGGGAGGGGCCTGTAGAATGTGGGCGGGGCCACCGTGTGGAGGGGGAGGGGCCAGCAGGAAGTGTCGTGCTGGTTAATGTACAATCTGTCTGGGAGGGGAAGCTCTGTTTGCAAATGAGTTCAGTAATGTTTCATCCTGTTCTTTTGTACTTGTGTTGTAGCTCACGAGACTGAGAAGCTTCCTCTAGAAGTCGTACCCTTTAAGCGATGAGTGCAAGCTTAGCCTGAACTGTTGAAAACCCTCGGCAGTGACAGTTGAACGTTTGAGGAAGTTTCACAGAAGCACCAGAATGGTAAGCGCACTAGAAAGCCTCGGCTGTTTGTTAGTCAAATGTTTATTTAAATGGTTATTTGTTCAAGGGTTTGAGCGACCTGTTGAGATCATGTGTGTGTTCAAAGGATGACATCAAAGATAATTAACACATGAAGATGAATATTGAAGTGTTTTGACGACTGACTTCATCCGGATCTTTGGACTGAATTCAGCTGTCAGTCAGGAAGTCTATGGTGAAGGAAATCATGTGAAGAAAACAAAAGCAAAAAATCCTACATTAAAACAATAATGATATTCCGTCTAATTCATAATATTATTACTTTATTTTAACCGCAGTACAGTACTATGTTGGCTGATGTTTATCAGAATAATCATTTTGTTTTAAACACGCTCTTTACTACACCACTTGAATTTGATGAGATTACTGTTTCAAATGATTCATGTCTGTCTGTCTCTTTCTTTCCAACGTTTCAAACAAGGCTGTCAAACAACAAATCCAACTGCTTAGCTTTTCTGGGTAAAAATGCAATATATCCATCTATCACACTAATATCTGAACCATGTCATCTTTCCAAACTTTAACTCACTTTTGTGTAAAAACTCCTATTGATTTGAAAGCTGTAATTGCAGAAACTGCTCAGAATCACTGTTGCTTTGCTGTTAATGTTCAGTTTTCTGGACACTGGCGAACAAACTTGGAGGGTCAGAAGACATGGAGGATCCACTCACTCTCATTGCCATGAACTGATGACGTTATCCCTGGATGTAGTTCTTCATCATCATTATTTATCATGCAGTTTCTATGGTCAAATGTTTCCGGATCATGCTTTCAGATTTGACATTGTTTAGACTGTTTTTTTTGTTTGTTTGTTTGTTTGTTTTTTAGCAAGTTATATCGCATTGTTTATTGTTGAGTCCCTGTGTCTGTAGTAGTTCTTTAACAGTGATGTTTCACACATTTCATGATAAATGAGTGATCTGAACCGATGATTCTGCAAATGCAAGGTTTCTTTAAAGCTATGAACGATATGAAAGTGATGACCGTGTTTTGTGTCGTTTTCAAAATTGGCATCAGGGTTCTGAAATCAGAAATAAAATATTATGAAACAGATCAAATGCGACATAACCCTCTTTGAGACAGAGATTCAGTGGGGTTCACAGAAGTTCACCGAGTAAAACATGTTCCTGGATCAACATCCTGTTGAACCCTTAACACCGAAAAGGTTCTGTATAAGGAGAAACAGAATTGCATAATACTTCCATATTCAACAGGTTATTTACATTTTTCCTAGTGATAAAGTATGTTTACATGCTGTTTAAGTCATACGATTTCATAAAAATGAACAATTAATAAAATGATGGGAACCCCTGAACGGTTGTGCATCCGGGGCGGGTCCGGCCCGACCCCGGGTTCATTCTGACCCAGTTGTACACTTGAGAGTATTGTCCTGTTTGGCCCAGCGGTTTACTCTGGTTTCTTCTCTTCATAACGTAGGCTGACTACAACCCCGAACCACCAGCGCCTAGCAAATTCAATCAAGTTCAGGAGCAAGTCAACGATGTGAAAGTGATCCTCAAAGACAACATCAACAAAGTTCTGGAGAGAGGAGAGCGCTTAGACGACCTGATCGGAAAAACTGATGATCTACAAGCTACGGTAAAGATCTAAAACCATACCAGGATATACCTTTCTTGTAATGGTGATCTTTTCGAAGACCTCGGAAGAACACGAGTGAATTATGATGATGTTAGTTGATCAAACCAGTCATAAAACATGTTGTTGTTGATAATTATTCCTGTAATGATCTTGTGTTGCCTAGGCCGACTCATTTCAAAAGACGTCCACGCGTGTGGCCAGGAAGATGTGGTGGAGAAACACCAAGATGATGATTATTATCGGTGTGGTAGTGCTTGCCATCATCGTGTTAATCATTTTGTTTGCAACAGGTGTGATTCCCACATAAACACAAGCAGTTTCATTACAAAATTTCAACATTTCAATAATTTTTATTTTTTCAGGCACACACATTAATTCAACTTTTTCCTATAAACTGGATAAGTAACTATGTAACTACATGGATTTATGTATAGATAAATATACTATTTTTGTGATAATGACATTTGCCATTATATTCTATTTAAATCTGGGACAAATGTGTCTGGGCTTAAATACACATGCATTGTTTTTTAGGGTATTATAATAATGTTATAGGACTAGATACAGACTGGGAAATGTTTAAGGATTGAGACTCGCCACTGTGCTTGACATGTTCATCAATTTATATTTCATTTAAAAACCTGCACACCTCCAGTAGACCTTCAAATCTTCAGTACAGCGTAAATGCTGTCAACTTAAACTTATTTTGAACTTATAAACGTATACGTTATTTGACTCGCATGATTCCTGGAGTGTTTCTGCATGCTTTAACTACTGTGAAATCACCATGTACTCATGACACTGATTTTATACCTAGACAAGTGTCTGTCAAGAGGACGTATAACCTGCAGTATATAGATATCAGGTGTGTCCCAATTGGCGTACTTATGCACTATTCCGTGTCGTTCTGTAGTAGAAATATCCTGATTAGTGTGTTCACACTGAACATTCCAAATAGAATGTGTGCACTTCAAACGCCCGGATGATCATTACATGAACAAATGAAGAGTGGAATGTTGGACACTTTATGTTCTCAACTGACAGGCTTTCATTATGTGGAGGGGGAGGGGCTATAGACTATGATTGACAGACGACAAAATAACCGTGTAAATGTCATACAGTACACAGTGCATCATTTGGGACAAAACGAATTGACATGAACTTGTATTGTTAAAAATAAAAAAAATAATAAAATAAATTACTTTCATCCTGGAAACAATATAAAAATAGAGATTTATATTTTCAATTTACTGTTAAACGAGCACCATAAAAGTGTAGTCTACATTACCTGTGTGCTTCAATATTCCTTCAGAGGACTTGGAATAACACACGTCATACGGACTACTTTTATGACGCTTCTTTGTGATTTTAGAGCTGGACTCCAGCACCTTTGACTTTTATTACACTGAAACCAGCAGCAGGGATTCACCTCTCGAGAAAAACACACGGTTTGAAATGACATGAAGGCAAATAAATGATGACAATCTTCATTTTTGGGTGAACTATTACTTTAATCTCTGAAGAAATAACAGGCTTAAGGTTCATACACTTTATTTCGTTGCATTTTTCAATGGTTTACATGATTCTGTAGCAAAATACTGCAATGTGAAATGGCCTACACTCTGCACGCACTTGTAAGCAATAAATTAATAGACTTGTATACAAATAGTTTCTAAATTATTTGTGCTCTCTACGGTTCACTGTACTCAACACAGAAATGTGTAAGAGCTACACAGTAGGGAACATGATTATAAACTTTCACAAGCTCTAGATTAGAACAACAAAAACGCAAAAATAAAATAATTCAGGATGAATATCAATTGAAATAACACTTGAAACTTTAGCGCATGTCCTTGAAAGTAATTTCAGATTTGAAATGGCGACCAAAGTGTAGTAACGTGTTGATCGACTCCATATTTAACCCTCTCGTTTTCTGCTCTCGGGGGGGACTTTCAAATCGCCCTTCCGTCTGAAAAACAAAGAAGAGAATATTAATCATGCTTATGAAAAACACAAACTCTCAAAATGCTAAGGAATCCCAATTAATGTCAATAAGGAGGCAAGCCGTGACTTTGAAATAGAATAATAGTTGTGAAATTAAAAAGCTCATAACATTTTAATGCAAAACCTTGAATTGATGGAAATTAAAACACAAAAGGAAAGCATTACAAGCATAAGTTCTCATATAAACAATACGACTTTTCCAAGATCTCGAAAAGGTTAAAAAAAAGAGGATTTGTTAGATGAAATTAACACGGTTTACAAGGTGAAGCTTTTTCCACCGCTGTCAGCAGAAAAATCACACAATACAAATATTAAAAAAGCACTTCTCCGGCGCGGTGGCGGCATCCGAGTACAAGCCGGCTCGTAGCTCATGGACTACAGGAAATTACAGCTACACGAGCTACAAATAAAGAAGAGCAAGCATTACAGTGCATAATTAACCCTGGAAAGCCCAGAGAAAGCCGTATCCTTCAAAAAGTCAACAGTTAATTTTATTCCGGCTCTCGTCATATTTTACCATTACTTGATGGTGCCTGTAAAAAATGGCATTAAATTATAAGATACCATTAGATAAAACCAATCCCAAGACGTTTTAAGAGGAAAACAAAAGAGAAGATAAAAGCTTGACGTGTCCTTTTTATGTTTTTTTTGTTGCTGTAGCTGCTGTTGTTTTTGCTTTTTTTTTTTTTTACAACTGGTATACAGGATGTTGGAAGACCATACCAAATGGGAGCATTCGAGAGCGTACGCCTCTCGTACCCTGAGACAATCGGGAAGTCAGCTCATGGCCTGCAAGGAAGTCCCCGCTGGCAGGTACAAACAAGGTATATGTCAGAGTTAGGAGAAGACAACATTCTTCCGTTTTCTTTCCTTGTAATTCCATATTTTCTGGTATTTTCCCATTTAGCAGTACTGTACCTGTTACTTTTTACAGTTACAAAATGGCCAGCCAAAAGCCAGCTGTTACATTACTGCCAAAAGTCTCTATGTTACCACTACTGTAAAGCACTTCAGGGTGCTGTGAAACTTTTGAGAAAAACAAAAATTAAGCAATGTACATTACAAAAACGATCAAATGGTGATGATTTAGAAAGCTAAAGATGCGTCGGCGTGAGCAACGCTAGCACATACCTGCACGTTTCAGCTGGCGTTTAAAGGTTAATACGGCTTGTACGTGTTTTGATGGCCGCCTCGCCTCGGGGATTTGCCGTAGCCGCTCTGCTGATCTAGAGTTGGGAGCACAAAACAGAAACAACGCAAATGTGTTGGTGGCGTACGCTCGCTCGTGAAGATCTCTGAGAAAGACACTTCTTAGAAAACATAATTCGGGTTTCAGAGCCAATTTTGTGATGCTTGCGACATACTTACGTTAATCGTACTGAAAATACTGTATTCTGAAAATATGGTGAGAGACAAAAATTTGTGGAGTAAATGGGTGAATGTTTGAAAACTGTTTATTTTCTTCTAAAAAAACAAGCCACTGTCCAGTGGTCGTTTTTTTTGCATGGCCTACAGATTTACACGTTCAGTTACTATCCAATGGATTCAAAGGCACTTTGACAAATGTGTTTTGAAGCTAAAGACATCCCTTTCTATATTTAGCACCATAGTTATTATAATACATATGTACAATGTAGCTTTGTGCAAGCGAGCCTTCCTTCCCTGTAGGACAAAAAGCAACTGCAGCAAACGTTCTAGAGTTTTCTCTCAAAGCGTAAGGCATGTATCATACAAGCATGTGCATTCTGCTCAGATAATTTAGTGCACAATTGTCATAGTCCGGGTCGAGTACCGACAATCCACGATACAATATATCCTTAGTTTTGTCATCTGTGCGTTCACAAACAGTATTACATACTGCTGTAGTCACCATATCCGTAGTAGTTGTTGTAACCCGTGTAATCATAGCCCCCGTATCCACCATAGCCTTGATTGTTGTAGCCATAGTTCCCGTAATTTCCATAACCTTGATTCCAGTAGTTTCCGTATCCCTGGTTCCAATTCTGATTGGGACCTGTGGCAGAAACCAAACGTATGGCACAATTAATAAAGAGAAGATGATAACAGAAGGAATTCAGGATGAATGTGGATTTCGGGTTTCAAACATAATCCAGAACATGAAATTCACATTTTGAATTAGAAGAACATAAAAAAAAAAATGGAATGAAATTTTGGTCAAGCTGGTTACAAATTGATTTCCAGTAATATTGCTAATGGTGCCTTATGTCTCTTTCTGCTCTTCATGGTATTTAATGAATTATTTATGGATCATATTGGAAGGACACTTATTTTTTTGCACAGCAAAATGTGTTAATTGTCCTTGTTATAGAGTGCAACTTTTGCAGCGGCGCTGGTTCCAGACAGATTTTTCCATTCATCTCTCCCATAAGGATTTAAAAAAAAATTCTTTAAAGCTTTATAAGCCATGAACCAAGCCAATCAGCTACGAGGAGAATCACATTACAAACAAAGCATTTGAAAATCAGACAAAAATGCACCACTGTGTACTAAGCAGCTTTACTGAGGGAAAGAACTACAATCCAATTAAAAACGATAGAGAAGCAAAACCTACTCGTTTATATATAAATAATCTGCAGTGTTTCATGGGAGTGGGCGGAGCTAACTATATATTTTGACTCAGTTTTGCTAGTTTCTTATTAGACTCTTATTTGTGTAATTTTCTGTACAGCATCATGGGCAATGTCGTTTTTCACCCAGAATGTCTCTGTTTAATGATTATTTTAAAAATAAGTTGAAATAATGTGAACTGATGGCTTCAACAGAAGCAAACAGCATTGATTAACAACCTCGTAGCTCACAGTAGAGCTGTATTGGAAGGTTTATACGTGTTTATGTACTTCCAGAACCAGACTGTTGCACTCTATTGTACTTAGTTTAGTGTATCTAATAAGATTAATTATATAATTATGTTTTGTTGTTTCTCAAGGCATGTTGAATTTCTTTAAATCCAGTAAATTCATTTTTCTATCATTACATTTTAACATCCATCCAATTCAATTTGTGACGCCATTTCGACCAATTACGGCCATTCTACAGTCTGAGCGTGAGCGAGGGCCACTGTTGTGTTTCAGTCACCTCCTCTCCCTCTGGACCTGGAGGGGTATCCTCCTCTCCCGCCCCACTGCTGCTGCTGCTGGTACTGCTCCTTCGACATGGCCACCTTGATCTCACACTGCACACACACAGTCACATGACACCTCACCAACAGAAAGAGCCATTACACTCATGATCAGTCTCAAAAAGGCCATCAAGGGCATTTCACCACCAAAAAACAACAACCGTACAGCAGGACAGCTTCCTGAAGTCAGAATATGACACGGTAAAGCTGACCACATTATTAACTGCGTTTATAACTGCTTCAGAAGTCTTGGAAGCCTAAGCTTGTGATTATGGTAAAGGCTGTTACATTTCCGGCACACGCCTGAGGTGTTCGGCCAATCAAAGCACTCTGGGCTTTTCAGAAGGAGGAGCTTAGTAGAAATCAGTGCATTTCAGACAGACTGGTAATAGAGGTGCTGCGATGATGTACAGTATGTGAAAAACATGTTTAATGTTTTTTGAACATTAAAGCATGTTAGTCTATTCTATTACACCCAATAGACAAAATAATGCACTTTTAAAATAGCATAATATGACCCATTTAATTAACACAACAAGTGAACCAACTGATAAATAATATTAAAAAAACATGGGCACGAATTATTAATTTGTGGCCACAATATTCGTTTTTCCCGGAAATCATGTGTGGGGCACTATAGATTTTAATAAATTTGTACAAAACATCATTTCTTCACTTTGTTTTCATTAAGTTTTATCTATGATACAAAAACTATGGGGAACCACATTTAAATGATATTAAGTTTTAGCATAACGAAGCCATGTAATATTAATGTTTAAAGACACTGTAATGTCAACTGACGGAATCATGCACATTAGGACATTTAAGACTTTACCTTACTTAAACCGATGTTGTGGTACTTCTTTTCCATAATTTTCTTTACTGGTTCCTCCTCTTTAAATGTAATGAAACAAAAACCTCGTCTTTTATTTGTTTTATTCTCCATTGGCAGCTCAATGGAATCCACCTATGGAATATATAGAGAAGAAATGCAAGTTATAATATATTTATGCGTACATATATAATTTTAAATAATCTCCATACCTCTCCATAGCCATCAAAGTACTCTCGGATCTTCTCTTCTGGAGTATCTGGGGAAAGACCTCCCACAAATATCTTCTTCACAGGCTCCTTGGACTTCATGGCCTTTGCTTTCTTAGGATCAATCACTTTTCCATTCAGTTTGTGCTCCTTTTGCGTGATCACCTTTGACAAGGACCAGATATCAGACTTTGATTTGATCAAGGTTGTCTCAGCAGCATATTGAAACAAAGCTCATGCTGCTCAACTAATAGTGTAATGTTAATAAGCACATGAATGCGTGCGCATACACACACAAAACTATCTGCAAAGATACCTTATCCACACTGTCAGCTTCTTTAAACAGAACAAAGCCAAATCCTCTGGACCGGCCTGTCAAAGGATCCAGTTTCAGGGTGCAGTCGACCACCTCTCCATATTTGCTGAAGTAATCCTTCAGGTCTTTCTTAGTTGTGTCCCAACTCAAGCCCCCAACAAACATTTTCCTGAAAACAAGACATTAAGGTGAGTTACAGAAATCATACATTTTCTACATACATACTACTTATGTTTCAAGCCTTACTTTGACATGTAATCATGTATTTATGAAATAATAACATACAATATAACGTCATAGAAACACACTATGAACACAAACACCAAGTTGATAGGGTTTCTCTTTTGAAGAGACGCTTCTGACATTTGACGCACGTGCATTTGAAAGGTAAATGAGTTCGGAAAGCTAAAGAGCAGCTGCAAACTCATGAATATTCACAAATATACCCGGCCCGACAGATGTATATTCACGTCATGTAAGATACACAGTTTGGCCTATCAAGAAAAATTAATATATTGATTCACAGAAAATTAGTTGAAATTTGTTCTTGTTTGAACGAAAGGCGTTACGTAAAGTCTAGACTCTTAACGATTTACAAAAATGACTGAACGAATCTATTATTAGTATAAGGAAATGTCTAAACGGAGGTGTATTTACTGCGGTCTCTCTCCACAGCGTTTACTCACCCTTCATCCTCCTCATTCTTGCTGGCATCTATCTTGGAGCCCTCCGCCTCCCCCTGCCCGCCCTCTTCATCAGCGCCCGGCATCTGCTCTTCGCCCAAACCCTCTCCATCATCATCCTCCATCTTCATCACCATCATCGAGTCTTCGCCCAGATTCTGCTCCTCCGACATCTTTGTTCAATTCTCGGCGAAACCGCTCTCAATCACGTCGTGTTCTTTTGAAAAAGCCTCTAAGGTTGTAACTGAACCGAAATGACCGTAAATCGTGTTAATTGGGGTCAAAATCGCGTTTATTTTAGTCTCTTTTCGGGATGTCGATAGCAACGGCGTCCATTCACAAAATGGCGGCGAAACGGAAGTTGAACGTAATGGCGTCACTCAGAATCACGACGCAACTCTTACGCATATTATTATTGGTTGCTTTTTTTTTTTTTTTTATATATTATTATAGATCCGCTTACCATAAACCTCTAATATGTTCATAATTTAATCTGTACAACCCCAACGATGTGAAAAGTTAATATTTATTTTTGTTATAATGCAGGTATGCATTACAGGTAGTGTATAACTCAAAGGAAATGAAAACAGTACAACAAAATTGTTTCCCATTTTTTTAATCCCTTTATCCAAAAAACGTCAGGAAAAGAACTAAAATACAAAATAAAGGACACTTTTCCTAATCAAGACTTAAGAACACATCAGCACAAAACCTACAGGTTCGATCTGAACAAAGCACAGAATAAGACAAACTTGGAAACAAAACGTCTCGCTATTTACAAGGTCAGACACTGAATTTGTCACAGAGGACCGGATAACATTTTTAATAGTTGTTTACGGACAGGATTCCACAAGCTGCCTCCGAGGAGCAATGTCGAAGTCAGCCTGCCGACCTACAAGAGAAGATACACAAGATGAACCACTCCGACACGTCAGAAAAAACAGCACGTCCATGTTTCAGTGTTTAACTTCTTGAGCTGTCGATTTTAAACTAGGAAAATCATCATTAAAGATTAAAGATCATATGTTCGACGTCTTAGATCGACAAAACAGCTCATAAGCCAGCAAAAGCTTCAGCTCCAAGAGGCCGGTCGACCATTCGAGGAGCGAGCCCAAACGTCTTAACCTGAAAATCGCAATGTCATTTGCATTTAGCCAATGTGTGAGTCTGTCTAACACAGATTTGTCAGCTTTTAATGGCTTCGTAAACCCACTTTACATATGATCTTTAAAGGCTACGTTTAAGAAAAAGCCTTGAGGTGAACCCATTTGAAGTTCTCTATGGCCTCTAAAGAAAAAGCAAGCATTATGAGAGAGTTTATGCAATTATTTACAAGGGAGGTGACCGTTTTAAGGAAGAAACCAAAGAAAATAAATCACTGAAGCTCCACAACTGAAATACAAGAGCACTACAATTGAAAAAGAGAATACATCAAAGCAGTTATTATGAATCACTTTTAGGTTACGTTAATAAAGTCCTGGAAAAAACACACTTTGAACTGTTAACGAAAACCAACAACTTAAGGAAAATGGGGGAATCTCCTTTGTCTTTTTGTTTGTTTTACGCTGGTACAGGAAGTTTGAAGAGACCATACCACTGGACAGCGCTTTCTTGTGCATGCCGTGCTCTCTGCCCGCTATGTGCGACGCCCAGAGAATGTCGTGGTCAGGTGACACACGGCCTGCAATGAAGTCCCCGCTGGCAGGTACAAACAAGGTACAATAATCAGAATTAGGGAAAGAAAGGAAAAATCAGGAGAGGCGCCTTTACTCTGTACCCCTTTAGCTGTACTTTACCTGTTAGCATTGCTATCAAGTCTCTATGTTATTCCTTTATGATCACCTGTTAAAGCAGGAGGAGGAAAAGGAAAACCTACAGAAAAACTCTTACGTTTTTCTGGCACGCTAAAAAGGCAAAATGGCTACACAAACATTAGCGATTAAAGATCTATAGACATGTATTTAACTCAGCTGCATTGATATGCATAGGCCGCCTTTAGGCTGTTAGTAATTGTCTATTGATCTTTAACATTAAGGGTCGGGTCCAGAGCGTGGCGAAGATGTGTGACCTTACCATTGATATGAATGCGTTTAGCCACTTCATCAATACGGCTGGTAGCTGTTCTGATGGTTTCCGCCCTCCCGCGAGGCCTTGCCGTAACTGCTCGTTTGACCTACAGAAATCCAATACAGATGCTGTAGCACAATTGTACAAAGCAGTTCAATTGAGCCACTAAAAACTAAACAAAATGAATCACAACAACTGTTTTGTTGGGACAAAAATGTGCATGAACTGTCAAAACTCGAGACAAAAAGGCACCGGCCATCTGACTCAACCCATTACACCTAAAGCTATGCTCAGACTGCAGGCCAATCAGATCTGCTCTCAGATTGTCCACACCATTTATTGCAAGTGATCAAATATGATGTGTGTCCAGACATAGCCAACATATCATGGGTTTCTTTGGTAATGGCGTAGACGTACCCATGTGTGTGACGAGGCTTTTAAAAACCAATGCAGGACAAATGGAGGTGCATCATCTCGCTCTCCAAATAACTCCATCTTTGAACATCCCATATGAACCCTGTATGAATACTTCTGTCACCAGTTTTGACGTTATCGTTGTGTGTCGCATTAAGAGACGTTCGAAATCCAATTTGAGCAGCCGGAGCGTCCAGACTGAGACGCATCTGTAAATATATGAGTGGAATCGCATTTCAAACCACCTCCATTTGTGGTTTGAATTCATTCTTGATTAATTCATTGATCATCCTTTTTGATTGATTAATTTGTTTTGCTGTCCAGACTTTCAAAAAGCCATCTGGATATGCAAAAAATCTGATTTTTGCTGGCAGTCTGAACATACCCTAATGTTTTTTCTTCATTTTAGTTGTGTTTGTCTAGTGATGGTAAAAGCCTTGCATGCCCTGGAATTCTGTACATAAATTAGGGATCAAACTATTTTCATTTGATCGTACACAATGGAGCCTATTCAATGAAAGGTACAAAAACTATTCCAAATTAGCTGTTTCATAATTTTTATTGACAAAAAAATATATATATACTTTTTTTTAATTAAGGCGAGACACTACAGGCAAAAACAGTTTCTCTCATGCATCGGTCAATTTTGAACTATTTGGCTTTTCATAAAGTGTGGTTTCAAACTAGTGGAAAGAAAACATCCCAAATTCACTTTTAAGTGTTGTTTTTATTGCACCTATTTGAGTCTGCAGATTTGAATTACAGTACATATCTTTAAAGGCCGTTTTTTTCTCCTGCACTGAGTCAGAAATCTCCACTTCAGCAGCTCTTACAAACACCAAACTTTCCCGTTTTATTCCTAATATATATATATATACACTGAAGATTTTTACTGAGGGGTTTGATCCTATTCAATTAGCCTGATTTTAAACATTTCGTTTCTAAATACATGGTGAAAAATATTTTATTTCTGGATGTTGACAGTATTTTCAGACTTATGGAGAAATAAAAAGACAAATCCAAAATCAAAAAAATCCCCTCTGTAAAAACCTTTAAATCTAAAATGAAACAAACTTTGAACCTGGCTTAATCCAGTTTTCAGATATCTGTTCTGGAAATTACAATATAACATTTCAGAAAACTTGTAATACAAAAAAAAATAAAAGTTGGCAATTCTTAATCCAATAAATCAAGTAGGGAAGTATGGTGGAATCTATTAGTTAATTTTTTACCCTATTAATCTGAGGTGTCTTGCCTTCAGTGTCATGTTTTAATAATATTTAAATGGCCACATTGTGAAACATCTAACTTCATGACTATATCCTTACTGGTTGAAATATATTATTTCAAAACCCCGTGTGCTGAATTGTGTTGTGAATTCAATGCACTTTTGCAGCCCTGAAAGCCCAGAGTTTTCCCAAACTACACCTTGATGCAACTTTTGCCTAAACTAAATTTGTTTTAATAACTAACAGCTTCCTAAAGACATGTTAAAGGGTGAAAAATAAAATACATCATAAATATCAATGCGTGGCTCTCTGAGGGTTAAATGTGTGCAAAATTACCATTGTACTCATCATAGCCTTGTCCATAGCCATAATTTGGATAGTTGTATCCTGAATAGTCATAGCCAGAATAGCCATTATAGCCCTGGTTGTATCCATTGCCGTAGCCTCCATAGTTCTGGCCATAGTAGCTGTTGTATCCTTGATTATAGCCTTGGCCCTGTCCTGTTCAGAAAGAGTTAGAGCCCTTTAGGTCAAGAAGAGCTAGAAGTGGCAGCTGGCCAAAGAGAGAGCCATCTCTAGATTGGCATACCTCTTCCTCGGCCTCCTCCCCGTCCTCCTCCTCCTCGTCCTCCTCCAAAGCCCCGGTCCGCTCGGTTCTGCTGCTGTCTGTACACTTCTTTAGGCTGGGCAACCTTCACTTCACACTGACGACAAATGGAAACAGCATTACTACCATGTGTCTGATGTATTGAGTTCTTCACAGCAACAGAAGTTGACAGTATAAAATGAATCCGCATTTTAAATGTGCTTTTTATTACATTTTAATAACATCCCTGACAGCAAAACAACATTAAAGTTGGTCAAATAAACAATTCTATCATTTCATCCTTCATAACATGTTCACTAAGGTATGTTAAAATGCTTAGCAATATGAAGATGAATACAGATTTGTATTACTATGTACTGTTATATTGAAGAATTAAAAAAAAAATCTTGTGTTCAATTAATGGAAAAAAGTAATGGAAAACATGCTCTAAACTATTTTTATAGTTTAATAGTTTTAACTATTAACTAGCAAAAGATGCTTAAACAGCGGTTCCTCTGATAAAACACCGTTTATAATTATTTCAGAGAAAATACACAGCGGTTTATAATAATGTTGTCAAAACTGCTGTAATTTATTCCTGTGATCAAAGCTGAATTTTCAGCATCATTACTCCAGTCTTCAGTGTCACATGATCCTTCAGAAATCACTCTAATATGATGATTAAGAAACATTTCTGATTATCAACATTGAAAACAGTTGTGCTGCTTTTTAATTCTGTGTAAACCATGATACATTTTCATTTAATGATTATTTTATAAATAGAAAGTTAGTTTTATTTTTTACAGCATTTATTTGAAATCGAAATGTGATAACATTATAAATGATTTTATTGTGACTTTTGATCAGTTTGATGCATCCTTGATGAATAAAACTTTAATAAACATTGCCCCAAACATTTGATTGGAAGTGTAAATATAAAATGAATGTGTAAAAGACAATACTTGGGTGGATTGCATGCTTACTATGACCAGTTTTACTTAAACTGAATGAGTGTGAGAGTGTGTGCTTGTAATGATCTGCAAGATATTTTAATAATATCAACATACCTTTCCTGATCCAATTTGATGGTATCTGTTCTCCAGCAGTTTCTGAACTGGATCCTCTAAAACGTACGTCACAAAGCAGAACCCCCTCCTCTCGTTTGTTTTGGTGTCCATGGGAAGCTCAATGCTTTCAATCTTTAGACAGAAAAATAACAGATCCGTTTATATGTAC
This sequence comes from Meda fulgida, assembly GCA_030578275.1. Classification (NCBI taxonomy): domain Eukaryota; kingdom Metazoa; phylum Chordata; class Actinopteri; order Cypriniformes; family Leuciscidae; genus Meda; species Meda fulgida. The sequence continues at coordinate 2,444,009 of CM060625.1, read as the reverse complement.
CAGTGTGGTGATAAAAAATCCCAAATATAATAATTTCATTACATTTATGGTCATAATTAGAAGTCAATTCAGTTCTTAGTTCGAGTTACTCACGTCCCCATATGCCCCGAAGTATTCCCGGATCAGTTCCTCAGTTGTGTCCGGACTTAGACCTCCGACAAACACTTTCTTGGGGGGTTCCTTGCCCTTAATGGCTTTGGCTCTCTTGGGATCAATCAATTTGCCATCCAGCTTGTGCTCCTTCAGCTCTAACACCTGAACACATGAAGAACCGGTTATGAACATGATGGCCAAGTAATCTTCTCACCAAAAGTAATGCGTGTCAGGGAGCATTTACCTTATCGACACTATCAGCATCTCTGAAGAGCACGAACCCGAAGCCCCTGGAGCGGCCGGTCATGGGGTCTGTTTTGATGGTGCAGTCCAAGACCTCTCCAAACTTGGACAGGTAGTCGGTAAGGTCTTTCTTGCTGGTGTCCCAACTCAGTCCACCGATGAACATTTTCCTACTCAAATATAAAAAAGCATACATTTCACGCCACCGATTAAACGATGCATTATCATGCAAGTTCCGATATTATATGTACATTTGCTGGTGATGCATGTTAAGAATGCAACATAGTAAAATGAAAAAGAAGAAAACATTAACCCGGTAACGTTATAATTTTAACAATGACAAAGGTAAAATCCAAGCCATAGACGCGAGGATGCAAATTCGATGCAGACGGGTTAATAATAGCAACTAGTCTCGAGCATTTTAAGCTATAAATATTGCGCGCATTAATAATATACGCGTTAAAATCGACTTAGATGTGAATAAAGGATGCAAACATGTGATTTTCATGTGATGAGTATTTAAAGTCAGTGAGGCGCTTGGTTGTGCGGGGAAGGCCGCGCGCTCCGAGACTCACCCGTCATCCTCCTGGTTTTTACTCGCGTTTATTTTGGAGCCTTCTGGAAACTCGTCCGTGCTGAAGTCGCCTTGTTCTTCGGCCTGCATTTTGGAGTATGTGTGGTTAGATCCGACGCTAGCTATAAAGTAGAATATGTTACAGCGGTTTTAAAAGGTCAAAGACTCCAACACGAATAAAGTGCCGCGTTGATTAAAATGGCGGACGGAGATCAGTGACGAAATCCGTCTCTCTCTGCACGAGGATTCGGGAGGGGGGGCGGGGCTTAACCTACTGGTAATAACAGCAATAAAACATAACACAAAAATAGTAAATATTATAACCTAATAGTAATAACAGCAATACAACATAACACATACATAGTACATATTATATATATATATAATAGTAGATGTTATAATATATAATTAAATATGTTTAAAAAATACGCTTTGAAATACTTTTTTTCTTTTGTTGTAAATATATGTATGCTTAAATATAAACAAATTAGTAAATAAATACGAGACACATCTGACCACAGTGTTCTATGTAAGCTGGCCCAGGTAGCCTGCCTTTATTAATATTTGCATTCTATTAAATATTTTAAATGAATGCCACCTTTGTATAGTTGTTCACCGAGGTCTGTTGCAGTGGATTTGTTGCGGGTCACGTGCAGATCTAAAAAGGAAGCGTTCCCATTGGACACCTGCTTTGCGCGAGCACCCCCCCCCCCCCCCCCACATTCTTTAGTACGTCAGCTATTTAACAACAAGGTTTATTAATGACTTACACCGAAGTTCTTTCAGAACACAAACTGCCGGTTACCCCCAAATAGTTTGCCATAGTAATGGGATCCATACCGTCAGGAATCTGTATGTATGCTTTTTAAAAATTGCATTTGCTGTTCTACTACTTTTCCTAAACTAATAGAAACTCCAATAGATAATGTTTTTTTGTTTATTTTTCAGAAAACATATATAATAAAGTTAGACACCTTTGTATTGAAGATATTATTTCTCTATCTCCTGCAATCTTTTACTGGAATAATTTGTTCAAAAAGTTTACCTAAAGTTGGTCCTTACAACAAAAATATTTTCTCCCTAATAAAGTAAACAAAGTGTCTTCCAAATTTTTTACCCTGTTAAACATTTTATTATTACATAGCCTATAAAATTAATATTGACACAATATGCTCACTTTGCTAAGTTCACACAGAAACTGTTTATCATTTATTTTGGTCATGGTTCGGAATATATATTTATATTTTGTGGAAAAATATTGACACATTTATTAAAGAGAATATCCAGCAAGATATATCCGCAACCTCTAAAGACATTATTTTTTGGATACTTTGATTTTGACCCCACTAAAAACAAAGCTTGCTTTGTGATAAATTAAAAAAAACATTTCTTGGCAAATTTTATATATAAATGTAAATTCACCAACAACAAACCAGTTTTTTATTTATTTATTTTTTAAGAATTTAAAATGTACCTTAACACACCATTTCTTCCTCAGTAATAAATATGAAAGCAATTAAAACAACCTCAATTTGTAATTACTTTAATTACACTCTTATGTAAAAAATAATATCTTACCCTCATGGTCTTTTTTATCTTCTCCTTATTTTTCCTTTGTTATTTTACTTTTTTTTAGCAAATCATTGTCATTGTTAATTTTTTTTCTTCTCCTGTGTTCAGATGACATTGAACATATCGTTGATGTATTTTGTGTATTGTATAAAGGTGTATATCATTATGTCCTCTCTGTACAGTTTGAGAGCATTATGTATATATATGAATGTATTCAAATGGGAGAATAATTTGAAGCAAAAACTCTTCAATGGATGTTTTCAATGCTTCTTTATGATTAAGACCAACACTCTCCTTTTTTAATTTTATTTATTTATTTGTCCTGTATTTTGTTTTTTGTTTTCCTCTAAATGCTGTATCAACACAAATAAGGTAACACAATTATCCAAAAGCGGGTTTTGAATATAAAACAAGTACATAAATTAAGAACATGTTTTCAGTAGGTAAAATTATTTTATTTGTAGGCTTTATCCTTGCATTTACTTCCTCACTCAACAGCCCTTCCCAGCCTGTTGCCAGATTGGGGGGAAATCATCAACCACTAAAAGGTATTTACTTAGGCCTATTAAATTAGAAAATAAATACTTTTCTGCACAAAACACTTCATTTATTAATCCACCACCACTACATATAAGTAGAACTACAACTAATATGTGGTTCTGAATCTATTAATATTAGTATTTATTACTATCATCATCCCCTTCAATTGGACTATTTCCACTATATATAGCCTAAATGTGGAGCTGTTGCATGATATATCGTACAAATGTACGTGCATTTTTAAACGCAAATGTATAGCAAATGAACTGTGCCATTGTAGCATGAATAAAATAATTATGATGATGATAGAGGGCGGTCTTCTCTGCGAGGACTTGGCAACCCTGTAACCGCTCCATGTGTTGTTAGCTCCTCGTCGCTAGCCTGTATGCTATTATTGATTGATTTGTCAACACCCGAGCCTCTTTTCTAACACAATCAGATAAAACACAGGACTTTCACAGACACATATATCGTTTGCCATTGATCAAAAATGGCAGCGATTGCAGTAGCCGAAAACACTAGAGTCTTTCTTCTGGACATTGAAGGAACCACGACGCCCATCACGTTTGTCAAGGTAACGTTACAAGCCCACCGTCTGAGATCCTGGTATAAATCCTGTTCAGATGCTTTATTCTGCGGTCTCCTGTCTGCAGGACATCTTATTCCCCTTCATCAGAGAGAATCTGGAGGAATATCTGTCTGCACACTGGGAAGAAGACGAGTGCAAACAAGATGTGCATCTGCTCAAGAAACAGGTTTCTCAGCTTATTTTCATATGAATACAGAATGGTCAACGTTTTTGCATAACAACATGCCATAAACCTTGCACTAGCCGAAATGTGTGCAACAGTGTTTTGTAAATAAATGTATATTTTTTTATTAAAAATAGATTAAAATACATATTTGATGTAAATATAAAACTAGATTAAAGTGCCCTTATTATGCTTTTTTTAAAGGCTCCTAATTTTGTTTTGGAGTCTACTACAAAAGGCTTACATTAATCCAACGTTTAAAAAAAACGTTTATTTTCTCTTAATAAATATACATTGCACATTTTCAATGATTCTCAAACGACTGGACAGTTGAATCAATCTCTCTTAATCCCTACTTTGTCTGTTGTGATTGGTCTACTCTGCTCTGATTGGTCAGATGACCCAGTCTTTTGTGATTGGTCTGGTCTGATTGGTCAGATGAACCAGTCTTTTGTGATTGGTCTGCTCTGATTGGTCAGATGACCCAGTCTGTTGTGATTGGTCTACTCTGCTCTGATTGGTCAGATGACCCAGTCTGTTGTGATTGGTCTACTCTGCTCTGATTGGTCAGATGACCCAGTCTGTTGTGATTGGTCTACTCTGCTCTGATTGGTCAGATGACCCAGTCTGTTGTGATTGGTCTACTCTGCTCTGATTGGTCAGATGACCCAGTCTGTTGTGATTGGTCTACTCTGCTCTGATTGGTCAGATGGCCCAGTCTGTTGTGATTGGTCTACTCTGCTCTGATTGGTCAGATGACCCAGTCTGTTGTGATTGGTCTACTCTGCTCTGATTGGTCAGATGACCCAGTCTGTTGTGATTGGTCTACTCTGCTCTGATTGGTCAGATGACCCAGTCTGTTGTGATTGGTCTACTCTGCTCTGATTGGTCAGATGACCCAGTCTGTTGTGATTGGTCTACTCTGCTCTGATTGGTCAGATGGCCCAGTCTGTTGTGATTGGTCTACTCTGCTCTGATTGGTCAGATGACCCAGTCTGTTGTGATTGGTCTACTCTTCTCTGATTGGTCAGATGGCCCAGTCTGCTGTGATTGGTCTACTCTGCTCTGATTGGTCAGATGGCCCAGTCTGTTGTGATTGGTCTGGTCTGATTGGTCAGATGAACCAGTCTGCTGTGATTGGTCTACTCTGCTCTGATTGGTCAGATGGCCCAGTCTGTTGTGATTGGTCTGGTCTGATTGGTCAGATGAACCAGTCTTTTGTGATTGGTCTGCTCTGATTGGTCAGATGACCCAGTCTGTTGTGATTGGTCTACTCTGCTCTGATTGGTCAGACGACCCAGTCTGTTGTGATTGGTCTACTCTGCTCTGATTGGTCAGATGACCCAGTCTGTTGTGATTGGTCTACTCTGCTCTGATTGGTCAGATGACCCAGTCTGTTGTGATTGGTCAGATGACCCAGTCTGTTGTGATTGGTCTACTCTGCTCTGATTGGTCAGATGGCCCAGTCTGTTGTGATTGGTCTACCGTTTACAGCGCACAATGGAAGCTAAATGTCCATTACCAGTATGGAAGGCCAAGAGGGCCAAAACGTGAGTTATAAAAGTTAAATTAAACAATAAACAAATAGATTTAAAAAAAAATTTGATTACAATAAACAAATTATACACAGTACAGTACTATATTTATTTTTCAAGGTATAAATTTGGTCTTAATGTTATATTTTTTGTTTTATAGATTTATTAATATTTAGAATTAGCTTTTATTTTTATATTAAAATGTTGCATGTTATTATCTCTATATAAATTGGTGTTTGTTTTTTTTTGGTGTTTTTTTTTTTTTAGGTTTATTCAGGTTTCATTTATTTTTGGTTTAGTTTTTATTTATTTTCAGTTGATAATTTTATTGCTTCAACTTTTCACTTTATTGCCAACTGAGACAACAGAAATTGTTGAATAGTTTCAGTTAACCGAGAAAGCTTATTAAAAGAGAATTGCGACTTTGTATCTCACAATTCTGACTTTATTTCTCACAATGTCAATTTTATATCATGCAATTCTGAAAGGAGAAAAAAAAATTTCTTTTACATTTTTATTATTCCATGGTGGAAAAAAGCTTCCACGGATAACCTGGTCTTTATATATATATATATATATATATTATTCACACATATAATTAATTTATAGCTTTTAAATGTGAGCATGTTGTTCCCCCGTGAGAGCGATGATGCCTGAGAGACGGAGAACGGCTGTCCTGCAGGTGTGATGAACCGTGTCTGTTTCAGGCTGAAGAGGACTTGCGGCAGAATAAAGCGGGCCCCGTTCACGCGGTGGACCAGACGGTGCACACGGATGAGGAGAAGGCCATCCGCGAGGTGGTGGATAACGTGGTGTGGCAGATGGACGCGGACCGCAAGAGCACGGCACTCAAGCAGCTGCAGGGACACATGTGGAGAGCCGCCTACATGGCCGGCAAAATCAAAGGCGAGTAAGTAAACCTCGTCTTTCCCCGCGCACTGCCAAATCTGTCTGAGGGCCACTGCGGAGCCCCAGAATATATCACACATTTATAAATGTATGCTTTAGATATAGGCTTTTAAACTAGGGTGTGGCTCGGATATACGGGTACACACAATAACAGCATTTTACACATTTACACACACACACACTCACACACTCATATATATATATATATATATATATATATATATTTTTTTTTTTTTTTTTTTTTTATATTTTACTTCATCAGAATGGTACGAAACTTGGTTGAAGGTAAAAAATCAACAAAAAACATTTGGTACTGCACAAAAAGCTGAAAAGCTTTTTATTTTTTAGATCAACCTCAAATTTGGAACACAGATTGTTTAGATTTATGGCTTTTCATTTTCTCAGTTTTAGAGTGAAATATGTTTCGGAAAATATATATTTCTTATAACAAAAATTAAATTGTATTTGTGTGCATTTTTCATTACAATAAATGTAAAATTCTATAACTTTTTAAAACACAACTTTTTAAATTCAGCAACGATCTGGCAAGTGTCGTCTTTGAAAAAGAAAAAAGCCTAAACTTGGGTCTGTGCCTCAAAGCATTCACGGTTTAAGTGGAAATTTCTTTTTCAGGTCCATACTCAAAAAGTGAGGAAATGAATTATAACTGCAGCATAAATATAATGTAGTATTATAAAATCCTCTAAAAATATTAAATAAAAAAACATTATTGAACTAAAATATTGTATAATAATTTAATTTAAAAAGAAAAATATTTTTTTGCCGACGCAAACAATAAATATTTGTTTTATATGTATATATAAATTACTAATGCAATAAGCAGATACGCTAAATAATGTTTTCCTCTGAAGCCGTTCACAAGAGCTGTGACTAATGCTTCTTTTGATAGTAGATTAATCTATTGACTATTTCTTTGATTAATAACTTTCTTTATTTAATTGGAAAAACATGTTATTCCACATCATGCTCCATGACATCCTCCAGAAAACATGCAAAGTGAAGACTATAACAAAACACACTACTGTTCAAAAGTGTGCTGTAAGAAAGATTTTTTTTTTTTAGTAAGAAATGATCCTTTTATTCGGCAATATCACATTGAATTGATAACATTTGACAGTAAAGACAATTATAATGTTAGAAAAGCTTTCTATTTCAAATAAATTTCTTCTGAGCTTTCTATTCATCTAAGAATCCTGAATAAATGTATGTCAGCAGAAACTTGACTCAACACTGATAATAATCTGAGACCTGTCATCATATGAGAAAGGATCATGTGACACTGAGGACTGGAGTAATGATGCTGAAAACTCAGCTTTTATCACAGGAATAAATTACACTTTACTATATGTATTCACATAGAAAACCTCTATTTACACAGTAATGATGCAATATAATTGGTTCTCCTCAGTCTTTGCTCAAGTAAGCGCAGCAGCTGTTTTGCACACGATCAGGTGTCAGTGATGAGTGTGATCTGCAGTATAAGTGAGTGACGCGGTGGTTTTGTCTTAGGGTGTACCAGGACGTGGTTCCGGCCATCAGGAGGTGGAGGCATCGGGGGCTGAAGGTCTTCATCTACTCCTCAGGGAGTGTGGAGGCTCAGAAGCTGCTCTTCAGATATTCAGTACAAGGCAATCTGTTAGATGTAAGCTGTTACATGCAATGAGCACTATTTAGATGGGGATTTTTGAGCATGGCTTGCGCTCGTGCTGTTGTGTCCACAGTCAGGATGAGGCTGGTGAGCAGGGTCATGAGCTGCACAAAACCCCTTGAGCTCATTTATATAAGAGGCCTTCAGAAAATCCTTTTTGATGACATCTGATGATAGCTGCAGTGTTATTTTAGTATTCGTAAATTCATTTATTAATATTTTAAATTGTTTTTTATTTTGAAATTTCAGTTTTCATTTTAATATTATTTAAACTACTTTGTAATTTTGTTGTGCTGCAGTGTTATTTTAGTTTATTTAAATTTTGTTCATTGTTTAAGTAATTTTTCTTACGCCGTTTTTTATATATATTTGTGATTTTGCTTTAAGGACTGAACTTTCAAAAATAAAAATATATTAAACTTATTTTAATTCATTTATTTACCAAGCATTTTAAATTCGTTTTTTTTTATTTATTTATATGTGATTTAATTTCAGTTTTATTTACATTTGTTTTAGTTCACAATAACAACACTGGCGAGTTTTTTACGTGTTTATTATTTTTTGTTTTGTATTTCTATTTAGCTTTTAGTGTTCTATTACGGAATTTTAGTACTTCAAACTTGTTTTTAATTTAGTTGGTTGCTAAGGCAACATTTCTAACTTTCCACATTTTTAAATCTAAAACGTCCATTTTGTTTGAGTTTTGTAAACACTGACCAGTAGTACTTGAACTACCAACTGTTCTTTTACCCAGAAAGTCGACAACAAAATTCATATTGAATCACTGCCAACAAACAGCAGGTCATTTGATCCGGTTATCCATTCAGATCATTATATTTGTGGGACACAAAATGACCTACAAGTTTATATGGATTGATGTGGATTTGCAAGTTTTTAACTATAACGTTTTTTGATGTTCTTTCAGTTGTTTGATGGTCACTTTGACACCAACATTGGCGCTAAAGTAGACAGTAAGAGCTATGAGAACATCGCGGAGAGGATCGGATGCCAACCAGAGGAAATCATGTTCTTAACGGACGTCACACGAGGTGGGCGCTCTGAAACCTGTCATTCCTGCCATAATGTCCCCAGTGGCCAGTGTCACGCAGATTGATTGACATGTCCTCCTCCACAGAGGCGAAGGCAGCAGAAGACGCCGGGGTGAGCGTGGCTGTCGTAGTCAGACCTGGAAACACGGAGTTAACCGAAGAGGAAAGGAAACATTATACAGTCATCACGTCTTTCAGCCAGTTAGAACTGAGCGGCAATATTTGACATCGGATCATGTGGGAAAAACCAGTGGTCGCGATCCACTGGACTGAAACTCCAGGAATCCAGGTGCTTGTTTTTTTACACTGAAACCCACCGTAGGATTATAATACACTTGCATTCTCTTTGAATGTTTAATGTGCCGCGTTAATGTCTTCCCCCCCCCCCCCCCCCCACACACACGATAACCTGCCTCCTGGACACAGGTTTAGTGTGATTGTACCTCATGTCAAGCGCAGTCAGATAAACCTCAATATTAAATGTTGTTGTAAAATTTTATTCCAAACGGACACAGCTAACAATTCACATGCAACATTTAGATACACCATGTCTGTTTTAGTAAACAAAATACAGAATGATGACCAATGCCAGAGATGTCTCAATATTTAACACCAAGCATAAAATGCTGCGTTTTATGCAGGACAGGCTCGAAATGAAACGCGGTTACGTGAATACAAAACATCTATGATTGCATTTGACTTGGAATTTCTTCTTCACGTTAAACTAATAGTAGGGATGCACGATATACTGGCATCAGCCGATAGATGCTCATTTTTAATGTTCTCGTCATCGGCCCAGAAAGAAAATGTAGCCGATATATTAAAGCCGATAAATAATCGATTATTTCCGTCAGCTGAGACACTTCAGATGCGCACTGTTCAACATTAAGCGCATAATCTGTCATATATGAACATTATAATTGTGTGCTTGGGACATGGCTTTTAATGGTGAGACTTTTTGTTTTGTAATCAGGATCTCAAAAATTATATACAAATTTGGATTTATTGGCCAATATATCGGTTCTCAAATATAAAGAATTATTGATATCGGCCAAAATGTTCATGTCGGTGCATCCCTAACTAATAGTTTACTCGTCTATTCCCAAACCCGTGTCCTGCATGGAGATTCTTCAGAAGTTATTTGTCTTCCACACAAAAAAAATAACAGCATACAGATTTGAAGCGACAAACGAACTGGTAAATAATGACTTCATTATTCTTTATTCTATTACGAGTCTTCGTAATAACCTGTGTCAAGATTATGAATTGCTGTATTTCGAAGGATTATCTTGCCAAAAAACCTGTATCAGATCATCCTGAAAGTGTCCTTGTTACTTCACTCATCTGACACAAACATGGAACACATCACAGTGAATCCTTGTGCATTTCATGGACGTGTTGCCTATCTACTATTCAGCACACACACTCATCCGACGGTCTTTCTGGAGAGAGTGCGCATGCATGGCTGGTGAGCGCTGGGAGACTGAGACTACAGCTGGTCCGACTGGTACTCTGACACCTCAGAGAAGCTCTCAGACAGGCTGAGCGGAGGCTCACGCTCGTCACTGCAGACGATCTCGAAGCGGCAGTGCCGAAACTCGATGGCAAACGTGCCCAGGTACGCCAGGAAGAACATGACCAGCGCCCACTGGGCCCGGGCCGCGTGCATGTGGAGCCGCTGCGCCATCAGAGCGAAATCTGGCGGCTGGTCAAGGCTGACATGTCTAGAACCAATCAGATGTAGGGATGAGGACGGCCAATGAAAGACCAGCTGATTTCCTCATCATCTTCACTTGAGATGTTAGCATGAACTCGCCGTCTCTTGTTTGGACACAGCAAGTCAACACAACCTCACTGATCTACTGTTAAACTCATGTCTGACCCACGAAACCTGTTTGAACTCCATATGAATGTATGACAGATGTGTGTGATATATCACAAACAAAACCAATCTAACTCGAACTCTTCCACCATCTTGCTTTAAAATGAATCACACTGATTGGTAACACTTTATTTCAAGGTGACGTAGTTGCACGTCACTATGCATAGTTATAAGCAACTGAGCCGAAACCAAACCCTAACTCTAGTAATTAGGAACATGTAGGCTAATTAATATTACTCCGTACTTATTTGAGTAAGAACAATGTAACTTTCATTGTAATCACCTTAAAATAAAGTGTGAGCCACCCTGGGTCACATGACCAAAAACGTAAATTATGCTGCGTTCAGGCCATGTTATAATTCCGGTAGTCGCAAGATGACGACATTATATTCAGAGCTGTTCGCGTAAAAAGACAGTCACTGCATCCAAAGTTGAACACATCCCTAATATATAGTAATAGCGACAAACAGTAGGTGAAAGTAGATGACCAGTGAGATATAGTGTGCATACGATGGTCACTACTGTCCCACGAGGCCACAGCGGGGGGGGTTTGTGAATAGCAGTGAAGCGCCGTGTAACTGCCGCTGGTTGGTCATGTGACCGTAACAACATGGAGGATGTAGTACGTCCAGATTACATTCATACTAACTCATCCATACTATATAGAACACACTTTTTTTAATGGTCGCGATGTAAGTTCAAATTCAAATGTAGTACCTACTTAGTATGCGATATCGGACGCAGCGTGTCTATCAAGGCCTGAATGAATGGGTCAGGTGGTACAGGTCGGAAATTCCCATTTTACAAGCTGTACTTACGAGCTCTAGTTGAAATCTTGAATTACAACATGGCGTGAGCACACCTTTCCTTGAAGGGATCGTCCCATGTTCCCTTGTGTTAGGGCCCTTCGTGAAGCGATTCAGGAGCTCATGTTCACTTTGAACGCTCCTAAAAATGGCGTCCCCTTCCCGAATGCCGCTTTGAATTCGCCCACTGTACAGCCACAATAATTTTTCAGCCGATATAATATCGAGCATAGCTGACTACAACAATAACTTGAGCAGTTTTAGGGGTGAGCTGGTTTTAGTATTAGAGCTAAACACCCAGATGACTAGACTAGGACACCAACTAAAATGATAACGATAACTAATTTTAATATTAGATCTAATTCTATGAGAGTAGCAGATATAACGATAATGACAAAGGAATGATATCTTCGCTGGAATGACTTTCAGAACGATTTTTCCAGCTGATGAATGATAAAAACATTGACAGCCAATCAGAATCCTCCAGACCTCAAACCTGCAGCCTGTGCTTACTGTAAACCGTGTCCACACAAACACACAATAACCTTCTAATATATTTACCGTCGTCTTTATAACGGGCCTTTGCCTGTTTTTTCCAGCAGGGTTCTCGTTCATTTTCTGTGAATAATTAGTTTTTTTTTCAGTGATTTGATTCATAAAATGACTAGTTCTTTTGCTTCATCATTCAAAAGTGTTCAAGATGTAGCATGACTTTCTATGTACATTAAAATGTGTCTCTAAAATAAAGGTAAATATTGTGATTTATTACTGTTTTGTTGCAGAATATTGATCTTGTGAAAAAGTTCACTTATTAGTACTTATTTAAATATACTTTAAAAGAACATAGTTAAGTGCAAACTGAATGCTTTGACACTGAATTGCATGTTAGTTGCAATTAAATGAAAATGTATGAGTTTAATAATTTGACATTATTACAAAATGCACTTTTTAAAAATCTACTTAGTGTTTTAAAGTCCTGAAATTCTCTCTTTACTTAACTCTCTTTACGTCTTTTCAGTGCACAATCAGTGCAATTAAGCGCACTTCACAAGGGTTGTGTGTATAAAATGAAAATTGTTCTTCCTCCTCCTTTTACTGGTATGAATTTCCAATGCTATAATTTCGTATATCATTTTGAACAGTGGCAACTGTGGCTGGTTGTTTGAAATGCCATTTTCATATATTTCACAGCAAGATTCAGTCTACACTGAATATCTCTCCTGCTGGTGTTATCACCCAGCCGGGTTCACTTGGATCTGAGGATACATGCGTTCACGCAGTGTGTAGTCTGCAGTTTAGTGAAGGAAGGTGTCAGTGTAGGGAGGAAGGATACAGAGCAGCATGCAGGAAGTGACAGCGCCGGACAACAGGAAGCGAGGGATTCCTGCGCGCTTGCCTTCGTTCCTCAGGTTGACCTTCAGGGTCATGAAAGACTGGACCCAGCAGAAGAGGGTTCCCAGGCCAAAGGTCATGGAGGTGCCAATATTATGCAGCTCCTCATCGTTGGACAGCTGGATTAAAAAGGGACACACGAATAAGGAGTTTAGGTTTGTAAAATTATACGTGGAATGCATATACAGAAATACTTAAGGAAACTGGAAACTTAACTAATTGCCATGTCACTTGTTTTTTTGCTTGGAGAACCTAACGCAACAAACTGGGTACGGATGGTTCAAATCCTCCTCGGAATTGCGTATTTACGAGTTGGGAAGTCGGAATTACGACATCAGGTTTGTTCAAGTCACTTTGGTCAAAGCAAGATGGCAATGCACCTTTTCTACATACAATTTACATGTTTTTTAAACTCTACTTCTACAAAATGAATGCTGAATGTGCATGAGCAGTGTTTTTTTCTCAATTTAATGAAATCGTTACACTTTCTTACTGTAACAGTACAATCACAATTTATATGACACTTAGCTAGCTTTATTAATTTAATATCAGCACAGATGCTGCATCTATTGCGTCCCCATATTTTCTCACTGACGCTCATAAGCAGACACTCTGGGATGGAGAAAGTTCTTAGTTTCCCACTAATAATTCATGCGTTCATGTGGGTTCAGCTCGTGAATATAATGGGTGTATGTCTTGAAGTCCATCAAAGGGAATGTATTCATGATTAAAGTGCTCCGCATGTCTCTGCGGGGGTTAATAAAGGCCTTCTGAAATCAAACAATGCGTTCGTGTAAGAAAAATATCCATATTTAAAGCTTTATCGACTAAACTAACTAGCTTTTTACGGCAAAAGAGCAACCCTTGACATGCAGCACAACGTAATGACGAACGCGGTTGCCCAGCCCTGTTTGTTTGAACCGCGAGAGGCGTCAAAGCTTATCAAAGCTCCTACATCAGACATCGTCAAGTGTTACTCTTCTGGCGTAAGTCCACTAGCGTAGGCCGTCTGCCGGAATCTAGTTATTTGGTTGATAGTTTTAAATATGGTTATTTTCTTACACAAACGTGTCGCTTCTCTCCAGAAGGCCTTTATTAACCCCTGGAGACGCGTGGAGCACTTCAATCATGAATAGATGCGCTTTGATGGACTTCCAAAGACAGACGCCCATTCACTGCCATTATAAAGCTTGGAAGAGCCAGGATATTTTTTTTTTATAACTCTTGATTTTATTCGTCTGAAAAAAGAAAGTCATAAACACCAAGAATGACTTCAAGGTGAGTAAATCTAATTTAAATTTTTGGGTGAACTATCCCTTTAAGTACTTGTAATTACATTATATAATGTTTAAAATACTTGTAATCAGACAACAGTTACTTTTTTCTATTTCTATAAATATGGAAAATTGAACTACACGATTGAGGGAGCAGCTACACAGTGAACTCCGAGAAAACGCCACACTTGAGCAAACAGTTTGTGAAAAGGCTAATGATGGCTGTGAATAAAATATAATATTCAGAAGTAAACAGTTGATGTTAATGAATGTTTAGCTGACAGAGTGTTTATGTCAGAAAGTTTATTTTTAAACCACAACCTTTTTTAAGTGCTTCTTTTACTGATATATTTACCAATATCTTTTGCATTTCTATCCCAAACAACGCCAAACTTGGCACTGCACTTACTCGTGCCCGTAGCAAGACACCCGTCAAGGTTGAAATCCATTGGACTAACGGTTCGAGAGATATGCGAATAACAGACAGTAATTTATAGATAGATATGGTACAAGATTATCCTATTTAAATCAATGCGATAAACAAGTTAAGTCAAAAGTAATCAAAAAGTTGTCCGATTATATTACATTAAATGTGAAACGTAATGGATTACGTTACTTAATACAGTTTTCTGGTATGTCATTTGAAATCAGGAACTGACTACAATTTGTAAGTACCGATCAAACTAGACATAAAAGTCCAAACAAGTGACATGACACTAATAAACTCTGCTCAATTTGTTGAAATGTTTCACTGGCACGAAAAAATATTTTTCTGTTATCGGGTGCACACTGTGCGATTTATTATAGTCCTTTACGACTGATTTTTGTCAAATCTTCTGACACTGACAGAATTGTGTCTGAGATACAATTTGATCGTAACGGTCATGAATCTGCAGTCGGTGGACATGTGTGACGGTCAAAGACTTCCGTTTTTAGCCTATCGCATCAGAGGATCAGAAAATTGTCTCAGACGGCCAAATCGCACAGTGTGCACCCGGCCAAAGTCCTTTTAGGCAAGTCATGCCACTCGGCCGCCATCTTGGCAACGCCTCCGGGCAGCTATTTCAGACTAACAAGACCAGGCTCCTGTCTAAATGAATGGGCAGAACTGCACTTTCACTGGTCACCGGGACATAAAAACTGCATGTATAGAAACAGCAGTAAAATATAATAAAAATCACTGAAAAAGTTTGATGACTTTGCCCCAAAATAAGGTTTAAAACGCCTTTTCCCCACAGGTTATACTTTTACTACGCATGCGCAAGGGTTCTCTCCCTCTCTGACGTGCGCGCGCGGCACGGTTTGAAACACAGTATGTGTGAGCTCTCGCTCGCTCTAGATTCTGGGAGATTTGAACTAATTTGCGGGCATCAGGGAGCCGCTATCAATATGCGGTAGACACTTGGGATGTCTGATATTTACACAACAAACACATACACTGCATATCAAATCTGCCGCCTTTTCAAACAGTATCGTATTTTCCACTGACGCAAACCTCAACTGTGCGCATGCGTCAGTGGAACCAGACGATAGGCTTAAATGTTTCCCGGCTTGACTGTTAAAAGCAGACGATTGGCTTTCCAGCGGAAGGGGCGGGACATGTGTATACAACCGCCATCTTTGGCGTTACGGGTTTTCCCTATATAGTTGTATTGAGGATTGAGTAAGTCGTGGCATGTCTCTATATAAATAGTCTCTGACCCTGCTTAAGTGCTTCAAAGTTATGGTTGCAGAAAAAGGGTAGCCTATGATTCATACCTGGAAATTGCCCACTAAAGTCATGCCGAAGCAGGCGAGCGAGAGCGCCGCCAGACTGCCGATGTTGAGCCAGGGCTTCTGCACTCTGGGCTTCAGCTGCAGGTATCTCAGCACTCCCAGGATAGAGCCTGGACACCACACCACATTACTGTCAGCTGTGTGTACCGCACACACACATGCAATTTAATAACTAAGGGTGCGTTTACACGACAACGATGTACTAAAAACAGAAAAGCTGCGAAAACGACTAAATTAAACGCATTATTTATGCCAGGCCAGTAGATGGCGATAAAGAAATACTATAGACTAGGGGTGTCGTCATATATTGCAGTACAAAAATGCACCAATATGTATCGTGGATAGTGACAATATGTATTTTTTAGTTCACCCAAAATAAAAATGACTGTGTGAGGACAGTACAAGTTTTCACAGTTTTAGTGTCAGTACTACATTAAACTACTATACAGTTAGGTCCATATATATTTGGACACAGGCACAATTTTTCTTTTTTTCAGGTATTTACCAACACATATTCAAGCTATAGTTATTTAATGGATATGGGCTGAAAGTGCACACTCTCAGGTTTAAATTGAGGGTATTTACATCCCAATTGGAGGAAGGGTTTAGGAATGACAGCTCTTGAGCCACCCCCCACCCCCCCCCCCACCCTTTTTAAGGGACCAAAAGTAATTGGACAATTGAATCAAAAGCCATTTCATGGACAGGTGTGGGCTATTCCTTCGTTATTTCTTCATCAATTAAACAGGTAAAAGGTCTGGAGTTGATTCTAAGTGTGGTATTTGCATTTGGAGTATATTGCTGTGAACATACATCATGCGTTCAAAGGAACTCTCCATGCAAGTAAAACAGGCCATCATTAGGCTTCAAAAACAAAATAAATCCATCCGAGAGATAGCAGGAATATTAGGAGTGGCCAAATCAACAGTTTGGTACATTCTGAGAAAAAAAGAATCCACTGGTGAGCTCAGCAACATAAAAAGGCCTGGACGTCCACGGAAAACAACAGTGGTTGATGACCGCAGGATCCTCTCCATGGTAAAGAAAAACCCATTCACAACATCTAGCCAAGTGAAGGACACTCTCCAGGAGGTAGGCGTGTCATTGTCTAGTCTACAATCAAGAGAAGACTTCACGAGAGCAAATACAGAGGGTTCACCACAAGGTGCAAACCATTAATAAGCATCAAGAATAGAAAGGGCAGATTAGACTTTGCCAAAAAGCATCTAAAAAAGCCAGACCAGTTCTGGAAAAGCATTCTTAGGACGGATGGAACCTAGATCAACCTGTACCAAAATGACGGGAAGAAAAAAGTATTGAGAAAGCTTGGAACAGCTCATGATCCAAAGCGTCATCTGTTAAACACGCTGGAGGCAGTGTGAGGGCATGGGTATGCATGGCTTCCAGTGGCACTGGATCACTGGTGTTTATTGATGATGTGACAGAAGCAGCCGGATGAATTCTGAAGTGTAGAGGAATATACTGTCCGCCCAGATTAAGCCAAATGCAGCAAAGTTGATTGGACAGCGCTTCACAGTATAGATGGACAACGATCCAAAACACACTGCAGAAGCAACCCAGGAGTTTAAGGAAAAGAAGTGGAATATTCTGCAATGGCCGAGTCAATCACCTGATATCAAGCCTTGCTGCATGCATTTCACTTGCTGAAGGCAAAACTGAAGGCAGAAAGACAAACAATAACTGAAGACTGCTGCAGTTAAAGCCTGGCAAAGCATCACAAAGCAGGAAACCCAGTCTTTGGTGATCTCCATGGGTTCCAGACTTCAGGCAGTCATTGCCTGCAAAGGATTCTCAACTAAATATTAAAATGAAAATTTTATTTTTGATTTTATTAATTTGTCCAATTACATTTGAGCCCCTGAAAATGGGGGGACTGTGTATAAAAATGGTTGCAGTTCCTAAAATGTTAACTTGATATTTTTGTTCAACCCCTTGAATTAAAGCTGAAAGTCTTCACTTCAAATTCATCTTGATTGTTTCACTTTAATTTTATTCTGGTGGCATACAGAACCAAAAGTATGAAAATTGTGCTTGTGTCCAAATATATATGGACCTAACTGTATATAATATTGAATATGATGTATAATAATGCTATGGGGGAATATTTAATGGGGTCCTGATAATGACAAATGTCTGATGTTACCAGTAAAAAGTGTCCTACATTATGTTAAATATATCTAGTCAGTGACAGAGAACAAGCATTTTCATCTACAATTATTCTTTATTTTCAGCTCCAGAATCATGAATATTGTTATTCTGGTGTCTCTATTTTCCTGTGCTTTGGGTTTCAGCACCAAGTCCAAGCCTGTTCATTTACACACACAATGTAATACCAAATTTAGCATTTTAATCAACAATAATTTTTTTGTTAACCTTTTACCATATGTCTTGGAGTATCGCAATAATATCGTATCGTGAGTTCAGTATCGTGATATGTATTGAATCGTGACGTGAGGGTATCGTTACACCCCTACCATAGACTGAACACGTAATACACATGCGCAGAACATTACTGTTTTCACAAATTCACTTTTTTTAATAACGCCGCTGTCATTTAAATGGCCATGAAATTGAACTTTTCAGTTTTTAGTTGAAAACTGTCGTGTAAACGCCCACTAAACTGATATTACCATCTTGTAATGTAATGCTGCTGAACACTGCAACAGTTTCAATAGGCTGCAATTTCGATGCTTAATAAATAATGATCTTCAACTGCATGAAAAAAGAAAGAAACCCAACTCAAACCCGAGCACCACTCATACCTACAAAGGCCGCCATGTTCATGACTTGACTAAACACGCAGCTGGCAGGAGGTGCATTGCCTGCAATGCTAAACGGTGTTAGAACTTTCATCAGGCCTCCAAACAAAGAAACAAATATGTGAAATATAGATAATAAAATTCGTAAAGATCTACCTGATATATGGAGGAGATTTTGATTCTGACCTCCTATGAACAGAAGAAGGCATTAATATCATGATTCCTCAAACGATCGGCATGCAATAGAGGTCGGTTTCCCTTACTTGTACTCTGAACTGAGTGGCGTGATTTTCTCATCCTCCACAGCGATGAAATACCTGTGTATGAATGAACTGAAGTGATGTTTATCTGAACAGCAGCTTAAATCAGTGACGTGGATTGGGTAGAGCAGGTTTGGTATACTCACACGACCCAGAGGCCGGCAGCTGTGAAGAGAGAGAACATCACGGGCAGGAACATCCACGGACTGCACTTCCTCATCATGAGCGTCTATCAAACCACCCTGCAGTAAAGCAAACACCACAGGCTGACAAACAGTCGGCGGTTATACGGTTATAACTTATACATCACGTTCTGAGTGCAAAAAGCGTGTGCATTTCTTTAGCGGACTTTATTCTGGACGTGTTTTTCTCCACAAAGATTTGAAAAATCTGCAATAAAAAGTAACAAATCAAACTAATCGGCTACGACAATCTGTGGGAATGAACTACTGAACCAAAAATCATCGAACAATATAGGCTACTTGATTAAAGTATGAAAGCAATATATTGTATTGCAAACTATTCAGATATAGCCTTGTGAAAAGAAGTGCGCTTGATAGTACAGTGTGTGCACTTGTTCTTAAAGTCCCCCTGTAGTCAATCATTTGATCCCTTAAAACTCATATTTGATCACCAAAATTACATATTTAAAAGTTTTTTCCTTTAAACATTCTTCATGTCTTAAAATATGCAAATGTGCCTCCACTCCCTCACTCACTCACTCATAGATCCACTCGCTGACGATCACACGTTGATCTGATTGGTTACAAGGTAGTTTGTGACGTCAGAAACACCAGCGGTTCAAACCGTGTTTTTGAGACTGTCTTTGGTTCACTGCAGTTTTAAGCAGAAAATACTCAGCAATGCTGTCGACTTATGAACTTACACATGGTTTGTCTAAAGCACATTTAAAACACAACAACATTACAAACTTGATTTTCACCACAGGGGGACTTTAAAGGTCTGTTTTATAAAATGGATTAAAAATGCAAATAAGTGTCAGAATATAGGATGGCCGAGATTCATGGGAGTCATTGCATTTCCACACAAATTCCTCTGATGCATTATGGGTAATGAGGTCCATTTTACTGCCAGAATCCTGCGGTTGCACTTTACTGTGAATAAGACAGGAATCTAACAACTGACCAGTCTCAAGATTTCTTCGAGATTGCCTGATGCGTCGACAGGTTTCAGTCTATTGAGAGACAAAACAAAATGGCCCATTGAACGCTTCCATAATCCAGTTATGGGTATGTTTATTGATCAGTCATTGGTGTTTCAGTGGACAGCGCCTTGGTGCTGAATCAGGATTAATTTCCCTTCCCTGATCTCACATTCACAAATACAGTTGCAGACATCTTACTGATGGACTCATTCTATTAATGCAACACTGGTATGTTAAAACATTGCATAAAACGATACCTTGGTTTGCAGGACAATAACTGGACAATACATTTAAAACCAAAGCATGACTATGTTCACTTTGAAGAGAAATACACAGCCTCGAAAGTCTGAAACTGAATCTGATCGCTGGGCGGAAATAATACGAGACATGTCTGTCAGAAGCGAGTCCGTATTGTGTTCGCAATTAGCACGTCATATAATAATGACTTTATTGTGAACGGTGAGTATAAACCCATACCTTGTAGACAGCGCACTCTTCTGTCGCGTCCAAACCCCGTGTCCTCTTCATTTCAGTAGGACTCAGAGACAGACATGTTTGGCTTCGGTAGTGTGTGATGTGTGTGTGGGGGGTTTGGCTCTGTCAGAAGCGATGTGAAGTCTTTACAGCATGTATTGGCCCCGACGGACTCGGTCTGATGTTTCTCACACAGACACTGCGCGTCATAGATGTGACGAGTAGTCGTGTTCGATTCGCAAATGAATTGTTCGTTTGAACCGGTTATTTTTAGGGATTCGTACGAACCGATTCGCAAAGCATCTGTACATCACTCCACAGCGGACACGGCGCTGCCACAGAGTGGAATAGAATAGAATAGAATAGAATAGAATAAAATAGAATAGAATAGATCAGAATAGAATAGAAACAGGATCCCTAAAGATATGTGTGATCTGAATTTAAATAGTTGGTATGGATTTTCGTTAAAACTTATTGGATAAAAACATAAAAATTACATTATTACAGTCAAACCTAAACCTAGTTTTACACATGTGTTTTATGTGTGTTATATGTGTGTATGTTGTGTGTGTTTGCATTTGTTCTCCATCATGGATCTGTTGTGGCGTCACTCTATCATTTGTGTGTGTGTTCTGTATTGTAGCTGAGTTTTGACAAATTAGGTAACAAAGAGCAACTAATGGCAGCTCATTTTTCCTTTTTTATGAGTGATTTTGTTGCGTGTGTTTACTCCATCAGGGATTTGTTGTGCTTTCACCCCTTCATTTTTTCTGTGCTTTCTGCATTGAAACAGATTTTTTTTGTAATCAGAAATTATGCAACAAAAATATTTTTTTATAGGATCCCATTGATGATCGCCTTTTTTATCGCTAACATACAACCAGATATCATTCCAATTATTTTCTTTTTTTTTTCAACCACAACATCAAGTCTCGTGCCATTTAGATGAAGGGATTTGTAAAAAAAAGTCATTTGGGGTCAAAAACACCCCTAGTAGCGCATACGGGTTAATATAAGACACTTTTAAGCAATAATAGGGGCGGCCGTGCACGCTTGAACTCCTATACTAAAACATTGCACGAGCACAGGTTATGTGAGTATATTAAACACAGCACTAACACAGGTTATGTGAGTATATTAAAAAATGGCACGAGCACAGGTTATATGAGTATATTAAAGCATGGCACGAGCACAGGTTATGTGAGTATACTAAAACCTGGACCGAGCACAGGTTATGTGAGTATATTAAAACACGTAACGAGCACAGGTTATGTGAGTATATTAAAACACGTAACGAGCACAGGTTATGTGAGTATATTAAAACACAGCACTAACACAGGTTATGTGAGTATACTAAAACACGGCACGAGCACAGGTTATGTGAGTATACTAAAACACGGCACGAGCACAGGTTATGTGAGTATACTAAAACACGTCACGAGCACAAGTTATATGAGTATACTCACATAACCTGTGCTCGTTACGTGTTTTAATATACTCACATAACCTGTGCTCACCATTAACGACAGTAAAAACTTCAATTTAAGGTGTCTGTTTTACAGTGTAATTATACATTTAAGTACTGAGTAATTTAATAATAACGAACTAACGTTACATATGGATAGTATTAGCCTAAGGGTTTGGTTTAGCGTTAGCTGCTTGTAATTATGAATAAGGCTTTTATTTCTATAGGAAATAACTTACATGTAACGTTATCCTAACATATGTCTTCTCTGCGTTTCAGAAGCTAAGGTACCAAAGTATGATATTAAAGTCAAAAGAGATTTCAATATAAACTCAAGTAGCTTAAAACACGGCACGAGCACAGGTTATGTGAGTATACTAAAACACTGCATGAGCACAGGTTATGTGAGTATACTAAAACACGGCACGAGCACAGGTTATGTGAGTATACTAAAACACATAACGAGCACAGGTTATATGAGTATACTAAAACACGACACGAGCACAGGTTATGTGAGTATACTAAAACACGGCACCAGCACAGGTTATGTGAGTATACTAAAACACGACACGAGCACAGGTTATGTGAGTATACTAAAACACGGCACGAGCACAGGTTATGTGAGTATACTAAAACACGACACGAGCACAGGTTATGTGAGTATACTAAAACACGGCACGAGCACAGGTTATGTGAGTATACTAAAACACGGCACGAGCACAGGTTATGTGAGTATACTAAAACACGACACGAGCACAGGTTATGTGAGTATACTAAAACACGGCACGAGCACAGGTTATGTGAGTATACTAAAACGGCACGAGCACAGGTTATATGAGTATACTAAAACACGACACGAGCACAGGTTATATGAGTATACTAAAACACGACACGAGCACAGGTTATGTGAGTATACTAAAACACGGCACGAGCACAGGTTATGTGAGTATATATTAAAACACGGCACGAGCACAGGTTATGTGAGTATATATTAAAACATGGCACGAGCACAGGTTATGTGAGTATACTAAAACACTGCATGAGCACAGGTTATGTGAGTATACTAAAACACGACACGAGCACAGGTTATGTGAGTATACTAAAACACGGCACGAGCACAGGTTATATGAGTATACTAAAACACGACACGAGCACAGGTTATGTGAGTATACTAAAACACGGCACGAGCACAGGTTATGTGAGTATACTAAAACACGGCACGAGCACAGGTTATGTGAGTATACTAAAACACGGCACGAGCACAGGTTATGTGAGTATATATTAAAACACGGCACGAGCACAGGTTATGTGAGTATACTAAAACACTGCATGAGCACAGGTTATGTGAGTATACTAAAACACGACACGAGCACAGGTTATGTGAGTATACTAAAACGGCACGAGCACAGGTTATATGAGTATACTAAAACACGACACGAGCACAGGTTATATGAGTATACTAAAACACGGCACGAGCACAGGTTATGTGAGTATACTAAAACACGACACGAGCACAGGTTATGTGAGTATACTAAAACACGGCACGAGCACAGGTTATGTGAGTATACTAAAACACGGCACGAGCACAGGTTATGTGAGTATACTAAAACACGGCACGAGCACAGGTTATGTGAGTATATATTAAAACACGGCACGAGCACAGGTTATGTGAGTATACTAAAACACGGCACGAGCACAGGTTATATGAGTATACTAAAACACGACACGAGCACAGGTTATATGAGTATACTAAAACACGACACGAGCACAGGTTATATGAGTATACTAAAACACGACACGAGCACAGATTATGTGAGTATACTAAAACACGGCACGAGCACAGGTTATGTGAGTATATATTAAAACATGGCACGAGCACAGGTTATGTGAGTATATATTAAAACACGGCACGAGCACAGGTTATGTGAGTATATATTAAAACATGGCACGAGCACAGGTTATGTGAGTATATACTAAAACATGGCACGAGCACAGGTTATGTGAGTATATATTAAAACATGGCACGAGCACAGGTTATGTGAGTATACTAAAACACGGCACGAGCACAGGTTATGTGAGTATACATTAAAACACGGCACGAGCACAGGTTATATATTTCTATAGGAAATAACTTACATGTAACGTTATCCTAACATATGTCTTCTCTGCGTTTCAGAAGCTAAGGTACCAAAGTATGATATTAAAGTCAAAAGAGATTTCAATATAAACTCAAGTAGCTTTAAACACGGCACGAGCACAGGTTATGTGAGTATACTAAAACACTGCATGAGCACAGGTTATGTGAGTATACTAAAACACGGCACGAGCACAGGTTATGTGAGTATACTAAAACACATAACGAGCACAGGTTATATGAGTATACTAAAACACGACACGAGCACAGGTTATGTGAGTATACTAAAACACGGCACCAGCACAGGTTATGTGAGTATACTAAAACACGACACGAGCACAGGTTATGTGAGTATACTAAAACACGGCACGAGCACAGGTTATGTGAGTATACTAAAACACGACACGAGCACAGGTTATGTGAGTATACTAAAACACGGCACGAGCACAGGTTATGTGAGTATACTAAAACACGGCACGAGCACAGGTTATGTGAGTATACTAAAACACGACACGAGCACAGGTTATGTGAGTATACTAAAACACGGCACGAGCACAGGTTATGTGAGTATACTAAAACGGCACGAGCACAGGTTATATGAGTATACTAAAACACGACACGAGCACAGGTTATATGAGTATACTAAAACACGACACGAGCACAGGTTATGTGAGTATACTAAAACACGGCACGAGCACAGGTTATGTGAGTATATATTAAAACACGGCACGAGCACAGGTTATGTGAGTATATATTAAAACATCGCACGAGCACAGGTTATGTGAGTATACTAAAACACTGCATGAGCACAGGTTATGTGAGTATACTAAAACACGACACGAGCACAGGTTATGTGAGTATACTAAAACACGGCACGAGCACAGGTTATATGAGTATACTAAAACACGACACGAGCACAGGTTATGTGAGTATACTAAAACACGGCACGAGCACAGGTTATGTGAGTATACTAAAACACGGCACGAGCACAGGTTATGTGAGTATACTAAAACGGCACGAGCACAGGTTATATGAGTATACTAAAACACGACACGAGCACAGGTTATATGAGTATACTAAAACACGGCACGAGCACAGGTTATGTGAGTATATATTAAAACACGGCACGAGCACAGGTTATGTGAGTATACTAAAACGGCACGAGCACAGGTTATATGAGTATACTAAAACACGACACGAGCACAGGTTATGTGAGTATATATTAAAACACGGCACGAGCACAGGTTATGTGAGTATATATTAAAACATGGCACGAGCACAGGTTATGTGAGTATATACTAAAACATGGCACGAGCACAGGTTATGTGAGTATATATTAAAACATGGCACGAGCACAGGTTATGTGAGTATACTAAAACACGGCACGAGCACAGGTTATGTGAGTATACATTAAAACACGGCACGAGCACAGGTTATATATTTCTATAGGAAATAACTTACATGTAACGTTATCCTAACATATGTCTTCTCTGCGTTTCAGAAGCTAAGGTACCAAAGTATGATATTAAAGTCAAAAGAGATTTCAATATAAACTCAAGTAGCTTAAAACACGGCACGAGCACAGGTTATGTGAGTATACTAAAACACTGCATGAGCACAGGTTATGTGAGTATACTAAAACACGGCACGAGCACAGGTTATGTGAGTATACTAAAACACATAACGAGCACAGGTTATATGAGTATACTAAAACACGACACGAGCACAGGTTATGTGAGTATACTAAAACACGGCACCAGCACAGGTTATGTGAGTATACTAAAACACGACACGAGCACAGGTTATGTGAGTATACTAAAACACGGCACGAGCACAGGTTATGTGAGTATACTAAAACACGACACGAGCACAGGTTATGTGAGTATACTAAAACACGGCACGAGCACAGGTTATGTGAGTATACTAAAACACGGCACGAGCACAGGTTATGTGAGTATACTAAAACACGACACGAGCACAGGTTATGTGAGTATACTAAAACACGGCACGAGCACAGGTTATGTGAGTATACTAAAACGGCACGAGCACAGGTTATATGAGTATACTAAAACACGACACGAGCACAGGTTATATGAGTATACTAAAACACGACACGAGCACAGGTTATGTGAGTATACTAAAACACGGCACGAGCACAGGTTATGTGAGTATATATTAAAACACGGCACGAGCTCAGGTTATGTGAGTATATATTAAAACATGGCACGAGCACAGGTTATGTGAGTATACTAAAACACTGCATGAGCACAGGTTATGTGAGTATACTAAAACACGACACGAGCACAGGTTATGTGAGTATACTAAAACACGGCACGAGCACAGGTTATATGAGTATACTAAAACACGACACGAGCACAGGTTATGTGAGTATACTAAAACACGGCACGAGCACAGGTTATGTGAGTATACTAAAACACGGCACGAGCACAGGTTATGTGAGTATACTAAAACGGCACGAGCACAGGTTATATGAGTATACTAAAACACGACACGAGCACAGGTTATATGAGTATACTAAAACACGGCACGAGCACAGGTTATGTGAGTATATATTAAAACACGGCACGAGCACAGGTTATGTGAGTATACTAAAACGGCACGAGCACAGGTTATATGAGTATACTAAAACACGACACGAGCACAGGTTATGTGAGTATACTAAAACACGGCACGAGCACAGGTTATGTGAGTATATATTAAAACACGGCACGAGCACAGGTTATGTGAGTATATATTAAAACATGGCACGAGCACAGGTTATGTGAGTATACTAAAACACGGCACGAGCACAGGTTATGTGAGTATACTAAAACACGGCACGAGCACAGGTTATGTGAGTATATATTAAAACACGGCACGAGCACAGGTTATGTGAGTATACTAAAACACGGCACGAGCACAGGTTATATGAGTATACTAAAACACGACATGAGCACAGGTTATATGAGTATACTAAAACACGACACGAGCACAGGTTATATGAGTATACTAAAACACGACACGAGCACAGATTATGTGAGTATACTAAAACACGGCACGAGCACAGGTTATGTGAGTATATATTAAAACATGGCACGAGCACAGGTTATGTGAGTATATATTAAAACACGGCACGAGCACAGGTTATGTGAGTATATATTAAAACATGGCACGAGCACAGGTTATGTGAGTATATACTAAAACATGGCACGAGCACAGGTTATGTGAGTATATATTAAAACATGGCACGAGCACAGGTTATGTGAGTATACTAAAACACGGCACGAGCACAGGTTATGTGAGTATACATTAAAACACGGCACGAGCACAGGTTATGTGAGTATACTAAAACACGGCACGAGCACAGGTTATGTGAGTATATATTAAAACACGGCACGAGCACAGGTTATGTGAGTATACTAAAACACGGCACAAGCACAGGTGATGTGAGTATACTAAAACACGGCACGAGCACAGGTTATGTGAGTATACATTAAAACACGGCACGAGCACAGGTTATGTGAGTATACTAAAACACGGCACGAGCACAGGTTATGTGAGTATATATTAAAACATGGCACGAGCACAGGTTATGTGAGTATATATTAAAACATGGCACGAGCACAGGTTATGTGAGTATATTTTAAAACATGGCACGAGCACAGGTCATGTCACAACATGCACACCTGCAGTGCAAATCAACAAACAAATCTACATTCCGCTCTATATAACACATGCAGGCAAAACCACTTACATGTTTGAAACGATGTAAAATACTAAACCTTAGTCTGACTTATTCTTTTACTCCCATTCACCATATTCCAACATAAATAATCAGATTTATGAAAATGAAACTGAAAATGAGAGTTGCACTACTCCATAAGAATGACAATAAACAGAACCACTTATAAGACATATAGTTTAATTTTACTCACGTACGTGTCTGTTGCTTGCGGTGTTGCTTTTGTTTTTTAGAAATAAAGTGTAGAAATAAAAATGACTTTTTTATCACTCCACTGGCTGTAATAAGTCCATCTCCGCCCTCTGACGTCAAGGCCGCTTTAGGCCCACCTCTTATTTGAATCTATTCACAACCTCTCTATCAAAATGCGTGTACAAGAAGGACACAAGAGCTTTGCCAGTCCTGGGTTCAGTCATGGGCGATAATCAGTTACAGAGCCGTTTCTCTGTGACTGTGATCTTTCTCAACGAGAGCGACATAAAACGAGATCAACATCAGGAACTCACGCTTCACGCGCACAGACAGCTGGACGATGACGTCTCTCTCACCATTAACGACGGTAAAAACTTCAATTTAGGGTGTCTGTTTTACAGTGTAATTATAAATTTAAGTACTGAGTAATTTAATAATAACGAACTAACGTTACATATGGATAGTATTAGCCTAAGGGTTTGGTTTAGCGTTAGCTGCTTGTAATTATGAATAAGGCTTTTATTTCTATAGGAAATAACTTACATGTAACGTTATCCTAACGTATGTCTTCTCGGCGTTTCAGAAGCTAAGGTACCAAAGTACGATATTAAAGTCAAAAGAGATTTCAATATAAACTCAAGTAGCCTTTTTATCATAAAATTATCTGTCCCGGAGGTATCATTAATAACATATCTTCGACAGGCGTATTGTAGACTACAGAAGTAGTTTTATTTTACAGTGTTCTTATTCCGCGTTACATGTAGCCTAGTAGTTACTGTGTTAATAACTACAAAGTTTGCATAATTACATGCAAACACGTTAATTTTTTTATGAAGCAGATTCTTAAATTACAATATAAGCATTACATATATGGAAAAAAATCACAACCTGGTGTTTTTTTTTTTTTTACATCCATAGAAATGAGTGAAGATAAATAATACAAATATCCAGAACAACAACTAACTATCCCAAATTATCCCACAAAAGGGAAAAAATGGGTTTAAATCTCCAATAAAGGTACAGTCTCAACAATTTCTATATTTTACAGTCACAAAAGTTTTATAAAATGAGTGAACAGAGTCTCTAATTGGGTGTTACATTTAGTCGAGGTGTAGAAAGGGCACCTTTCTTTCTTAAAGGAGAACTCCTTAAAGCAGGACAAAATAGGAGGGGGGCATGAGGATTTCCAATATAACAATATTCGTCAAGTACATGTTAATTAATATTAATCACTTATTTTAACGACAATAATTTATGAAACTCTCATCTTGAACTCAGTTTATTCTATGTGCTGAAAAATATATATAAAAGGAGATCTCATTCGTAATTGTGCATCACTATGCTCTTTTCATTTAATTGTTTTTCCGTATTTTTTCCAAATTATTCTTCAAGTATCATGTTATGCCAATTTCCCAGTAGGCCTATCTGCTCCTGTCTAAAAATATGTGAAGATAAAGTGAAGAACCACATGGAAGCATTTACACTGTAAATAACGTCATACCAAATCATTTCTGGCTCTTTGTAGCGTCTTGTTTATTGGCTGAAGGACAAGGGAAGAGTCTTTATTCAGGTGTGCCACACATTTCGCGGGTCTCATTGTGTGGTCCTGCCGCACAGACAGATCTCTGGGATTTACTACACACACACACACACACACACACACACACACACACACACACACCATGAGCCGCTCCGGATCGCCTGCACCGGACTCTGTTTTCTTGGACACGGTACACTGGCCCTGGACGCCTGCGCTCTCTGCCCCCCGACACACAGCATCAGATAGCAGCTTCTCTCTGCATCACATCTCCCTCACAGAGCAGGACACACACATTCCTGGTGCCAGCTTCTAGCTGACACATATGTGTTACTTTCTTCTGGACTGAAGGAGATGTTTAGCAAAATGTTCATGTTTTTCTTTTCTTTAAAAAGCATTTGGTGAGCACAGGCTGTTAAAGTGTTAATTCTCTCAAAAATGAAACTTACCCCATGATTTACTCACCCTGAAGTCATCCTAGGTGTATGTGACTTTCTTTTTTCAGACGAACACTATCAGTTATATTAAAAAAATATCCTGGCTCTTCCAAGCTTTATAATGGGAGTTCTTGAAGCCCAAAAAAGCACATTCTTCCATCCTAAAAGTGCTCCATACGACTCCTGTGGGTTAATAAAGGCTATCTGAAGCGAAGCCATGCGTTTGTGTAAGAAAAATATCCATATTTATAACTTCAACTTTATAACTTTTAAAGCTTTTGGTAATGGCCTCGTCTAGTTCCGGTGGAAGAGTGACCTCTGACCCCACGCACGGCGCATGATGCATTGATGAACATGGAAGCGCAGAGGATAAAGCAAAACAAAACACCGGTCATGAATTAGAAGTCTAAAGATTTTTTAGGCGTCAAAGCTCACACTACTCCTAACATCATACTTCATGTGTCGGGTCAGAGGTCACTCTTCCGCCCGAACTAGACTCGCAGGCGGCCGTTCCCGGAAGCCAGTGTTTATAGTTTATGTTATAGAATATAAATATGGACGTTTTTCTTACATAAACGCATCACTTCACTTCAGAAGGCCTTAATTAACCCACAGGAGTCGTATGGGTACTTTTATGATGGATGGATGGGCTTTTTTGGGCTTCAAAAATTTTATTCACTCCCATTATAAAGCTGGGAAGAGCTATAATTTTTTATTTTATAATTTTTTCTATAGTTTTAGTATAATTCCGATTACAGGGTACCCGCGGGTCTTAAAAGCCTTGAAAAAGTCTTGAATTTGATCATCTCAAATTAAGGCCTTAAAAGCCTTGAATTTAATATACAAAGTCTTGGATTTCGTTACAAAGGTCTTATTTAGTTTTTACCAAAAGTAAAGTAACTGCAGTTTGACTAAAAGTTGACAAAAAATGCAAAGACTTTTCGTCAACTACAACTATAAAAAACAGGATGACTCAAATGTGATTAAGACCAATAAGCATTTTCGTCTGAAGACTAAGACTAAATCAAAAATGGCTGCCAAAATTAACACTGGCCTACACACACGTGCGCGCTACAATGCTGTTGCGTATGTATTAAATATGACTAATATATAATTCAATATATATTTAATTCAAGTAACCTCCTTGTACATAATTATTTTCTAGGGTTTAAAATGTATACAGATTTGACATTTTCCCCTCATACTTCTGTCGGAATGGGTACGAAGTTGGCATTGAATTTCATTTGAAATGGTATTAAAAAGGTCTTAAAAAGCCTTGAATTGAAGTTGGAGGATCCTGGGGGTACCCTGGATTATGTTCGGCTGAAAGAAAAAAGTCTTAAATACCTAGGAGGGCTTGGGGGCAAGTAAATTATGTGTGAACTATCCTTTTAAGCTTAACAACAATTTAAGTCTTCATTCATTGAAAATCTTGATGCAACTTTGACATAAGTGATGGCGAACGAAACAGATTCATGCAAAATGAATGCAAAAATGTATAAATCACCCGCATCCACTTTAAGTTTATGTAAAAGAGCTGTGTGAAAATGTTTCCAACATCTCCTTTTTTATTCCATGGAGGTCATATGGGAATGACATGAGCGTAAAACTGATGACAGAATTTAAACTTTTGGGTGTCCTAATCCTCTCAGTATTTTATGCAGCATTCATATACCCTAATCTTTATTTATGCTTTCAGATGCTGGGGCTTGTATTTTTAAGTTCTCGATCACGAGGGAGACCGAGTGTTGTCGGGTGGCCAGCCGCTCATTCCTCGTCACACTGGGCTGTTTCAGCATCCTCATGCGCTTCAACACTCAGTCAGGTCAGTTATCAATCCTTTCATCATTCTTTTACCTCAAACTGACACGTTTAAGTCAGACGTTTGCCTGATCAGTCTTCCAAAAGTGACTGAAATGTATTGATGTCAGGCAACATTAATGCCCTTTAGAAGCCAAATGTTACTTCGGTCATCAAACCTGTTCCAGTCTCGTAGCATGAATAATTATCTATTGCTTTTCAGTCTTATTTCTCCAATATTTTTCTAGTATTACTAATTCAAGATCAAAGTATGGAATCGTTCTGACTTTTTCCTCTGAGAAGCATTACGTTTTTCCAGCACATCTGTTGTACATCTGTGTTTCTCGGCTCATGGAGGAGATTTTGGAGAAATCAGTTGGTAACTGAATCAAGCATGATAGAAATATCACTAAATTGCAAACCCTGTGGAGACGCTCTCAACGTCACAAGCTTTATATGCAGGCGTATTAGGCTGCTGTCACTTTAAGATCTCATATGAAGCTCTCACAACTTTTTAACTCATTTAGGAATATGATTACAATGATACTCGCCAATAAGGGGGATTTTGACATCATTCTGTGTGTTTTTGCCTGTTCAAGTGTGAAAGAAAACTCATTTGAGAAGTGGCTTTCGCGTGTGTCGAATGTGTGCTCATATAGAGCCGCTCCACAGACGTGCACCAGTATCAAGCATTTGAATGAATGACAGCTTGATCATATAATGTAACCAATGAATGCCAGGAAAAAAAACTGACGCTATGTTGATTGCGTTAAATATTTTGAACACGTTAAACAGAAGATAATTAATTACATTCTGTAATTTTGACAGCACTGATATATCTATATGTATTTCAACCTAAAATCTCTATTTAAAAAAGTCCATGTAATTGAATGTATATCTTGCAAAGATTTGTATAATATCATTATGAATCCATAACAAATGCTTCAATCTTAAATCTTTTTAAATGTGGCAGTGCCTCTAAATACTGTAATATGATATACTATATACTGATGATACACTGATACTGATAATAACAGTTACAACTATAAATAAACAACATTTATTAATAAATTACATCAAGGTTAATGTTGGTTTTTACATATAAGGACACATTTTTAACATTTTAAGTAAACCCTTAAATGAATGCGTGCATGTTTCGCCAATCATTATTACGTATTTGGGTCTTTAGCGACCCAGCTATATCTCTACCTGTCGTGATAATATAAAACTCTCCTGATATTAGAGTTACAATTACAGAAGAATAAAATAAAGCATATTTTGTTACCCTTTGGAGCTTGTAAGGGTTCAGTTTGAGGAGATGTTTAATACCATCTTCACTGTCCTCGTCAGATCTCATTTCCCCAGTATATTCAACATCTGGCTCATATTCGCCATCCCAAACATATTCTCAAAACAAACATTTTCAACATCTTCAAAATCAAAAGTTAGATCGCTGACAGCTTCTTCACTAGATCCAACATCAAGTGACAGTGACAGTAATATTTGATCACATTCAGTACTGGTAAATCGTTTGCTGATGATACTTCCTATTCTTTTGTTTTCTGCCTGCGGTAACTATGAGTGAAACGTCACTTCAATCATTGCCCCCTTGTGGAATACAGGTGAATTGCACTTATTCAGGCATCAAATATTCAATCACTGTTGTGCAGAAAACATATACTTACAGTATTACCTCTGGACGTGAGGAACGAACTGACCACGATATTTACTTGCTGAAAAGTCTAAACTATCAATCAGATGACAAGAAGGACTGTAGTAGACTGCGAAAAACAGGCTTTTCAAGTCAACTCACATTTATCTACTAGCGCTTTTTACAATGCAGAGTGTTTCAAAGCAGCTTTACAGAGATAACAGGAAAATAATGCAACAAGGTTTGTTTCCAGAAGAAAATTGCGTCACAGTCCAGCTTAAGCAAGTTCAGTGAAGTTTCATTTTTGTTGCAAAAAAGTTATTTAGTTCATTTATATACACAGCCACTCTGGAGAAAAGCGTGATGTCATCGTCCAGCTCAGTTCAGTTCTCATATAATGGTGTCAATGCAGGCAGATCAATAATATTGTTGAATATTAAATTAAATATTAAATTTATTGTCCCCAACTAAGCAAGCCAAAAGCCAATGGCAACAAAGGTGATAAAGGAACTTTCAAGAAAGTTTTGCTCATGTGGATCATTAAGAGGCCTGAGAAATATGATACTGATGTATTCCGGATAATAACTACCATAGTCCATTCTTGCTTGGGTTGTGTTATGACATGATAGTGACGGAGTGTCTTGTGCTCAGAGTTTCAGGGCTTCCACAGACTGCTGAGCTCGTGGACAGACCTCAGGACAGACCCGTCTGTGTTTCAGCAGAGGACCGATGAATCCTCTGCACTGCAGTACTTCCAGGTAAAGCAGACTATACCCCATGCAAACCTCACACTTTATTCAGTTGCCTTGTATGTGATCAGTGTTCATGATTTACCTCTCTGAGACATTTTCAGTTTTCTCTCAGTTTTATGGCTGTCTGTCCCAGCAGCAGAACATGCTTCAGGATTACCTCAGGACTGCAACGTACCAAAAAGCCATTTTGCTCAATGATGTCGACTTCAAAGATAAAGTATGTGTTCTCAGCTAGTTTCATCAAACACATCAAACTTTATCCTGCTAGTCTTTAAAGGTGTACTCAGTATTTGTTTTACTTTATGCTTCGTTGGCCAATATGGCAATGTTTTTGGACTTGTGCTGATACCTGTTGCTAGGGGTTGACAATATGACCAAAATATTTTTTCATTCATTTTATTTCACAGTAATAATATACATCACAATATTTTTTTGTCATTAAAAATTAGAACCAAGAAGCAAATTACAAACACTAGGACAAAGACAACATTGATTATTATTATTAAAGCTATTAAAGTTATTCAGTCAAGAGCAGTGAGAGGTTTTCTCTTGTTCTTTTGCTGTTTGATAAACAGTAATGAGCAGCAGGAATATTAGCCGGCTCCTGCGTTCACACGTGGTTCGATTAAAATGTTAATTAAATGTTAAAAAATTGATCATGTGAAAGCCGTCATGTGGACCGAAGAGGTCTGAGTTCGGTTACTCTGAAACTGTGGCGCGATTCACGTGAATGTGAAAGTAACTAGGTAAAGTACCCTGCGTATGCGGAAACCAAACCAAAGCTGGGAGGGGCAGCGCCGGAAACAATCACGCTCGAACAGGAGCAAACATGCCCAGTGTGAAAGTGCCTTAAAGTGTGAACGCTGCCATCCGAACCCCTAGACATTATTCAATAATCTAGACCCCTGAAAAGATGGGTCTCACTGCGGTTTGTCTGAAATTTGAACACAACACGGTCCAAAGACATCTAAAGGACATGGTGTAATGTTCACAGACCTGCTCATAGACCTGTTCATAGACCTGCTTATAGACCTGCTCACAGACCTGCTCACAGACCTGCTTATAGACCTGCTCACAGACCTCCTCATAGACCTGCTCATAGGCCTGCTCATAGACCTGCTCATAGACCTCCTCATAGACCTCCTCATAGACCTGCTAATAGACCTCCTCATAGACCTCCTCATAGACCTCCTCATAGACCTGCTCATAGACCTCCTCATAGACCTCCTCATAGACCTCCTCATAGACCTGCTCATGGACCTGCTCATGGACCTGCTCATTGGCCTGCTCATAGACCTGATCATAGACCTGCTCATAGACCTCCTCATAGACCTGCTCATAGACCTGCTCATGGACCTGCTCATAGACCTGCTCATAGACCTCCTCATAGACCTGCTCATAGACCTGCTCATGGACCTGCTCATCGGCCTCCTCATAGACATGCTCATAGACCTGCTCATAGACCTGCTCATAGACCTGCTCATAGACCTACCCATAGACCTGCCCATTGGCCTGCTCATAGACCTGCTCATAGACCTGCTCATAGACCTCCTCATAGACCTGCTCATAGACCTCCTCATAGACCTGCTCATAGGCCTGCTCATAGACCTGCTCATAGACCTGCTCATAGACCTGCTCATAGACCTGCTCATAGACCTGCTCATAGACCTGCTCATAGACCTGCTAATAGGCCTGCTCATAGACCTGCTAATAGACCTGCTCATAGACCTGCTCATAGACCTGCTCATAGACCTGCTCATAGACCTGCTCATAGACCTGCTCATAGACCTCCTCATAGACCTGCTCATAGACCTGCTAATAGGCCTGCTCATAGACCTGCTAATAGACCTGCTCATAGACCTGCTCATAGACCTCCTCATAGACCTCCTCATAGACCTCCTCATAGACCTGCTCATAGACCTGCTCATAGACCTGCTCATAGACCTCCTCATAGACCTGTTCATAGACCTGCTCATAGACCTGCTCATAGACCTGCTCATAGGCCTGCTCATAGACCTCCTCATAGACCTGCTCATCAACCTGCTAATAGGCCTGCTCATAGACCTCCTCATAGACCTGTTCATGGACCTGCTCATGGACTTGCTCATGGACCTGTTCATAGACTTGCTCATAGACCTGCTCATAGATCTATTCATGGACCTGCTCATGGACCTCCTCATAGACCTCCTCATAGACCTGCTCATAGACCTGCCCATAGTCCTCCTCATAGACCTGCTCATGGGCCTGCTCATAGACCTCCTCATAGACCTGCTCATAGACCTGCTCATGGACCTGCTCATGGACCTGCTCATGGACCTGTTCATAGACCTCCTCATAGACCTCCTCATAGACCTCCTCATTGACCTGTTCATGGACCTGCTCATAGACCTGCTCATTGACCTGCTCATAGACCTCCTCATAGACCTGCTCATAGACCTGCTCATGGACCTGCTCATAGACCTGCTCATAGACCTGCTCATAGACCTGCCCATAGACCTGCCCATTGGCCTGCTCATAGACCTGCTCATAGACCTGCTCATAGACCTCCTCATAGACCTGCTCATAGACCTGCTCATGGACCTGCTCATAGACCTCCTCATAGACCTGCTCATAGACCTGCTCATGGACCTGCTCATCGGCCTGCTCATAGACCTGCTCATAGACCTCCTCATAGACCTGCTAATAGACCTCCTCATAGACCTGCTCATAGACCTCCTCTTAAACCTGCTCATGGACCTGCTCATAGACCTCCTCATAGACCTGCTCATAGACCTCCTCATAGACCTGCTCATAGACCTCCTCATAGACCTGCTCATAGACCTCCTCATAGACCTCCTCATAGACCTGCTCATAGACCTGCTCATAGACCTGCTTATAGACCTGCTCATAGACCTGCCCATAGACCTGCCCATTGGCCTGCTCATAGACCTGCTCATAGACCTGCTCATGGACCTGCTCATAGACCTCCTCATAGACCTGCTCATAGACCTGCTCATAGACCTGCTCATTGGCCTGCTCATAGACCTGCTCATAGACCTGCTCATAGACCTGCTCATAGACCTCCTCATAGACCCGCTCATAGACCTGCTCATGGACCTGCTCATAGACCTCCTCATAGACCTGCTCATAGACCTCCTCATAGACCTGCTCATTGGCCTGCTCATAGACCTCCTCACAGACCTGCTTATAGACCTGCTCACAGACCTGTTCATAGACCTGCTTATAGACCTGCTCACAGACCTGCTCACAGACCTGCTTATAGACCTGCTCACAGACCTCCTCATAGACCTGCTCATAGACCTGCTCATAGACCTGCTAATAGGCCTGCTCATAGACCTCCTCATAGACCTCCTCATAGACCTCCTCATAGACCTGCTCATAGGCCTGCTCAAAGGCCTGCTCTTAGACCTCCTCATAAACCTGCTCATGGACCTGCTCATAGACCTCCTCATAGACCTGCTCATAGACCTGCTCATAGACCTGCTAATAGGCCTGCTCATAGACCTGCTAATAGACCTGCTCATAGACCTCCTCATAGACCTCCTCATAGACCTCCTCATAGACCTGCTAATAGGCCTGCTCATAGACCTGCTAATAGACCTGCTCATAGACCTCCTCATAGACCTCCTCATAGACCTCCTCATAGACCTGCTCATAGACCTCCTCATAGACCTGTTCATAGACCTGCTCATAGACCTCCTCATAGACCTCCTCATAGACCTGCTCATCGACCTGCTAATAGGCCTGCTCATAGACCTCCTCATAGACCTGTTCATGGACCTGCTCATGGACCTGCTCATGGACCTGTTCATAGACTTGCTCATAGACCTGCTCATAGACCTATTCATGGACCTGCTCATGGACCTCCTCATAGACCTGCTCATAGACCTGCCCATAG
Organism: Meda fulgida; assembly: GCA_030578275.1. Classification (NCBI taxonomy): domain Eukaryota; kingdom Metazoa; phylum Chordata; class Actinopteri; order Cypriniformes; family Leuciscidae; genus Meda; species Meda fulgida. Next base: position 2,405,656 of record CM060625.1, on the reverse strand, counting down.
TCCTCCTCATAGACCTGCTCATGGGCCTGCTCATAGACCTCCTCATAGACCTGCTCATAGACCTGCTCATGGACCTGCTCATGGACCTGCTCATGGACCTGTTCATGGACCTGTTCATGGACCTGTTCATGGACCTGTTCATAGACCTCCTCATAGACCTCCTCATAGACCTGCTCATTGACCTGTTCATGGACCTGCTCATAGACCTGCTCATTGACCTGCTCATAGACCTCCTCATAGACCTGCTCATAGACCTGCTCATGGACCTGCTCATAGACCTGCTCATAGACCTGCTCATAGACCTGCTCATAGACCTGCCCATAGACCTGCCCATTGGCCTACTCATAGACCTGCTCATAGACCTGCTCATAGATCTGCTCATAGACCTCCTCATAGACCTGCTCATAGACCTGCTCATGGACCTGCTCATAGACCCCCTCATAGACCTGCTCATTGGCCTGCTCATAGACCTCCTCATAGACCTGCTAATAGACCTCCTCATAGACCTGCTCATAGACCTCCTCATAAACCTGCTCATGGACCTGCTCATAGACCTGCTCATAGACCTGCTCATAGACCTCCTCATAGACCTGCTCATAGACCTCCTCATAGACCTCCTCATAGACCTGCTCATAGACCTGCTCATAGACCTGCTCATAGACCTCCTCATAGACCTGCCCATAGACCTGCCCATTGGCCTGCTCATAGACCTGCTCATAGACCTGCTCATGGACCTGCTCATAGACCTCCTCATAGACCTGCTCATAGACCTGCTCATAGACCTGCTCATTGGCCTGCTCATAGACCTGCTCATAGACCTGCTCATAGACCTCCTCATAGACCTGCTCATAGACCTGCTCATGGACCTGCTCATAGACCTCCTCATAGACCTGCTCATAGACCTCCTCATAGACCTGCTCATAGACCTCCTCATAGACCTGCTCATTGGCCTGCTCATAGACCTCCTCATAGACCTGCTCATGGACCTGCTCATGGACCTGCTCATGGACCTGCTCATAGACCTGCTCATAGACCTCCTCATAGACCTGCTCATAGACCTCCTCATAGACCTGCTCATAGACCTGCCCATAGACCTGCCCATTGGCCTGCTCATAGACCTGCTCATGGACCTGCTCATAGACCTCCTCATAGACCTGCTCATGGACCTGCTCATTGGCCTGCTCATAGACCTGCTCATAGACCTGCCCATAGACCTGCCCATTGGCCTGCTCATAGACCTGCTCATAGACCTGCTCATAGACTGGCTCATAGACCTCCTCATAGACCTGCTCATGGACCTGCTCATGGACCTGCTCATAGACCTCCTCATAGACCTGCTCATGGACCTGCTCATGGACCTGCTCATTGGCCTGCTCATAGACCTGATCATATACCTGCTCATAGACCTCCTCATAGACCTGCTCATAGACCTGCTCATGGACCTGCTCATAGACCTGCTCATAGACCTCCTCATAGACCTGCTCATAGACCTGCTCATGGACCTGCTCATCGGCCTCCTCATAGACATGCTCATAGACCTGCTCATAGACCTGCTCATAGACCTGCTCATAGACCTGCCCATAGACCTGCCCATTGGCCTGCTCATAGACCTGCTCATAGACCTGCTCATGGACCTGCTCATAGACCTCCTCATAGACCTGCTCATAGACCTGCTCATAGACCTGCTCATTGGCCTGCTCATAGACCTGCTCATAGACCTGCTCATAGACCTGCTCATAGACCTCCTCATAGACCTGCTCATAGACCTGCTCATGGACCTGCTCATAGACCTCCTCATAGACCTGCTCATAGACCTCCTCATAGACCTGCTCATAGACCTCCTCATAGACCTGCTCATAGACCTCCTCATAGACCTGCTCATTGGCCTGCTCATAGACCTCCTCATGGACCTGCTCATGGACCTGCTCATGGACCTGCTCATGGACCTGCTCATAGACCTCCTCATAGACCTCCTCATAGACCTGCTCATTGACCTGCTCATAGACCTGCTCCTAGACCTGCCCATAGACCTGCCCATTGGCCTGCTCATAGACCTGCTCATGGACCTGCTCATAGACCTCCTCATAGACCTGCTCATAGACCTGCTCATGGACCTGCTCATTGGCCTGCTCATAGACCTGCTCATAGACCTGCCCATAGACCTGCCCATTGGCCTGCTCATAGACCTGCTCATAGACCTGCTCATTGACCTCCTCATAGACCTGCTCATGGACCTGCTCATGGACCTGCTCATTGGCCTGCTCATAGACCTGCTCATAGACCTCCTCATAGACCTGCTCATAGACCTGCTCATGGACCTGCTCATCGGCCTGCTCATAGACCTGCTCATAGACCTCCTCATAGACCTGCTAATAGACCTCCTCATAGACCTGCTCATAGACCTCCTCATAAACCTGCTCATGGACCTGCTCATAGACCTCCTCATAGACCTGCTCATAGACCTCCTCATAGACCTGCTCATAGACCTGCTCATAGACCTGCTCATAGACCTGCTCATAGACCTGCTCCAGTGTGCTTCCGACAGCAGTAGACCATTTACATATGGAAATGTTCTTAATTTCCACATGGATTAAGTAGCAACACTGATGTCACGGGTTTGATTCCAACACACAAACTGATTAAAAATAATACAATTAATTAAAAATTTACTGAGTGCACCATTGAGATTTAAAAAATAAAAGTCTTAGTATACAGTTATTGTACTGTGTTGATAATTCTTTTGCACCAAACAGTTTTCCTGATGATGTGCACTGCATCTGTTTATAGGTGGTTCTCGATGTGGGCTGTGGGACAGGGATATTGTCCTTCTTCGCCGTCCAGGCCGGGGCGAAGAGAGTTTACGCGGTGGAGGCCAGCTCTGTGGCCAAATATGCAGAAGTACACGCAATCTATATATGATTTACCCTCGACGCTCATTTCAGACCCATACGAGTTCCTTCTGCAGCACAAAAGATGCTGTGCATGTTCAGCAGAAATTTCACACTGCTGTTTTTTCCACGCAGTTCATATCTCTAAGATGTCTGTGTGACACATGCACTATATTGCAGGTCTTCTTGAGTCACATGATATCTTTGTGTGAGGAACGGGCTGTGATTCTTGTGCTCAAAATCTTTTATTACACTGTAGCTCTCATATTTCATCCTCACTTCTGCATATTCAAATGTTGGCTAGATGCACAAAACAATGGCATTTGACAACATTAATATGTGACTGGTCTTGATTTGAATATACACAATGCAAATGAGATTTGAGTGTTTTTGTGAAAGGGAAGTTTTAGGTTTGGCTTGAATTTGGGCTTTGTTACTCACAGTTGAAGGCCTTAAGACTTGGATCTTAGCACACAGAGACTTCTATGATACATTAATGTCCTTTCTTACAGCATCCATTTCCATAGACTTTATTGTAAGAATGAGCAAAAATCATGTGGCTTATACAGTAAATCAAGACAAACTTTAATTTGCGGGTGAATTAACCACTTAATCATAACATTGGGAAATCTGATCAATTTTTAATTGCATTGTATTGTGCTTTAGGGTTAAAGGAAATGTCCATAAACTTGTCCTTGCTGAAAATTACCAGTAACTTTCTGTTTGTCTAAGGATTTATTTTTTCTAACAGTGTGGCAAATCATATATTTCCACTAGTCAATCTATTACAAAGAGCTTTCAGGGCGTAGTGAGGACATATGTATTTCTTGGCCGATTGTTGGATGTGCTAGGAGGAGTAATCACTTATCACTATCTATGTTTGTCACACCCCTGTGGCCTGAAGTCTGGGGCTATGGGTTTTGTGGAAAAATACCCAGGCCTAGCCGACTTTTCTGGCACATTTTCACAGGGCAACACCTTCAGAAGGATCTTTCCTGCGTGTCAGGAATGCATGACATTCTGGCTGCTAAACGACTTGAAGACAGATTTGGCCCCGAAACTTGCATAGTGGGAAAGGACGCATGTTTTCATGGATAAAGACTGCTTTCTTAACAGACAAGCTTAGTACTAATAGCTCACTTTTTCTCATTTAATGGAAAGGTCTTGTTACTCTTTGTAGACTACAACCATATGTGTTTGTGTTTCTACTGACACATCTGATTTATACAACCAATGGTCCAACTATAAAACAGAGCCTTTAACTCTTGATCTCTAAATGCTTTCTGTTGTTTAGAAAAGAGATTACAAATGAATTTCTGTGTTATTTTGCAAGGTTGATAATCAAACCCATATTTAACTCAATGCTTAAAGTGTAAGGAATTTTCCATTTAAAGTCAATTTTAAGTTTAAAGTCAGCACAAAACGGAAGTTGCATTAGTCTTTTCATCCCTATTGTGACGTATATATCTGAGTAAAACGCTTCTGGAACAAAATCAAATGTGGGCCCCCTCGTCATCAGAGAACAGAAGAGATGGGCTGCAAGAGGGAGGGGAAGTTCATTCAAGATTTAGATTAAGATTTGATTGACAAGATTATGAGGCACGTGAATTAAAAAAGATTATGTGCCCGGATAAATCATTTATAATAAATACTGCAATATTCCATAAAAAATAATTGTGGTGACTTTAAAGTCAATATATTTAAAATGTACTAAATTGCAACATCTTTACAAATGTGTAATTACAAATATATTTAAATACATGACATTCAAGTTTTAATTTCATCAAAGTATATTTTAGTTTAACATTGCGATTAACATTACATTAAAAAACGAAATGCTAAAATTAATATATCTTTACACAAGGACAGCTACTAGCGATCATTTAACACAATCTTGTGGTTATACTTTCAAAATAGTGTGCATTTTAACGTTTATTATTGTGCAAGAAATAGTATTCCCTTATAAGTGCATCACTAAAAGTGATTTTTGTTTGTTTTTACAAACTGAGGAACGAGTCGCAATATTTTCTGTGCTAATTGTGCTAAATGTGGAAAAGATGCCGATGAAGCTTAATCTGGTTTGTCCTTCATGTCTCTTCAGATTCTAGTGAAAAGCAATAGCTTGTCTGACAAAATCACGGTTTTGCCAGGAAAGATCGAAGAAGTGTCCTGCCCGGAGAAGGTGGACGTGATCATCTCAGAGCCCATCGGCTACATGCTCCTCAACGAGAGGATGCTGGAGAGCTTTCTACACGCCAAATACTGGTTAAAACCCAAAGGTCTGTCCATCGCAAACAACAACTGCAACAATAAACGCCACTAAACGCTAATTCATATATGTCATGTGTTCAAATGTGATGGGTTATTGAAGATCAAGTACTTGTCAATGCTATATTGTGTTTTTCTGTTGGTGTCAATGTACTCAAAGTCAACATGAGAGTCACAGGACATGCCTAGATGACAAACCAAAAATGTCACAAGATGCACTTGCTAGCAGCAAATGTAAACCACAAAGAATAATGGCTAATTTTATTAATTGGGAATTGACTGAATAGGGAAAAGTAAAGTTTCAGAGGCATAGATTTTTTCCCTTTTGGTTGAGCTTTAATCTTCTTCTTTGAATGTCCAGGAATGATGTTCCCTACGCAGAGTGACATTCACCTGGCTCCGTTCACTGACGAACAACTGTACATGGAGCATCATGCCCGCACCAACTTCTGGTAATGCCCTCTTCTGCTTTCTTTACTATCTACCTGCAAAAACCTGCAATTTACACTTATAGTAGGACATCATCTGGGACATAGGAAATGTGTTTTTGAAGGGCTTTTTCTTCAGTTTTCTTCCCTGTGCATTGGTTGAAGAGTCCAGTCTCGTAATGCAGTAGTTCACAGAGAAAATTTAAATCCGGTAATCATTTAGGATGTGTTCTAGGGCTGTCTCTTCACGTTCGAAAATCGATTGCACAATCGATCAGACCAACCAACACAAGTTTCGAAAACGAAAATAGGGAATCGATTTAACAGCCTTTTTTTTTTTTTTTTTTTTTTTTTACCAAAAATGTGTTTTAGGTGGACAGATCAATACAGTACACAGAACATGTAGGATGTTGGAAAATAACAATGTCTTTTCTGTTAACCAAATGCTTTTTAATATTCGCTATTTCTTCAATGCAAGTGAACAAGCGCGCCGTTATTTGTTGCTTAGTGACGTGTGTGTTCAAGTAAGCCAGAAATGTGCAGATTCTGCGCAATACGCTGTATTTAATATATCATGATGACTCACGAGTTGCGTATTTGCATTAATCCACGCAGATTTGGCTTACACGAACTTCCCCAGCAAAGTGAGTAAACAGAAACACGGCAAATTGGCTCGTGATTTGACAGCCTTTCCCGCCAAAGTTCATTTTTACCCGCATTTGGCGGGTTGGAGGGTGTTAATTTCAATCCCTGAATGTTGCACTCCTGTTTTTCATTGTGCACGAAACGTCACGCCAATAAATCATCAGAAATATTGCTGACTTGTGCGTCTCAAGCGCCCTCTTTACGTTCGTCCTAATGCCTGTTAGTTGTCCGTGGATTTGCCTATATTTGGTGTTGAAAATGGAAACGTCTTTAGACATGGAAAATCTATTTTACAATCGATTCCATGAGCACTTATGTCTCAAAAAACGAACAGGATGTTTTCACAAGAGTGACAGCACTGATCGTGTTCACACTTGGCATGTTTGGTTGGATTAAAACGAACTCCGGAGCGATTGCTGTTGGTCCGGATCATTTGAATAAGAGTGAATGCTGACGTCTGAACAGCCGGACCGAGACGCTGAAAAAATGGGTCTCGCTCCACTTCCAAACTAACTTTAGTGTGGTTCAACTGAAATATGAACGCAACACGGTCCATCTAAACGAACCAAACCCGGGATGTGATGCGACCCTAAAATGCTCAGGTGTGTATGTTTTTTCTCGTCATAAGCCGCGTTTCCATTACCCTTCAAATTGTTACATTACCCGCGAATTTAAAAATACTCCCAATGGAAGCACATCAATAGTCTCGATGTTGCCCATCACAGGTCAGTTCAGGCGTCAGCACCGCGTCTGCTCGCAGCAGATCCTGCTTTGTGTGACGGCGGGATTCCTGCTGCTGTTTTGACTCCTTTACACATTTTATAAGCTCTTCACGAGTTCTCAGCTGCTCAAAATACTTATAATCTTATATAGGCTAAGCACATACAGCGAGCGCATTTAGCCCAGAACACAGCATTGGTTTAGATGTTCCGTCTCAAAATATACGTCATAAAAGCTGGCCAATCACAGAAGTGAAGCGCTATTGATGACGTATGATTGGATTAAACTGTAAGAAGTTATATCTCATTTCTGCTCGCTTTCAGCACAAATCAGCAAAACGTTATGTGCTGATGCTTTGAAAACAAAACCTAAGGGTGCTTTCACACCTGTAGTTCGCTTCATTTGTTCCGGACTAAGGGCGAAAAATTATACTTTGTATCATTTTCAGGCGTTTTGGTTTCTTTTCACACCAGACTGATTGCTCTGGTCCGAATCAGTTGTTGAGTTGATGAAACGAACCAAAATGCAGTCACGTGACAACACCCACATCACTCGTTGGCCAGAGATAACTGCACTTCGATTGGTCAGAATTAGCATGCGGGAAAATTCCTGAGCTCTCGGGAGTAAACAAAGAGGAGGAAAATTCGGCAGACAGCTTTTTACTATGGAGAGACGACTGTGTGGGCTGACTGTATCCCTGATCATAGTGTATTATATAGTTTGTCCACACCACTTTAGGCAAACAATAACATTTGAGAATGAAGCGAGGATGCGGCTTGAAAATAATGTTTTACTGCACTGCACGCGGCAAAGTAGGCGCGCATTAATGTTGCTAAACAGTGACATATCCGCAAGCTGCCATGCTAGTGCAAACTGTCAACAAACATTAACGTTAGTCCTCATCCCATAATGCATCCCATAATACGGCAGCTAGTTTAGTCCAAAAATGCGCAGTTCTTTAGCAGTTGGGTCTGTTCGAGAACACGTTCTCACCACAAACGAACCGCTCCAGAGTTCGTTTGAAAGCGTACCGAGACCTCCTCGAAGTACACTTGTTTGGTCCGCTTTTGGTGCGCACCCGAGTGCGATTGCTGCTTTCACACCTGCCCAAACGAACCGCACCAAGGGGGAAAACGAACTCTAGTGCGATTCAACCGAACTAAATGAGGCAGGTGTGAAAGCACCCTAAATTTCAAAAACCAAAGTAAAAGTGTGGTGAGCAACACTACCTTCTCCTGCATCGTCATTACCACCATGGTTACGACACGAATAATATAATGACAACACAAGGGTGGGCCTAGTGTTGGGGGTTAGTTTCATTACTCCGACCATTATCCCAGTCTATCCTTACTCACCCTCAGGACATCTCAAACCTGTATAGCTTCATGTCTTCTGTACAACACAAGATGAGAAATTCTGAAGACTGCTCTTCACTGTTTCCCATGCAAATGTAATGAATCGGGACTATGAAAAAGCCACTTATATACGGCTAACGCACTATATTCCACGTCATCTGAGGCCATATTATTGCTGTGTTTCAGAAACCGAAATGTAATATTTTATTCACTTCATGGATCAGTCAGTGAGTTGAGAATGGGGCCAGCCAGATCCGTTTCAGTGGTAAACCTTAACATAACACGTGCAAGAATAACAGAGATTATTTACACAAAGCAGCTCCACCCACGATATCTGTAAATCAGAAGGCAAATTAGCATGATTATAGTTATTTGTAGTATTTCACACTATTATATCACTGTTTTTCCTCTATTTGTGATCAAATAAATGCAGTCTTGGTGAGCATAAGAGACTTCTTTCAGAAAAGAAGTCAAATTGTCTCCAGTACGATTGGTTTAGGGCTTAGTTGAGGGTCAAATGTGGATATAAGTTCATCCACCTAAAAAAGCACTACCTCAAACATATGATAAACAATGATTTTGACTTTACAGCTTCAAAGTTAACAGTTCTGAATAATTAATTCATATTTGAATGTGTTTTAACAAAAGTATGTACTAAATTTTTTGCATTTAATCCCTCCTTCAATCCCTGTTTTGCTCCATTGCGCATGTTCTGTATTACTATAAACATTTAATGAACCAAAATGATGACACAAATGGTGTTGAGAAAACTTAGCTTGTATAGAATTTATAACTTTTCTTTAATAGTATACATGAGCAAACCACTCTCAATCCTACATGCATACACTGCATGTTTACAGCCTCATCCATGATGGTTTATTTTGCATTGGCCCACAGGGGTTTGTGGTTAGCTAGCATGGAAAGACATCGTCCCAGCGCCCACACAGGTCTTGCACCGTGCCGTGACCGAGCCGAAGCCAGCAGCTTCCCGGCGCTGTAAAACGCTGTGGTTCAGTCCAGCCCTGACTCATGTTTCATCGCTCTCTTCTCTCTGCCTGTGCTATTAAACCAGACTGTGAGGAGTTTCATACATACTACTGAAGGAGTGGCGTACTTCAGACAATGAAATCATTGTCTCACACTGGAGATTTTATAGATAACATAATATAACCAGGTGTCATGTCAAGTTTAACACCTACCACCTTAGGCAAAGAGCAGAGATTTGCCTCGTGTTTTGCAGTGGGTACGTGCTGAAATGCTCATCTGAAGGGCTTTAAAGGGGTTATGAACTGCATTGTTTTATTATTTTAAAATGTTTCCTGTGGTGCACTTTTAATGTTAGTATGATTTTTACATCTAAAATGGTCATAATTTAGAAATAATCTGATTTGAACGCTCTGTTTGAAGGGTGTCTTTGTGAGATTTCAGTGTACATGCCCACTGCTGTGTTAGACTAACATGCATATTAAATATTAACATTTTATAAAATATTAAAGTTGCTTATTAAATAGCTATTACATGTGGAACCCTCTCGAAAACTTTTAGCACGTTTTTACTAGGGCTGAACTCGACTAAAGTTTTTTCTAGTCGACTAGTAGTTCATTTAAGCCATTAGTTGACTTATCACGCATTTATATTAATAAGCCATAAATCATAATAATGCGCCTTTAATTGCCTGTATAAAAAAAAAGTATAGCGTAATTAGTGCACAAATTCAAACATAAAGCTTGCCACAGCGCACCGGAAAATGTAATGATTATGAATGCGTTGTGAAAAAAACAAAATGAGACCGTCCAAAAATGTAATCATTTATTGGTAATGTTTTCTGTGTTTCCGGCTGCAGAGATTAAGTCGACGATGCTGACTCTTCGTCATCTCCACAGTAGTGGACACGCCGATATATGCACGTTTCATATTTGACATAATCTAAGAATATGTATGTTCATTCAAATGTAAAAATGTCAAGCTTTCTATAGATGTATTTCTCATGTCTGTGAGGCAAGTAAACGCTTAGTTCCGGTTCATTTATGTGATGCGCTCAAGTTCAAGACCGAATCGCCGAAGCGCCATTATTTTACAAAAACACTACGTTTTGTGAGTTTACAAAAATAAAAGTAGACTCTTTACAGTTTGCATTACTCTTATCTGTATGACTAAAAGATAACAGATAATTTTAAGTTAAAAGCTAGTGATGTACTGCCGCCTGTACCTTATAATGACACATATTTGTCTAGGTTAAAATTAGTGCGAGCGGACTTGAAAAGTCCTACTACTTTCATGTTTTAAGTGATAAGCCATATTTGAGGTCGATGTAAGATAGGATTTGCTGCCGTTAACGATCTGTCCGTTACAGCCTTTTTCGAGTTTTTTTTTCCTGCGACTAAACAACTAATAAAATGTTGATCGACTAAGCCTCTTCTAGTCGACGGTTAACTAATCATGAAAAGTGTTGACTATAGCATTATATTTAGATCGTGGCATGAAAGGTTGCAGTGATGAGCATGTAGCCGATCAAAGACATGCTGAGCGCATGAATGCAGTGATCTCATCATTACAACTCGATTTCTGCACTCTCAAGAATGCTTCTACCATAACTAACAGAGCAAACCATGGTGCAAATATGATGTGAATACAGAGAGATTCACTGTGCAGTGTAGACAGCGTCATTTTATTATAACAGGAGTTTTGGCGAGAGTCTGATAAACTGGCGCTGTTTGATTGACAGCTCCAGCGATTGTAAAGGGAGCTTTCTATATATAATTTAATCAGTTTAAATAACAGATTATGTTCATCCTACTAAAAGATCAAAATGAAGTTGACTATTTAATCACTGGTTTGATTTACTGACAAAAACAGATAAAAATGATTTTGAGATATGACTGTACATGAATCATTGCATTTCAGAAATCACTGTTCACTGGTGATTTTGGTTGGACTTGTACACATAATCAACTGTGATTTGATTTTAAATCAGGAATCAGAGGGGTTTCTATGGCGTGAACTTGAGCGGCCTTCATTCTTCTGCGCTGGATGAGTTCTTCAGACAGCCAATAGTCGTGAGTCCATGTTTGTCACATATATCCATGAATCTGGATCTCAGATTACTTGATAATGTTGTTGTTATGTCTGTGCATTTCAGGACACATTTGACGTGCAGATTCTCATGGCCAGGTCTGTGAAATACACAATCAACTTTCTGGAGGCAAAAGAGGAAGATTTACATAGGTAAAATTTCACATTTTACTTATCAGGTTTTAATTAGAAGTCAGTGTGCGTCACTGTAAATGTAAGCATTTTCAGGGCAATGTGCCAATGATAAGTGCAACCTTTCATTTCAATAGATACAAGTGCCAAAATGCCACCTCTGTTTGGTAACTGTGCCAGCAAATATGTTTTTTTCTGGAGAGTGGTGGTTGATTTCAGGTTAGACAAACTTATGGCGTGATTGTGTCACTAAACTGGTCTTGTATGCTTAGAGAATTATGCCAATAAAAAAGTCAATACAAGGATACAGGTGTTTGACATCTTTACCTGATCAAATTTAAATGTATGCGTTCCTGGAGATCAGTTTGGTGTTTTGCAATCATTTTACACCCGCATGGTTTTGAGATGATTTGTGCAAATTCAGGGACAATCTGTTAAAAAACATGAAGGATGCATTTGAAAAAGTATGTTTCAGAAAATAAAAACCTAGAGCATTGTCTCAATATTTGTAGCTTATGTAATTTACAGGTTGGAAATCCCATTTGTCTTCAAACTGCTGCAGTCAGGGCTCATTCATGGACTTGCTTTTTGGTTCGATGTGGCCTTTGTTGGTTCAAGGTGAGAATCTAAAATACAAGAGGAAAAGTTTCTGAGGATGACATGCTTGAAAGTATTAATAATTGTGTTATTTTGTCCTTTTGTACAGAATGACAGTATGGCTGTCCACTGCTCCTAATGAACCTTTGACTCACTGGTATCAGGTGCGCTGTCTTCTGCAAACCCCCCTGTTTGCCAAAATAGGACAGACATTATCTGGACAAGTTCAACTAATAGCCAACAGGAGGTACGACTAACTTCATTATATGACTAGGGGAGCATAACATTTCTGGACCTGGAACATGGAAGCAAAATATAGCAGAATAGAATAGAATTGGGGATGGGAATTAAATGGGGGGGGCGGAATTTTAAATCACAAATGTTTCATATTTCAGCATCTTCAAAGTAAATCCCCCCCTTTTTGTATTTGTTTGCATACTAATTTGATATGTGTATGTCTAACCCTTTAGAGACAGGAGTGTCCACAACTTGACTATACAGATTGGTGGTATATAACTTTGCAACAAAATTTTTTCTAACTGCAAACGTCTTCTTTTATAGACAAAGCTATGACATTCACATCACTGCTGTGGTCGATCAGTCTGGATTTAAATCTGGGAACACACTGGATTTGAAAAATCCTTTTTTCCGGTAAGCTCTACAGAAAAACGGCAAAAGAAAACAAAGAAAAGTCTTAGTCATCCCAATGAAATAGAACTTGTAAACTGCTGTTGTTGTTTATTTCCACTATCTGCAATACTTTTTTGGAGTCAAAGCTCATTGCTTCTGCTTACACACGTGTCACTGCTACGTCCAGGAGTAAAACCTGTTGTGCCCTGAGGGGTAAATGCACTTGAAACTGCACTTAATAGCAAAGTCTAGCTATAGTTACTAACAGTCTATAGTAATTCTTACTGGATTTATGTTCCTAGAAGAATGAAGTCTTCAAAATTTATCTGAAATTTTAGTCTAGATCACTATTGTTCAGTTGCTCACTGATAAAAATGAGATTACATAAACAGAATTACATTGACAGAAATGTTAAGATCTTATTGATTTCAATGATGACATAATATGATAAAAACTTTTGACGACAGCCTGATATTTGCAGCTTTTCCATGTTCATTTGATTCTGCTAATTAAGATGATGCCTTAATGAATTATGTGCAGTGTTATTATTTTATTTAATAGCTACAATTTGGGCTTGTATTTAAGATGAAAATCCAGGTGTATTGAATATTTAAGTAAGTGTGATCTGTCTCTCTTGTCTTTTACAGTTACGCCTGAATCATCACTCTCAAGATTGCAGGTCTATCACTCAACATTGCAAAAAAAACATAAAAAAAACAACGATATTGCTGCCCAGATTAAAGTCCACAGATCTGAATCTATGAACCCTTTTGAAAAATCCAGCATAAGGAATGATGTGGAGGTGCTCAGTTTTGCTTGAGAACAGCATGAATATGCAGGTTCACCAGCACTAACCAGCATAAACCAGTCTGGACCAACATGGAATTCATTCATGCTGGTTTATGCTGGATTTTTCAGCAGGGAAGGCTCTGTGTGCATGTGATATCGTGATATGTGATATGTTAATAAAAACAAGGTGACTGATCAAAATTGCTTTATTTTCATAGTCATCATCTTTAATTAATTGGTTTTACATTAAAAGGATAGTTCACCCAAAATGTAGGCTTGTATTCACATATAATCATTGATCAACACACACATAAAGCACTTCAAATATGGTCATTAAAATCTCAACCATGATAGCTTGAAGCACAAGAACAAATCTTATTGGTTCTTCCGGAAGCTCAAGCATACTTGACACATGAGAAGAAAAGTCATTGGTTCTTGGGTGTCAAGTCATGTTAGAGCTTTTGTTTCCCATATTTGATGAGCTTCATGCATGTGCTTTAATCCTGACATCCATTGCTTGTATGCTCATCACAGAAATGTGTGAATTAAGTCTGTTTAAAACATTTTCAATTGAAAGACTGAAATTAAATAAAATGGTTTTGGAGAAAATGACAAGAATATGTTTTAGCTACATCGCTGATCAAACACATTTGAAAAATCTAACCAAAGTCTTCAGAATATTTGAGGATTACATGCAGGTGTGACTTTGAAGCTAAACTCTGCAGGACAGGGTGTTGCGACCCATGGCTCCGGAATAAACTCAAAGCAGAACGCAGTAAATTCACAGGTGAAGTCTGCAGTCCAATCTTTAGGTTCTGAAATATGTGAACCCCAAAAACCTGCTGTTGGTTCTTTCGTTTCTCACTTGTCTTTTAATTTAGATGGCTGTTAAAATCTTGCTTGACACTGGAGCAATGGATTAATTAATTCTAGAGTCAATTTTGCTGTTTTCCTCTGGGCTGGGTTCCTCTGGATCCGTCGAAGGACATGGATTTCAAAGGACACACATTCAGAGGCCACAAAGGTTGGAACGAGTGTTGTTAAATGGGACGTCTAGCCTACGGAGGACTGATTCTTGTGGCCTTGCAACTGTGACAGCTGCCGTTGACGAGCGGCAGTAACATTGTACTGGACTTTTTTAACAGGGTACCCGCGGGTCTTAAAAGCCTTGAAAAAGTCTTGAATTTGATCATCTCAAATTAAGGCCTTAAAAGCCTTGAATTTAGTATACAAAGTCTTGGATTTCGTTACAAAGGTCTTATTTAGTTTTTACCACAAGTAAAGTAACTGCAGTTTGACTAAAAGTTGACAAAAAATGCAAAGACTTTTCGTCAACTACAACTATAAAAAACAGGATGACTCAAATGTGATTAAGACCAATAAGCATTTTCGTCTGAAGACTAAGACTAAATCAAAAATGGCTGCCAAAATTAACACTGGCCTACACACACGTGCGCGCTACAATGCTGTTGCGAATGTATTAAATATGACTGATATATAATTCAATATATATTTAATTCAAGTAACCTCCTTGTACATAATTATTTTCTAGGGTTTAAAATGTATACAGATTTGACATTTTCCCCTCATACTTCTGTCGGAATGGGTACGAAGTTGGCATTGAATTTCATTTGAAATGGTATTAAAAAGGTCTTAAAAAGCCTTGAATTTAAGTTGGAGGATCCTGGGGGTACCCTGATTAAACTGTCTGAAAACAAAACAGGGTTCACAAACTGTCTAAATATGTTCACCATGGTCCATTTCTGTATGTAATAAAGAGTATAAACTAGAGTTGTCAAAACTACCAAGTTGGTACTTCCATTGCCATAGTTGTGTAAAATTAAGCACCTAGGCATGCAGACTGCTTCTACAAACATTTGTCAAACAATGGGTCGCTCTCAGGAGCTCAGTGAATTCAAGTGTGGTACCATGATAGGTTGCCACCTGAGCAATAAGTCCATTCGGGAAATTTCCTCACTACTAAATATTCCACTGTTAGTGGTATTATAACAAAGTGGAAGCAATTGGGAACAACAGCAACTCAGCCAAGTAGTCAAGTCAAGTATATTTATATAGCGCTTTTCACAATATAGATTGTATCAAAGGAGCTTCACAGTATCAATCAAATAACATAACATAAGAAGTGGTAGGCCACGTAAAATCACAGAGTGGGGTCAGCGCATGCTGAGACGCACAGCGCGCAGAAGTCGCCAACTTTCTGCAGAGTCATTAGCTACAGACTTACAAACTTTGTGTGTAACCTTCAGATTAGCTCAAGAACAGTGTGTAGAGAGCTTCATGAAATGGGTTTCCATGGCCGAGCAGCTGCATCCAAGCCTTACATCACCAAGTACCACCATGCAGTGGTGTAAAGCGTGGGATGCAGTGGTGTAAAGCAGGGGATGCAGTGGTGTAAAGCGTGGAATGCAATGGTGTAAAGCGTGGGATGCAGTGGTGTAAAGCATGGGATGCAGTGGTGTAAAGCGTGGGATGCAGTGGTGTAAAGCGTGGGATGCAGTGGTGTAAAGCGTTGGATGCAGTGGTGTAAAGCGTAGGATGCAGTGGTGTAAAGCGTAGGATGCAGTGGTGTAAAGCGTGGGATGCAGTGGTGTAAAGCGTGGGATGCAGTGGTGTAAAGCGTGGGATGCAGTGGTGTAAAGTGTTGGATGCAGTGGTGTAAAGCATGGAATGCAGTGGTGTAAAGCGGGGGATGCAGTGGTGTAAAGTGTGGGATGCAGTGGTGTAAAGCGTGGGATGCAGTGGTGTAAAGCGTGGGATGCAGTGGTGTAAAGCGTGGGATGCAGTGGTGTAAAGTGTTGGATGCAGTGGTGTAAAGCATGGAATGCAGTGGTGTAAAGCGTTGGATGCAGTGGTGTAAAGCGTGAGATGCAGTGGTGTAAAGCATGGAATGCAGTGGTGTAAAGCGTGGGATGCAGTGGTGTAAAGCGTGGGATGCAGTGGTGTAAAGCGTGGGATGCAGTGGTGTAAAGCGTAGGATGCAGTGGTGTAAAGCATGGAATGCAGTGGTGTAAAGCGTTGGATGCAGTGGTGTAAAGCGTGAGATGCAGTGGTGTAAAGCATGGAATGCAGTGGTGTAAAGCGTTGGATGCAGTGGTGTAAAGTGTGAGATGCAGTGGTGTAAAGCATGGAATGCAGTGGTGTAAAGCGTTGGATGCAGTGGTGTAAAGCGTGGGATGCAGTGGTGTAAAGCGTGGGATGCAGTGGTGTAAAGTGTTGGATGCAGTGGTGTAAAGCATGGAATGCAGTGGTGTAAAGCGGGGGATGCAGTGGTGTAAAGTGTGGGATGCAGTGGTGTAAAGCGTGGGATGCAGTGGTGTAAAGCGTGGGATGCAGTGGTGTAAAGCGTGGGATGCAGTGGTGTAAAGTGTTGGATGCAGTGGTGTAAAGCATGGAATGCAGTGGTGTAAAGCGTTGGATGCAGTGGTGTAAAGCGTGAGATGCAGTGGTGTAAAGCATGGAATGCAGTGGTGTAAAGCGTTGGATGCAGTGGTGTAAAGCGTGGGATGCAGTGCTGTAAAGCGTGGGATGCAGTGGTGTAAAGCATGGGATGCAGTGGTGTAAAGCGTTGGATGCAGTGGTGTAAAGCGTGAGATGCAGTGGTGTAAAGCATGGAATGCAGTGGTGTAAAGCGTTGGATGCAGTGGTGTAAAGCGTGGGATGCAAATATATTTGGCAAGCTGGGAAATTGAGAGCTTGACTCACTCAGATTCCCCTGTGAACGGCTCTAAACTCATCACCACCAGAGTTCGAGACCCGCCTTACAGCTTTGAAAAATTACACATACCAGCAAAGGACGTGTAACATGCGCTGGCAAGCATTTCACCACATCCAAAGTCAATCAGTTTAACTTCGAGGGTGTCCAGTGTAATCAGCAGGTTTTCCAGCTTAAAACCGATTTGCAACACCCCGCGGTGACATCATATCTGAGCTGCGTATGTTGCCTGGCGCATGATAACCCGTGCCAAATCCTCAACAGTGCCGTGTGGCTCTGCAAAAACTCGTACAAGGACTGGCAGGGCACGGGCCGCTCGAGGACCATAATGCAGTGGTCAGGCTCCACCTGGCAGTCCAGAAGCGGGATGATCTGAGGAACCTGGGGCTCGTGGTTCGCATGATCGTGCAGAGCGACCTCCAGTGGAACGGGCTTGGAATAACCGTCCTGGAAGAAAGACAGTTGTTATGATGAGTAGATGAATATAGGATTTAAATGTAGGCCAGTCCTGGATTAACTGTTGACATTGGTAGATTGTCTTTTCAAAAACCATTTATAGTCTGTGATTAATGTTAATATGAGATGTATGAAATTGAAGACTGTGACAGAGGGAAAACAGCACTGCATCTCCCTTTTGAGTCAGTTAATGATATTCACAGCTAATCTGTTATTACCAGTTAGCAAGGCACATTTGCATAATTTTTGATGATTTCCTTTACTGTTCTTTTAGTTTAGGAGTAGAATAAAACAGGTTTATTTAGGAAATAAGCACATCTTGATGTCTGTTGGTGATCAATGACTTTTTATCGATTTAATTCGTGTATAGCCTATATGTGGTGACTCAAGCATGAATTAAAACACGAGTACGTTAATCTTGACTTAAAACACCAGATTAGACCATTCATTCTTTAATGTATGTAAACGAAGTATATTTAAGATCTTTGTCGTTTTAAATGTAACAATCGTGCTTGTTCATTTGTTTAATTTCATAAAAAACATTCCTACTGTCATCTGTCCAATTATAAGAGAACCAAAATATGGAGGAAATAACATTACAGATATAGATTAGTATAAAACGTTTTTGCCAACCATCATTTGGGGTCAGTTTGTTTGTACCCAGAAGTGTGCTAAATCAAACACCCAAGGACGTAATCATTAGTTAAAATGGAAATAAAAGTGTGTGTTTTTGAGTACAGCAATCAAGTTCTGTCTTAAGGATTATATGTTGGCAAATGAATTAGAGATTAGCAAATATAATTACCATATTAGGTAGAAATTGGCATAATAGTATAGAATATGAATAGTGAAATAATGTCTAATGACATGGGTACTACATGAACTTAACATTTAAAATAAAACACCTATAAAAGAAACATCAAAACAGCGGTCTCAATTTGTTTTTAATAAAACTGCAAAACAGTCATCAGATTTACAGCACAACCTCAATTATTGAGACAGTACATGGATTGCATTAAAAAACCCAACATTTTAGAGCAAGCCTCCAAAGCTTTTATGCAGCCGTATGCAAAACTGCTCATTTCAGTCATACTAACAGAATGACAGCTAGCTGAGACGTGATTAAAAAAAAAGAGGATTATAAAAATAGCATATTCCCCTTTACTGTAGCCTGACCTTTTTTCCCTTTCTACACATCAGATCCTGTTTCTTTAGACACTTTGTATCAGAAGTATAATCCATTATCTGAAAAGATGTTTCAAACATATAGTGGCGTACAATAAAGACAGGCAGCATTATTATGACAAACACGAGTCAAGTTTAATTCTAAATTTCCAATAGTACGAGTCGAGTGACAAATACTGAATCTCTTAAAAATTAATTGAACATTTTAGCATGTCATTTCGTTGCCATATCAAGTGTCATCTGCAGAAATAATGCCATAAATCATACCAGAGAAGACTCTCTATAATAAGCTGAAATGCAGAGGAGTTGTAAATCATAAACATCAAATATCCTAATCAAACATGGAAGATAAAATAATAATAATGCCAAATGAATGGTGTCTAAAGAATAATGCACGGAGAACCTGAAACAATGAGCTCTCTGCTTACACTACTCTTCACTTAAAGCATAAAACACGCATTTCATTTAATGAAGCTAATTTACCATTACAACTGGAGACATAAAAGGGGAAAGCCCTATTGCACTCTGCTCTGTCATGATTACAAATACATAACAACATTGAAATATTAAGAAGACAAATCGAACAAACGTGAGTGTAAACCAGATCTGTTAAGACCGGCAAGCACAGCTGGTCCTTGAGGAATGATGGCTTGAGGGTTTTGAGAATACTTGTTGGTGTGTGTGCGCATTGAGACGGTGGACATCAAACACCCAGTCTGTTGGCCAGTGTCAGCACCACCTTCAGGACCGGCATGAAGGCCGACGTCTCGCTGAAGTTGCTGTTGCTCACGATGTGTGTGTGGATGTTGAGGCCGTCGGTGTAGCAGCGGCACTCGATGCTGCGGGCCATATTGTGGAGACCACTGACAATAGCTGGAGACAGCTGGAGAGAAGAGAGCGTGTCGCAGACAACAAACTGGAAAATCACTGTGCAAATTACAATATAGAAGCAACGGCGGTAAAAAAAAGACTTTTGAGGCTTTAAATAAACCTGTGTTTGTTACTCACTGTTTGTTCTCTCAGCTTGTCATAGAGATACTCAAGCCTCTTATGCGCATCATCCAACTTCCTCTTGGTTTGCTGTGAGGATGAAGGGGAAATACTTGGTTATTTATAATGCTGGGGAATTTGAAAACGGACAGACAAAAGTTGCAAAAGAAACAAACATTATTATTATTCCTGATAACTTCCTAAGCTGTTTTTCTTAACCCTCTGGCGCTCTTCGTGTGTCGGTCAAAAATGACACATTGTGTATTTTCTTTTTGTCAATGGAATGAATGTACTATATTTTAGTTTGATAATGTTTTTTTATTTTAGATTTTGTATTTTTTTAATACTAAATTATATTTACTCTGTATTTGTAATTCATTTATGCACTTTTTGAGCATAGACCTGAAAATTACATTTCCAACTTAAACTGATAAATCTTGAATGCTTTAAAGCACAGACTGAAGTTTGATCTCTTTTCAAAGACGACACATGGCAGATTATTGCTGAAGTGACAAAAGTTTAAAAAAAGTGAACTTAAAAAAAGTAACAATTTTACATGTATTGTTATGAAAAATGCACAAAAATACATTTTAAATTTTTATATGAAATATATATATTTTTACAAATCACGTTTTACTCTAAAACTGCAAGAAAATCAAAGCCATCAATATAAAAAAGTTTTGTTCCAAATTTGAGGTTGATCTCAAAAAAATGTTGTTTGGCTGCAGTACCATAAGTTCTCACTGGATGAAATTCGTCTCCCATTCATTTCCAATGCGCACATTTTTGACGGTGAGGAGCACAAGTGTGACTATTTTTTACATGACCATTTAACCTTTTCAAATCATGACCATGATTTATTTTTTTGTGTTCACACAGCAAGTGCCAAAACATTTGCCAAGTTTCGCACCATTCTGATAAAGTAAAAAAATAAAAAAAGTTAAAATATTCAGTCAAAAATGGCCGAAGAGCACCAGAGGGTAAAAGGAGTTGACAATGTTGATATGTTTGGTCTTGGCGGAATAGATCTGTTTTGCTGCTGCTGTTATTTTTATATGCTGTTATATATATATATAAAGATAAATCTATAAAAATCAAAACGTAAACAACAGAAGAAGAAAAAAAAAAGGAATTTGGGAAAAGATAATAACGGATTTTATAGGGCCTTAAATCATGAAATATGAGATTGCTTTAATTAGTGTCATTTCAGTGAACAAACCGGGTCTGAAGCAGCAGCCAAACATTTCTGGATCAGTGCCTCAAATGTGGTCTTCAGGACCATGTGTTCCTCAGGGATCGGCTTCTTGGTGATCTTCTCAGTGGGTATGGACTGATGTGGACGAGAGAGAACACAGAAAAACGTATAACATGGGGAAAAGACAAGCGTTTGACCACTTAATGTTACAACGAATACCTTTATCACATCTCCAATCGGAGCTCCAGGCGCCCCTTCCATGTTAACCTGAGGCATGTTGGGATTCCTGCATGGGGGTCCCAGTGGCTGCTGATGGATGGGGGTGAAGGTAGTTGGGCCCGCGTGGTGATCTGGGGCCTGTTGTTGCGGTGGAAGGGTCTGCATGCCTGGGACAGCGGGGGCCTGAGGTTCCCCTACAGGGGCCATAATGGGAGCGGTGATGGGTGCTGGTGGAGTGAAGTGGTCTGGGATCTGGAGACCAAAAACAGAGCATGTTTTCTTCAAATCAAGGTAAATCCATGTACATTATGAACAAGAGGATCTTCAGTCGAACCCACCTTCTTCTTTTTGGCTGCTCTGTTGAGGGTCGGGGGGTCGTTCCAGCCGTTCTGAGGTCCTAAAGCAGAACAAAACAGGTCTTAGTTTAGATCTCAAAACCTGCCGTACCTCTGAGAGGTGCATGCCAAGTGGACCTCAGATTCCTTCGGCCGGTTATGGTTTATCACAACACACTGAACGCAAGCAGGGTCTTAATCACAGCGACTGTAGGACTAGTTAGGTTATTTACTTTTCTGCAGGCATCAATGAACACAAGAAAATCAATCAATGTCTTGGACCACCGATGTAAAATGATCAGCTAAAGGCAGAGTGAGGTTCTGCCGGTTCCACTGGCCTACATTACTTACCATGCCAATGCAGAGCAAAATCATTGCTTATTTTCACTGATCATTACATTCAAATTAAGTGATTAATACATTTTAGAATCACTTCAGAAAAACAAAATCATCAATGTGAGAAAAAAAAAGGGCCTCACTGATTGTTAGGATTATTCATTAATAATTTGAGCTGGACAATTATGGTCCACCATATTAAATTGTTAAAAATCTCTTTATAATTCACCTTCCAAAGACCAGGCGTCTTGGTTTAATCCTCCTGTAAATAAACAAGGTAGCTGACGTATAACTTGTCCAAGAACTTATTTTGAATCAACATGAAGATATTAGTTTAACATTTAAGTGAATAAACAGGTACTAAACAGAAACTGACCACTGGTAACCATTTTTAACTGTGCAACTCAACTGATCCCCAGTTTTAATCACCGGTCTGTCTGCTCAGAAATAGCCCTGCACTACAAACACCCGTGTAGTCTTTTAACTAATATGAGGTCATAAAAGTTTGAATTAACAAAATACTAAAAATAGTTTTAAATGGAGCATGTCACACCACCACCGGACAGTTTTTAATGCGTTCTGGTGCAGCATTTTGATCATAAATACCAAATGCTTCTTTGAGGTTGAGAAGAATATATATATATATTGGGAGTGTGATGAGACCCTTATCTCACGAGACGAGACATCAGATTGGGTTCATGAGAACGAGATGAGATGAGATTTTTGCACAATATTTTATAGAAATCCTCAATGACAAAATTCATGACTGGAAAAGTAGTCTGAAGGTGCAATTTGAATAACCTTGTAATGAATGTCATTTCAGTTCTACTTTATGAGTATGAATTATCGAATGCATTGAAAGACAACAATATACAAGCACTGTAAAAGGTTGCGCCACAAACTCAACTGACTGGGTTCTCTCCTGTATGATTTCACATGAGTCTCTTCAGACCTTATACCTTACATGAATTATGAGCTTCCAGAACTTCTGATTGAGGCTGTGTGTGTGACCTCATAACTGAACTCCTTTCCACAAATTGAACATAGAAATAAAAACAGCCTAAATAACAAAAATAAATAACAGTTTTTTTCAAGGTCTTATTAAGTGCAAACAATAAGTGCAACCATAATCAAAGTACTCTCTCAATATTCAAAGTGCGAACGGAGACTAAAACAGAGACCAGGGCCACAACCGCACTGTCCAGAGATAGGTTTGATAGTGGGAGACAGGCTATGTATGCAGCCTAATATATGCACATCATGAGCTCTTTTTTACTTTCAAATTCATGATCGCCTGTACTCTGTGGGAGCAGCGGTGCGGAGCGCATTCTTCAAGATAAGACATTTATCAGGCGTTTAGTCTCTGTTACGCAACGAATCCTCCGCCCTCGTCCCACGATCAGAGAACCGTGATTCCTGCTGCACTGTGTGCGACTGCAACTCGTGCGGGACGAGCAGAGCAGACGTTTACAATAGGTTACTAAGGTTTTTGTTTTTATAAAAACAACAAAACGACAGTGGAGGCAGTTCCCGTAATGTGAATGTAGCGGTGGCATATTTTATGCTGATTTTACCCTCATGCTCAGTCATGGCGAGACAGCTTTTCACTCGACAAAAAATTTTGATCTCGTCACACCCCTAATTATATATATACACATATGTGTGTGTGTGTGGTAATACTAATTGATGAGATTGATCAAGCATGTCTGGTATGTTTCAGAGCGGGTGTGCAGACCTGTTCTCTGGGAGGCTGGAATCAGTGCGGGTTCGTTCTGAGTACCTGGAGCTCTGGCTACTGGAGGAGGAAGATAAGCCGAGGGCGACCCCGGCCCGCCATGCTGGAAACACACGCCAGAAGACAGAGCAGGAGGAGAGAAAGACCCGGGCACCAGAGCAGGAGCTGCCGGCTGAGAGGAGCCAGGGTGCATGAAGTGTGGAGGATAGACAGCAGAAGAAGAGGAGGAAGGAGGAGGAGGAGGAGCCGTGGAGGAAGAGTACGGCACAGGCTGATAGATGCCGGGTGTGAACTGCTGAACAGGGGGGTAGTCTGGTGTTCGTGAGGAAGAGGAGAGAACAGGCATATGCAGTTAGTCATTTACAGAGACGTTTCACATTACAGCTGCATGCGTGCAAATATTAATTCAGTACATCTGAAACAGCTCTAGTGAAATGATCTTTAGCCATTAACATACATAAGAATAAGGATCATGCAAAGACTTTACAGCATTCTTACAAAAAAAACTAAAAACATGCACTGCTTAAGTTTAACCTTTGCAGTTCAAGTTAGAACTCCAAAAATAACAAGATCGGAGCGTCGCTCGCTGATCTAGCCGACGGGGAGTGTTTTAGCAGATTTCCATGCATTTCCAAGGGTGTTCCAGACAGATACTCACTGGCCAAGACAAAACCATCCACCCCAAACCAGTGGTTATTTTTCACAAAAAATATTCAAAACCTCCAGTAATTGCTCATTTTCATAATTTATTAAAGCTTTTACGTGTTGCTAACAAGTGTCTGAATGAGACTACATAAGTTGTTGGGGACATTAAACACTTTCACAGCCTCGCTGTGTTTATAATCACGCTCTTGCAAACTTTTATAACTCGAACTCTCAGGGAAAAAAACACTGAAAGAGTCGGAAGCTTAATGGTGTGACGCTGAATTCATGTGACTGTTCTGTAGTTCGTTTATAGCCTAACTTCAACTTCTGACATTAAAATTCTTAAAACTTGTTCATTTGTGAAAATGATCTTGAACAAAACATGCCAAGTATCATAAACTTTTGTTGACCACACAGCTTATTTTTTTGTAAATAATCCAAAAGTGTGATGCGAAGTTACGGCTTGGCCTACAAATTTACATCACTACAGCGCTCAATAAGTTTAAACTGAAGAGCTAACTTTACTAAATGTAAAACTAGTATGAAATAAATGAAAGCTAAATAAATATATGAAAAAAAATCTACTAAATATGACAAAAGCACAGAACCAATTTACTAAAACCTAAAATAAAATAAAAAATAAATAAAAAAAACAACAAAAAAAAACATTAAAAATATCAATAAATAATACTAAAATAAGACTGCCCTAGATTCACACTACATAGAGCATAATTTAGCCATAAACAAATGACTTTTTAATCGAAAATAGGCCAAATCAATTATGTGATTTATTTCATTCATAAATATGTTTGTAACTCTCACACACACACTGCCTAGTGCACTTACTCTGGTACTGCTGCGAGTACATGAATGGAGTGGAGGCGGGTACTGACGCCATCACTGGAGACTGAAGGCCGAAGACTGGAGATGTGGACTCGGCCTGAGAACAGAGAGAAAGACAGACACACACACACACACACACACACACACACACACACACACACACACACACACACACACACACACACACACACACACACACACACACTTAGAGAGCCTTCTGTCACAGCGTGATCCAATGATCCAGGCTGACACTACATGTGCAAATCTACATACGCTTTTTCCAATTTAAATGATTATACTATACTACCACTCAAAAGTTTGGGGTCATCAATATCTTTGGATAACACTTTATAAAAAGTTCCCATTAGTTAACATTAGTAAGTGTATTAACTAACAATGAGCAATACATTTGTTACATATTTATAAATCTTTAGAAACATTTAATAAAAAAAGGAGATAAAATTATTATTTTTTCATAAAAATATTTAATAACTATCTAAAATGATATATTATATATATTTCATAATCGCATCAGATTTGTCGTCTGCGCATCCATGATGTGAATCTCCCGTTCCAGCACATCCCAAAGCTGCTTTACCGGATTGAGATCTGGAGACTGTGGAGATCATTTGAGTTTAGTGAACTCACGTCGTGTTCAAGAAACCAGTTTGAGAAGATTTGAGCTTTGTGACGCGTGTCATT
The DNA here is from genome assembly GCA_030578275.1 of Meda fulgida. Lineage (NCBI taxonomy): Eukaryota > Metazoa > Chordata > Actinopteri > Cypriniformes > Leuciscidae > Meda > Meda fulgida. The sequence goes on along the minus strand of CM060625.1, from coordinate 2,379,758 downwards.
ATCCTGCTGGAAGAGGCCATCAGAAGATGGTCCACTGTGGTCATAAAGGGATGGACACGGTCAGCAACAATACTCGGGACGCCTGTGGTGTTTAAATGATGCTCATTTGATACTGAGAGGCCTAAAGTGTGCCAAGAAAACATCCCACACACCATTACACCAGCAGCCTGAACCGCTGATACAAGGCAGGGTGGACCCATGTGGTTTACACCCATTTCTGACCCTTCCATTTAAATTTCGGAGCATAAATCGAGACTCATCAGCAGGCAACATTTGTCCAATCTTCAATTGTCGAGTTTTGGTGAGCCAGGGTGAATTGTAGCCTCAGTTTCCTGTTCTCAGCTGACAGCAATGGCACCAGTGTGTGTCTTCTGTTGCTGTAGCCCGTCTGCCTCAAGGTTTAAGTGTTCAGAGATGCTCTTCTGCTTCAAGGTTTGAAGTATTGTGTGTTCAGAGATGCTCTTCTGCTTCCAGGTTTGAAGTGTTGAGTGTTCAGAGATGCTCTTCTGCTTCAAGGTTTGAGCGTTCAGAGATGCTCTTCTGCTTCAAGGTTTGAGCGTTCAGAGATGCTCTTCTGCTTCAAGGTTTGAGCGTTCAGAGATGCTCTTCTGCTTCAAGGTTTGAGCGTTCAGAGATGCTCTTCTGCCTCAAGGTTTGAAGTGTTGAGCGTTCAGAGATGCTCTTCTGCTTCAAGGTTTGAAGTGTTGAGCGTTCAGAGAGGCTCTTCTGCTTCAAGGTTTGACGAGTTGAGCGTTCAGAGATGCTCTTCTGCTTCAAGGTTTGAAGTGTTGAGCGTTCAGAGATGTTCTTCTGCCTCAAGGTTTGAAGTGTTGAGCGTTCAGAGATGCTCTTCTGCTTCAAGGTTTGAAGTGTTGAGCGTTCAGAGATGCTCTTCTGCTTCAAGGTTTGAAGTGTTAAGTGTTCAGAGATGCTCTTCTGCCTCAAGGTTTGAAGTGTTGAGCGTTCAGAGATGCTCTTCTGCTTCAAGGTTTGAAGTGTTGAGCGTTCAGAGATGCTCTTCTGCTTCAAGGTTGGACGAGTTGAGTGTTCAGAGATGCTCTTCAGCTTCAAGGTTGGATGTGTTGAGCGTTCAGAGATGCTATTCTGCTTTATGGTTTGAAGTGTTGAGTGTTCAGAGATGCTCTTCAGCTTCAAGGTTGGACGTGTTCAGAGATACTTTTCTGCTTCAAGGTTTGAAGTGTTGAGCGTTCAGAGATGCTCTTCAGCTTCAAGGTTGGACGTGTTCAGAGATGCTCTTCTGCTTCAAGGTTTGAAGTGTTGAGCGTTCAGAGATGCTCTTCTGCCTCAAGGTTTGAAGTGTTGAGCGTTCAGAGATGCTCTTCTGCCTCAAGGTTTGAAGTGTTGAGCGTTCAGAGATACTCTTCTGCTTCAAGGTTGGACGTGTTGAGCGTTCAGAGATGCTCTTCTGCTTCAAGGTTTGAAGTGTTGAGCGTTCAGAGATGCTCTTCTGCTTCAAGGTTTGAAGTGTTGAGTGTTCAGAGATGCTCTTCTGCCTCAAGGTTTGAAGTGTTGAGCGTTCAGAGATGCTCTTCTGCTTCAAGGTTGGACGAGTTGAGTGTTCAGAGATGCTCTTCTGCTTCAAGGTTGGATGTGTTGAGCGTTCAGAGATGCTCTTCTGCCTCAAGGTTTGAAGTGTTGAGCGTTCAGAGATGCTCTTCTGCCTCAAGGTTTGAAGTGTTGAGCGTTCAGAGATGCTCTTCTGCTTCAAGGTTTGAAGTGTTGAGCGTTCAGAGATGCTGTTCTGCTTCAAGGTTTGAGCGTTCAGAGATGCTCTTCTGCTTCAAGGTTTGAAGTGTTGAGCGTTCAGAGATGCTCTTCTGCTTTATGGTTTGAAGTGTTGAGCGTTCAGAGATGCTCTTCTGCTTCAAGGTTGGACGTGTTGAGCGTTCAGAGATGCTCTTCTGCTTCAAGGTTTGAGCGTTCAGAGATGCTCTTCTGCCTCAAGGTTTGAAGTGTTGAGTGTTCAGAGATGCTCTTCTGCTTCAAGGTTTGAAGTGTTGAGCATTCAGAGAGGCTCTTCTGCTTCAAGGTTTGAAGGGTTGAGCGTTCAGAGATGCTCTTCTGCTTCAAGGTTTAAAATATTGAGCGTTCAGAGATGCTCTTCTGCTTCAAGGTTTGGTGTGTTGTGCGTTCAGAGATGTTCTTCTGCCTCAAGGTTTTAAGTGTTGAGCGTTCAGAGATGCTCTTCTGCCTCAAGGTTTGAAGTGTTAAGCGTTCAGAGATGCTCTTCTGCCTCAAGGTTTGAAGTGTTGAGCGTTCAGAGATGCTCTTCTGCCTCAAGGTTTGAAGTGTTGAGCGTTCAGAGATGCTCTTCTGCTTCAAGGTTTGAAGTGTTGAGTGTTCAGAGAGGCTCTTCTGCTTCAAGGTTTGAAGTGTTGAGCATTCAGAGAGGCTCTTCTGCTTCAAGGTTTGAAGTGTTTAGTGTTCAGAGATGCTCTTCTGCTTCAAGGTTTGAAGTGTTGAGCGTTCAGAGATGGTCTTCTGCTTCAAGGTTTGAAGTGTTTAGTGTTCAGAGATGCTCTTCTGCCTCAAGGTTTGAAGTGTTGAGCGTTCAGAGATGCTCTTCTGCTTCAAGGTTTGGTGTGTTGTGCGTTCAGAGATGTTCTTCTGCCTCAAGGTTTTAAGTGTTGAGCGTTCAGAGATGCTCTTCTGCCTCAAGGTTTGAAGTGTTAAGCGTTCAGAGATGCTCTTCTGCCTCAAGGTTTGAAGTGTTGAGCGTTCAGAGATGCTCTTCTGCCTCAAGGTTTGAAGTGTTGAGCGTTCAGAGATGCTCTTCTGCTTCAAGGTTTGAAGTGTTGAGTGTTCAGAGAGGCTCTTCTGCTTCAAGGTTTGAAGTGTTGAGCATTCAGAGAGGCTCTTCTGCTTCAAGGTTTGAAGTGTTTAGTGTTCAGAGATGCTCTTCTGCTTCAAGGTTTGAAGTGTTGAGCGTTCAGAGATGGTCTTCTGCTTCAAGGTTTGAAGTGTTTAGTGTTCAGAGATGCTCTTCTGCCTCAAGGTTTGAAGTGTTGAGCGTTCAGAGATGCTCTTCTGCTTCAAGGTTTGAGCGTTCAGAGATGCTCTTCTGCTTCAAGGTTTGAAGTGTTGAGCGTTCAGAGATGCTCTTCTGCTCCAGGGTTTGAAGTGTTGAGCGTTCAGAGATGCTCTTCTGCTTCAAGGTTTGAAGTGTTGAGCGTTCAGAGATGCTCTTCTGCTTCAAGGTTTGAAGTGTTGAGTGTTCAGAGGTGCTCTTCTGCCTCAAGGTTTGAAGTGTTGAGCGTTCAGAGATGCTCTTCTGCTTCAAGGTTGGACGAGTTGAGTGTTCAGAGATGCTATTCTGCTTTATGGTTTGAAGTGTTGAGCGTTCAGAGATGCTCTTCTGCTTCAAGGTTTGACGTGCTGAGCGTTCAGAGATGCTCTTCTGCTTCAAGGTTTGGTGTGTTGTGCGTTCAGAGATGCTCTTCTGGTTCAAGGTTTAAAATTTTGAGCGTTCAGAGATGCTCTTCTGCTTCAAGGTTTGAAGGGTTGAGCGTTCAGAGATGCTCTTCTGCTTCAAGGTTTGAAGTGTTGAGCGTTCAGAGATGCTCTTCTGCTTCAAGGTTTGAGCGTTCAGAGATGCTCTTCTGCTTCAAGGTTTGAAGTGTTGAGCGTTCAGAGATGCTCTTCTGCTCCAGGGTTTGAAGTGTTGAGCGTTCAGAGATGCTCTTCTGCTTCAAGGTTTGAAGTGTTGAGCGTTCAGAGATGCTCTTCTGCTTCAAGGTTTGAAGTGTTGAGTGTTCAGAGGTGCTCTTCTGCCTCAAGGTTTGAAGTGTTGAGCGTTCAGAGATGCTCTTCTGCTTCAAGGTTTGACGTGTTGAGCGTTCAGAGATGCTCTTCTGCTTCAAGGTTTGGTGTGTTGTGCGTTCAGAGATGCTCTTCTGGTTCAAGGTTTAAAATTTTGAGCGTTCAGAGATGCTCTTCTGCTTCAAGGTTTGAAGGGTTGAGCGTTCAGAGATGCTCTTCTGCTTCAAGGTTTAAAATATTGAGCGTTCAGAGATGCTCTTCTGCTTCAAGGTTTGGTGTGTTGTGCGTTCAGAGATGTTCTTCTGCCTCAAGGTTTTAAGTGTTGAGCGTTCAGAGATGCTCTTCTGCCTCAAGGTTTGAAGTGTTAAGCGTTCAGAGATGCTCTTCTGCCTCAAGGTTTGAAGTGTTGAGCGTTCAGAGATGCTCTTCTGCCTCAAGGTTTGAAGTGTTGAGCGTTCAGAGATGCTCTTCTGCCTCAAGGTTTGAAGTGTTGAGCGTTCAGAGATGCTCTTCTGCTTCAAGGTTTGAAGTGTTGAGCGTTCAGAGATGCTCTTCTGCTTCAAGGTTGGACGTGTTGTGCGTTCAGAGATGCTCTTCTGCTTCAAGGTTTGGTGTGTTGTGCGTTCAGAGATGTTTTTCTGCCTCAAGGTTTGAAGTGTTGAGCGTTCAGAGATGCTCTTCTGCTTCAAGGTTTGACGAGTTGAGCGTTCAGAGATGCTCTTCTGCCTCTAGGTTTGAAGTGTTGAGCGTTCAGAGATGCTCTTCTGCTTCAAGGTTGGACGTGTTGAGCGTTCAGAGATGCTCTTCTGCCTCAAGGTTGGACGTGTTGAGCATTCAGAGATGCTCTTCTGCTTCAAGGTTTGAAGTGTTGAGTGTTCAGAGATGCTATTCTGCTTCAAGGTTTGAAGTGTTGAGCGTTCAGAGATGCTCTTCTGCTTCAAGGTTTGAAGTGTTGAGTGTTCAGAGATGCTCTTCTGCCTCAAGGTTTGAAGTGTTGAGCGTTCAGAGATGCTCTTCTGCTTCAAGGTTGGAAGTGTTGAGCATTCAGAGATGCTCTTCTGCTTCAAGGTTGGAAGTGTTGAGCGTTCAGAGATGCTCTTCTGCTTTATGGTTTGAAGTGTTGAGTGTTCAGAGATGCTCTTCTGCTTCAAGGTTTGAAGTGTTGAGTGTTCAGAGATGCTCTTCTGCTTCAAGGTTGGAAGTGTTGAGCATTCAGAGATGCTCTTCTGCTTCAAGGTTGGAAGTGATGAGCGTTCAGAGATGCTCTTCTGCTTTATGGTTTGAAGTGTTGAGCGTTCAGAGATGCTCTTCTGCTTCAAGGTTGGACGTGTTCAGAGATGCTCTTCTGCTTCAAGGTTTGAAGTGTTGAGCGTTCAGAGATGCTCTTCTGCTTCAAGGTTTGAAGTGTTGAGCGTTCAGAGATGCTCTTCTGCCTCAAGGTTTGAAGTGTTGAGCATTCAGAGATGCTCTTCTGCTTCAAGGTTTGACGTGTTGAGCGTTCAGAGATACTATTCTGCTTCAAGGTTTGGTGTGTTGTGCGTTCAGAGATGCTCTTCTGGTTCAAGGTTTAAAATTTTGAGCGTTCAGAGATGCTCTTCTGCTTCAAGGTTTGATGTGTTGTGTGTTCAGAGGTGCTCTTCTGCTTCAAGGTTTAAAATATTGAGCGTTCAGAGATGCTCTTCTGCTTCAAGGTTTGGTGTGTTGTGCGTTCAGAGATGCTCTTCTGCTTCAAGGTTTGAAGTGTTGAGCGTTCAGAGATGTTCTTCTGCCTCAAGGTTTGAAGTGTTGAGCGTTCAGAGATGCTCTTCTGCCTCAATGTTTGAAGTGTTGAGCGTTCAGAGATGCTCTTCTGCCTCAAGGTTTGAAGTGTTGAGTGTTCAGAGATGCTCTTCTGCCTCAAGGTTTGAAGTGTTGAGCGTTCAGAGATGCTCTTCTGCCTCAAGGTTTGAAGTGTTGAGCGTTCAGAAATGCTCTTCTGCCTGAAGGTTTGAAGTGTTGAGCGTTCAGAGATGCTCTTCTGCCTCAAGGTTTGAAGTGTTGAGCGTTCAGAGATGCTCTTCTGCTTCAATCTGGTTTGTTAAATAGTTTGCTAGGTCTACTTAGGTAAATGGAAACCCTATTTAAAGAGGTTGTTTAACATTACCAAGCAAGTCACTGTTGTCATGCAAAATGGTGAGGAAAAAAATATTTTCTGAAGATGAAAAGCATTAAATGGTGCAATGTGAAAAATATTGTGTGAAAACTGAATGGAGATTACCATAAGAACTATCATAAGATTTGTGATTTGTAATTTAAAACACAAGTGAACTCAGTCAGGCTTATTAAGAATAGTTTCTGTCAAAAAAAAAAAATTAATTGTATTAAAAATGCTGGTGTCTCTGGACTCTCAAGAACCTCTCCATGCAGGCTGGCAGTTGTGCGTGAAGTTGCATTTCAGAGAAAGACACACAAGTTTGAAAGTATGAAACTTTAGTGAGGTTAGAAAACAAACAGGCTTGCACCTACGGTAAAAAAAAAAAAACACCTATAAATTGGAGTCTGTTCTGGCCCCTGGAATCAACTAAAAAAATTACATTACGGTTTATACCCAAATACAGTTCACATGGAGCGAACTCCACTAGAGATAAAAAGAGCGGTGTGGAGCTTGATCATTGGTCGTGCGGTGTGTGTAGCCTGTGTCTGTGAGCGAGAGGTGTGTCGATGTGTACCTGCGGGTCTGCGGCGGGCACAGGCTGGCGAGGGGCACTGGGCAGAGCTGTGGGGGTTTGGTTACTCCAGGACGTGACAGTAGTGGCGGATCTACCCTGAACACAACACAAACACAGGCACACGCTGGAGTCAAATAAAGCACCTGCGTGTGTGTTTCCCAGCTGTATGTGAGTGTCTCTCGTACCTGTTGGTAGTACTGAGGTGGCGCAGCGGGCTGTGTAGGTGGAGGTTGTGTGTGTGTCTGCGTTCGGTGTGTGTTCTGCGTGCCGGTCACTGTGGCCACAGGCGTCTGCTGTCCCAGAGCTCTGCTCAAACGGTCTCGCAGATGCTGAACAGCAACCTGCAGGCACAAACAAACATCACATTCACAAAGCTGAGGTTAAACCTTATAGACAATCTAAAACAGCAACAAACTGAGCCCCAAAATACACGAGACCCCAGTGTTAGAGAGAATTCATTCCACTTTATTCAATACAGTTTCAATCATGCTCTTTAAAATCAACAATTAATTATTAGTTAAAGGGATAGTTCACCCAAAAATGAACATAAGTCTATGATTTACTCGTCCTCAAGCTTTCCTAGGTGTACATGACTTTCTACTTTCAGAGTTATATTAAAAAAAATGTCCTGGCTCTGGAGGGTTAATAAATGCCTTCTGAAGTGAAGCGATGCGTTTGTGTAAGAAAAACATCCATATTTAAAACTTTATCGACCAAAATAACTAGCTTCTGGCAGATGGCCGTACGCATCGATTTACTGTGCAAGAGTAACACCTGACCCAATGCATGACGTAATGACGAACGCGGAAGCACAGAGGATAGAGCAAAACAAAACAGCAGTCACGAATTAGATGTCTAAAACGACAATGCGCAACTTGTGACGTCAGAAGTAGCGTAGTGCGTCATGGCGTGACGTAAATATCAGCAGTACGTCGATTTACTTGCATAAGTTGAATTTTAAGTGGAATCCATTTCGTACATCTTTTATGATGGGTAGATGCACTTTTATGATGGGTAGATGCACTTTTATGGACTTCAAAACAGAAACAACCATTCACTGGCATTATAAAGCTAAAGACCCGGGACATTTTTTATATAACTTCGATTGTATTCATCTGAAAGAAGTCATATACACCTAGGATGACTTGAGGGTGAGTAAATCATGGGCTATTTTTGGGTGAACTATCCCATTAAGGAACATCTCCCACATAATAAATGTTTACCTGCTCAGTGTTGGTGGGCAGGTAGGATAAGGCCGTCTGTAAGCTGCCCTGAGATGCCAGCAGACTGGCATATTGATTCATCTTCTCTGCCAGCAGCGCACCCATATCAGGAGAAACCCCGGCCTGAGTCTTCACCACTGCTCTCTGCAAGACCACCAACTTCTCCACCAGCTCCTACAGACACAGGTGATCACCATACAGCTACATCAGTGCACTGAACCATACTCCAGTGCTCATGCTGTGCTCAGTACACAACAACAAGAGACACTATCAAGCCCAATAAAAACATGATCGATTCAGTGTGTGTTTTTAGCGACATCTAGTGGTGAGGTTGTGAATTGCAACCATCAGTCTGAGACAGCAGAGAGTAGCCAGTTAAGCAATGAGGTTTCTTTACAAAGATAAATGAAGAAATTAGGTTTACTTAATTATTCAGTAAAATGATATGTTATTGTGAATATTATTGTTACTTGTTCATCATTGTGTCTGTTTATTCGCTGACTTTAGCTTGCACGAAGAACAACAATGACGAAACACGCTCTATAGAGCAGTTTGTCCGTTTAGGGCCACTGTAGAAACATGATGGCGCAAAATGGCTATTTCAATGTAAGGGCTCATTATGTAAGGTCTTTATACACCACCGACAATATAGTTATTGGATTTCTATCAACAGATCCTCCTATACATTACACATGCACCTTTAAAGTCCTGTGTGAGTGTGTTCCTGCGGTGGGGTCTGACCTGCAGTGACAGTGGGCCGCTGGACTGCTGTGCTTTGGCCCAGTGGGCAACGAGCTGCTCGACTGTGCCGGCGCAGATGTAGCAGAGACAGGCCTGATCCTGCAGCGTCGAGTCCTCAGACGCCTCCAGCCTGGAGCCCAGCAGACCTGCAGGAGGAACACACTCATTCAGTCTTACATTAAACACAAACAGCCATGACTATAGGTGAATGGAGAAACCAAAACTAGGGCTGGGCAATATAGCAAAAAAGCCTTTTAAATTACATCCTATATATATATATATATATATATATATAATCTGATATTAAAGGCCCCCTGTGGTGAAAGTCAAGCTTTAAATATTGTTTATATGTCTATGTGGTGTATTTAATATGCTTTAAGACAAACCATGTGTAAATGCATAAGTCGACAGCATTGCTGAGTATTTTCTGCTTAAAACTGCAGTGAACCAAAGACAGTCTCAAAAACACGGTCTGAAATCGCTGGTGTTTCTGACGTCACAAACTACCTTGTAACCAATCAGATCAACGTGTGATCGTCAACCAGTGGATCTCTGAGTGAGTGAGTGGAGGCGGGGCTCATTTGCATATTCATAGAGCCACGCATACTAAATCAGGCAAGGGTGTCGAGTTACATTCAAGATATTTTAAAACATTTAAATATGTAATTTTGGTGATCAAAGATGAGTTTTAATGGATAAAATTATTGACTACAGGGGGACTTTAATGTATTTGCTATGAAATGGCACAAACTCTGTGCTTCACACTGTACGATTTATAATAGTCCTTTACGACTGATGCTTGTCAGACTGCATGAGCATGAACTGTTAGCCATGTCACACTGTAGGATCTCAGTTGTCATCCATGTCTGCGGTTGGGTATCGTTACAATTTTAACATTTCGATTCCAATGAGGTAAAAAAAACTTAGATATCATTCACATTTGTTCTAAGTATTAATGCTAAACATTTCATTGTAGCTGAATACCATGGACAAAGAGAACACTTATGTAGCAATGTTCAGGGAAGAAGGAGGCGGGAACCGGCGAAGAATCAAAATATAATTTATTTAAAATAAAACAAACAAACGAAAATACCGCCAGCAGCCCCTCGCGGATGACTGCTGGCTACCGAAAATAAATATAACTAAAGTAAAAAACAAAACACAACTAAAATACAGGCCTGTTCCTCTCTCGATCATCAACGTCGTCGCTCCTCCTTTATGCTTCCGCTCCTCCGTGAGAGATGCGAGACCGGTGTGCCTAACAGGTGCTGCTCATTAGCAATCGCACCACCGGCCTCGCGCCGTTCTCTCACGCCCCTCGGCCGTCCTGTTCGCCACATACCCCCATCGCCCCTCACAGGCCGGGGGGTACTCACGAGCCTGTGCCTACTCCCCCCCCCCCGGCGGCGATCCCTGGGGAGTATGGACAGACAAACCGAGGGAAACGGAGACGGAAGCATGAGGAGCGACAGATCGAGAGAGGGGAGAGAGGAAAAAAAAATTGGTCCGGTTCCCACAACGCGCTGCCATCTGGTCCCCCACCAGCTAGGCGATCTCCTCCGCGGTGCCTGGCGGTGACGCTGGGTAGCCCTCGGTGGACGGCTCGACGCTCCTCCGCCGCCCGGTGGACGGCGACGGCTCCTCGGGTGCCTTGGGCAGACGGTAGGAGTCCCCCGCTCCCTGCTCCTCCCCTTCACTGGTGGACGGCAGCAGGCTCCGGCCCACGGCGAGCGGCGGCGACTCCTCCTCTCCCTCCCGGATGGCAGCCGCCCCTCCAATACCCAGGCGGCCGGCAGCGAGATCGACCGTCCCACCGGCAACTCACTCCAGCGCACCGCCTCGAGCGTCCTTGGCCGCGAGTCCCCCGCTCCCTGCTCCTCCCCTCGCTCGGCGGATGGCAGCAGGCTCCGGCCCACGGCGAGCGGCGGCGACTCGCGCACCATGCTCGATGGCACCGCGGATTCCCCACACCGGCGAGGACTCTCTGACAGCGCGTTCCTCCCTCTTCCCGGGTTTCGGCACCAGTGTAGCAATGTTCAGGGAAGAAGGAGGCGGGAACCGGCGAAGAATCAAAATATAATTTATTTAAAATAAAACAAACAAACGAAAATACCGCCAGCAGCCCCTCGCGGATGACTGCTGGCTACCGAAAATAAATATAACTAAAGTAAAAAACAAAACACAACTAAAATACAGGCCTGTTCCTCTCTCGATCATCAACGTCGTCGCTCCTCCTTTATGCTTCCGCTCCTCCGTGAGAGATGCGAGACCGGTGTGCCTAACAGGTGCTGCTCATTAGCAATCGCACCACCGGCCTCGCGCCGTTCTCTCACGTCCCTCGGCCGTCCTGTTCGCCACAACTTACATGAGGAACTTTTGCCTAAACTAACTAACTAATATGAATCTCAAGCATTATTAAAGAAGTAAACACTCAGTCATTAAAAAAAAGAACAAAAACATTTGCAAATCGCAAATAAATACAACTAAACAAAGATACGATTGAAATCAGGTATTCAGGTACAGAAACTGTACTCAAATGTAAAATAACACTGCACTTTATCAATAAAACTCACATTACAAATATAGTTACAGATTCCTGAACTGAAGTATCCGATTCCCAACCCTGTTAATGTCAGACTGCACGGCAGTCAAGCCGCAGTAAAAGCGGACTCATCATCATTGACATCATCAATCTGTGACTGCTTCAGTGGCGTGATCTGCGATACATGCAGGATAGAAACGGTGGCAAGCAAACAAAATCAAAATTCTATAGTGCTAATTTTGTTCATGGCTTCTCTTGAAAAGAAAACGTGTGGTGAAAAACAAGTGGTGGTTTGTTGTTGTCACACTAATACACTAACATCAGGTTCTGGGCTCCTATTGGTCCTTGATTTGATGGTTGTCGTAGAAGACACTGCAGGATTGTGCCTCAAAACCTCTGACGCCGCCAGAATTAAGATCTGATGGCAGCGGTTATAAGTCGGCTGTCGGTAAATATCTCAAACTAGTGATCAAAAGTGATTCAGATTTTGACCTAGGATTCGAGGAATCTTTCAGGACTCAGACATCTAAATCGTACAGTGTGAACCCGGCTATTAAAATATTTGATTGACCTGCTAGACAGCCATGTAGTTCTCCAACAGAAGAACCAGTTCATTATATAACGCTTGACCTTCTCAGACCAGCACTCATTATGTCTAATGCTGTCGAACTGTAATGTAAAGTGTGAAACATTATGTAAAAGTCAGCAGACTCACCACACAGTGAGGAGAACTCGTCTGGCTTGGCGTACGTCATCACTGCAGCCAAAGCCTCCTTCCAGTTCTGGAGGTCACAGGTCTCCAAAATATCCGACAAGTCCTTCATCACCACGGCACTAATGAGCTGAAATACACGGAGACCCTACATTAATGTGTACAGGTCAAGATGTGCATTTCAGTACAATATTAAACATTCAGAACACATCTGAGAGCCTGAAGTGAAAGTGTAATTATTGACCCATGTTTTGAATGCCTGCATAAATATTTTATTAATTCAATAACTATAAAAAGGAAACCTCAAGGGACTGGCTCTTGGTCTGGTCCACATAACAAAAAAATGAGAAGGATTCCTAACTCCTATAACTAGTACTGAAGAACGGTAGTGGGAACTGGGTTAAAAATACAGATTTTTATTTATTTAAATCAATTCTCATTTTGAACCAATATCGGTTCTTAAATGCCAAGAATCAATCTTTCAGTCCACGCTGTTGTCAGTAGATGAATGAACAAAGCATTGTAGTGTTTCAACTGCTCAAAGATGTCAATAAAACAGCTTGCAAACAATGTCACGTAATATTATATTTATCTCAGAAAAACATTTTTTGTCCCAGGCTTGTAAATTAGCTAAAAAGAAGAGCATTTTACTTAACCTTTTCATCAATATATGTTTGAATAAATCCATGTAATGACAGCCAAGATTCAATCAACGTTTATATATAAAAAATAATAAAAAATGAGAAGAAACATAATTATGTCATTAAAAATGTATTATTATAATGCACGGAAAGATCCTTATGTGTAATGTAAATGTAAATGGTTTACTAATCATTTAAATTGAATGCACCAACTGGGATTCCCTGTATAGTTTTAAGCATTAGTTGAGAGATTTTTTTATTTTTATTTTTGAAGAACTCTGCCATGCACTGTGTCTGATAGGCCCCAATTAATCACGAGCGAATGCTTGTGAATCGAAATCGAATCGAAACGTGAATTTTGTGTCCGTGCCCGGCCCAAGCAACTCACCTTAGAGATTTTGCTCTGAGTTTTGGTGAAGTATTTCCTCTGAGTCTTTTCCAGAAGCTCAGGACCGCCAGCAATAGCCAGGATGATGCCGTCGGCCATTCGACTGTCATGGAGACAGAGATCAACAGCAGCTTCGTAATCCCCGGTGAGCAGAGCTTGTGTGATCAGCCCGTCGATATCTGAAACACAGCGAGCTTGAAACATTCAGCAATTCATGAAAAGTAAAATCAATCAACTATTGTTATATCAGGTGGGGTTCTTAAAAAGAAACTTGCCCTGGCTAACTTTGAGGTTAATGGCCTCGGAGGTTGGAGCTGGAGTAACGTCTACGCTGGATGTTTCCTCAACAACGGGCTCTTCTTCACCATCAACAACGGGCTTTTCTTCTTCATCGTCAACAGGAATCTCTTCTAGGTCAGGCGTCTCTGTGGCAGGAGCTTCTGCTTCTTCCTCGATCTCGACAGGGCTTTCCTCTTCAACCTGGATTAGAAAAACATAGGTAACAGTTTATTTTAGTGTGCAATTCTCACTGTTTACTAGTTGCTTATTAGCATGCATATTACTAGGATATTGTCTGTTTATCAGTACTTATAAAGCACAAATTAATGCCTTATTTTGCATGACCATATTCTACATCCATTAATCTACCCAACACCTAAATTTATCAACCACCTTACTAACTATTAATAAGCAGTAATTAAGAGTTTGAGGCAAAAGTCATAGTGCATATTGAATGTGTTCCCCAAACAAAAGTTACCGGAAAACATAGGCAGTGAAAAACATCAGCATGGCTTCCTCTTCCTGATTAATTTTGACCACTTGACATTCCAAATAAATCTACACATTCTGAAACAAAAGCTAAACAAACCTAAACAAATATGTCAAATGAACCAACAATGAAACCAATTCCTACGTGAAAACAATACATAACACCAATCACCAGAGTAAGGAATTATGCCACAGACAAGCCACTTTCAATCCCATTTAAGTGCCATTTTTGGATTATTTGCTAAAAACATGGTGGTTTTACCACGTTTAAATCTGTATTCACAACCTACAACACACATGTATCCCAACCTACAAAACAAAAATGTTAAATTCAAATAGGCCTGCTTGTTGCTGCTTTTGTTTGTGAAGTGTTCATAACCATTTCCACAACTTTGTCCGAGACACGGCTGAAAACGTCTCCATTCTGGTGTTACAAACCATTCACAAAATGCATGATGGCCATAGACAAAACTGTCTGAGATGCCCAGAAGTGCATTCATTTATGTTTAGCCATGTTTTTAAGCCGGTACAACAGAGAAACATGCCGTGCACTTTGGTCAGAGTGGAAGAAAATAAACTAAAGCGTACATGTGCCTGTATAGTGCAAATACACCTGCAGTGCTTCATATGTATTTGGCTTACATGAGCTTAATCACATTATAATTGTGGATATCAACATAGCCACTGATTTTAGAACGGTAAAATAACCATTTATTGTTATAATCAAAGTTGGCTTTAAATGAATCTATTTTCTGAATGCGTGTTATTGATCTTCTTGTGAACAATTTAATTGTTCTTCTCTTTTTTTTTTTAATGGACCTTTTAATTCCTAATCAAAACATCATTACTGGAATGACAGATTTCTCTCTGGTGACGTATACTGGACATTTCGTCTATTTAAACTGTGCCCCTTTCTTACAATCGACTGCCAGCTTGCGTTCAGATCTGCCTCCATTCAATCAACAACCGATGCACAGAAGCAAGTCTCAGAAGCAAGTCTAACTTTCCGAAAATCCACTTCACACTCGGATGTACGTCACAGTATCGAAGAAAAGATCTGCTGCTAAAAAACATGTTGTAAATAAGCAAATGGATATACACAAGAAAATAGCGATCTTACAATGGTCAAATACCTACATTTGTTAGTCAACTCTCATTGGTAGGTGCAAATCCATGCGTTTTCCCACAAGACCATGTCTACTAAATTTCAAGACTTGGCTGAGGTTAGTCTTATACTCAATCCACCACGAAAAAAGCTACCCTGCAAGCATTCCTGTGCGAGATTGCAAGTTTCCCAATATTTTTATAAAGTCTAGTCCAGTTTAATGATTTCAATTCCAATAACAGTATACAAAGTTACAAGGTAGACCTTGTGTTGGCTCTGACCAGACGGGATAGCCTTCGTTTCCCTCGAGCATCGATGAGCCATGGACGCCCAACACCGGTTTGTGTTTGTATCTAAGGTTTGAATCTAAGGCCTTGTCCACACGTTTCGTTTGGAAAAACAATTTTTCTCTCCCTTTTGGTCTTCCGTCCACACTGAGATGGCATTTTTTATGAACAAATTCAAAGCTTTTTGAAAATGCTTTCCAAAGTGGATACATATGAAAGCGCCACTTTCACGCTGTTGTGTGGACAGTGAAAATGGATGCATTTAAAAACGGTGACGTAAGTTTAGTTGTGACGCATATTGAAACCCAAAGATATTATACCGGTATTGTGCCTGTTATGTGCCATTCAATTTCACACAGTTGCTAAAATATGTAAATTTGTACATGCTTAATATCACAGTCCTGCAAAGATGGCAGAAAATGTACTCGCATTCGCTGTCCTGCAGGCAAGGTGCATTTAGCGTTTCAGTGTGGACGAGAAACTTTTGGAAAACGCTAGTGTAGACGGAGAGTGTTTTGAAATGAAAATGCTGTTTTCTACGTGTGTGTATTAATGTAGTCTTATCTACCCAGACCTTAATATATGGCCTTGTTAGGAGAGGATCAACGATATTCGCTTCCCCTGTGACTGGCCATAATGTCTTGGCTCAGTGCATTTTCCATTTTGTTTGGTTTATAGAAAAAGAGTTGCTTAAACTGCTGAATATTTTTACTGTGCACGTTTCTTCTCCAAATCATTTTTTCACTTCCCCTTCCTAAGAGGGAAGCTCATGGGGAAAGAGTTTGAGTTCCTGTCTTGTTTTATATAATTAAATAAAATGTATCTTGTTTGGTTCTCAAAAACTCATTATGAAGTCAAACATGCTGAACTTGAACCCAGAGGCTGCCTGAACGAGTTGTGGAAATGGAAAAAGGACCTGTAGATAAAACACAACAACTGGTGCACTCACCACAGCGGCCGCATCAGATTTGCTGTTTTCTTCTAATGCTGATGCAATCTGAAAACCACAAGCAAATCTAATCAAATCCTACACTTTAAGACCCAAAGAAGCAGATTCAGATATTCACACTGCAAACAATACTTTTTTTAAAACAAATACCTTTAGGGTGAGCTCTTCCTTATTGTATCCCAAAAGCTCCAAATATTTGCCACGTGCATCTTCTTCAAAGTTTACCTGAGAACATAAATCTATTGGTTACACCTTGATGAACACAAGCCTGCTATTCTTGTAACACAAGTACGCCAGTTTAGGAAGTATTCAAGTGTCCCACCTTCAAAAAAGACCAAATGGTCATCTCAAACTCATTCTGAGCAGCTTCAATCTTGGTTTGGCAGTACTCAAGGAAGTTTCCTGCGGTGAGTGTCGCCTGAAGTTGGTTTGATCGATCAAGGAAATCGGTTTCTGTCACAACCTGACTGACATGCACGACATGAGCAGAAGTCTGCTGGGGCTGATGGGCCGGCGGCTTGATGTTGTCCAAAGTGACTAGTTTTCCACCAAACTGTTCACAAAAAGACAAAGCAGATTTAAAACAAGCACACAAGCTTCAGGGCCCTCTCATACACCCGGTGCAATGCAGTGGCAGGCGCGACGCAAGTGTGTTTTACTAGTTTCAGCCTGACGCAGTTGTCATTTTCACGTCCTGTACCACGTGGTTTAAATAGAAAATGCATTTGCGTGCCCATGGGCTGCTGGTCTGAAAACCAGGTGAGTTCGGGCGCATTGTTATTTGAGGGAACTGAAATAGACTGAGCCAGTAGCAGTAGCCACGCTTGTTGTTGTGACTTATTTTAACGGCGCTGAGAACGGCAGAGCCTGAGCTCACAGCGCTCGCATTCTCCATGTTCATTAGTTTGCGATCTGTCTAACAGTCCTGGCTAATACGTTATTAGATATAACTGTTAGACATAGAAAACCAGTATATGAAAAGGTATTAGCGTATGCCGTGTGCTTGATGTCCAGTGTTGCTGCGCAGAAATACATAATCACGTTTCTCTTGGTCTCCTCAAAGTTGCGCTGGATTTTCTCCTGAGCGTAAAGGTTGAGAGGTTCATCTATCACTGTTTTACATTAGAGTTAGTTTCATTAGAGTTAGAGTTCATTAGAGTTAGTTTCTGGAGTAAATATATAGGCTATAATCTGTGTGCTTCACAGCCGGTTGCGGGTGCTGGTGTTTTGCGTGCGTTCGGCCAGTCAGCATCATTGTAGTTCCTATAGCGCTGGTTTAGACCGACTCGGAAGGAGGAGGTAAATTAGTTCCTCCAAAAGGAGTTCCTAGAACTAAAATCATCCCTAGTTCCTGCGGTGCGAACACGAGAAAATCCGGGAACTTCCGCAACAGTTCTAGGAACTATGAAAAGGATCCTCCGGTGCGAAAGCCCCTCATGATAGATCTGTGGCCACTCACGGCAAAGGATGCTCCGACGGGTCTCCGGATCCACTTGGGCGGTTTCTTCAGAGGAGTGATGGTGCTCTGGGAGGAGGAGGGCTGAGGCAGCTGTAGAGGCGGCAGCGTCTTCCCCGTACCAAAAGGATCCATATCTCCAAACGAGCTACTTAACTATTGACACAAAGGACATCAGGAGCAACTGTGAGATCATCATTGTCCATGCTAGCTGATGAGAATGTGTATATTCAGAGTTCAGTTGTACCTGGTCAGCCTGTAAATGAATGGCATCATCATTGCTTCCTCCCATAATGGAGTAGATGCTGATATGGCCGTCGAAGGCGGCGGCGGAGAGCACAGCTGGGTTCCTCGGGCACCACTGGATGTCAAAGCACCACTGCGCACTGGTGGGCAGCTCGTACAGGACCTGACAGGAGACAGGAGGACATGCATGTCATACCGCTCACAGTATTGGCGGGGCCACGGTGTTCTTCAAGTCTCACCTCAGCCGTGTTGGGGTTCCAGCACAGGATCCGGTTATCTTTCCCACAGCTCAGGAGCAGCTCTGGATCTGCTACACTCCATGCTATGGACAAGATACCTCTGAAAACACACACACAGATAAGGGTTAGGGGTGTGTGATGTGTATCGCCAACTATTTTCAATGGAATGTAGCTAAAGCCTGGTCCAAAAATGTGGCTAAATGTCGCTAGATGACATAATGTTGGCAGTTTACATCCATTTTCTCTCCTAATCCATGCTTACATACTATAATTTTATTGTAATAGTCAAATGTCCAATAATTCTGTTCTCATTTACTTATTTCATGTCAGATAACGGAAAGAGTATGATATAGTGACTGCATGTTAACCAGCAATCTAAAAAAAGCTAGATTTGTCGCCAGTCGCTTTAAAAAAAAATTGCTACAGGGGTCTGAAGAGTCGTTAATCTAGTGACATAGATGCTAAATTTGCAACTCTGGTCCCAAACAAAGCCACAGCCTCATTCCTGAATATCAGCACTTTAAATGAACCATTCATAAAGACAGTTGCTTCATTCTTGAACAAATCAGTTGTTTGAATTAACCGGTTGAATAAAATCGATTTAAAAGCGGAAAATATCACACCTTAAAAAAAATGTAATTTCTGTCACTGCTGTGAACTGACCACCGCACAGAATATGAAAAGATTTTGGGTCAATATGGCACAATATTGGTGTAAATCTACCTTGTGTGGTTCTCCAGCACTTTGAGAGGCGAGGTGGCAAAGCGCAGGTCCCACATTTGAATGACGGGCATCCGGTCGTCTTCAGAGGCCAGAACCAGCTGAGTGGCCACCTCTGGGTTCCAGGACAGGCCCGAGCAGTGCATCTGAACCACAACACACACACACACACACACACACACACACACACACACACACACACACACACACACACACACACACACACACACACACACACACACACACACACACACACACACACACACACACACACACACACACACAACACCAAGTTATTAGGTATTATAAATGCAAGTTCACCATTATTATTAGGAGGTTTAGTCAAATCAAGGCAAAGATGAATAACTGCACAAACCCTGTTGCTGTGGTCGCTGACTTTGATGATCAGGTCGTTCTTCCTCAGGTCCCAGACTGAAGCTTTTCCGCTGGGACTGGCCGAGGCCAGGATGTGCTGGACCTGCTTGTTCCACGCCACACAGCTGATGTCCTCCAGGGGCTGGGAGAACAAACACCAGTCAAAACTGGACACGCTGCTTACTGTCCCAGCACAAAACAGCCCAGCACAAGTCTCTATGATGTTTCCATCCCTAGATATATGGGTTTCACTTTATTTTGATGGTCCCTTTAACAGATTCTATTGACTATAAGTAAGATTGCACCTGCATGTCTACTGACTCTCATTAGAGTGTTAATAGACGGGTAGTTTTAGGGTTGGAATAAGTTGACATGATCATCATCAGAGTATTAGTAGACGGTTAGTAGAAGTTGACACGTAGTTGCAAAGTTACTTATAGTCAACAGACTGTTCAAAAGGGACTATTAAAATAAAGTGTTACCGACATATGTAGGCTTCCTTTTTAATTATTATTTTTGTGACAGTTGTTTCATCCACCAGGCACAAATCTGATAGCTTAGAAGAGAGTGTAATCCTTTGTGTAACCCAGTGTTTCTCGGCCTTTTAATTCCAAGTGCCTCCATTGTGCACAACAATATTCAAGGGCTGTAACGCTGTAATGTGCATCGCCTGAAATGGTTTGTTTTCAAAACATTTTTATCTAATTTACAGAAACTAGTGTCCATTACAAATTGAGAATAACTTTTTCTCAGATTTTCTCAATTATCAGATCAGGATTTTGCCACGATTCTGAATAGACAACTAAAGTTACAAACTATCAGTTGGAGGGAATTATTCAACGACTTGTATTACTGGATGAATCAGCGTTTTTGAACGAATCTCTCGAACGAATGATTCAATCACAAACACATTTTTAACAGTCGCTTGTCGCACCTTCTGGTGTAACGATGCAATTGATACAATTGTTATTTGAAGCGTCATGTTTCTTTCAAAAGGTGATTTACTCTATTTTGATCGCTACCATAAACATCAGTGTTTATATCTGAACTATAACCTTTAATCCCAGTTCTTCTGTAATAATCTGAGCTATTGTAAGACAGAAATAATGATACTGTGTGGTTGAAGAGACTGTTTGCGAAGCGGTTTCATACCTAAACATGCCAACTGCCCTCTGAATGTTCGCTGTGAGCGTACTTGTCAAAGGTTTAATACAGTGAATCGTTGTCATTTAGTGTTTGAATTGAGTTCTCGATCTTTAAACGATTAATCGTGCAGCTCCAGTGTCTATTGATTAAAGTAAGTAACTTCAGTAACTAACTAAAATAAGCTCCAGAAGTTTTAAGAGCTGAATGTTCTTCAAGATTCCCAAATAGGAACTCTGGTTCTTGAACCAGTTGAACTAGTTCAAAAGAAGTTGTTTAACCAGTGAACCAAAGACTTGTTTTGATTTCTGAAACACCTAATGTTGCAACTTGAACACATCATCAGTGATAAAAACATGATGATAAAATGACACTCTTAAAAACACAGAATTTGCTCAGTGTTTCACTCTCCTGCGTGCACATGAGGTCTGTACCTGTGTTTTGGGTCCTGGCGTCATTGGGGAGCTGAAGTTGTTCAAATCCCAAATGTAGATTTCGGACTCGTTTCCCCCGGAGGCCACAAGGTTTGGCTGAAGAAATAAAACAGTCATGTACACTGATCAAAACACCACTTACTGTCAAGGGCAAATCATTATTCTTGTACAAACTGACTGAAGAATGAGAGCTTGGCTAGGGGTCATTACCTGAAATGAGTTGACATCGAGGGCCCTCACTGGCCCCGAATGTTTCTCGCTCTGGGAAATGATCACTTCACTATCTCCAGCGATGACTTTGGAGGCGTCGTAGAGGATGATGTTGCCGTTCTCCCCTCCAGCGATGAGAACACCTGACGGCAAACCCTCGTCTTCAATGCCCTGCGGACCCCAGACTAGTTTGTGGTATCTGGAGACAGAACACAAGGGTCACTACTGAGATGAGAACAACATTTGCTTTCCCCAACTGGCCCATAACTTTATTCGGAATTGCAACATTAAATTGTTTATATAGATTTTAAGAAATTAAATCCCCTCGCTGACATAACAGAAAGCTAAAGAAAAAAAAAACATACTGACGAAAATACTGACGACTCCTTTCAGGCGGTTCAGAATCGCTTCTTTTAGGGGATAATAACTCCATTTACCTGCACTTTGACATTTTTTGAGACTTTTACATTCAAAACCAGCTATAAACACACTATATGAAAGGTAATATCAGGAAAAAGCATAAATAAGGGACACATTTTCTTAATTCACTCCCCCATTGACAGGTGTGGCAAAGGTTTTTAGGGTCTTGGTTTCTGCACTGTTTTATAGGAATAGCTCACCCAAAAAATGTTTTAATTCCATTATCATTTTTTTTCCTATATAATGTTCTTGTTTCCATGGAAAACAAAGTAAAGCGATTCATAGAAACTCAAAGGTGCACTTTACCTTACAACGAAAGTAAAGCTGCACGATTAAACGTTAAAAGATTGTGATCTCGATTAAAACAGCCGCTCGATCTTGTCTATTAAACCTTTGACAAGTACAATCACAGCGAACATACAGATCTGCAAAACGCATCCAGTAATTCATCCAGTAATGAAACATGTGAAGTGTTAATGAGCGAGTCATTGAATCATTCATCCAAACCATTTTATTTTTTACATTTTAAATAGACTGCAGCAATTAACATTTGTCAGAACCTCTAGTAATTTACATGTTGTTTTGTTTAGTTTGTCCGTTTAAAATTGTGATCTCGGTTTGAAACAAACAAACAAAACAAAAACAAAAATCAGGATTCTCAATTTATCCAGAATCGTGCAGCTCTAAATGAAAGTGAATGGGGATGGGCGCTTACATTAAAGATTTATTCCAAGTCATACAAAATAAGTCATTTGCCTATTTTTGGAGAGCTGTTACAGGATTACACTAAAAGCAGTGTCTGTCAGCACTGTTTTCAATAAGTCATTAGCACCCGGTGCCAGCACAACTCAGTACCTGTGTGGAGAGGAGAAAGAGCCACATGACTTCATGGCTAAAGTGGGATCAGCCAGATCCAGCTCGAAGATCTCCAGTGATGCAGTGGTGCTGAAGGTGGCATCGAGCTGCT
Source organism: Meda fulgida (assembly GCA_030578275.1). Taxonomy (NCBI): domain Eukaryota; kingdom Metazoa; phylum Chordata; class Actinopteri; order Cypriniformes; family Leuciscidae; genus Meda; species Meda fulgida. The sequence goes on along the minus strand of CM060625.1, from coordinate 2,357,704 downwards.
GGGCCGAGGTACCTGACAATTATTCATCAAGAAGACTAATTAGACCAAATAATCAGTTCCCACACGTTTTGGCCAATAACTCTTCCATGTATTTGCCAGTTCCGTGTGATTACTATCAGGCCTCGCCAATAAGGACTATTCGGGACGGGAAGAAACGTTGCTCGAGAGAGTTGATACTGTCACTTGCCCGATCGGGACAGTGCCGCATTTAACATTAAACATAGTCTGTTATGACTTAAGTGAACATAAACAGTTGAGAAATAAAACGCATGTGTAACAGTATATTGGATCTGTGTGTCTTAAAGTGACAGCAGCCTAATAAACCTGCAGCTGATTTTGTTTTAAATGTTGATCAAACAACAAAGGACAAAATCTCACATACTGCTTTAACAGGGATTAATTTATATTTAATTTATCCAGCAAAGACTATGCAGTGATATTTTACATTTATTTATTAATTTTCTCTACCTGAAAATTACTGTTAGACTTACCTGAAAAATATGAAAAGCAGTATTTATTTTATTTGTAAGCGTGTTCTATAGACTGTATTTTCATTATTTGTTCTATATTATCACTAGGACTGGGGCGGTAGGGATTTTTTCTTACCGCAGTTGAAAAGCAAGAAATTCCCGCGGTATTGCGGTAAACCGCAACGATTAAAAGGATAAAAAATTAGCTCCGCACCGGATTGAAGCGCGGGTCCGGGTGAAGACTATGCGCGAGTCACAACAGAACACTGTATCCGCGGCAACAAGCACTTTGGTCACTTGATTTAAAAAAAGAACATATTTCAGATCGCCTCTAGCTAACAAACGAACGAAATGAATGCTCTACTAGAGTTAACTGGAGATGTTTTATTTATTTGTATTGGTATATCCGCGCCGTGAGATGATTCAAAAGTGGTGGGGACACAATCAACCCTGGCAAAAAGTGGTGGGGACAAATGCAGTGAAGTTTTAAGAAGATTTATTTTTATGAAATTTTTTTTTTTTTACGTTGATGGTGACGAGTTTAGACCCGCGGTAGGGGTCACGTGACCGTGGTATTACGGTAATGCGGTAACCGTCCCAGCCCTAATTATCACTGCAAGATTTCTTGTCAATATTTGAAATGTATATGAGTTAGGCAACTTAGGCTAGTAGTTTTAAGTGTCACAACCTTATTTATTAAGGTTAAAAACAACAAAGAAAATAACCAAGCCTTTTTTATTTATTACTTTTTTGCGGTGGGGCCAGTGAAAATTTTGGCAAGAAACTAAACATTTAAACCACTGGCCTGACCGCCAGTAAAAAATATCCTGACTATATAGGGATCTTTAAGAATCAAAATCAAATCCAGAATCAATTTACTAATGATTCATTTAGACTGATTTGAGATCAATTTTTCCTGTAATAACTATGAAGCTATTATACAAAATTACATATGATTAGTTATGGATCATATTTTATCATCATATTTGACTGTTAATGAACAACGGACCTATTAAGCATTTTGTGAAAGTGTAAATAAATGTTGTTTGTCTTTCACTGTTTAGCTGGTGCCAGTGAAATGTCCCATCGCGGCAGCTGTCCCGTGTTGTGCAGGGATGCGGTTACCTGCTGCCAGGTAGATGGGGTGCTGCTGCGCGGGGCTCCAGGCCTGGATAGCGGTTCGGTTGATCTCTTTTAGCTTCATCCTGACATTAAAACACAACACACATGTTATATGCTATGATTACTTTAACAAATGTCACAATTTGCAGTTGGTGTCCAAATATGCTAGGTAAAGAAAAGGCAATAAGGTTTGTTCTGTTTAGTAGACTGTATCACTCAATGGCAGGAATCTCCTGCAAATAATGCAATTAAACATGAATAATTATTATGACAATAAACACGTGATATATTATGAAAGCAATAGTGCAAGAGCAGCTGGGACCTTGAAATGCCAACAAATCTAATAAGATCATAACTTAATACATCAGGTACCTATCACAATTGGACAATTAAATAGGATTACGCTTAATTAGGGGTTCATAAGCCAACACTGACAGCATAAGAGGAGACAAGATCACAGCAGACATGTCTTATTGAATGAAACATGCAACCTACACACGTAATGTCCATTAAAACAGATAATAATGTAGCAGAGAGGCTAATGCAGCAGTCTAACGTTACTCTACAGGAGGTTTTTCTTTAGTTTTAAAAGTGTTTAACGTTACCTTCTGTCTTCGTCCTTCCAGCGGTCAAACACACAGATTCATCCACACCCAAACACGAGCGTTGCAGTGAATTGGCAGAATAACTTTATAAGATCCGAGGGTTTATGTGTTTTGTGTGTGAGATTTGCCCCGGCTGCAGACGGACTGTATTCCACGTCCCCACTGCTGTCCATCAACGTGGCACCACAAGCCCCGCCCACTGCCGTGACGACTTCCGGCAACAACTCCCATTCCGGCGGAAGAGCCCTGTGTTGTCTTGTAAGTGTGTGTTTTGTTTTTTTGGCACTTTGTGTGTGTTTGTACTTCTCAAATCTCACGTAGTGATGCTTTTAGCTGCTTCGCCGATTTGTAAGAATATCTTTGGACGTAGAATTTTTTTGATATGAAATCATATTCACTGTGGACAGGTTGACAGTGTATAATTAGTCTATTTACACGCAGTAACTTACTGTGGCAGTGCATGGTGCAGTGATGGTTTTATTAAAAGGGATAGTTCACCCAAAAATTAAAATGCTGTCATATTTACTCACCCTCATGTCGTTCCAAACCCGTAAGGTTTTCGTTCGTCTTCGAAACACAAATGAAGATCTTTTTAATGAAATCTGATGTCTGTCCCTCCATTGACAGCTACGCAACGTTACCACTTTGCCTCTTCAAAGAGTTCATAAAGAGATCGTAAAACTAATCCACATGAATCGAGCGGTTTATGAACATATATACTTTAGGCTTTTATTAACATATTACCATTGAGCAAACATAAACAAGCTCAACAGAAAATGCTTGACACGAGAGAACAACCCACACTGGTTCTGAGTTCTGTCTAGGTGATTAACATTCATTTACCATGGTAATTTAAAGATGTTACATAGCACAGTATGTCTAAACAAAGTGGCAGTGATAGTTTTTTTTTTTTTGGTAGCACAAAACAGAAGTGATAGAATAAGAACTAGCATAAGCATTTGTGCATAATGATATTAAATGTAGAAGTGAATGCTTTTGAATTAAAAAAGCCTTCAAAAAGACCATATGAGAGAACAGAGTGTTGTCTAAATGTTAAGCTTGAGATGTGAATGATTTATAGCATTTATATATTTAGATTTAAAGTTTATTAAACAATAAATGTACAAACAATGTCAACATTTTTACAAAATGGTCATAAGTAGGCTAAATTTGCTTTAATATTATAAGCCAATTGAGCCGTGACTATATTCACAATATAGCAAGTGCCTTATTGCTTTTATTATGATTTGCAGCTACAACATAAATGTATCACACTACACTGTTCGTTCCATTGACTTTCGTTCATATGCATGCGAATGCTTCAGACCACAAACGCAAGATCAGGCGAAAAGTTTCGCATTTCGCTGCGATCCAAAGTTCAGGTTTGGTGAACTCTGACCTCGAATTCGCTTCACCTGAACAGGTGTGACCAGTAGATCCATACGTCACGCCGTGGCCTGAATTAAAAGAACGATTTTTTGCAATAAAGTCGAGTAAATTTAGTATTATTTTCATTTTGAGTGTATTATTATTTCTTATATGTTGAATTCATGTTTGTGACGTCAGAAATTTCTCAAACTCAAAGTCTAGTGACGCAGCTTTATGCTAAAGCAGAGATTCCCAACCTTTTGATTCCAAGATTAGATCAAGATTTGCTCAAAATATGATGTGAGTTTAATGTTGTGCAACTTTATTTTTTAGTGTGTTTAGCTTCTTTTTTTATTATTATTAGCATTGTATTAATAAAACTATTTAAATAATTTAAAGACTTACTGGAGCCCCCTAGTGGGCCCCGGACCCCTGGCTGAGAAGATATAGAGCCTGACATAACAGAACGCTGCTGTCAAGCAGAAAATGTGTTTTTCTTTTCTTCATTATACTGTCAAGTGAACATCAAACATTTAGCAGTAGAATTCATCCAGTAAAAATCCAATGTTATAATATACAGCATTTCTTCCCTGACAATATGTAGGTGGGGACCATATTTTCTATAACAAATAAAATGACATTCAATTTCTTACTTGAATAACCTAAGCGAATAATCTAACCTAAGAATAACTTTGAGCGTTCTTGTCATTTGTGTATCGTTTCTGTCAAGTAAATAAGAGTTGTTATACCTTCAGAAGGCTACAACAAAATTATTTCTTTCAGAGTACAAGTCCTGAAGCAGAGACTGTCAGACGGCATCACTCTCTTCATTGGTGGTAGAAGTAGAATATAGGGTTGAGTGGGGTAAGATGAGCCAGTGGGTAAGTTGAGACACCCTTGTATCTAGGCAACTGTGCATTGCTTTGTCATGTGACCAAACATTCTGAAGTTGCACATCATATCCGGCTGTCTGTAAATGAGAGAAACACAGAGGAGAAGTAAGTTTGTTTTACTTGGAAAGTTTTTTTTACCCCATGTCAAAGTATATTATTCAGCTCTAAAATTATACAATGTTATACAATGTACAATGTATACAAAATTATCCAGACTGAAAATCTGAAATTCAAAACAAGATTTAAACTTAACAGTTTTAAAAAATAAACAAAGTTTTGTCATTTTGAAAAAAAAACAAACAAAGGTTATAAATTAGGATTAAAATATGTTGATAATATTTTCATTTTATAATAATTTGTAATGGGAAAAAACTATTACATTAGAGAAAGGCAAAATAGAAGCACTATTTGAAAAATGACTCATGGGCTTAGACTCATGGACCACTGTAATTCATAAAATCATTTATTAAATGTATAATTTTTTTCATGATTTTTTAATTCAGTCTCTTGCTCACCAAGGCTGCATTTATTTGATCAAAAATACAGTAGAAACAGTATTACTGTGAAATATTATTACAATTTGTTTTCATTGTGTATGTATGATAAAGTGTAATGTATTCCTGTGATCAAAGCTGAATTTTCTGCATCGTAACTTCAGAGTCACATGATCCTTCAGAAATCACTCTAATATGATGATTTGATGCTCAAGAAACATTTATGATTATTATCCGTGTTGAAAACAGTTGTGCTGCTCCTGATACATAAAGCAGTCTTTGACGAATAGAGAGTTCAACAAACAACATTAGTGCAAATGTCTTACAGTCACTTTTGATCCATTTAATGCATCCTTGCTGTATAAAACTATTTAAAAAAAATCTTACTGACACCAACTTTTGAACGGTAGTGGATGTCATTTAATATGCATTTCATGTTGTTGTCAAAACTAGGAAAGCTATCATGCCACGAAACTATATTCGAAAGACTGACTGGGGCTCGGTAACCTACGAGGAGCTGGAGAAAGCGTTCGTCGAAGTCAAGCGTGGGAAATCGATCAGAACAGTGGCCAAGGAAAGGAAGATCGGCAGGTCCACCCTGCAGAGGTACATGAAGAAGGCTGAGGAAAGAAGAGAGAAAACAGTCGGGTACAGGGGGACGGCAGAAGCCAAGAGGATCTTGCCTGAGGAATCGGAGGAGGAGCTCGCAGAAAACATCAGGACGCTGGCTGAACGCACACACAGTCTTACTCCAAAGAAATGCAGGGAAATGGCGTTTGAATTTGCACAGAAGAACAACATTCCTGTGCCCAACAACTGGGGGGAGCAGAGGTTAGCAGGTAGGGTTCGTCCCGGCAGCCCTTGCAGTGGATCAACACACTCTTCTTGTGTCGCTGACTTCAGTTTGTGATTCCTGCAGGTCGAGATTGGCTTAATAGTTTCATAGCCCGCCACAATCTCTACCGGCACATAACTGAAGCGGCGTCTTTGGGAAGCCATGGACAGGTGACAGAGCTTTAGCATATCTGACGAATTATGAACTGTGGACAGAGATCCTGCAGTCATGGAAAACTCCCAAACTGACAGGCTTGGAAATTTAATATAGTCAGTGAGCATTTATAAGCTTAAAAATAATTCAGAAATTGCTCTTTGTGAAATAAAATGATCAAAACTAAAAGGATTTTTTAAAAGTATAAATGACTGTAGACGTGATGGAAATGCTTCGCGGAGGATTTAGAGCTCTTATGTCTAATATAATACTATGTCCATTTTCTAGATCATCAGTTTCAGTCTCGTCAACCAAGACGAAATCAAAGAGGAGAGTGGTGTTCCTGTCCCGATTCATGACGCTTCAGAGGAGGAGAGCGCTAAAATCTGTGCTTCAGACCGAGACCTGTTAAAGACTGACTTATTTCTTACATGATGTTTTATATGGAAACAAAAAAAGGTTCAAACATTTTGGTGCTGTTATGTAAAGGATATGTTTAAGAATATAAGAATAAGTACTGCAAAATTATATGATCACACATTATTAAATTATTATTATTATCATCATTATTGTACTTTTGTTTATGCTTTTACTTATGTAAAAAAAAAAAAAATTCAAATATTTCAACAGACATTCACGAAATGTTTCAAATCCGCATCCTAGTGATGTCCGGCCTAGGAAAATCGACCCCTTAATTCACCCTTCATTCAAATATTATTATTATTTTAAATTATTTGTAAAGATTTTGTAAGGATATTGCATCAATTGTTTTATTTGTGATAAAAGCGCAATGAAACATGGCAAATTGTGCCGACATAATTGTTGGCCAGGCTGTCATACAAAGAAATTATAGACACATGCAAAAACGAGAAAATGTAATATTTATTGATTATCTGATCATCTGATTATGTTGTAGTCAATGTACACTCTTAGGAAATAAATGTTAATTGGGGTTCTATATAGAACCCAAGATTCGTTACTAAATTTTAAAGAGCCTTTTAGTCTAAAAATGTTCTATAATGAGAAAAGTCTAAAATTATTGCATAATAGCCTACCTTTATGATATTTTTTTGAATATCAAATTTAAACTATTTTGATATACATGCTATAGCCTTAAAGACTTTATAGGCTACAGACGGTTCACTCATGAATGGGAGAAGAAGAGAAAGTGCAACGTGCAAGATGCTTTCTTTTACTGTCTATGGCAAGATGCCGCCTTGTAGACAAAATAGCCAATGGCTGATTAGTCATCACGTCACTCAGAAACAGGGTTCAGAGAATGCAGTTTTTTGTCATGAGTTGAGCATTTAGAAATCAAATTTATGAGACAGTTTTTGTCAGATTTCATTGCTGATGTTCACATATGAAATTTAATCGTAAGCTTGGTGAATAGCTTTGGAGAATTTGATTGGAAGAGATAGGAGCTGAATGACTGAAACAACTGCCGTTTCAAAGATGGCCGCCGAGTGAAAAGTCTACTACTAAGTATTTCAAACGGGATTTTGCTGATTCCAAGTATTCTCTCAAACACTTATTTAGAATATTAAGTGGTTATAAAAAAGTAGTTATTTTTTTATTGTTTATTGATGTCGTAAAATTGCTACAGTTATAATAACAGAAAGGTTAGGTATACTTGATTAAACTCGGCTAGAGCTTCAATAACACATTTTTACTTGTAATAATGGGTCAAATTCGAATTTAGCATGATTAATTTCGATTTTAAAACATATCTCAACAGAGCATGAGGGTTGGCTGATGTAGGAAGGTGTTGCATTATTCCGCATTGACGCATAGGCGGCGCTGTTTCCCTGTGTTTAGTCCAGTTAGCGCACAGTGGGAGTGTTCCGCCTCAGTCAAGGGCTCCTTCTCCAACACCGCTGTCATTTACAACCAGAAAAGACACAAAGGAAGACGACTGGTGAGAGTGTAAATCTGAGCGCGTGACAGTGCTGGATGTGTGTGTGTGTCCGTGTTCATGCTGTCTGCGGATCGTGCGATGATCTGATCTCCTCTCGGGCGCAGGTGGATCATTTACCGCATTCATCAGCTGAGCCTCGGACATCAGCATCCCTGCATCAGCATCAGTCGGTAAGACAACTACTCTTATAAATGATTCATGCCAGTACATCAGATTACATCAATGAGCTTCACGATACGACCCAGTAAACTGCTTTATTAATCAGCCTGAATAAGTAGCCTAATGAAACCACATTTTTCTGTAAAAAGATGTATCCTTTGAATAATAGTAAGTGGTTTCATAAGAGGGAAATGCAGCAATTTTTCATAATCATTAAAGGATTTAAAAAAAAAAATTATAGCAAGACATAAAGGGATATACAGCAAGACATAACGTTGCTGTTACACCTTATCTGTTTGATGGTAGACTATAGGCGTTCATGTATGCTGGAACATTATGATCTATACTGATACTGCACATTACAGTACAAGACACAGACTTACAGAAATGCAGTAGGAACTGTTGAATACCAGGACATTTTAGGAAGTAGTTTATATTCATTCTGTTTTAACTTGCCTTTATTAGCAAAGCAAAATCAGATGTCTCGCTCATTGTTATGAAAATTAGAATCTTAGCTTGCATTGCAAACGCCCATGTGAAGTGAAATTCGTGATAGATTGGTTAAACCTGGTGGTAAAATTCAGTTCACATTTATTTGTATAGCGTTTTTCACAATACACATCGTTTCAAAGCAGTCAACATCCCCAGTACAATTTAGAGTGATGTGTTATCAGATTTGTCTAAGTTTTGTATTTCAGAAATGTACATATACAAAATCACAGTTAGCTAAAAATGTATTAATTCAGTAATGAATTGAAGTATTCAATGAATATTCATTGAAGTATTTAATACTTGTTGAAAATGTAGATAAACACACACTTGTGACCAGCCACACATTCTTTATTAATGCACAACAAGTGTTGTTGTTGGCAACCATAAACAGAAAACATTTGAAAGATTTGACTTTGTGGAACAAATATTTATTTTTCACATTATATTTATTACTATTAATGAATTAAATAATTCATTGAAAATTGGTGTCTTTTATCATATTGATATGTAAAATAACTGTAACTTCTCCTACCTGTGGCATATCACTGCAACATTCATTAAATGGGTAGTTCACCCAAAAATTAAAAATTGCTGTTAATTTACTCAGGCCATCCAATATATGTGTCTTTTTTTCTTCAGTAGAAATGTAAAGAAGATTTTTAGCTGAAACCTGGGTCATTGGTGATTCATAAAATGCAAGTCAATGGCTACCATCCCTTTGAGAGTAAAAAAACAACATATACAGGCAAAACTAAATGAATACCCATAACTCCTTACAATGGATTGATGTTTTATGTAGCGAAATAATCGGTGTAGCAAAATTAAATCTCAGTGAAGGAGGAGGCGGGAACCGGCGACCTTTCAACGTAACTTTAATATCATAAAATAAACAAACACAAAACGAAAGTAAAGCGTAGCAAAACAAGCAAACATAAACAAAACACAACATGTAGTCCAGGCCTGGTCCTCTCTCGTCCTTCACGGTCGTCACTCCTCCTTTTATCCTTCTGAAACTCCTCTCAAGTCAGCTTTATTTATACAGCGCTTTTTACAATACAGAGTTTCAAAGCAGCTTTACAGAGAAAACAGGAAAATAATGCAACAAAGTTTGTTTCTAGAAGAAAATTGCGTCACAGTCCAGCTTAAGCAAGTTCAGTGATGTTTCATTTTTGTTGTAAAAAAGTTATTAATTTAGTTCATTTATATACACAGCCACTCTGGAGAAAACTGTGATGTCATCGTCCAGCTCAGTTCAGTTCTCATGTAATGGTGTCAATGCAGCAGATGTTAAATGTCCTCATTAGCACTCGCCTGTGCTGCATCGCTCCGTTCTCGCGGCTCTCGGCCCCGCCCCGCTTGGCACAGTCGGTCTGTTCACGAAACAGTCCTGAGTCGAGCGCGAACTTCCTGACGCATAATGACGTATGTGCGGGAGCTCAAAGGTTGGTAATCTGTGAAAAGTCAATCTTCCTTTATAGGATGCGGCATCCAGGACAAGCACAAGTACCACTTTGATGAGCAATACAAAACGCATATAATCAAACACAGAGTCAGCTCACGTGTCCCGCACATACAGTGGTGCTTAAAACATGACTTATATGACTTAAAACATCATCATCAGATTTTCACACAAGTCCTAAAACTAGCCAAAGAGAACTCACTCAAACAAATAAGACAAAATATTATACTTGGTCATTTATTTATTCAAGAAAATTTTCCAATTGTCCATGTGAAGCTCTAGGATTTGCAGTTAATTTGAAGGTGAAATTAGGCTTCACCTGTTCTGTGATGTTTTCAATCAGGGGATGACACTCAGGTGTCCTGTTTTATTTAAAGAACAGGGATCTAGCAAAGTCTAAACTTCACAACACATGTTTGGAAGTGTATCATGACACTCAGAAAAGAGTTGTTGATGCTCATCAGACTAGAAAAGGTTATAAAACCATCTCTAAAGAGTTTTGACTCCACAAATCCACAGTCAGACTGATTGTGGAGAAATGGAAGAAATTCAAGAAATTCAGTTAAAAAAATTCATGGCAGAGAAAGCCACTGCTCTCCGAGAACAACATTGCTGCCCGTCTGTGCTAAAGATTAAGAGGACAAGCCAGAGGGCTATTGGTGGAAAATGTTTTGTGGACGAATGAGACAAAAATATAACTTTTTGGTTTAAATGAGAAGCATTATGTTTGGAGAAAGAAAAACACTGCATTCCAGCATAAGATGCTGATGCCCTCTGTGAAACATGTTGGGTTTGGGCCTGTTTTGTGCATCTGCGCCTGGACGAATTGCCATCATTGATGGAACAATGAATTCTGAATAATGCCAGGCAATTCTAAAGGCAAATGTCAGGACATCTGTCCGTGAACTAAATCTCAAGAGGAAGTAGATCATGCAGTAAGACCACGACCCCAAGCACATTATACCACATCTGCCAGAGAATTGTTAAAGATGAACAAAGTTAAAGTTTTGGATTGGCCGAGTCAAAGTCCAGACCTTAATCCAATTTAAAATGTTGTGAAAGGACTTCAAGCAAGCAGTTCATGTGAGGAAACACACCAACATCCCAGAGTTTAAGCTGTTCTGTACTGAGGAATGGGCTAAAATTCCTCCAAGTCGTTGTGCAGGACTGATCAGCAGTTACTGGAAACTTGTGGCTGTTATTGCTGCACAAGAGGGTCACATACATTTGCCACTCTAAGATATGTAATACTGCATAATTTTTCTCAAAAAATAATTGACAGAGTAAATATTTTTTGCATAGACTAGAAAAAGATGGATGACGCACCTTCACTCTCTTACATTGTAGAAAAGGAAATATATTGTAGATATGGCGCTTACATCTCGAAGCCCGAGTCTGCGCAGTAGAGAGTGTGAAGTGGAGCTGCGGTCTCACACACACTCCCACAAACTCGGTTTGTACAGTTACTGCAGAACAACTCTAAATGTTGGTGTGAAATAAACCTGCTATGGAAAGGTAGAAATTAAAGTTTAAAGGAACACTCCACTTTTCTTTTTTTTTTCTTTTTTTTTAATTTGCTCATTTTCCAACTCCCCTGGAGTTAAACAGTCGAGTTTTACCGTTTTCGAACCCATTCAGCCAATCGCCGGGTCTGGCGGTAGCACTTTTAGCATAGCTTAGCATAGATCATTGAATCTGATTAGACCGTTAGCATCTCTCTCAAAAAAATGACCAAAGAGTATCAATATTTTTCCTATTTAAAACTTCTGTAGTTACATCGTGAACTAAGACAGACAGAAAATGAAAAGTTGCGATTTTCTAGGACAATATGGCTAGGAACTATACTCTCATTCCTGCGTAATAATCAAGGAACTTTGCTGCCGTACCATGAATGAGCAGGCGCAATGCTATTACGCAGTGCCTGAAACTTAGTGCCGGTCACGTTGGAAGCTGGGAACTATTTTCAGGCACTGCGTAAAATCATTGCGACTGCTCACTCATGGTACTGCCGCAAAGCTCCTTGATTATTACGCAGGAATGAAAGTTTTGACTTCACTTTTCAGGACTTGAGACAGATTGGGTTTACTTTTAGGACTTTTAGAAATCTGGTGATGTTTTAGGTCATATTTATGCAGACATATAGAAACTGCTAAAGGATTCACAAACATTCATGCACCACTGAATGTCATTATGCGACAGGAAGCATAAGACCTCAATGTATCGCCATGAAGTAATTTGCTGTTTATTGTAATCATCTCTCTTGTCACAGTGCGGCAGGGAAAGCAGATATGGGCTTTGCTCTGCGGTGTGACGTGTGACTCGCAGTCAGGAAAGTAGTAAAGTCAGCAGTCGCTCGGCTGTGCAGAAAGGAAGGAAATGACCTTCATCAAAACACATCAGTCAAACGTACATAGTGTGCAGCTCTGAACACCTTGCTGCTTAAACCTTCAAGAAACTTACTCATTATTAATCATTTCTGTTCAATCAATATCTGGACTGGCTAGTTAAATATTGGCATTATGTTTAGAATGTGTAGCCTGAGAAGAACTGGACCCCCAGTGTAACTTAAAGTCCCCCTGTAGTCAATCATTTTATCCCTTAAAACTCATCTTTGATCACCAAAATGACCATTTAAAAAAAAATTCCTTGGAAAAAGAATTCTTCATGCCTTAAAATAGCTTGAATGTAAGTCTACACTCTTGCCTCATTTAGTATGCGGGGTTCTATGAATATGCAAATGAGCCCCGCCTCCACTCACTCATTCACTCAGCTAGGAGATGCACTGGTTGACGATCACACGTTAATCTGATTGGTTACAAGGTAGTTTGTGACGTCAGAAACACCAGCGATTTCAAACCGTGTTTTTGAGACTGTCTTTGGTTGACTTCTGTGAGTGAGTGATGGCAGGGCTCATTTGCATATTCATAGACCCGCATATACTAAATGAGACAAAGAGGTAGAGCTACATTCAAGCTATTTTAAGTCATGAAGAATTTTTTTTTCAAGGCAAAAACGTTTAAATATGTCATTTTAGTGAGCAAAAATGAGTTTTAAGGGGTAACATTATTGACTACAGGGGGACTTTACAGCAAAGATCTTGTAGAGTTGAGGGAAGGATGCTTTTGAACTGTTTTTATGCTTTTCTTTTTGCCTACATCTGCAACAAGTGGAGGTCTGATATCTTGGACAGCTTCAGGCTTAAGTTGCATGAAGTGTTGCATCTGTTATTATTTGGATCTTGATTGTATAGCAGGATTTAGTTGACAAATGCCAACAGCTTGGATTAAATCCACAGGCAAATCCCGTGAACCCAAGAGCAGTTAACAAATTAGTAATTGAATTAGTGACCAGAAAGTTGTACCCACTGGTTAGTAGTATAAGTAACCCAAAATTAATATGATGTCATTATTTACTCACCCCAGGATGTGCCAAATTTGTATGCATGTTTTTTTAAGAACATTTTCATATAACCCTAAAAAAAAGAAGCGTCAAATTCTCTCTTTTTGTGTTCTAGAAAAAAAATCTTAGCATATAGGTTGATAGATTGAGATGAGGGTGAATGAATAACTGCAAGCTTCTGTAAGAGTGTATTACTGTTTTTGCAAACTAGTTCATCATATGATCCAAGTGCAAATCAAATAATCTTTATTTGGTGCAAAGCACAGAAATCTGGTCAAATACTCATTGAGTGAGAGATTGCACCATTGTTATTCAGGGACAAAACAAGAGTGTATTCTAGGATTGTTTTAATACCAAGACTGTGAAAGCGCATTTTTTTTCGCTCAAACCATTGCATTTTTCTGCGAGTGTGTTCCAGCATGCTGTTAAGCTGTGTGTTTGTAGTCAACACTGCAGAATGCTCAGGAACGTCCTAATCTAATCTAGCCTCCATATGTTTCTCTTTAAGAGATCCTCCCATGCTTAAGACCTTTCGTCTGTGCGATGGTCAGAAATTCCTTACATAATTGTAGCTTGGCACTTGTCCCTGAGAGTTTGTGGCATTTCAGCTTTAATTCAGTTGTGGCCTTTGCTGAACAACCAAACGTGCATTAGTTAATGAGTTATCCAAAATGAGTTTGGAGACTTATCTAGGCACTGAAATATCACAGAAACTCTATTTACTTCAGTAAATAATCAGAAGGGAGCACGCTAGAAACCATTCAGAACTGCATATCATCACACTGAAAACCACTGCATCTTAGCAACTGCAGAACTGCTCATCCAACCACATGATCAACTCGCTGTGTGACGACGGCATCAAGCACTGTCAAATGTAGGAACTATGGTTGACTTCAGTTTTGGGGAAACTGTAAGTGAATGTGAGCTGAACCATAAGTCTTTTCCATATAATGTCTCTTCTACAGCTGAGAAACTCAGTACAGCATATTGCTGATGTTATTTCAATCACGCTCATGGAGTGCAGAGACTCACACTTGTCACCAATCAAATGAGTTATAACTTTACAGTATTTTTCCAATTTGCTCTATGTGCATTGTCTGATTTTCTTGATGTACAATGTGTCACTTAGTCATTATGTTGAAGAAATGGTGAAATAATATTTCAAAAATGATTCTGAACTCACATTAAAGAGCTTTAAAAAGTTTTGCAATGACATGACGGTGAGTAAATGATAACACAATTACTGGTATTTTCCTATACAGACAGCAGGGTTGTGTTATTAAATTTTTATTTTAAAAAGTCTTTAAATTTAAGGTTTATAAGCCATATACAGAGAGATTCATGGACCAAGATGGAACTTTTTTTAATGAATCAAAAAGGAGCCCATTTTTAAATCTGTCAGTGTGTAAAATGGGTAGAGGTGATAGTCTTTGATTTAATGTGATCCGGAGAGTCACAATGCGTCCATCATGTTTCTTAAATTTTCAGCGACAGCGTGTGGGAGCAAAGCCTGGGGGTAACGTGGCTCGTCACCAAATTCTCACACTAAAAAATGCATACTTGATGCCAATAGAAATATACCTAGTATCAGGAGCAGCTCAGTGCCTGTCTTTAGCTCAGCTGAATCAGAGTGACTGAAACCTGTCACTGTCAATCAGTGTACTTCCTGTTTCCTGTGGCTGTGCAGGGGAATTATCAGCTTTCAAGCGTGTCATGCATGTGTGTTCTTCAATTGCGAGTTTATGATGCAAAATATTGATTGGTTGTTGTTTTTAAAATGTTGTAAATTTTTGTTCGTAGATTTTAAATTGATCTGAAGACTCCAGAACATCCCTGCCTTTTTTGCAGTGCTTGACACCACCATGTTTTACAATAACCAGAAATATTGATAATTAATTTAAAATTGAAATTGTGATTTTGATTCCCAGAATAATTTGAAAGTGATGCATTGGTGAATCCATTTTTACATTGATACATTGTGATTCTTTTTGCGTGAATTATTTTTTATTTTGAATTGATGTATTATTTATTATTAATGATTTGATTATTATTGTTTACTACACATCACGTCAAATAATGAAGAACCAAGTCATCAAAATAAGTGCAAATTCTAAAGCGGCCATTTCTTTGTGGTTCTGTACTGGACTAAAGTGAAGTGAAGCATGCAATAAAGGTTGAAACTGATCACAGTTTCATGATGATCTCTTATGACATTATGATACTTTGCAATGCATTTAATTGTAATGTATTATGTTGTGTGTCATATCATAAGGAATCTGATGATGCCAAGCTGTAGTGTGAGATTAGCTCATCGAAGTTGATTTAACATGTTAATATAATGATATCAAGAACCTACTACACTAATAACAGCACTTTTCTGAGGATATTTTTGGTAGAATTCCTAAAAAATAAAAAGCTACTTCCCTGATTGCCCTGGAGGGTATTATGGTTATGAAGAATCTGAGTTATTCCTTCACAAGCCAAAAATGGCAAGTAGGGTCAATGCAGACAGTAATGGCTTTATTAAGCAACTGGCCAATAGTCAGTAGTATCTGGGTCATTGCCTTAAGGAGAGATGAGACATTGATGTTGCCTTCGCTGGCTGTAATGGTAGTATAAGGCGAGCGTTGTTACCTCTTTCTTTGCAAAGGGAAATTAACCCTCTAGCATTGGTGCCATGCAATGATATCCTGCCAGACTTGGTGACATTTGTGGTGAAACACATCCTTTCATGCATGCTGCATCAGATATATCTCGAGTCACACTGAACCTCAAGTTGCACTGAACTGTCAAAAACAAACCAAAAAATATTCTAGGTCTGAGATCACCAACTTTTTTATTGTGTATAAGAATATTAAAATAAATATATACATATAATCTTTATGTATACATATTTCAATCATGACAACTCTTGACTATTATTAACAGTTTTAGTATGTTAAAGGGATAGTTCATCCAAAAATGAAAATTCAGTCATACATTTACTCAGTTTTTCTAAACCTGTAGTTTCTTTCTTCTGTTGAAAACCAAAGAAGATATGTTAAAGGATGTTGGTAACCAAACAGTTTCTGGTCTCCACTGATATATTTTTTTCTTCATTTTATGAAAGTCAATAAGGGACCAGCATCTGTTTTGTTACCCACATTCTTCAGAATATCTTCTTTTGTGTTCGACAGAAGATATAACTTTAAACAGATCTAGAACAACTTGAAGGTGAGTAAATGATTACAGAATTTTCATTTTTGGGTGAACTATCCCTTTAATGAATATGGCAATATAATGTATTTGGTCTAGGCAGACTAGGTCTGCTACGCTGCTGTCGATTATTGCTGCTATGTATGGACTTGTTACTGCTGCTAGACACTCAGACAGGCTGCTGTGAGCATGTAAGTTATGATGCTGGATAAATACACATACATTAATCCCATAGCAGATCTGAGCTGGGGGAGGTAGAGCGTCTCAGACGAACTATGATAGTGCGGTGCAGGACTAGCCTACAGCAAACACTGAACCAGAGTGTTTAAATGTTGAGCAAGCATCTTATTGGTTGCATGATCAGCAGTGGCCAATCCGTTTGTGCCATGCAGTAATGATGTGATTGCTTGCCAATTGCATGTAAAGAACCATTAGCCTACATCCTCTAGAGTTTCATGCCTGTTTAATTAGCATTATCATGCCATTATCTGTCGCAGGGGTTTTAAGGGGGAAGCAGTGGTCTGTTATGCATGCAAATAATGGAAACATCATGGCATCATGCATATATTAAAGCTACGCTGTGTAATTTTTTACGTTTATTCTTAGCAAAAAACACTTTGTTCTTTCAAAATTATATGTGCTCATTAATGTGTAATTACTTCCACCAACTAATCAAGTATTCTCCTGAGCGTAGCCATTCATTGAATCTGCCGTTCAGAATACATACGAGCGAGCCGCTCAAATGGCGGAAGCCATGTTGCACATCCATCTTGAAAATACATTAGCCAAAGAGGGACATACCTGGAAATTCAAGCTTCGCCTTTCACGTTTTTACACTCAGTGGCACCGTGACGAATGCAGGGGGGAGATTACTCGCGACTGCCGTCAGATTTGAAATAACACGGCCACCGTAGGAGTTAAAACGCCCTCTGAATGGGAGGGGCTAGAAGGTAATATTCAGTTGGTAGTCATATACAATTTTACCGCCAGTTGAAATAATATATCAGATGTTTGTTTGAAAGGTTTTCTAAAACTTAAAGTGAGCCAGCTACAATCTAAAGAGGCCGGTGACTATTGGGTCTTGTGATCTGGATCACAGAAGGAGGACTTGTCTACTGGATACTGAGGAAAATGCATGATGTCATTAGAATGAGCCCACGGCACAGTGGAGAGAAGAAGTTGTATATATTTCAGCAGCTTTATTATGAAATCAGACATAAATGTTGAGGGTCTGGGGTAACGATTGGCTGATGGGAGGCTGTTGCTTGATACAATGCAAAAATAGCTAGTAAATGATTTAATGGGCATTAGTTTGGAAACAACAGGGTTGTTATGTGTAAATAAGAGAGATATACAAAATGTGCAGAGCTGTGGGTCCTCACAACCAGAGTTGAGAACCACTGATAGACTCATCTGAAACCTTTAGTTCAGAACAATCTCACTTCTCTACATGGAAACCAAGATCTTCTTAGTGCTGGCTGAAAGGATGACCTCATAACATGACTGAAAGTGGGTTTCATGACATCTTTATCCAGTAACTTGGAATATCAGGATGCTTGACCAATTCACTAATGTTTCCAGCTATTTCAGCCACTAAATAAATGCAACCAAGCAGTGTCTGCTCAAAATAGTGGACAAATCAATTCAACAAGATCCTATGTTTTCTGGAGCAATGGACTACAGAGTAAACCCTGCTCTTGGAGGACCAATGTCCTGCAGAGTTTTGCTCCAGCCTGCCCCAACACACTTGTCTGGAGGTTTCTAGTGATCCTGAAAACCTTGATTAGCTGGTTTGGGTGTGTTTAACAGGGTTGAAGCTAAACTCTGCAGGATAGTAGCCCTCCAGAAGCTGGATTGGACACCCTTGAACTACTGTAAACTACCTTAAACCATGTGAAGGCAAGATGAGTCTTGCAATTCTTGTCCTCAAGCTCCACTTTACTGTAGAGTTTATCTCCACCCCTAATCAAACACTGGCTAACCAAGGGCTGCATCATCACATACTTCCCTACTCTAGGGAAAAAACAGTATGTGACAAAATAAGTATGTCCGAATTCAGAGAACTCATAAAAGAGTTGGCAAAAAGTACTCGGATGACCTACTACTACCTGTTATGATTCTGAAATGTGCATACGATCCGATGGACAATTTACTATCTCATGAGGCCATGGGAAAGAATTTGTGAATGACAGTGAAGTGACGAAACTGAAGCTGGTAGGTCACATGATCAGGGCAACATGGTAAATGCAGTACGTCTTGATTACATTCATAATACACACACTCATATTATATAAGACATACTTTTTAGCAGTCGTGAAGAGAGTATGCGATTTTGGACGCAGCCAAAGCCTTGAGGATTATTTGAAAGCTATTGGCAGGTGAATTTGATCAAGGTTGGAGATTGATCTGCAAAGTTGGGGAAACTCTGCAGGAAAGTGGATCTCGAGGGCCAGAGTTGCCCAACCCTGGTCTTGAGGGTTCAAGATGATACCACAGAATGAGCCGGGATTAAGTTCAATAAATAAATAAAAATGAACGATTCAAGATAAAGTAAGTTCCATTTCCAAGCCTGTTGAGGTCATTCCATCAACCGAAAAGATTCCTGTAAAATGCATTTACCTCCAGCCATAATCAAACACACCTGAGGCAGCTAATCAAGGTCTTCAGGACCTCTAGAAACCTTTAGGCAGGTGTGTTTTTTGTTGTTTATATTATCCAAAATATAAATGGACCAAGATTTTGGGTGTGAGCCGCATGATTGCAGTCACATCCATTTTGAGTGAGTAAAATATTGAAGCGTAAATAACCCTCAGTTTCTGCCAATCTCATGGTAATCTTGAGCACCTATAGAGTAGTATTGCTATTGCATCCGGTTCCGACTCATGACCGGGATCTTTTATCGCTGGGACCGCTCCATCTTTCAGTTTCAATCAATCTGCAAATCCAGCATCGAACTGGGACTTGTTTATAAAACATTCATCACCGAAATGTCGGGAACAAACAAACACACTTGCACAATTCTGTTGCTGCCCCGGAAAAAAAACTGCATCCACTGTTCCCTTAAAGCTGGGTTCTTTGGGAAGCTGAGCAAAGTTATCTTTCCCTCACAACCAAAAACTCACTTTTTTGGTGACATTTTTAATTCCGTGGTCTAAAAACAAAATCTTTCAACGACAAGGCACATTGATGGGTGTTGCTCTCGCTCTGGTTGCGTGCGCTCTTCCGGGAGAAGTGCCCATACAAGGAATTCTGTCCTTTATGACATAATACAGGGCCATACTCTAAAAAAAAAAAAACGTTCTTACGTTCTGAAACTTAAACGAAGCCTGAAGGAGTGTATTTGGCACAGAAAAACGCCGCCATACTTTACGTCCAACTCGTTTTTTGAAACTTGCATGAATGAAAGAATTGAAAGAATGCATGAAATGGTATTAGACATCCCCTTTAAGAAATGAAAAGAGTGATCATTTCTTGCCAGTTTTACAATAAGGTGGATTTATTGATTCAAAGTCTCTGAAAAAGCTGAACAAAAACTGAAATTGAGCTGCTTCTCTTATTGAGGAAGAGCAGGGAGTGAAACAACAAGGCAGCTTTTTATTTGGCAAATAAGAAGAAATTATGCCTGCATGGAGTGAAAGTAAAGAAAAGAGACTGCTCAGTCCACTTTTGGGAGCATTGACTAAAAGGGCTGAAGCCTGTGCAGATGGCCTGTGTTTTTGTGGGCCTGTATAATCAACACTGTACTGCCATAGAGCAGAACAATTTCATGGACTACATACACTGTAAAATACAGCAGTTGTTCTGAGTAACACGTGATAAATCTAGTAATCTGTACTATTCACATTCTATGCCTTGTTTACTCCAACCAAACATTTTAAGATTAATTGATTGGTATGAGTGCAATTTTGTCAAGCAAAAAAAAAACAAAAAAAAACAGGGGCAGTCCTTATTAGACTTTTCTCTCATTTCCTCCACTTCTGCAGTTATCTTTCTCTAGTTGCATGCACTCATTTCCCAAAGTCATCTGGAATGTTGAATTGTCAATACAACAGAAAATTTTGAGAGAACATCACATAGACTGACTTTATAATGCTGATTTTCCTTAAAATGTTTTTGTTTTAACTCACCATTATGGTGATTAGTGTTCCCTTTGTTTGGAAACTTCATTCATATTATTGTGATTCTCTTCCTATTGATGCATCCAATGCTACAAAAAATCACAGTTATTTGGTTTTGAAGTAAGGTAAGTAATAAATAGGTTGCTTTTACATATACACCTACTCTCTGTGTGTATACGCAGCCTGTGTATATGTAGACCTCCCCAAACAATACACATGCACACACACTACTTACTACTAACCAGCAGCTTCTGTGGCAACAAATCCTAAGAAGAAGGAAGTGACAAGCAGCACTCAACAAGCGAAGCAATTGTCCCATGCAGTGCTTTGGTTAATGAGCTTGGAAAAGGGCAGCTGGGTTTTCCTTACTGAAAAAAAGCTTTATATTTCCACTTTTCTAATCAGCCATTTTTGCTGAGTTGCATTTGCTCATGTTATATCCATCTCATGTTTCGCTCATGCCCATATTCCAACACTGGCGCTTATGAGTCTAAACTGTTCTTTGGAATGTAATTCTAGCAGACGAAGGCAAGTCATAATTCTCTTATGTGATACAGAGAACAGGATTATGGATTGTTGGGGTTTTCGTCACTAGTTTTCTTGTAAGCCAGTGCATTTAGTGCATGCCAGTGCATTCAGAGTGTCTCCACCCTGGTATTGCTTACGTAAGCTGCGTATAGTGGGAGGATGGTGCTTACATAAAAGCCTCCGCGACAGAGGGACGGTTGGGATGGGGAGTCGGGGGCGGAGCTTATACCTTAAGAGCGTGCATGATCCCTGTTGGGGGGGAGTCATTGATGCAGTGAATGAATGCCTCTTGCCCGCTGATCCGTAACTGAGTGAGGGACAAAAGCCTCCTGGAGAGGGAGCGCAGTCGGGATCTCACAGCTCCTTAGCCTCGCTCACACCGGAGGGGGATATACGCGACTCGCCTCTCCTCTCAGTTCATCAATGGAGCGAGCTGAGGATGGTGAGTATTAAACGCTTTACTCGAGGTTCTGATTCATTAGTTTCCATGGGAATAGTTGCAGTTGTGTGTGATTTATGCGACCAGTTCATAAGGTCACTTGTGCCAGACAGAATGATGTGGTGTAGTAAAATCTGTCTAATGAGACTGGAGTCAAGCGTTGCCGATCTTGATGATGATGGTGATGGTGCTCTGATGTATTTGCCTGAGTTATAAAATGCATTAACTTGGTTTCTTGCAAACTGGGGAAGGTGGTACGGCCGAAACGTTATATGGCCTGATATGAATCATTTTATATCATGGTAACAGTACATACACTACTGTTCAAAAGTTTGCAGCTGGTGAGAGTGTTTTAGTGTTTTTGAAAGGATTCTCTTATGCTCATTAAGAGAGTTTTAATGAGTACAGTACAATTATTGAAATTGGTTGTGCTGCTCAATATGTTTGTGTATAACGGAACATTTTTGATGAATATAATGTTCAAAAGAACAGCATTTATTTTGAATAGAAATCAGTAACATTATAAATGTCTTTTCTGTCACTTTTGAGGCATTATTGCTGAATTTTGAATGGTAGTGAATATTGATATAGTTATTTTACTGGAAATTCAATCAAAATGTAATATGTATTAAATAACCATGTGGTAATCTCAATATTTGGAATATTAATTGTATATTAATATTAATCTCAATATTTGGTCTGCTGATAGCTGTTGGATGTATTTACTATGGTATGGTATGATATGGTTTGCTTTGGTATGGTTTGGTATGGAATGGTTTGGCAGGGTTGCCAACTTTGGGACTTTGGCTGGAGTGAGACTCTGTAAAATGTCAGTGCGTGCGTGGAGAACATTTTTGGTCACCCTAATCCTAATTTTAAAAAATTCAGTACTTGTTTACTTACCTGGGTTTGGTATAGTTTGGTTTGGTATGGTATGGTTTGCTATACGGTATAGGATGGTATGGTTTATTATGGTATGGTATGGTATGTGGTATGTATGGAATGCTATGGTTTGGTATGGTTTGCTATGTATGGTATTGTATGCTATGGTATGGTTTACTATGGTATGGTATGGTGTGTGGTATGGAATGCACGGTATAGTATGGTTTGCTATACGGTTTGCTATGGTTTGGTACTATGGTATGGTTTGGTATGGTATGGTTTGCTATGGTTTGGTACTATGGTATGGTATTGTTTGCTATGGTTTGGTACAATGGTATGGTTTGGTATGGTATGGTTTGCTACGGTTTGGTACTATGGTATGGTTTGGTATGGTATGGTTTGCTACGGTTTGGTACTATGGTATGGTTTGGTATGGTATGGTTTGCTACGGTTTGGTACTATGGTATGGTTTGGTGGCTGGCACATTACTGCCATTGTGTGGTAGACACCCTGGAAACAGGTCTTCGTCTGACCCCTCACATAGAGGGCTTTCTTGCGCTGACAGTCTCTTTCAATGGGCCTGCCTCTCTTTGTGGCTCACCACTAATGTTTCTGTGAGCATCCCATTCTGTCATCCTGCCCGGGATGGAATTCTTCCCTGGAAACCTTCAGCCTTTCCTTCAGGAGGAAATGGAGATGCTTTTGCGGTAGTTTCACGTATTGTTTGCTCTATAATAATGTGCTCCCTCCTTCATATGGTAGAGTTCACATTTATTAACTGACTGGTTGAGCTCAAGGTGTATTTTTTCTGCAGAAAGAGTTAATCAGAATTGGTGTTGTGTTTGTTTTAGCCCATGTCTGTTAGCTTGGAGGTAATCTGTTCCCAAAAGGTTGACTAAATTAACTTGAGTCACTTTAACTGGAGCAAACATACGTTTAAAATGTAATCATCTGCTTCCAAGAAAGCATTTCTAATGTGTCTGTAAAGTTGATTTAGTTCAAGGCAGCATGTGGCGGATATAGTTCAGTTTGAAATCACATCCTGTCAATCTTTAGATCTTTACTTCATTAATCCAAGATGAATGGAGACTGCAGAGAAACCAGACACTGTCACATCAATAAAGGAATGAAAGTGTATTGAAATACACAGATAATTTTAGCAACGGAAGATGCTGCACAGAGACCAGCTCTGTTCCAAGGTTCATTTCCATACACATTTGACTCATATATTTGAGCACTAAGTGTTCTCAGCACCGGATGTGCCAGCATGTGTCCACCACCTTGCCCACAATCACATGAATAGCACACTTTCAAACAAAAGTATAAAGCACGCATTACCAGCATTTTGGTGTTCTATCCAAACAATTCATTTAGAAGACACTTTTGCTGGGTAAGAAGCAGAATGCCTGAAGCAACATTAATATGTCAACAGTTATTATACTTAATAGTAATTACAACACTTAATTCTTCCATCAAGTATTATTGTCACAATCATGTTCTGTGTAGTTTCTATGTCAGTTTTGACTTTCATTCAGTTATGGTTCAGTATTTGTTACTATGGTTTCTGATTAGTGCACGCCTGTTCCCTGTTAATGCTCATTCACAGTGTATTTCAGCCCTCAGTTTCCTCAGCTCTGTTCTGCTTCGTCAGCGTTAAAGTGTGCAATGTTTAATGTTCTGTGTGTTTATTAAAAGTGTGTGGCATCTGTCAGGAGTTAGTAAGCAATGAAGTAACGACACAGGAGCAGCGAACTCGTTTACCCATTCACTTCCGTTCTCACACACATTACGTCATTACGCAATCATGAACGCAACAAAGCGTCTTTATTGTTCATTCTGCGTCACACATCTCATCTTTGTAGATTACTACTGCACGCAACACATGACAATAAAATAGTATGTGAAGAGTTGAGTTTATTTTACGGGGCCTGTTTAAATTCCCCCAAACGGCTTCTGAGTGCTGTGAGGCAGATTAATGACCGCAGACGTGGACTCTGGACACTAATGACTGCAACACACCACCAGCTGAGTTTCCCACCCTACACAACCCTCTTTCTTCAGGTGTGGCTGTGCAACCATTAGCTTCAGCTTTAATTCTGCCTCTAGAACAAGCCGCTTACAGTCCCACAGGACACGCTGTCCTTCATTATCCAGAAGGTCTAAAGCTACTCCTTTCAGAGTTTTCTCTGGTTGTAATCAGGATTATATTGTGAGTAGGAATCTGGCTACACTTTCAGCAAAATGAACAATGATAAGCATTATCAAACGAATATTTCATCGAAAAATGTAATGTTTGGAAATCATTTTTTACTCAACCTCATGTTGCTGTTTTCAGTCTTCAGAATCAGACATTAAGCTTTTCAGTAGCCTCAGAAGTATCTGTTGCCTTAATGGAAGAGGTGTTTATTTGAAAGAACGGTAGAATATTGCAGATCTTTTAAGCAGTTCACAAAAGAAAGTCTGTTAGATTATAAATTACAAAAGATGTAGTGTAGACAAAACAAGTATTTGGACACTTGTTGTCAGACATGTCCATAGTTAATGTGATAAACTACAGTTCATAGCTCCTCTAAAATCACCTTCACATCTCTTGATTAAGAGTCATTACAAAAAAAACACAGAAAACTCTTATGTGCTTTTAGATGACATTTGGTTGGATATTTGACGTTTTTAAGTGATCTAAGCATCCAAATACTTTTTAAAAAAAAAAGATTATCCATTAACAGAGAACAGCCTTCTTGTCTAAAAGTGCATAGTAGTGTAATTGGAGGCTAATTATTTCTCTTTAATTTGATTTCTCTTCAACATGGAGTGATAATTAATGGCTAATTGTTGTTTAAAGAGCAGCAAACTCTAGTTATCTAGCAGGCACAAGTGATCTTTGGCCTTGTTACACACTCTTCTGTCCCCTCTTCTGTTGGCATCTGCTTTGGCTGGGGAAAGCGGTCCGGATTTACATAAATATGCTAAGTATTTAAAAGGTTGATGCAATCATCCCCAACCCCCGACCCTCATGAACCAATTGTGTATATCAGGGCTTCCCAAACCGTTTAGATGTGAAATATTTACTTGAACCCTGTACCCCTGAGATTTTAAATTGACATGTCAATAATTTAATGACACATTCGCGTGTTCACACTTGTGTCGGTTACTTGATGTCGGTCAATGGTCACATGACGTGCAAGCTCACAGATAAATTTTATTTGAATTGGTTTTAATTTAAATATTATATATATGCTGCACGACTTGGCCAAAAAATGATATTGCGATTATTTTGTTGTATATTGCCATTGCGATTTGAACTGCTATATGACATTATTTCGTTCCATATAAAAATGTCATATTGACAGCTCGAAGGTGTTTAACAGCCAGAGCGAACTTTCCCGAAGCTGTCACGAACTCCAAACAAACTTCCTTTTGGCCTGATCTTCTTCAAAATTACATCACACTAGTTCATTGTTGTGTATATCGGGGCCTTTCGAGGGTACATCGTTCAGGGTCCACTCTGAAAACATGCTAAGCTGCACGCGTGAACAAGAACACAACTTGACACAACAGACTGTGAACTTCAGTTAAATCACAGCTTTTGATTTTATAATCACCGTTTGATAAGATCTATTGCTATTTCAGTATTATTTCGATTAATTGTGCAGCGCCATTTGTTTATTTGAATGTCATATTAACATGAGCGTGAAGCCCTGGTGTAAATGAAGGCGTTTACCAGCCAGAGTGAACGTTTCCGTCAAGCTGTTTCGAACTCCAGAAACGAACTAATTTCCTTTTGACCTAATTTTGTTCAAAATTACATCACACTACATCGATTTTGTGTATATCGGGTTCTTTACTTTGAACAAGCCACTCTGAAAACATGCTATTATAAGCTGCACGCATGAACAAGAATACAGTGCCGTGCCGTTCTTCGCTCTGACACAACAGATTATACAGCTTTTGATTTTATAATCACCATTTTATAAGATCTATTGCTATTTCAGTTTTATTTCCATTAATTGTGCAGCCCCATTTGTTTATTTGACTGTCATATTATCATAAGCAAATGGAGCGCTGGTGTAAATGATCTGACAGATGCCTGTGTCCTGCAGGTCTGAGTGTTTGTGAAGTGGACTGAGTCGTGTGGATCTTCTGCTCCCCTGTCCCAGGACCCTGAGCTCAGGCTGAATAACTCCTCCATCGCCCCAGACTGGACCTCTGAGGCGTGGCACCCGCTCCAGGACCCCAGAGCCGCTCCGGCCCGCGGGCACAGAGGCACTTTAGCACCGTCTGCCAGTCATGAGTGAGTTCTGGCTGTGCTTCAACTGCTGTATCGCCGAGCAGCCGCAGCCGGTAAGAGGAACAAGCATCACCTCCAGCCTCCAAAACACACAAACCAGGAACAAAGCATTCTGTTTTCTGTAAACACCTGTTCATCCCGGTTCCTGTTCCCTGTCGAGTTCAGTTACCAGTTCTCTCACCTTTTTTATTATCCGTCAAGCCCAATAATAGTGTTAGTCAAGGCTTCTTCCACCATAAACATTCATATTGTTCTTCCATGATTATTTTCACTTTATATTTGGTTTCTTTAACTATTATCTACTAGGTTGTGATAGGGTTAGGGTTAGCCGTAAGTTTAGGAACATCAACCGTGTAATTACATGCAGTTATTTAAAGGAAAGTTCAATGTTACAACATGTATGTAAAATATACGTATATTGTATCAAATGGTCTGTGTAAGTACTTAAAGATACCTAATATAAAGTGGGTCTCTATTTCCTTTCTCTCTGGCCAAAATTCATTTTAAATATGCTAAAAATACATTACCAATCTTAAGTTTGGAATAATTATGATTTTTTTTTTAATGTTTTTCAAAGAAGTCTCTTTTGCTCACCAAGGCTCCATTTATTTAATCAAAAATACAAATAAAATAGTACTGTGAAATGTTTTTACAATTTAAAATACTGTTTTCTATGTGATAAAACTGTAATTTATTTTTGTGATCAAAGTTGAATTTTCAGCACTCCAGTCTACAGTGTCATTCTCAAGGATTAAACTTTTGAACTGTAATAATATTTCACAATATTACTGTTTTTACTGTATTTCTGATCAAATAAATGAACCCTTGGTGAGCAGAAGAGACTTCCTTCAAAACATTAAAAAAAAAAAATAGACCATATTATATGTTGTAAACACTGTGGCTTAAGATAAAAAATTCAAACTGAAAATATATATGTAGTTTAAATCTTTAAATGCTAAAATATGTTACACAACGTACTTCAAGCGGCAATCCTAAAATAGATTTTCCATAAATTCAAAACATATTTTTAAAGATATATTTTGGATATAAGTAGATATTAGAAAACATGTTTAAATGAACTAATTAATGAATTTATGTGATTTGTTTGCAGTTATAGTTTCAGCTCCTGCTGGTAGAGCATGTGTAGAGCTGTTTTGTTTTACATTTACATTTGGGAATGACATTATGAGTAGTCAGAAAAGGACATTTTGCAGTTTGAACATGCTTTGTCTTCTTTAAGAGTAAGAAGTCTCAAACCGAACTGTGCAGAAAGACTCCTGTGTTCAAGTGCATCATTTTAAAAGCATATATTTTATCACTCATCAGATGTATGATCACCTACAAAGCATTGGGCTGCACAATATATCGAAATACCACAACAGCTTGCGAAAACGTCTCGTTACGTATATAACCCTAGTTCTCTGAATAGGGAACTCGAGCTGCGTCAAATGCTGTGGGAACGCCCCTGCGTGAGTGCGTCATGAAGCACATATGGCATCAGTCCAATGGAGAGACGGAACGTCATAGGCGGGTGACGTCATCGACCAGGAACTATAAAGCACCCCAAAATCACAACGGCGTCAGCTTCTGATAGACTGAAGCAAGTCGATCACGGGCATGCCGGGAGTATGGCAGAACGACGCAGCGTCTCGTTCCCTGTTCAGGGAACTAGGGTTACATACGTAACCGAGACTTCCCCTTTCAAAGGAACTCGAGCTGCATCAAACGCTGTGGGAACGCTAATACCCACGTCGCCATAAGACCAAGTGTCCGTCCGTGTGAAGTCAAGGCGCACATTAGGACGAAAGCACCTGCGCCCCAGGAGTGGAGCTGAAGTCCAGGTCATAAAACCTGACGAATGTGAGCAGTGAGGACAAGCCTGCCGGATCACAAACATCATGAAGGGAAACTCCTGACAATAAATCTTTGGATGCAGCCATACTCCTAGTAGAGTGAGCTCGTAAAGCCAAATGGTGAAGGCTGACCATAAGACTCGTAGGCAAGTGAGATAGCCTCAACCACCCACTCACTCATCCTCTGTTTAGATGCAGGACACCCCTTCTTGGGTAGCTTAAAACAAATGAACAATTGTTCAGACTTCCTCCACAGGGCAGCTCTGTGGACATAAGCATCTAGAGCCCTAACTGGGCAGAGTAAATTAAGTTTCTCCTGGTCTGACGACATAAAGGGAGGAGGACAGAAAGCCTGGATAATTACAGGTCTAGCAACATTAGTAGGAACTTTAGGAACATATCCGGGCCCAGGATGGAGGAAGGCCTTCAACATACCAGGTGAAAATGTGAGAGAGTGCTTGAATGTCTCCAATTCTTTTGAGAGATGAAATAGCGAGAAGAAAGATACTTTTTAGAGTGATGAACTTCTCAGAAACCTCTTCAATGGGCTCGAAAGGAGCTAGGGAGAGACCTTCTAATACGATGGCCAGATCCCAGGTCGGCACCCTCGTGCGAACTGCTGGCCTCAGCCTCAAAGTACCACAAAGAAAGCATTTCTTTTTTAAGTGGGTGTCTCCCCAAAGAGACTCCACTCAAAGGGATGTGGTAAGCAGCTAGTGCCGCCACGTACACCTTTAGTGAGGAGAGGGATAGCCCTGTGGAGAAACGCTCCTGCAGGAACTCCAGCACTGCACCCACCCGTTAACTAGGTCCAGCTGGTGTTCTCCACACCAAGAAGTGAATAATCTCCACTTCAGGGCATATAAGATGGAGCTCTGGAGTGGAGGATGGTCTCAACAACCTCGGTTAAGAGACCTGAACTTAAGAGCTGGGCCCCCTCAGAGGCCAAGCCCACACAAAAACTCCTGCCTAGTAACAACTAAGGACAGACAAAAACACTTTTAGACAAGGATTCACACAGAGCGCTTGCTGAAGGCACAGAAGCTGTCGCAGTTATGTTTTTGGGGTGCTTTATAGTTTCCTGGTCGATGACGTCACCCGCCTGGACTGATGCCATACGTGCTTCATGACGCACTCACGCAGGGGCGTTCCCACAGCGATTGACGCAGCTCGAGTTCCCTTGAAAGGGAACTGAGATAACTTACAAAAAGTCCATGTTTTAGGCCGTTTTAGGCCATTTTATGACTGTTACATAGTGGTACATGCTTAATGTTATTATTAGGTGCAATAAGCGAAGTACTCACATGCACTGAAAGCCTCGTCTCAGACAGTCGTGATCCCGAATTCAGTTCTCTTCTACAGCTTATATGGCCACACACACACACACAATTACGTCAAAATACCCGCGAGTATTCACGTAAACAGTTATGTCAGTTACTACACGTCAGTTATGTCTTAAGTGGACATAAATATAACAGTATTTTGGATCCGTGCCGCTCTTAAAGTGACAGCAGCCTAATAAACCTGCTGATGTTTGTGTGAGTCATGTTTATCATACAACAAAGACAAAGAGAAAATCACTAACTACTCCTGACTGAATCACTTTTGTAGCTTTTATAAGAATCAGTATATATTTAATTCATACAGCAGTGTTTTATTTTTACATTTGATTATTCAATTTCTATTGTTAAATTAACCTAATGTAGGCCTTTACACTGACATTAAAATTACTTTCTTTTTATGTAATGCTACAGTAAAACACTGCTTTTCACTTTCAGAAGTTGTAGATATCCTTTATTCTCACAAAATGTGAAACATGTAAGTTGGTTATATCATTTTAAGTTTTTAAATGTATTTAAATATAATTTAAAGGTCCAGTGTGTAATATTTCTGTGGATCTATTGACAGAAATGCAATATAAGATCCATGACTATGTGTTTAGTGGTGTATAAAGACCTTACTTAATGAACCGTTAAGTTTGTATTACCTTAGAATGAGTCATTTATATCTACATAGGCGCGGGAATCCCCTTCTATGAAGGTCGCCATATTGTGACGTCATGTTTCTAGCGTAGCCGACAGCGAACACACAGCGCTAGAGCGCGTTTCGTCACTACCTTGAAAGAGAAGCCGCAGAAAGCTAGAAGCCAGATAGACACCGTGAGTAGTGACTTTCCCTTGTCAGTGGTGTAAAATATGTAGTTGGATTGTTTCATGTAACTTAGTTCTTCTCCCTCGCTGTGTTATGGCTTTGCTATGTGGGGATAAATGTGCTGGTTGCGTTCGTGAGACAGCTGATTAGTACTCTTTTCATTGACTGTAAAACAGTATGTTACAGGAATCACCAACCCGTCGATCTTGGAAGCATTTTAAGTCGTTCGCGAAGAGTTTTCAAAATCAGAGAAAAAAAGCCTATTGTGTGTAGTAAATGGTGTCTAAGGGATGCGGAGGCGCGCGCTGTTACAATCATGTCATTTTTGCCGCGCGCACCTTTGGGCTCATGCGGACGCGTTGAGTTTAAACAAGGCTTTACGCTTTAACCAGCTCAGCCACAGTAAGCTCATATTAGCCAGGTAAACTTTTACTACCCTGTTGGAATAAATATAGTTGCATAGTTTCATGTGGTTCTTCTCCCTCGCTGTATTATGGGTTTGCTATGTGGGGAGAAATGTGCTGGTTACGTTTGTGAGACAATCAGCTGATTACTATTATTATGTTATATATTAAGACCCTCACCTGACTATGGCTTTGTAAACTTTATCCATGATGTGGTTTATAATGGCCTGTGGTACAGAAACAGTGACAATGTTACACACTCTCGGCTTACTCTGGCAATTCTCTGCTGTCTCAGTCGACGATATGTTTGTCCCGTTTTAGCCACCGTAGCTTCTTCGAAAGGGAGGGGTGAGCAGTGGGCGGAGCCATTAGTGCAACTCACAACCGAACCGCTAGATGTCGCTAAAAATCACACACTGCACCTTTAACTTTATTTTACACATTTAAAACATGATCATATCGAATATGGCATTATTTAAAGAGCTGTTTCTTCAATATTGTGCATCCCTGAGTGTGAGTGTGTGATTGATCCATAACATGAGTTTATTGGTGATGCTTGTGTAGTCGTTTGAAGATCTGATCTAGTAAGCAAAAGGCTACATATCGATTCATTCATTTTCTTGATGTACAGGTGAAACATCAAAATATTGAAAAATAGATAGAATATCATGCAAGTTTGTGTATTTCAGTAATTCAAATTAAAAGGTGAAACTAATAATAATTTAGTATATATAACTATATACATGCATGATTATACTCTTCAGAGAGCCGACATTTCTGTATATAAAATCCTTTTTTTTATTGATTTCATGTAATATTCAAATTTTCTGAGATTTTGAATTTGGGGTATTCATAATCTGTAAGCCATAATCATAAAAATTATGACTTTTGCAGTTATTTTTCAAGTTTCACATGTAAGCATTAAAAAAATCCTCCCGAAATAATGTGAAATATTAGTTGTAAATGATTAATCTCTTGTGTTTGTCAAAAAGTGAATCAAACAATACATTGATATGCATATATCGACAGCACAAACATCCTGATTGAAGGCAGTGTTAATCATTCGTGACGCCCCTCTCTGACCCTCTCGAGGAATGTGTGGATGTTGTTATTCAAGGCGTTTATATTGTTGCACGTTAATGAATAAATGCTGACCAGCATGAAATGTAGTAAGGAGGGCAGTGTCAGTAAATGAAGGTCAATAAGAATCTACTGTAACTGAAAATGTAGCTGTCTAGGAGTATTTGTATTGTGTAGTGATGTTTTCTGGACTCTTAAACAGTCGATATGTTGAATTGAGTTTAGTTAACTGGAGTTCTGTATCAGTACAAGCTGAGAGATTTGCCACCTTTGGCCTTTTAAGACTAAAGCACACGAGGAATTAATTACTGATGTATACTGTAATAAAGCTACATCAGTTTCCCTGCATTCACACGAGAGACGTCTGGCGCTTTCATGGAAGATACAGTTATGAAATTTGAATTAAACATTTTGTGGTCAAATCATTTTTATTAATGAACAAATGGAACAAATGCATGGATTAATTCTGCACAATAAGATCTATAACATGCATTTAGAAAATAGAAAAGGATGTATTGTATGTATATAGAAAATAGAAAGCATGTATTTTTCAGTTCATGCTGACTAGAACAAATCCAGTTGAATCTTGTATAACTTTAAAACGTTTAGTTGAAATTGGTTAAATTATTTTGATGTTATTTTGAGATAGTCATGGAAATTGCATTGGCTTATTGATTTTTTTTTTTTACTTTGATTGTTTTCTTTTATTATTTGCTTTAATGAACTTAGCTCATGCTGTTTATTAATGGTCATTTATAAGCATTTGGAAAATAATGCGACCTCAGGTGACTGTAATTCTGTGTTAGTAAGCTCAAAAACAGATTTAGAGCATAATTGTACCTAAACCGACCCTTCAGCAATGGCTTTAAATCCATCCTCTAGTAAATTGTACAGAACACCACAAACAGCTGATCTAGTGTTTTTATTATTGCAGAGAAGAAATGCATAACAACGCTAAATTTAAACAACACGTAAAAATCAATACATTTCATTGTATTAGATAAATTAACAAAGCCAAAGGCATTTTTATATAAAATAGCACAAATATACTTTTCAAGCAACAAGAAATACACACACACAAAAGACGTTTTAGGTTTGATATCATAAACCGTACTATAATGGTAGCCTATAGTGCCTAGACATATGGTTATGCCCAAAACATGGTCTCTGACTCTATCATCTGTTCTGTGACGGACACCACTTGATTTATTATCTAATGCAATGACAGTGATGCATTTTTAAGTTTGACTTAAAGTTACATTCATCGTACATACATCGTCACTGTTGTTCCTGGAGATAAATTAGTTCCTCCAAAAGGAGTTCCTAGAACTAAAATCGTTCCTAGTTCCTGCGAACTCGCCAAAAAACGGGCACTTCCGCCAATAGTTCTAGGAACTATGAAAAGGTTTCCTTGGTGCAAAAGGCCCTAAAGAAAACTTTAGGATGACCGTGGCACTCGTTCAAATTGAAAGGCCTTTATTGTCATCAGATGTTTTTTTTTTTTTTTTAAAAGCTCTCTAACAGGTTTTGGCCCATGCCTTCCTCAGCAACACAAACTCAGCAACAGGTGAAAGCAGAATCACTCATTAAGTCATCTGATTAGTTAGAAGTGTCATGTGACCAACATATCTTTACAGAATTTAACATTCACCAATACGTTTTATTTCCATACTCAAAAACACTACTTCAAATATCAATGGCAAAAAAAAAACAAAAAAAACATAAAAAAAAGGATTAAAAATTTAATCCAAGTTCTCATTCAATCCTGGATATATATTAGCCTTAAATCCAAAACTTCACAGTTTAAGTTCTCTATTGCCTTTCCTAATAGTAATATTCACATGTTTAATACTTAGTATTCTAAGTTCTTCTCAGTATTGCTTTACACAAATGTAAGCATTTAATATAAGTGCAAAAGTTTTCTGCTAAACTTAATATATAAGGGCAGATCATCTTAAATCAGTGTGTAATTTAAGAATATGGGTGCTTATTAAATTAGGTCACATTTCCCCCGGAGCAAAGATTATGTGTCCTAATTACGAGCTGTCATGTGTCCTGTGATGAGTGCTGACACCTTCATACAGGACCAGCATAGAGGATCTATATCAGTGCCGGTTTACACACCAAACACACACAGGACCAGCGTAGAGGATCTATATCAGTACCGGTTTACACACCAAACACACACAGGACCAGCGTAGAGGATCTATATC
Organism: Meda fulgida; assembly: GCA_030578275.1. Lineage (NCBI taxonomy): Eukaryota > Metazoa > Chordata > Actinopteri > Cypriniformes > Leuciscidae > Meda > Meda fulgida. Next base: position 2,323,186 of record CM060625.1, on the reverse strand, counting down.
AGTGCCGGTTTACACACCAAACACACACAGGAGCAGCAGAGAGGATCTATATCAGTGCCGGTTTACACACCAAACACACACAGGAGCAGCAGAGAGGATCTATATCAGTGCCGGATTACACACCAAACACACACAGGACCAGCGTAGAGGATCTATATCAGTGCCGGTTTACACACCAAACACACACAGGACCAGCGTAGAGGATCTATATCAGTGCCGGATTACACACCAAACACACACAGGACCAGCGTAGAGGATCTATATCAGTGCCGGTTTACACACCAAACACACACAGGAGCAGCAGAGAGGATCTATATCAGTGCCGGATTACACACCAAACACACACAGGACCAGCGTAGAGGATCTATATCAGTGCCGGTTTACACACCAAACACACACAGGACCAGCGTAGAGGATCTATATCAGTGCCGGTTTACACACCAAACACACACAGGACCAGCGTAGAGGATCTATATCAGTGCCGGATTACACACCAAACACACACAGGAGCAGCAGAGAGGATCTATATCAGTGCCGGATTACACACCAAACACACACAGGAGCAGCGTAGAGGATCTATATCAGTGCCGGATTACACACCAAACACACACAGGACCAGCGTAGAGGATCTATATCAGTGCCGGATTACACACCAAACACACACAGGAGACGCAATTTTCAGTTGACTTTGAGCTTTTTGCGTGATATCTATTGAATGAATAGTGTATATGCACTAGCATTTGTTGAATATCCAGTCTCAGGCTGAAATATGTCAGATTACAGAAGTAAAATGTTTGTCCAACAGCATTTCATGTTTACCTTAAAGGGTTAGTTCAACTAAAAATAAAAATGTGTTGTTCCAAATCTACAATCCTCGTTGATATTCAAAACACAAATTGAGATATTTTGATTAAATCTTAGAGATTTCTTTCCCTCCAATGAAAGTCCATGTCAACCAAAACTTTCAAGCTTCAAAAAGTTCATGACGTCACTATAAACATGGACGTAGAATATGGGGCACATGTCCCAAGCTTTTTTAATAAGATGTATATTCAAGAAAGTCAAAACAAGACAGTGGCTGAATCCGAATCCCCCCTAAACCCTCATTCACTATTCCCTACGTTAGTCCTGAACTGAATGAAAACGAGTGAGTGAACTCGGACAGCCGTTGAACGCACATCGGCTGTACACTCGTTATTGTGGTGCATAATGGGATTGAATGAGTGCACTCAATAACGTCCACAATGGTTTCGGACACCACTACAAATGACTGTTCCCTTAAATAATGCCCTATTTGAGGCTATAGGGGGCGATTTCGGATTCAGACAGTCTTTGCATGACCTAATGTTTTATTCTTATCCAAAACGAGGCAATGAATCCGTTATGGAGCGCTAAACACTACATGTAACGTATGTTTCATTCATCCCGGAAGCCGGAGGGCGCTCTCGTGCAGAAAGTCCAAAACCAGTAGAAGTAATAACTTATGACGTCCCAGGAAATCCCTATATGTATATATGTATAAAATGTTATAATTAATATTATAAATGTAATCCATATGAATCTAACAGATGCACAGATTCATTTAGGATTGTATTGAGCAGCACACACACATCAAGCACATCAAACATGGTAAATGTGATCTTGAGTTTGTTTTTCACTCTGCAGAAGAGGCGGAGACGCATAGATCGGAGTATGATCGGCGAACCAACCAATTTTGTCCACACGGCCCACGTAGGATCTGGAGATTTCATCAGCGGCATGAACTCTGTAAGTACAGAGACAATCACATCTTACTGTAATTCAGATTCCCATTTCTGAGTGACAGTACACTAGATCTTTTGCAGTTCCCTTGTGCTTTGCTCTTTCTGAAGTGCATGGATGTTTTGGTGGTCTCCATATGGAGTTCATAGCTATAAAGCGGGACATTAGATGCACTGCAGGGGGAGCAAACCTGTTCCTGGAGGTCTACTGTCACAGATTCAGATTTCTTTTTTTAATGAATCAAATAACTGATTTCGGCATATAACAAGAATGCTTCACAGGGCAGATATCACATCCTCAAGCAAATGAACAAGTCAAGCAAAAAAACAACAAAGAGAGAGAGAAAAAAAAAGAAAAAGAAAAAATCTGGAATGGTAAATAATAATAATAAAAAAACACAACAAGCTAAACATTTCAAGACATTACAATATGAAGAATTTCTCCATAAGGTTCAACAAAATGTAATTATTTTTATTTTTAATTAACTTTAATGACTTCTTCAGCGATTTGGATTCTCTATTAATCTCTATTAATCTCTATCAAGATTAAATTACATTTAGGTATGCAGTTTGCACATTTTTGTTTATGGATGTAATATTTACCATGCAAAATGTAGAAGTTCAGCACATATTCAAACACTCTGAACACGAGCTCGTCGCCTGCTGTCGGAAATAATCACGGAGGACACCAGGGTTATTCTTGCCTATTTCTTGGGGAAATCTCTTTAAAGGCAAAATGACATTTAGCGTCCCATTCGTTGACAACCGTATAAATATCTTGAGAGTCAGATTGCTGGCGATTCTGGAGTTCAGTGAAATACTGGCTCACCATCCGATTCCTATTCTGGGTGTCGAGACCCGATTCCAAAGTGATTCTTGATCTGCATTACTGACTTTACTCATTTATTTAATTGCTTATGTAATTATAAGTACTTTAAATGAAAATTAAAACAATTGTATTTTAAGAATTGACTGACTAAAAATAGCTTCAAAACATACAAGCAGAGAGGAAAAAAGAAACTAGCAACAAACAGAGTGCTTTCAGTAGATAAAAGGGCTTTAATGATCTGAATGTTTTCTGGTCAAGAGATTGTTCTCTTTCTCAGCTTTACTGCTGTTTGATTATCCCTGACAGCAGGACATCTAATAGGCCGCATTCACACAAATGCACACGTCTATTTTGTCATATCAGATCAGAATGACATATGACATATCAATTTCGTCCTGTCTTAATTCCTTAAAGTCCCCCTGTAGTCAGTTATTTTATCCCTTAAAACTCATCTTTGATCACCAAAATGACATATTTAAATGTCTTTTATTTAAATTTATTTTTGTCATGGCTTAAAATATCTTGAATGTAAATTGACACCCTTGCCTCATTTAGTATGCGCGGTTATATGAATATTCAAATGAGCCCCGCCTCCACTCACTCACTCACTCAGAGATCCACTGGTTGACGATCACACGTTGATCTGATTGGTTAAAAGATAGTTTGTGACGTCAGAAACACCAGCGATTTCAAACCGTGTTTTTGAGACTGTCTCTGGTTCACTGCAGTTTTAAGCAGAAAATACTTGACTTATGAATTTACACATGGTGTGTCTTAAAGCATATTAAAAACACCACAGACTTATAAACAACATTAAAAACTGGATTTTCACCACAGGGGGACTTTAATTGACATACATTTTGCGTCATAAAAGCATTCTGAGCTGCAAGTGCAGTCGCACACAGGCGAGTGCTCTTCACTAGCGCGCATGAGCATTTGAAAGCAGCCGTCTGTTGGAAAGTGAGTGTCATGTATTGAATATATAGACCTGCTGCATTACAAACGGCATAAATGATGTCTTCGTAAAGCACTCTGAGAGGAAAACGCTGAAATACCGGCTGCCAAGCAGGAAATATTTAACGGGGAAATTAAAAACATCCTGGCACACTAAAACATACACTGAAAGGAAATGTTAACCTGCATATTTGATTTCAAGATCTACTGTATTTATACTTTATCTAACTCACAAAAATTACTTCAACTTTATCTAACCCCCAAAAATGACTTCTTTAATTTCTTTAATGTAATGTGTCAGGTTAATATGCAGATTAAATAATATTTCTGACTTGCATGAAACTAGTTAATTCTTTCTTAATTAATTAATTAAATCTGTTCAGTAATCAACACTCAAATAATACTGAGTTGTACAAATATTGAAATTATTTAAGGCTTTTTTATATCATCTTTTTAATAATATAATTATGTTTCTACTTCAATATGATGATTAATCAATGGACCTGCATATCAATATCAGGATTGGACACCCCTGGTCTAAGCTATATTAAAAATATCACTTCATTCCCTACATCATGTAATCACTGAATGAGCGTATGGAAATGAGCGCGTGTGCCGGACTCGGACTAGACTTCACTGGTGTCGTGATGATTGGCTCTAAGCTAGTCTGAGTTGATTCTGCTTGAATCCTGTGTAGGTGAACTCAATCCAGAACCAGATGCAGTCTAAAGGAGGGTATGAAGGAGAGGCCATGTCTGTGAACGTGCAGATGCAGCTGGTGGATACAAAAGCAGGATAATGCGTGTTGTTGGCAGGGGTGAGTTTAAGTTAAACACTCTTTACTTTGGACTGTTTGTGGGCTTCAGGAACATCATATTTGATTTAATGTTACAAGTTCACAGCCCCCCATCTGTGTGTGTGTTCACACTTGGCATGTTTGGTCGGGTGCGATTGATTGATCTGTTAGTGTGGATCATTTGAATAAGTGTGAACATCTGAACCCAAACAATCGGATGGAGACGCTGAAAAGATGGATCTTAGTACTTCCAAATAAACTCTGGTGCAGTTCGACTGAAAAATGAACGTAACACAGACCACAGACATCTAAACAAACCAAAAACAGGACATGATGTCATAAATGGATGGACTTTTGCTTAAAGCTGCAGTCCGTAACCTTTGGCGCTCTAGTGGTAATAAACAGAACTGCATGTGTCTTGTGGAAGATCACTGCGGCCGGAGCTCCTTCTCTGTGTTCATGTCTATGAGTCACGCAGGTCCTGGAGACTCACACCAGTCTAAACCAGTCCCAATATAAACACTAACTATAGGTGTAACGTAGTGGTTCAGGAGAAGACAAAAACATGTTTTAGAAAATGAATTCATTATGTTCTCGCTTATAATATACATTATTGTATAATTTTGAAAAAAAAAGTTATAGACTGCAGCTTTAAAAACAGATGAAAAACACTCTAATTCATTCTAAGTTTTTTTAAAAAAAAGGTCACCACAGATAAATGTGGGACCATATGACAAACTTTACTGCTTATAAGTAAGTAGCACTTCCTAAAACTTTCAAGAACTGTTTAGAACTTTCTAGAACATTCTAGACTTTCTAGAACATTGGTATAACATATATACATATACATATATAGGAGAGAGAGAGTGAGCTTTATGGAAATTTGACCTGGAATTCAATTTATTATTCCATAATTTTGTCTCTTATCGAAATTTCCAATATTCACTCCTTTCTTCCTTTGATTTCTGCTCCAAGAAACTGGTAGCATTCAATGTGGAGTGGCGTTGTGCTCTTTTCTTCTGGCGAAGACTCTTCTAAAGGCACACTTCTTCTATGTGATTGCTGTAATCTCACTAGATTATTGGTCCTTGTTCTTCTGTAGGGTAGTATCACCTTATATTGTGCGACATTATATATTGCTACTGAAACTAATATAAAAAAGTATCAAGTTGTTTACTCATAAAGCTCCCTCTCTCTCTCTCTCCTATATATATATATATATATATATATACCAAGATTTGGATTGTTCTAGAAAATTGTTCCAGAAAGTTCTCAACAGTCTTAGAAAGTTTTAGGAAGTATTTAATCGATTTATGAAACAAGATATCTTTTATTTGAAAAATAGTGCTCAAACAAAACATGACACGAAGAGCTCAAGAAGAGCTGGCTGTGTCCACAGAGAACATGTGGCTGATGAAAAACACGAGTGAACTCAGCACACCCGCGGTCACTCATCCCATACACTCACAACAGACGACAAACACCCGGAGCAGGAATGTCCGAATCCCGACGCCAAACTAGACCGAAGTGCCGGGATCCGAAACCACGGCTCCGCACACAACACAACTCGAAACCGCACGCTTACAACGACAAGTCAGGAGTGTCATCCCTGCAGCGCTGTGCATATATGCATATACCCCCAGATCACTGTATGCTCTGATGCTGACGTGTGTGCTATCTTCCTCAGGTTCAGCGATGAGTGATCCCTGCTCCAGCTTCTCCACGTGTCCTCGACGGCCTCATTACCCAGCAAACACAGGGACAGTGGTGAAGAGGGACGCCACACGCCATCACAGACGCTCGCATGCCTACCAGTGCCAGTCCTGCTTTCCTGTAAACCCTTGCTTTCTCATCACACACATCTGTGGGTCTGGAACCGGTCAGAGCCGTTGGTTTGGGTTCTGTTCTGTTTGCTCGTGTAAAGACTGCTGTTTGTCTGTGGATTAATCCTCAGCGCGGAGCCGACCACGATGTTCGTATGACAGTCGTGCGCTGCCAAACTGATCAGTGCCACGCAGTCAAGAAGCGCTTGTGTCTTCACACGAGCTCAACAAATGCCATTCGTAAGGAAATGTGATTGTTACTTTGCTGTTTACGATGTTCCAGTTTGCATTTCTTGCTTTTTCTGTTCTCCAAATAGCTGATGTTGAAAGGCATGAGTGGCGTTTCTGCTGTGTCCATGTCACCGTCCCAAACTTGATGTAGAGCTATAGATATTGTTCAGATAAAATGTACAAAAAGCTATTTTAGTTTTAGTGCTCTTTATTGATGTAGCTACAGTTACAGGGGCATTTCAATAGATAAGGTAACAAGACATATGACGTGGACTTGACCTCGCTCAGGAAACGAAACGTCCCGATTGAAGATAGTAGATCACGATTAAAACTCTGAGATGCACAATAAGATCCTGGATCTGTGTGTAAAAGACCCTAAGGGGAAAAATGTGAAATGGGAGGGAAAAGACTTTACGTTCGCACGGAAATGTTTTGCGTTTTCCCAAGAAACTTTGCGTTGGATTCAAAGCTGGTGATTGGAATGAAATGAGATTTGAGCAAAAACTACATTGCAATGCTTTTATGAGGTTTTGGGGGAACGCAATACTTTCGTGAGCAAACGCAGATGTTTGACGTGATCACTGGCTGCTTGTAGAGGTCGTCCGCTTGATCCAACCGAAGTATAATGGAAATATCACATTGGTACCATATATATATATACTGAAAGACCTTCTTATTACAAAGTCACGGTTTAATGATCTACAGCAAAATAGAGTGAAAACTTATCAAATATTTAATTTCTCTCTAGAAATGACATCAGAAGTGGAAAACGTTGGTCACAAAATGTGCATTTACACACAAACTGGTCACCAAACGCAACTTTCAGACGCCATCTTTATTTTTTAGCTCAACTATCACCGAATGGAAAGCACAGGATTGTGGGATATGAAAGGCAGTGAAGGATACATCCGTGCTGCCGTCAAAATCGATCAGATGAAGGTCTCAAGAGACAGAAAGTGATGAGCTTGACCTGGACATGATTTTGTGAGATTCATCTCGAAGTTTAATTCGATTTCAGCCAATCAACCCCGCCGGTTGTGGACCGTACGTATAAAACTGACTAAAGTTTTTTGAAACCTAATTAAGCCAGTATTGCCAATGTCATGACAAAAGCAAACTTTGTAAAAGTATAAGACACAAAGGTAATTATTTTACAGTACCGTCACATAAACAGTTAAAACTGTATATTTGGGTATCCCGTTGATTTTGACCTAGTGTGGTTAGGTTTATGAATTCTCATAAAGGGTAAAATCCTTTTAGTTGTTTGGTATTTTGTGCAATTTAAGGTCTGCTGTGTCATTGTGAATATATTTGCCGGATGAAATGTAGAATCTTGAAAAATTGGCTTTAAGAAAGTCAAAAGATTACGTGTATTTGAGATAAATGCAAGTAAATTCCCATGTAGGTTTGACATGGAATGCTAAATGTGTCGGTCCCTGTTAACTGTTGTCGTTTATCAAGTGCTTTATGTTTGTATATATATATCTGCACTCGGTTTGCCATAACTCTCCCTTAAATTATTGTTCCTGTTCTGCTCCTGTTGTGTTTTAGTCAGATGTTGGTGTGAACCGCCAGACGTTTTCAGCCTTCGCTGGCTGCAACACAAACCGACCCGGGTCTTTCCACATCTTTAAAATACATCTAACATATCTGTCAAATGCTCAGAGCTTTCACTGGTGTGCAACCCTCAGCCATCAGCCATTTTGGCTCTTCTTAGTCATTTAGGGCCTTGTTCAGGAAAGGCAAGCATTTTTAATGTAAACTGAATTTCTGCTGTAAGTTGTTGCTGCAGTTGGTATAACAAATGATTTGCAGATATTGGTGGTGTTGATGTCTCATAAAGGTGTGATGGACTGAAATGGTATCAGAGCGGATATGTGATGGGACGATAAAGACATTGAGAAGCCCATCTAGTTTTTATTTTATTGCGATGTTATTTAAAGTGTGGCCAAAGTGTTGTCAACCAACATGCAATACATGACAATAAATCTACTCTCTGCCTTTGTTTTTTTTTGTTGTTTTTTTTTTACCATAGATGGATTTCAGCATCAGGGAAACAAGCTCATCTTTGTCAATATCTGGCGTCAAACTTCTTTGCTTTTCTTTTTTTTTGTTACCCATGTTATTTACATTGTGTGTCAACTGATTACCCGATGTGTTCTGTTGAAATAAATATTTTTTACATGCAATGTTACCTGAATTCATTTGTACAGAGTGAGAAATGTAAATGTGATCATGTGTATTATAAAAAATGTCTGCATTTAAAGGGGTGGTGTAATACCACTTTTTACAACATGTAAAATAAGTCTCTGTTGTCCCCAGAGTATGTGAAGGTTTACCTCAAAATACCCCACAGATCTTTTTTTTTACTGTGTGTGTGCGTGTGTGCGTGCGTGCGTGTGTGCGTGTGCGTGTGCGTGTAAGTAGCTCGATAACCTCATGCAGACAAGCACCGAAATGTCAGAAACTGTTCTGCCTTTTATGTTTAACCGGAGTCGGACAATGTCTCAAGATGAAGTGACAACATGTAGAATGCAACAGGATGCTTCTGAATGGTTGATGAATTTATGTTGCTGATGTGGAGTTAACTATCTTAAAGTCATTGATTAGCATATTCTGTCATGAAAATCTATAAAATTGCTCTACTACAACTCTTCTCAACACTGCCTGCGTGTTCCCATGGTGTGGTTTATGTAAATTGTAGGGTTGGTGATGTCACTAACCCGGGAGGAATGTGGTGTAGTCCCTACCAGCCGCTTGTAGTCCTTAAAAACGACTTCTTTCTTGTTCAGGAAAGACAAGCATTTTTAATTTAAACTGTATATCTGCTGATATTTCTGACAAATATCTTCCTTTGATTTGAACTTTGAGCATTGTAACTTTGCAGACGTTGTTTATGCTCAAACAGCAACATTACACACTAACTAAAGTTAGAAAAGTTAAATCATAATCAACCACCCCTATTAATATTAAATGTGGACAAAAAGTGAAACAATGTATCCAAATCATCTATCTGCTTAACTCTTTCCCTGCCATTGATGACATTTTCTATGTTTTCACTGTTACACAGTAGGGGGCGCTATTACACATTTTACATTTACATTTAATCATTCAGCAGACGCTTTTATCCAAAGCGACTTAAAAAATGAAGAGGACAATAGAAGCAATTAAACCAACAACAGGGCAACAAAATGTAAGTGCTGTCCCAGATAGTCCAATGCCCACACATAGCAAGGTTTTTTATTATTATCTATAAATAGATATAGAATAGTTAGGGTTAGTATTAATGGGCCAAGTTTTGACAAAAAAGATGTGTCTTCAGCCGTTTCTTGAAGATAAAGACTCAGCAGCTCGTGTTGAGATAGGCAGGTCATTCCTCCAGCAGGGAACAGTCGGGAAAAGGTCAGTGAGAGAGACTTCGTGCCTCTTTGGGATGATGGCACCACAAGGCGCCGTTCACTTGCAGAACACAAGTTTCTGGGGGGCACGTAGATCTGAAGTAATGAATTAAAATATAGGGGTGCAGAGCCAGTGGTTGTTCTGTAGGAAAACATCAGTGCTTTGAATTCGACGCCTCTTGCTGGAGCATCTGGATCAGTTGCAGAGGTTTGACAGTGATGCTGGAAGGCCTACCAGGAGAGCATTACAATAATCCAGTCTGGGTAGAACAAGAGCTTGGACCAGGAGTTGTGTAGCATGGGATAGGAAGGGCCTGATCCTCCGAATGTTGTATAAGGCAAATCTGCAGGACCGGGCAGTTCTAGCAATGTGGTCTATGAAGTTCAACTGATCACCGATCACAACTCCAAGGTTTCTGGCTGTCCTAGATGGAGTTATGGATGACGAATCGAGCTGAATGGAGAAGTTGTGATGTAGTGTTGGGTTGGCCGGCACTGTCTTCGCAAGGTTTAGTCCTTCATCCAGCCAGAAATGTCTGTCAGGTAGACTGATATGCAAGCAGCATCTGACTGGAATGAGAGGTAGGGTTGTGTATCATCAGCGTAGCAGTGATGGGAAAAACATGTTTCTGAATGACAGATCGTAGTAATGTCATGTAGATGGAGAGGAGAAGTGGTCCCAGCACTGAGCCTTGAGGCACCCCAGAGCTAGATGTTGTGACTTATGCCCTTCGTCATGAGGCTTGACAGGAGGATCTGCTGGTTAACTGTTATAAGCAGGAGACAGATGCTGAAGGGTGAGTACTGAAGATGTGGAAGCCGTCTGCTGGTTAACCGTTATAAGCAGGAGACAGATGCTGAAGGATGAGTACTGAAGATGTGGAAGCAGTCTGCTGGTTAACTGTTATAAGCAGGAGACAGATGCTGAAGGAGGAGTACTGAAGATGTGGAAGCCGTCTGCTGGTTAACTGTTATAAGCAGGAGACAGATGCTGAAGGAGGAGTACTGAAGATGTGGAAGCCGTCTGCTGGTTAACTGTTATAAGCAGGAGACAGATGCTGAAGGAGGAGCACTGAAGATGTGGAAGCCGTCTGCTGGTTAACCGTTATAAGCAGCAGACAAATGCTGAAGGAGAAGCACTGAAGATGTGGAAGCCGTCTGCTGGTTAACCGTTATAAGCAGCAGACAGATGCTGAAGGAGGAGCACTGAAGATGTGGAAGCCGTCTGCTGGTTAACTGTTATAAGCAGCAGACAGATGCTGAAGGAGGAGCACTGAAGATGTGGAAGCCGTCTGCTGGTTAACTGTTATAAGCAGGAGACAGATGCTGAAGGAGGAGCACTGAAGATGTGGAAGCCGTCTGCTGGTTAACTGTTATAAGCAGGAGACAGATGCTGAAGGATGAGCACTGAAGATGTGGAAGCCGTCTGCTGGTTAACTGTTATAAGCAGCAGACAGATGCTGAAGGAGGAACACTGAAGATGTGGAAGCCGTCTGCTGGTTAACTGTTATAAGCAGCAGACAGATGCTGAAGGAGGAGCACTGAAGATGTGGAAGCTGTCTGCTGGTTAACCGTTATAAGCTGGAGACAGATGCTGAAGGAGGAGCACTGAAGATGTGGAAGCTGTCTGCTGGTTAACTGTTATAAGCAGGAGACAGATGCTGAAGGAGGAGCACTGAAGATGTGGAAGCCGTCTGCTGGTTAACTGTTATAAGCAGCAGACAGATGCTGAAGGAGGAGCACTGAAGATGTGGAAGCCGTCTGCTGGTTAACCGTTATAAGCAGGAGACAGATGCTGAAGGATGAGTACTGAAGATGTGGAAGCAGTCTGCTGGTTAACTGTTATAAGCAGGAGACAGATGCTGAAGGAGGAGCACTGAAGATGTGGAAGCTGTCTGCTGGTTAACTGTTATAAGCAGGAGACAGATGCTGAAGGAGGAGCACTGAAGATGTGGAAGCCGTCTGCTGGTTAACTGTTATAAGCAGCAGACAGATGCTGAAGGAGGAGCACTGAAGATGTGGAAGCCGTCTGCTGGTTAACTGTTATAAGCAGCAGACAGATGCTGAAGGAGGAGCACTGAAGATGTGGAAGCCGTCTGCTGGTTAACTGTTATAAGCAGGAGACAGATGCTGAAGGAGGAGCACTGAAGATGTGGAAGCCGTCTGCTGGTTAACTGTTATAAGCAGGAGACAGATGCTGAAGGATGAGTACTGAAGATGTGGAAGCCGTCTGCTGGTTAACTGTTATAAGCAGGAGACAGATGCTGAAGGAGGAGCACTGAAGATGTGGAAGCTGTCTGCTGGTTAACTGTTATAAGCAGGAGACATATGCTGAAGGAGGAGCACTGAAGATGTGGAAGCTGTCTGCTGGTTAACTGTTATAAGCAGGAGACAGATGCTGAAGGAGGAGCACTGAAGATGTGGAAGCCGTCTGCTGGTTAACTGTTATAAGCAGCAGACAGATGCTGAAGGAGGAGCACTGAAGATGTGGAAGCTGTCTGCTGGTTAACTGTTATAAGCAGGAGACAGATGCTGAAGGAGGAGCACTGAAGATGTGGAAGCCGTCTGCTGGTTAACTGTTATAAGCAGGAGACAGATGCTGAAGGAGGAGCACTGAAGATGTGGAAGCTGTCTGCTGGTTAACTGTTATAAGCAGGAGACAGATGCTGAAGGAGGAGTACTGAAGATGTGGAAGCTGTCTGCTGGTTAACTGTTATAAGCAGGAGACAGATGCTGAAGGAGGAGCACTGAAGATGTGGAAGCTGTCTGCTGGTTAACTGTTATAAGCAGCAGACAGATGCTGAAGGAGGAGTACTGAAGATGTGGAAGCCGTCTGCTGGTTAACTGTTATAAGCAGGAGACAGATGCTGAAGGAGGAGTACTGAAGATGTGGAAGCTGTCTGCTGGTTAACTGTTATAAGTAGGAGACAGATGCTGAAGGGTGAGCACTGAAGATGTGGAAGCCGTCTGCTGGTTAACTGTTATAAGCAGGAGACAGATGCTGAAGGGTGAGCACTGAAGATGTGGAAGCCGTCTGCTGGTTAACTGTTATAAGCAGGAGACAGATGCTGAAGGGTGAGCACTGAAGATGTGGAAGCCGTCTGCTGGTTAACTGTTATAAGCAGGAGACAGATGCTGAAGGGTGAGCACTGAAGATGTGGAAGCCGTCTGCTGGTTAACTGTTATAAGCAGGAGACAGATGCTGAAGGAGGAGTATTGAAGATGTGGAAGCCGTCTGCTGGTTAACTGTTATAAGCAGGAGACAGATGCTGAAGGAGGAGCACTGAAGATGTGGAAGCTGTCTGCTGGTTAACTGTTATAAGCAGGAGACAGATGCTGAAGGATGAGCACTGAAGATGTGGAAGCTGTCTGCTGGTTAACTGTTATAAGCAGGAGACAGATGCTGAAGGAGGAGTACTGAAGATGTGGAAGCCGTCTGCTGGTTAACTGTTATAAGCAGGAGACAGATGCTGAAGGAGGAGCACTGAAGATGTGGAAGCCGTCTGCTGGTTAACTGTTATAAGCAGGAGACAGATGCTGAAGGAGGAGCACTGAAGATGTGGAAGCCGTCTGCTGGTTAACTGTTATAAGCAGGAGACAGATGCTGAAGGATGAGTACTGAAGATGTGGAAGCTGTCTGCTGGTTAACTGTTATAAGCAGGAGACAGATGCTGAAGGAGGAGCACTGAAGATGTGGAAGCTGTCTGCTGGTTAACTGTTATAAGCAGGAGACAGATGCTGAAGGATGAGCACTGAAGATGTGGAAGCTGTCTGCTGGTTAACTGTTATAAGCAGGAGACAGATGCTGAAGGAGGAGCACTGAAGATGTGGAAGCCGTCTGCTGGTTAACTGTTATAAGCAGGAGACAGATGCTGAAGGAGGAGCACTGAAGATGTGGAAGCCGTCTGCTGGTTAACTGTTATAAGCAGGAGACAGATGCTGAAGGGTGAGCACTGAAGATGTGGAAGCTGTCTGCTGGTTAACTGTTATAAGCAGGAGACAGATGCTGAAGGAGGAGTACTGAAGATGTGGAAGCCGTCTGCTGGTTAACTGTTATAAGCAGGAGACAGATGCTGAAGGGTGAGCACTGAAGATGTGGAAGCTGTCTGCTGGTTAACTGTTATAAGCAGGAGACAGATGCTGAAGGAGGAGTACTGAAGATGTGGAAGCCGTCTGCTGGTTAACTGTTATAAGCAGGAGACAGATGCTGAAGGAGGAGCACTGAAGATGTGGAAGCCGTCTGCTGGTTAACTGTTATAAGCAGGAGACAGATGCTGAAGGAGGAGCACTGAAGATGTGGATTTTCTAAAAGTGCTGGATTTAGAGTGTGTGTCTTAAACAGTGGGGTTACCCGAGCTGAAATGCTGTGTGAAAGATACCAGTGTGAAGAGAGGTGTTGATGATGTGAGTGAGTGGGGGACAACTGGAGAAGAAATGTCTTGAAGGAGATGAGTGGGGATCAAGCAGACAGGTGATAGGGTGAGTTTGGAGACTTATGCCTCCGAGAACTGAGAGAAGCAGGGGAGAGTGTGTGTGTTTGCTGTTAAGATGTGTGTGTCATCTTCTGAAAGAGTACAGGATCTCCAAAAGGACACATGAAGAAGAAGCAGAAACAAGCAATAAAAGCATTGCTCATGCACGTTTTAGTCGTTTAATTTTCTCAGCTTTTTCTGCAAAATGCTGCTTTTTATGAAACCTACCCAGATTAAGTGTTCATAAAAAAGAACCTGTGAATCTGAATAAAAGGGATCAATCATGAGAAAGCATATTTATCTGCTTTTCCTTTTCTTTTCTTTTTTAGTATTTAAACTGTAAACTTAAACACTGGCTATACAGCAAAAAAGCCATATAATAATAAACATATATCCTGATTCTCATACTGGGACAAGAAGTGATTAAAATACAGTAATTTTGTAAAATATGATTACAATTTAAACCGCTGTTGTCTATGTGAATATATAGTAGTGTAATTTATTGCTGTGATCAAAGCTGTATTTCAGCATCATTACTCCAGTCCTCAGTGTCACATGATCCTTCAGAAATCACTCTAATATGACGATCAAGAAATATTTCTTAAACTTTGTGGTAAATTTGAGTGAAGAACATTCGAGTAAAAAATTAATTTCAAAGTAGAGATGTTGACAGTATATTATTTGCAGCATATGCAGCATGTTCCCGTCTCATCTCTCACGATACACTGCTGAAGGAGATGTGTGTGTGATGCTCTCTTGAGTGTTGTCTCTGTAGTGACCTGAGGTTAGATAATGAACACATGACACACTGACCAAACATACCACATTATAAACCACATTAGTGACATTAGTGTTTGCAGCAGAACAAGGCCACCGGTCACTCATGCCACAGTAACAATCTTTATCAAAGATGAGTGTGGAATATGAGACAGCATAGATATGCGAGGCATTTACATCATTACACCAGACTACACATATATATTAATACAATAAAAAGTTGAGCTCTTTCCATGCCATACTATCCACTTCAAATGTCTCAGGACGTCTATGAAATACTGTACAATCACAGATCTCGAAAAGCCCACTAGGTGTCACACTCACACTGCAAGTGAACAGAGTCTCTTTTAATTTGTGAAATGAAATGGTGGTTTAAGGGTCACACCAGAACATACAAACAAACAAACAAACAGAGCCGAGAAATATGCAAAGGCAGAGACTGTGAATATAGGCTATTTCTACATTTCAAAAGATATTGTTGGGCCATTTGTGCTGTTTGTGCATAACATGTTAATGTGATTCTGATTCTGTAACCTGACGTTTAAAAATTTGGGTCATGTATATTTTTCAGTTTATTTTTTTTTTCTTTTTAGCAGTGATGCATTCAATTGATCAAAAGTGACTTTTTATTCATACAACAATACTGAAAATGAATTATGGTTTCCCCAAAAATATGAAGCAGCAGGAGTCTGTTTTCAACAATGCCACAACAACAGGAGATATTATATACCGGTAGTCACATTATTAACAACATTAGCTGCCATAAAAACATTCTTTCAGTGCACCTTTAAAAAACAGTAATTTGTAGTTTATTTCACATTGTTTATGCATCATTTAAAATGATTTATAAAATATAGGCTTACAAATTTGGTTGGCAAAGACTCCAGTTTTTTATCCCAATGTGTTTTCCTAATAAAATAAATAATTGCATAATGTAGGCTATTGTTCTTCACATAAAAGTCCATCAAATAAACATGTCTATCATTCATACACAATTGCAAAACTGTTTCTTTTTGCAGTCCGCAAAATTGGAGAGGTAGAAATGTTCAGCGTAATTCTTTCTTTGCTTTGTCCCAAATCAAGAAGACCAAAAGAGCGTGCTATAGGAAACAGACAGAACAAAGAGCGTTTATAATAACCTTATGGCTACAATGATGTTATAAAAAATCAACAGTGTGGTTTTATTCTGATATCATGTATGTTAGTGATTGGCATCATATTTAAAAAGAAAAAAGAAAAAGCAGGAAAACTGCACTGGCGCGAGATCTCCACGCGATGTCGCCTCACATGAGTCACGAACGCGCGCCATGACGCGCGCTCACCGCTGAGTCACATGACTCAGTCAAAATGGCGTCGGGGCAACAGTGGGTGTTGGTGGAAATGGTCCAAGCTTTCTACGAGGTAACTACAAACTTTCTGCTTTCATTATTTATTTTTTAATTTTCGTAAATATCGACAGACTTTTGGTGTGTGTTCGGTTTAACAGCGCCTGCCAATATCATTGTATTTGTCTATAATTCACACACATAATCGTCAGTGTTGTAACTCCAGGAAGTGTTTACCAGTCAGACAGGTGAGACTCAGCCTCACCTGAATTTACTAGTTAGCGTTACCCCGTCAAAAAGTTATTACCCTTACTGTTAATACACTACAAGCATGGCATTAATATTGAGTCTCATAAAACATATCAATAAGAAGCTTTCAGAATCGTTCTGTCATGTTGTGGTTGATTCCAAGTTATTGTAGTAAAAACAACAACTGTATTTACGTGTAAATCGTGGCAAATTTTTTGATGGTTTGTGTGCTGTTTATTCTGAATCTGGAACTCCATTTATTTCCCTTTTCTCTGTTGTCAAATTAACTGTGACCGAATCTGTATGATCATTTTGTTTCTGTGTTTGCTTTATATAGATTTTTTTGTGATAGTTTTATATGAAAAATAAAGGAATAATCCACAAAAAATATAATATTTAGTGGAAGTGGTATAATCACTTCATTGCGCAACTTACTGCAAGTTATATAAAACAAAATTGCTGCTGCTAGAAGACAAGTTATACTGCTATAAGACAAGACACTGGTGTTAATAAAACTCTTCTAATATTAATAAGTAGAATAAACCATTCTCTTGCACACATTCATCTTTAGGATGTCTGATAAGGAGTGCTTCATCTGGAAAGCATTTATTTTATGGTGTAACGTCATTTGAAACATTAATATATGATGTGCATCACAAGTGTTCATTTATCACCATTATATATGGCTTATGAAATATGAATGTGTTCAATCATATGAGGAAGTGATGTGGTTCGTTTCATAATAATGTTGATTTCTCCTCTAGGCACCAGCATATCATTTGATTTTAGAAGGTATTCTCATTTTGTGGATTATCAGACTGCTGTTTTCCAAAACATATAAACTTCAGGAGAGATCAGACCTCACAGAAAAGGTGAGCGATGCATTATGCTCATCATTCAGACTCTGGTTCAGTGTTAGCTGAAGGATGATTTCTGTATTTCTGTGGCTATTCGGTATTCAAGCAAGCTTCTTGTTCACCATCGTTCAAAAGATTGTGGCCAGTACGACATGTTTTTTAATGTTTTTGATTTTGAAAGTCTCTTCTGCTCACCGAGACTGCAATTATTTGTTTGAAAATACAGTAAAACAGTTATACTGTTTGTTAACTAGAAATGATTTTTATTCAATTAGTTTCCATTAATCATACTAAAAATTGCGTAAGATCAAAACACAACAGAAGCCCTATTCAGGCAGGACTAGTTTTCCAGCGGGAAAATACATTTTCACAGATGTACTTTGTGATTTTAATCCCGTCCGAGTCTCCCAAGTCTGTTTTTTTCTCACACAGTTCAAATTCGGCAAACTCAACGGTCCCCTGAGAAATCGAATCCGTCCGAATATGAATGTCTGATTTCTGACGTTATATTATCCTAACGCTTCTCCTCGTGTGTTTTTTGACCTACCTGAGCCACCGTTTGCACTTATGACAATTTAGAAATGTGTAAAATGAAATGACAGTGTTGTTGTACTGGTAATTTGACCCGGTAACCTCAAGACAGGAAATGTATCTTGATTTGTATAAGCATTTATTGTGTCGTTATTCGTGTGTTTCAGGAGAAAGAGGAGTTAATTGAGGAGTGGCAGCCTGAGCCGCTGGTTACTCCCGTATCCAAAGACCATCCTTCCCTTCATTACGATGTGGTCACAGGGTACGTGTTGTGTGTGTGCAGTCAGCGGGACATTTCTTACTTCAAACACTGTTCAGATCAACATGTCTCCCTCCATCACAGCTCCGTCTGCCCCATATGGAATAATAATTACTGTGTGAATTATCCTGACTGAGGCTGTGTTTTTCTTTTACAGCCCTCCAAGCCACAAAATCATCGTAAATGGGAAAGAGTGCATTAACTTCGCCTCATTTAACTTCTTGGGTCTGCTGGACAACGAGCGTGTGAAGGTTTGTAGCGGCACAGACGTTCGTCCAAGTGCTTTTCCATTCTCCACAGTTACAGTTATCGTTGCTTTTCCTGATTGTAATGTGCAGTTTGATCGGTAATGCTGAATACATCTTGATCGGGAAGGCGTAGTTTACATGCCACTCACACTTACTGGAAATGACTTGGGCCTCACCAAGGCTGCATTTATTTCATCAAAAATACAGTAGAAACAATAAAATTGTCAAATTATTACCATTTAAAACAGCTGTTTTCTATGTGCATATATAGTAGTGTAATTTATTCCTGTGATCAAAGCTGTATTTTCAGCATCATTACTCCAGTCTTCAGTGTCACATGATCCTTCAGTAATCACTCTAATATGATGAAACATTTCTGATTATTATCAATTTTGAAAACAGTTGTGAGAACAGCATTTATATGTTCTATAAATCTTTTGTAGTAATATAAATGTCTTTAATGTAATTTTCCATCAATTTAATGCATCCTTGCTATTATATTTGTTTTTTCCTTTTTTTTAGACCAAAACAATGAGAGATTTTGAAAGTTTCTATTTTTTTAACAATATTTTGAATGTAGTAAGTTATAATTTATGGACGTTGGTGTCGTCTCATCATCGTCTCGTTTTAGTCATAAAAAAAAGTCGTCGACTAACACTTTTCTTTATACATTTCTTTAACAAATTAACATTAGTAAATGGGGCCTTTTTTAAATTTATTATTATTTACCTTGAAGAATTAATGTAAATAAATTGGCCAGTATAAATATTTTGATATTCTTGGTCATTACGGAGCTTTGTTTGTGATCAATCGTATCAAACTTTCTTCAACAAAAGCATTAATCCACTGCGTCTTACAGTTTCATTAATCTGTTTTCAGTTGAAGGCACTGACGTCACTAAAAAAATACGGCGTGGGAACATGTGGCCCGAGAGGATTCTATGGGACCTTCGGTGGGTGGATGCATCACCTCAGGTTTCTGTCTGTCTGATCATGACACTGTGTCAGTGTAAAGCATGCACATGTTCTGCAGATGTTCATCTGGAGCTGGAAGAGCGCTTGGCAAAGTTCATGAGAACCGAGGAGGCCATCATCTACTCGTACGGCTTCGCCACCATCGCCAGTGCCATTCCAGCTTACTCCAAGAGAGGAGACATCATCTTTGTGTAAGTTCACACCCACAGCTGAAACAGGAACATCTTTAGAGAGGATAAAGCGGATCCTGATCTGCGTGCGTCTCTGGTTTTCTCAGCGACGAGGCGGCGTGTTTCTCCATTCAGAAAGGCCTCCAGGCTTCACGCAGCTTCATCAAATACTTCAAACACAACGATATGGAAGATCTAGAGCGCCTTCTGAAGGAGCAAGAGATTGAAGATCAGAAGGTGAGGAGGGATTTGACCAGGTGACATCAAGAAATTCAATGAATAAAGCATAAAATGGTGTTCGTAACCTATATCCTGGTAAAACAGTATCAAATAATGTAGACTTGATTTTAAAGGTGCAGTAAGCGATTTCTGAGAAACATAATTTTTCAGCACGCACACAGAAGAGACATCAAGCAAATATTCACAAAATTGTTTGTTTAGGTGTTGATTTAAATGTGCAACAGCATTTCTCAGGAATTACTGCAACTTTAAGGTAACACTTTATTTTACTGTGTCCTTGTTACACACGTTACATTCACTTCCTATAGTAATAACAGTAAATGATGCATAATTACAACCAACTAACCCTAAACCTATAGCAAATACATGTTGTTAATTAGTATTTCGTAGTGCATAAATACACTGTAACAAGGACACATTGACTGATTTTAAACTGATTTTAACAACTGGGATTTGAGTGGATAGTGAAAAGTTACATTATCGGTTAATATATTATTTTCCTTTGCCCATGTGGCCTTTTTTTGTCAACAGAAATGTTTTTTTGAAATAGAGAGAATTTCTACTTTTTGATAAATGGGGATAAATGTTTTTTTTGTTGTTGTTGTTTTCTTTAGTAGAACATGCATCGATGTATCAAGCGCAATAAGATATAATAGTAGTACATATATTAATCTATCCACCCTAACAACCACTCAAAAGACCTTAGCAACAGTCTACATTCACTCAGAACATATACTGAAAGAGACATGTTAGTTCATTCATAGTTATGTTATTTTTTTTATTTCAGAATCCACGTAAGGCGAGAGTAATCAGACGGTTCATTTTAGTTGAGGGTCTCTATATCAACACTGCGGATATCTGTCCACTGCCTGAACTGGTAAGATCATTTAGCCTGCAGTGCATTCAGATTATAATGCAGTTTTTCCTCACACACACTTTTTCTCATTTCACCTTTATGATTTTTTTCACATCAATCTGCACTCCTTACTCCATAGTGACAAATAAACAGATTTGTGATAGAAAGATAAAACTGAAATATATCAAATGGGGTGCAGATTATTAAAAAGCATTTCATCATAAGGCTGCAACATAAGAAGTATTAAAAGAAAAAGAAAAGGATCCGATTACTTTCTGAATGCTCTGTATACCTCCTCTAATACGGTTTATGACTTTTATGGGATTTGAACAAACACCTAACCATAAATAGTAAACTTCTGCATATCACTGCTACCTTTACATTGCACTGGTTGCATTTTTCCACTCGAGCTGGTGTGTTTTTAATGGATGCATCTTCTTTTCCAGGTAAAACTGAAGTACAAATATAAAGTACGGATCTTTCTGGAGGAGAGCATGTCTTTTGGGGTGCTTGGAGAACATGGAAGAGGAGTCACAGAGCATTTTGGGGTTAATGTACGTAATGGCTAGAATGAACAGCACACTCCTCTACAGTTCTAGGTGCTCAGTTGAAAAATAATGATGTGTTAATTTCAGATTGATGATATTGACCTCATAAGTGCCAACATGGAGAATGCGTTGGCATCCATCGGAGGTTTCTGCTGTGGACGATCATTCGTTATTGATCATCAGGTATGACTACACAATAACAACTGATCTGCTCCATCAAACTTACTTTCTAAATTGGCACTTTATTACAGGAATATTCAGCATAATGTCTTTTGTTCCATTCAACTCAAAGTCAGAATCTTCAAGGTTGCGTCCCAAACGACTGATGATGCACTATGTACTTAAAGGGATTTTTCACCCAAAAATGAAAATTAGCCCATGGTTTACTCACCCTCAAGTCATCCTAGGTGTATATGACATTCTTCTTTCAGACGAATACAATCTGAGTTATATTAAAACAATTCCTGGCTTTTCCAAGCTTTATAATGGCAGTGAATGGCTGTTTGTTTCTGTTTTGAAGTTCATAAAAGTGCATCTATCCATGATAAAAGTGCATCTATCCATGATAAAAGTGCATCTATCCATGATAAAAGTGCTTCTATCCATGATAAAAGTGCTTCTATCCATGATAAAAGTGCTTCTATCCATGATAAAAGTGCATCTATCCATGATAAAAGTGCATCTATCCATGATAAAAGTGCATCTATCCATGATAAAAGTGCTTCTATCCATGATAAAAGTGCTTCTATCCATGATAAAAGGGCATCTATCCGTGATAAAAGTGCTTCTATCCATGATAAAAGTGCTTCTATCCATGATAAAAGTGCTTCTATCCATGATAAAAGTGCATCTATCCATGATAAAAGTGCATCTATCCATGATAAAAGTGCATCTATCCATGATAAAAGTGCTTCTATCCATGATAAAAGTGCTTCTATCCATGATAAAAGGGCATCTATCCGTGATAAAAGTGCTTCTATCCGTGATAAAAGTGCATCTATCCGTGATAAAAGTGCATCTATCCGTGATAAAAGTGCTTCTATCCGTGATAAAAGTGCATCGGTCCATGATAAAAGTGCTTCTGTCCATGATAAAAGTGCATCTGTCCATGATAAAAGTGCTTCTATCCATGATAAAAGTGCATCTATCCATGATAAAAGTGCATCTGTCCATCTTTAAAGTGCATCTCTCCATGATAAATGTGCATCTATACATCATTATTTACCCCCCAGAGTTGTGTGGAGCACTTTTATGATGGATAGATGCACTTTTATGGACTTCAAAACAGAAACAGCCATTCACTGCCATTATAAAGCTTGGAAGAGCCAGGACATTTTACAATATAACTGATTGTATTCGTCTGAAAGATGAAAATCATATACACCAAGGATGAGTTGAGAGTGCATAAATCATGGGGTCATTTTCATTTTTGGGTGAACTATCCCTTTAACCGTGTAGTGTGAATATTTTGTCATCTGTCAATCATAGTCTATATATTGTTATAGGAGTATTCCACATCCCACTTTGAATGAAAGGCTGAAGGCATAATACCTGGCTTCAGCCTAATGTCTGTTTACATCATCTCTGGCTTGCTGTCCATTTTTCCACACACAATCATTTTAACTCGGTGTGTAAATTAGCGCATGGGAAGTGTGTTTACAGCAAATACTGACAGCCGAACAGAATCTTAATTTTCAATGTTTGACGTTGGTTTTGTCTGTGTTCAGTAAGCAAAGGGTTTTATTAGGCAACTGTGTGTTGTACATACTCTTAGCTGTGTGGTGCTGTGAATCTAAAAGATTTGGCTTTCTGTTTTTTGTTTGAATGATCAAAAGAGGCTTCTTTTGATGTATATTTCTCTACATATGTTCTTTATATTCTGATGATAAAACTAACTGTATACATATGCTTTTGTAAATCTGGACGTACGTGTGGAATTATCCTCATGTGACGAGTCTCTTTGATATGTGATGCTAATCCTTATGAGATGGGAGTTTCTAGCACTGTTTCTTTAAAGTGTCTATGGTTGATAATTGACAGAAATCAATCTTTTGCTATGACATCATTCCACTTGAATTATCATATGATGCATTTTGCCATCCTCTGTATTTATGAGGTTTGATTTTACTGTCATAGTCATTTATTCTTTTCCTTGCCTATTTGACTCGTATAACATGGCTTGCGAATCACATGGATCATATCAGATTCCTTCTTCCCTTTAATGATGTGAAGGAAGTGAATCCACACGCTCCACTGAAATGCATACGGAGCATCAACAGTCTGGGCTGTTTGCAGATTTTCGTACACTTTTACTGCCCAGTTACTTTGAAAAAATGTCCCTCGAGACTCAAAACCCAATAACTCAGTGTGATAACCTGTGGCTCGATGTGAAGATCAAGCATTCGATTTATAGTCCACTTTGGTGAAGATTTGGCAATATGTATTAAATATACAAACATTTATAATGTTCAAAATGTCTGACAAGTGAACAGATGGGGCAATATTGATTTTGTTCCCTAAAGGGATAGGAAAGAGTTCAGTGGGGAAAAAACTGAATCATTAAAAGCATATGTATCAAGTTTTGCTTTCAAAGATGCTTAAGTTTCAAAGTGTGGCAAATATCCAGCAGTTTCAATCTTATTCAAATGGACCAATAATACTGGCGACCTTGATAAATGTGCTATTGTTGGACTCTGCAGGGATGGTTAAAAGCATAGTAATAAGCATATTAATGATTAATAAGCACCAGGTGCCACTGTCTCCACTGTCCAAATCAAAGTTTGTTTAAATGCGATGAAATGTTGTTTAGCTTCATTTTTGTAATGGTTGTGAAAATCACAAATCCAGATGGATCCTTCATTGCTTGTCTTCTAATAAAGATTTTCCCACCATATTGTACTCTAAATTGGATATGAATATTTTCTGTTGTGATTATGAATGTCTGTTTTGTGTCATCAGCGCCTGTCAGGTCAGGGTTACTGTTTCTCAGCGTCTCTTCCACCCATGCTGGCCGCCGCTGCTATCGAAGGCCTGAACATCATGGAGGAAGATCCAGGTTACATTTACTTACACTAAAGCATGCATTTTATCTTCTCTAGCCATTTAGTATATCATTTTTTTCATTTTATCAACTCTATATACAGTGGTGGCCTAAACTATTAGAACGGTAATGTTTTAAAAGAAGTCTCTTCTGCTCACCAAGGCTTCATTTATTTGATCAAAAATACAAATATATTATATATAATATATAAAAATATAATATAAATATAATATTGAGATATTTTTACAATTTAAAAACTTTTTTCTATTTGATTATATTTTACAATGTAATTTATTCCTGTGATCAAAGCTGTATTTTCAGCATCATTACTCCAGTCTTCAGTGTCACATGACCCTTCAGAAATCACTCTAATATGATGATTTGCCGCTCAAGAAACATTTATTATTATTATGTTGAAAACAGTTGTGTAAAAATTGTTTTCAGGATTATTTGATGAATAGAAAGTTCTAAGGAACAGCATTTATCTGAAATAGAAAACTGTTGTAACGTTAAACACTATTGTTTAAAAGTTTGGGGTCAGTAAGAGTTTTTTCTTTTGGGAAAGAAATGAATAATTTTATTCAGCAAGCATGCATAAATTGAGCAAAAGAGACAGTAGACATTTATTATGCTGCAAAAGCTTTCTATTTCAGATAAACGCTGTTCTTTTGAACTTTATTCATCAAACAATCCTGAAAAGAAATTGTACACAACTGTTTTCAATATTGATAATAATAAATGTTTGTTGAGCAGAAAATCATCATATTAGAGTGATTTCTGAAGGGTCATGTGACGCTGAAGACTGGAGTAATGATGCTGAAATACAGCTTTGATCACAGGAATAAATTGTATTATTAAAATATATTCAAATAGAAAATAAAATTGTAAATAAATATCACAATATTTCTGTGTTAATATCTGAAGCCTTGGTGAGCAGAAGAGACTTATTTTAAAACATTGAAAAAATCTTACCGTTCTAACAATTTTGGCCACCTGTGTGTGTGTGTGTGTGTGTGTATGTGTGTGTATGTATGTATATATATATATATATATATATATATATATATATTTAGAATAGAATTTTGTTCTATTGTCCTTTATATAGCATGACTAAGCATTCTTTTTCTTTCTTTCTTTAACTTTTAACTGTTTTAGTTTCCTGATTTGGCAGGATTTTAAAGAGACCCTCTGATAATCAGCTGATCTAAACCATATGCAGCGACGCTCAGACATAAAAACAGACATCATTTTTAGCTCTATTTGCTTGGCCAACACAATTACTCACATTTAGTTAAGGCACTTGAATAAAACTCTTAAGTACGATCAGACTTTTGCTTGGCTGACTTTAAAAGGGCTGAAAATCCCATAGACTTACATTGACGAGGGAACCATGCCATATCGAAACACCAGATTATCCCCAGCTCTTTTTGACTTGGTCCAGAAGTAACCGTATAGAAAGAGTCTTATGGGCAAGGTATACTTCAGGCGAAATCGAGAACTTGTGTGACGTAATGTTGAACAAGATCAGGCAAAAATGAAGTTCGTTTGGAGTTTGAATCGGTTTTCAAAAGTGAACTTTCCAGAAAAGTTTGCTCTGGCAGGCAAACGCCTTTGAGCTGCCATTGGTCCATGGCGATGATGATGATGATGATGTGATAGGTGGGTGTGGCTTCTCCGGCTCATATCTTCTCTGCTGTATAGTATAGTATATTTCTTCTCTGCTTTATAAAAAGAGACGCTTTATAGTAGAAATTGAAGTTGTAATTCTAACTGAAAGAGACACTGCTTCCATCTTTAATTCAGTAAAGCTGCTGATTAAATACTGTATTTATTATTATACTGATTTATACTGTATAAAGTGCTATATAAATAAACTTGCCGTGACGTGACTGGAGCGCTGCAAACATCCACATCACTAAGATCAGAGGCTGTCTGAACTGCTGTTTTCTCACGCTGTGTTTATTTTGTTATTGAGAGGAACTTGTGCAGCTACTTTGACATATTCATTTAAACGCTGCTCGTCTGGATGTTCGCTAAGAGTTTACTACTGGTCAACTTTTTACCTCAAAGCGAAGAACAAAAAACACCTTCATCGTCAGTATAACAACTTCAACAATCGCCTTTAACAAATTCATTAGATAATGAAGATGTTTATAGTGTTGATCAGTGAGTGTCCGGGCAGTGGTGTGTGTCTCAGCCTATCAGTGGTGTGTGTCTCAGCCTATCAGTTGTGTGTGTCTCAGCCTATCAGTGGTGTGTGTCTCAGCCTATCAGTGGTGTGTGTCTCAGCCTATCAGTTGTGTGTGTCTCAGCCTATCAGTGGTGTGTGTCTCAGCCTATCAGTGGTGTGTGTCTCAGCCTATCAGTTGTGTGTGTCTCAGCCTATCAGTGGTGTGTGTCTCAGCCTATCAGTGGTGTGTGTCTCAGCCTATCAGTGGTGTGTGTCTCAGCCTATCAGTTGTGTGTGTCTCAGCCTATCAGTGGTGTGTGTCTCAGCCTATCAGTGGTGTGTGTCTCAGCCTATCAGTGGTGTGTGTCTCAGCCTATCAGTGGTGTGTGTCTCAGCCTATCAGTGGTGTGTGTCTCAGCCTATCAGTTGTGTGTGCCTCAGCCTATCAGTGGTGTGTGTCTCAGCCTATCAGTGGTGTGTGTCTCAGCCTATCAGTTGTGTGTGTCTCAGCCTATCAGTGGTGTGTGTCTCAGCCTATCAGTGGTGTGTGTCTCAGCCTATCAGTTGTGTGTGTCTCAGCCTATCAGTTGTGTGTAGTTGTGTGTGTCTCAGCCTATCAGTTGTGTGTGTCTCAGCCTATCAGTTGTGTGTGTCTCAGCCTATCAGTGGTGTGTGTCTCAGCCTATCAGTGGTGTGTGTCTCAGCCTATCAGTTGTGTGTGTCTCAGCCTATCAGTTGTGTGTGTCTCAGCCTATCAGTTGTGTGTGTCTCAGCCTATCAGTGGTGTGTGTCTCAGCCTATCAGTGGTGTGTGTCTCAGCCTATCAGTTGTGTGTGTCTCAGCCTATCAGTGGTGTGTGTCTCAGCCTATCAGTGGTGTGTGTCTCAGCCTATCAGTTGTGTGTGTCTCAGCCTATCAGTTGTGTGTGTCTCAGCCTATCAGTGGTGTGTGTCTCAGCCTATCAGTTGTGTGTGTCTCAGCCTATCAGTTGTGTGTGCCTCAGCCTATCAGTGATGTGTGTCTCAGCCTATCAGTTGTGTGTGTCTCAGCCTATCAGTGGTGTGTGTCTCAGCCTATCAGTTGTGTGTGCCTCAGCCTATCAGTGGTGTGTGTCTCAGCCTATCAGTGGTGTGTGTCTCAGCCTATCAGTTGTGTGTGTCTCAGCCTATCAGTGGTGTGTGTCTCAGCCTATCAGTGGTGTGTGTCTCAGCCTATCAGTGGTGTGTGTCTCAGCCTATCAGTGGTGTGTGTCTCAGCCTATCAGTTGTGTGTGTCTCAGCCTATCAGTGGTGTGTGTCTCAGCCTATCAGTTGTGTGTGTCTCAGCCTATCAGTGGTGTGTGTCTCAGCCTATCAGTTGTGTGTGTCTCAGCCTATCAGTGGTGTGTGTCTCAGCCTATCAGTGGTGTGTGTCTCAGCCTATCAGTGGTGTGTGTCTCAGCCTATCAGTTGTGTGTGTCTCAGCCTATCAGTGGTGTGTGTCTCAGCCTATCAGTGGTGTGTGTCTCAGCCTATCAGTTGTGTGTGTCTCAGCCTATCAGTGGTGTGTGTCTCAGCCTATCAGTGGTGTGTGTCTCAGCCTATCAGTGGTGTGTGTCTCAGCCTATCAGTTGTGTGTGTCTCAGCCTATCAGTGGTGTGTGTCTCAGCCTATCAGTGGTGTGTGTCTCAGCCTATCAGTGGTGTGTGTCTCAGCCTATCAGTGGTGTGTGTCTCAGCCTATCAGTGGTGTGTGTCTCAGCCTATCAGTGGTGTGTGTCTCAGCCTATCAGTTGTGTGTGTCTCAGCCTATCAGTGGTGTGTGTCTCAGCCTATCAGTGGTGTGTGTCTCAGCCTATCAGTGGTGTGTGTCTCAGCCTATCAGTGGTGTGTGTCTCAGCCTATCAGTGGTGTGTGTCTCAGCCTATCAGTTGTGTGTGTCTCAGCCTATCAGTGGTGTGTGTCTCAGCCTATCAGTGGTGTGTGTCTCAGCCTATCAGTGGTGTGTGTCTCAGCCTATCAGTGGTGTGTGTCTCAGCCTATCAGTGGTGTGTGTCTCAGCCTATCAGTGGTGTGTGTCTCAGCCTATCAGTTGTGTGTGTCTCAGCCTATCAGTGGTGTGTGTCTCAGCCTATCAGTGGTGTGTGTCTCAGCCTATCAGTGGTGTGTGTCTCAGCCTATCAGTTGTGTGTGTCTCAGCCTATCAGTGGTGTGTGTCTCAGCCTATCAGTGGTGTGTGTCTCAGCCTATCAGTGGTGTGTGTCTCAGCCTATCAGTGGTGTGTGTCTCAGCCTATCAGTTGTGTGTGTCTCAGCCTATCAGTGGTGTGTGTCTCAGCCTATCAGTGGTGTGTGTCTCAGCCTATCAGTGGTGTGTGTCTCAGCCTATCAGTTGTGTGTGTCTCAGCCTATCAGTTGTGTGTGTCTCAGCCTATCAGTGGTGTGTGTCTCAGCCTATCAGTGGTGTGTGTCTCAGCCTATCAGTTGTGTGTGTCTCAGCCTATCAGTGGTGTGTGCCTGAATGGATGTTGAGAGACCGTGTTCAGGCTGGTTCAACAGAAAGCTTCGGCTTCTTCGAGCTTTAGACGGCTCTGTGTGTGCGTGTGTGTGCGTGTGTGTGTGTGTGTGTCTGTGCTCCAGCCGCACTCATTTTGTGAGCGAAATAAAGTTTCTCAGGGGAACGCAAAACATTTGTGAGAGAGCGTAAAAGCATTGACTTATTATCTTTCCTCACATCTCCGCTGCAGTGTCCCTTTAGGGCCTCCGTCCAAAACAATTTCTGCATTTAAATTTATATTAATTTAACATATTTACTAAAATAATTAGCAACAAAACATTTGAGCATGAATCTATTTTTTGAAACTAACATTTAAAATGTGTTACCTTATTTTACACTAAATCTTATTTTGAAATCTGTCAAACTAAAAGTCCTATTTATCGCTAAACTGAGAAACGATTAAAAATTGTCAATTTCTCAGACCTCTTTGTAACAAACCTCAGTACTCAAAGGGGATGATCTAGTTTTCTTAAAATGTCTGTGCTTAAACTGGACGATATTATTCAGGTCGCTCAATGAAGACTTGACAACAATAATGTTGTGGCACCTCGTACTTGCTTTCCTTTCTGACACATTGACCAATGCAAACGCATGAAATTTAGTCTAGTTAAAGTGCATTCATGTGTAGAATGTAAATTATTACATTGTTTAAATTAATACATTTTTAGATAACTGTGATTTGTATTTGTACATTTATGAACTGCATAACTTAAGACAGACACCTCTGATAACATCCCTCTAAATTGTAATATGTTATTTTCTGTGAAGCTGCTTTGAGACGATGTGTATTGGGAAAAGCACTATACAAATAAATGTGAATTGAATTGAGCTTGTTTTTGTCAAACCCTCACATTGAGTGCAGTGTTTTTCATGTTCTCTCACAGGCATTTTCAGGGTTCTGCGGGAGAAGTGCAAACACGTCCACAAAGCTCTGCAAGGGCAAGTCAATCCTACTTCCTTTCCATGAAAATAAATCTTGTCATTAGAAAAATGAAACCTCGCCTGTGAAAATAAAATCGGTGTTATCGACGTTATTGTGAGCAGTAATAATCTTCTGCACGCCGACATGCCAAATGTGATGATGCTCTTGGGGTTTGTTGCAGGACTCCAGGACTGAAGGTGGTGGGAGAGTCTATTGCTCCGGCTCTCCATCTACAGCTGGAGAACAGCACAGGATCCAGAGCAAATGACCTGAAGCTGCTCCGAACAATCATCGATTACGTACGTCCAACCAGCCAATCACAGACAAAATGAGTCTCAATCATCAGCATATCGTTGAAAGCATTCAATCCAGTGTTATGATGGAAAACAATATCGCTGTAGCCTCATAGCAGTCTGTATAAACGCCTTACGCAACCCGTTCTACTTTTGTAATATGAAGCATCTCGCAGCTTTAGATACCAAAATGAACGTTGAAAGGTTGAAATGATAATATAAAATAAAGTAATTCATACTTTTATCTATACTTTTATTCAGCAAGGGTGCATTCAACTGGACGAAAGGGACAGGAAAGAGATTTCTGTTTCAAATAAATGCTTTTTGTTTGAACTTTGTTCATCAAATAATTCTGAAATGTATCACAGTTATGTTTCCACAAAAATATGAAGCAGCAGCACAACTGTTTTCAACACTGATAATAATAATAATAATAATCAAATCAGAGTGATTTCTGAAGGATCATGTGACACTGAAGACTGGAGTAATGATGCTGAAAATACAGCTTTGATCACAGGAATAAATTACTTTTTTAACATATATTCACAAAGAAACTGATATTTTAAATTGCATTTTTATTATTTTGATAAAATAGTTCATAATATTACTGTTTTACTGTTTTGATCCAATAAAATCAGTATTAGAGATCATAAAAGACACATTTTATCTTCAATAAATAATGAATTGTATTCTTCCATCAAGTCATATAGTTTGATTGTTGGCTTTTTACGGCTACAGCTTGTGATGACCTGGGCGTTTGAACGTGGCTCGTCCAATCACAATTTAGAGTTAGAATTGCCCATTTGTATTATATTAATTAACCCTTAACAATATATTGCCAGAAAAGTAACATTATTTCAGAGGCAGAGATACAGTGATGTATCAAAATGTAACAAGTTTCTCATTGCATTATATTTATATATAATTTATATATAATTTAATAAATATATATACATTATATTTATATATAATGTGCACAAGAAGATCACAGACATTTATTGAACAAAGTTTTGAAAAGGGTAGATTATGAATTCATGTTGACTTTCAGAAAGTGTAGTTGATGCGGTGCAAGTAAAATAATCTGTGTTTTGGTGATTTGTGTAGAGTTTGGAGAGACAGATCGCGCTCACTTTGGCTCGATACCTGGACAAAGAAGAGCGATTCCTGCCACCGCCAAGGTCAGCTGTGAATGATCTCATCAGTTAATGATGTTCTGATCTGAAATGTGTCTTGACCTGAACGTCTGCTGTGTCCTCAGCATCAGAGTAGTCGTCACGGTCGAGCAGACGCAGGAGGAAATCCAGAAAGCAGCGAAGTGCATTAGAGAAGCAGCCGTGAACCTGCTGAAATGACCACACACACGTCCATCGTCCTCAGCAGAGACAGGGAAGTGAGTCATGGCTCGGTGACCTTTGACCCTGAAGACCTCCGCAACACTGAGCGAACCTGTTTGTATTATATTTATGTTTTTCCGTACTTGGTGTACAGATAATGTGGATTATTTTAGTCTTTATTTCACGTTGAAATAAATGCAGAGCTGGTTCTTCTCACTGTTTGCAGTTGCTGTGCACATCAAACCTGTTCATGATCTGTTCAATGCCTTGAGTAATGATGGGAGATCAACTGATCAACAATAAATATAACATAAAAAAGAATACTTATATTATTTATATATATATATAGTACATTTTTGTTATACTCTAGTATTTACATTTTGTTTGTTACCTTTGACCAAAGAGTTGCACACTCACACACTCACACACACACACACACACACACTCACTCACACACACTCACTCACACACATGCTCGCACACACACACACACACACACACACACTCACACACACGCTTGCACACACGCTCGCACACACACACGCGCACACACTCTCACACACACTCTCACGCACACACGCGCACACACACAATCAAATTATAGTTTTGATTCAGTGATTGTCATTATGTCAAAATATTACTTTGTTTTCAAGCAAAATTCAGGAATTAAACACGTTTGAGCCTTTATACAAATTAGTCATGTTGCATTGGTTTTTATAATCTTTTTCATCTCCAAAAATAAATGTATACACAGAAATATACACTACCGTTCAAAACTTTTGAGTCTGTAAATTTGTTGATGTTTTGAGAGAAGTCTATTCTGCTCACCAAAGCTGCATTTATTTGATCAAGAATACAGTAATACATTGAAAAATTATAACAATTTTAAATAACATTTCTATTTTAATATATTTTAGAATATTATTTATTCCTGTGAGAAAGTTACTTTAAAATTAATGCGTTACAATATTACGTTACTCCCTAAAAAAGTAACTAATTGCATTTCTTACTTTTTATGGAAAGCATTTGTGATGCGCTACTTTTCCTCACCTGGGCTGGACTTACTTGCTAGTTTTTTAATAAAAAAATTAAATTTCTACTTTTGGCAAGTGTAAAGTCTCTTTCACACCGAAAGTGTTCAACACTCTTATGTCAGCAATAAATAAAATGAAACAAAAGTATGTTTATCTGAAGTCATTTTGCTTTTTCGTAAGGTTAAATTGGATCATCAAAGGTCAGAAGCAAGGACATTGTTTAATAAAGTAAGATTACATGCATAAAGTATATTTGTGTGTCATTTAACATTTAATTATTGCAGGTTTGCAGCAACTTGCGTTACTTTTTTGAAAAGTTTACTCGTTATTTGTGTTACTAATGCGTCAGTAAAGCTCAGTTTTCAGCATCTTCATCATTCAATCAGTCTGAAGCCTATAAATCAGGTTTACTTTATTCATGCATC
This sequence comes from Meda fulgida, assembly GCA_030578275.1. NCBI lineage: Eukaryota > Metazoa > Chordata > Actinopteri > Cypriniformes > Leuciscidae > Meda > Meda fulgida. The sequence goes on along the minus strand of CM060625.1, from coordinate 2,290,138 downwards.
ATTTTATAGAAAAATCATAAGTATCAAGAATGATCATCAGGCTTTTGAGGAAGGTGTATTTGTTCATCTCTAAATCATCATTGTACTGCATTGCTTTATTTGTTTTAAAACTACAGAGCTTTGATTATTAAACTAAGCATTAAAATAAATATCTTATTCAGACATTATTGGGAGCTATAGAGTGACGACGGATATTTATATGGTTTTATAATAATAATAATTCGTTACATTTTTATAGCCCTTTTCTGGGTAGGCCTACTCAAAGCACTTTACATAGAAGGGGGAATCTTACATAGTTTATGTAAGTATCTGCTATGATTTGTATTACAAGCATCAGAATTTCATGAGACTTTTTGGACATTTTTGCTCAGTTTGGGCTGATGTTTCACTCCTTTAGATTTTACGAGCTCCTGTTTCATTTTCTAAAAGATGTTCTGACTATTATTGCATACTTCAGGCTTTATATGGTTAATATGCTGATTTTCTGCTAAAGAAACTTAATTTCATATTATTATTATCAATGTTGTAGGCAACTGCTTCATATTTTTGCATATGGATATATCCCCCCTATAATATAGTCACTAATTTTGATCAACTTACTCCTTTCTGAATGAAAACACTGACTGATCCCAAGGTTTCACCGGCAGGTGTCGTATGTTTTCAAGGTGATCAAACTTCCATTCAATCTCATTCCCAAATCACTAATCCTACTATGGCTAGAAATTCATGCTGACGTTCCCTAAAAACCTTCGCGGAGCGTCGCGACATGTGACCTCGTTAATATTCAAGAGCCAATCAAAGTTCGCTATTCAGCCAAATCAATTGAGGGTATCGTTTGCTAATGAATATTCATCAGCAGAGCCGTTGCGGTAGTAGGATTCGTAAATTCACTTCTTTCCCTTGGGATGGATCCATCCTACGTCACGAGGAGTTGGAGTTACTCGCTCACTGTGGTGTTAGGAGACTTTTGGGACACTTGAACAGGATCCGCGGCGCTCGACGAACACCTTTCGACTGAGCGGGATGAAACGCGTTATTGTTTCGCAAACGAACCGTCATAAACAGTTTCATTCACTGCACACTTGAGCGCTTGGGAAAACGCGCTTTGTTCGCACGCGCAAACTCAACTTTCATCCTCACTTGCGGAGAGAGAGGCTTTATCCCGGAATCCCGCTGCTCCAGAGGAATGCTCCCTGTAAGGATGTACACACTGAGGATTACAACTCAAACTCGTCTGCTGGCGATTTACATCTTCCTCGCAACTTTTACACACGCAGGTACGATCTCGTGCTTTATCATCACCCCCCGACTGACTGAGCTTTCATAAACGTTATTTCTATTTCGCATTAAGCAATGTCTGCCTAATTTTATCTTTTGAAGAGTCTGTACATAATTAACAGAAGTGTGGAAAATGTTTGTTTAACTTAGTTTAATACGCGTTCCCGTTCCTGAAGATGTGAGAGGATTTATTATCTTGACACCTAAATATGGAGTTCATATTTCTGCAAAAGTATTGAATATACTGTAAGGGAAGCAGATTAAAGGGACAGTTCACACAATATTTTAAAATTCTGTCATCATTTATTTACTCACCCTCTTGTTGATCCAAACTCTCCAAAATGTCTATATTTCTTTGATCTGTTGAATACAAATATTCTAGATATTTTGAAAAATATGGGTAACCAAGCAGTTTCTGGTCCTCGTTGACTTCTGAGTATTTTTTTCCTTAGCCTACTATGGAAGTCAATGGGCCTCACATCTGTTTGGTTACCCATATTCTTCAAAATAGCTTTTCAACAGAATAAATACATTTAGCAAGGTTTCGGGTGAGTAAATGATGACAGAATTAAACATTTAGTTTGAACTCTCCCTTTAAGTGCATGTAATCTAAGCATCTCTAACTGAATGCACCTTTGCTTCACTTTGATCTGTAATTTACTGTGCCTGTCTTAACGAATAACAACTTTATTATTCAGATGTAATGCATTTACATGGGTTTGTTTGTTGAAATTGCCTGTAGGTAATCAGATGCATATTTTGAGAGTGATTTCGTGTTAATTCATTTCCCTCCCCGCAGGGAGGAGTGTGACAGATGTTGAAATTTCCTGTTTTGAATTTGCGCTCTTTTGGCCATTTGTCTGGAGGTTTAAGGGGGATGGGACCCCTTTATCACCCCACACCAGGCTTTGTCCCAGCACTAGAGCCTGTGGGCCGGGGCAGTGGAAGTGTTGGGCTCATTGATTAGGTGTCTGTGCGTCAACAACACGTGACTGATTCTTCTTCTTCAGCCTGGCAACTATTGGCACAAACTATTTGTTGAAGACTGCAAGTGAGCAGCCACAGTTTTCACCTCACACTTGAACACACTCATTCACACAGAACACGTTTTTGTGTTTAAAAACTTGAGACGCAGGGAAGTTGAATGGGGGGGGGAGCACCAGGTCTAAAGATGCTTGATACTTGAGCGTGTGGAAGGCAGAAAACACCAGATTTTCTTTTAGATGATATATTGAGGACTATATTATGGAAGATCGTTTCTGACACAGAATAAAAAAGCGAAATAAAAAGGTGTAAACCCTAAATTAATTTAAATAATTATTTGGTTTGAGTAGAGCAAACTCAAATTAAACAAATTAGTTCTAACTTTTATGAGTATTTAGAACTTACTTTTTTTGAGTTCACTAAACTGACACATTTTAAGTAATCTAAATTGTTTCATTGTTTGGGTTTTATGACCTTGTTACTTTTAATTTAGACAAACCTAAATTGAACTGAAACTAGGCTGGGATTTTTATCTCCCAGCATGCTTTGCCATGACACTCAAAAGGGAGAGTAAGTGATTAAATTAATTGGTAATGTTTTTTTGCACAAGATTAATATTAGGGGGAGATTTAGTAGTGTTTCATGTTCGGTTATGGTGATGATTGGAGCATGAGCTTAGTTTGAGACCAGATACAGTATATGTTAAATATTTTATATTGCTGTACTCATTCAGCAAGTGCTGTGCTATGTTAATGCTATCAAAGCATTGTGTAACCAATTAGCTTGGTAGCATTTATTGAATTAGCTAGTTAAAGCTAGCCAAGTTTTCATCACTAAAAATAAGTTGAGATTACATGATAATTTTAAGTTGTGTATGAATCAGCTTACTCAAATATTTCAAGTTAAGAGCAATTAAAATGTGTACAAAGTTCTGCTTATTTTAACTTTAAATTTGCGATAACTTGCGACTTTATATCTAACAATACAGTTTTTTTTCTCACATTTGCTACAGAATGAAAAAATAAAAAAGTTTGTGACTTATCTAACAATACATAGGCTAAGCCTTTTTTTTTTTTTTTTTTTTTTTTTTTTTTTTTACAAGTGCGAGTTTATATCTCAAATAGTCGCAGTTAAAAAAAAAAAGATGTTCCGGGACGAAAGTGGTGCTAGCATCCATGATCTCTCAGCTTAATATCTATTATTGACTATTTGAACAAAACCATGTTTTTCTGACAAGCTACTGAATTCAGAGGCACTTTTTATAATACCCCAAAATACCATAATTTTAATGCATTGTTGATTTAATTCGAAAACTTTTAAATGAAAATGATAAACAAGACTTTTGTCTCAAAATATATTTGGTAATTTTAGCTAAATAGCCTATAGTCCAATCTGCAGTGGAATGCAAAAACTTTTCTGTGTCGAGATTTGCTATAAAGTATACATTGCTTTACGTGAGTGTACTGCATGTATGCAGTTATAATAAAAGCAAATAAAAAATATACATCCAACTTTATAGAGCTGTGCAACAATACAGTTTACATTTTGTGACGATATAAACAATCAAAGCGTCCCTGTCCCTGTTAAAATGCGCGAGTTTTTGTTCTGCTGGGCCCTCGCCGGCCTACGGCTTCACGCTGCTCGCTTTCAGCTGCATTTCTGCCTGTCCGCAGGAGGCTCACCTCTTTTGCCTCACACTTTCAACCATCAAAAAGGTGTTGGAGATGTTCAACAAGCACATTGACATGGTAATTGATTCACTTGCTAATAAGAGTCCCTGAACCCACAGTCAACTGAATCGGCTTCAAACAATGTAGACTGAGAAGAAGTGGGCTTGTGATTTTAAATAGTCAAGTTACTTTCAGCTCTTAATGCCTCCTCCTCTGAGCCATTTGCATGTTTACACTTTTGAGTCTTTGGATGTTAATGCAGAATGAATCTGTTAATCATTAAAAACAGAAAGGGCCGGCGTAAGGCTGGACTCTGCATCAGGGGTTTCACACTGTTGGATGCCTCAGGCCCCCGCCTAATATCAGGATCCCCTTCCTACAATATAAAGAGGAGAGAAAATCCGGCAAAGATTATTATTATTGAAAGTATTGCATTGAATGAATGAAAAATTAACACTTAAAAATAAGGATATTTTAAGATTATCTAAAAAATCTTTATTTTATCTTTGTTAAAATAAGAACAAAGATGCATATTACAAATAAAATATAATATGCAAATGGAATAAACAGTGATTTATATTTCACAGTAGGTGTATTTAACAGTAGTATACAAGAAACTGAATAACTGTAAAAATAAAACACTAGCTACTGTAGTTATTCAGTGAAGTGATTTTCTCTTTTTGACTTTTGTTGTTTGATCAACATATTGACTAGCGGCAGCAGGTTTACATAAGACATGACTGACTGTTTATGTCAACCTTGTGTATATTTGCCTGTGTTAACATGTGATGTGAATGTACGTCTCACTGGACAGTATGTTGGGGCGGAGAGGCCAGAACGCACCTCAACACGATACTGCATATTTCTTCAAAAGCAGATCGTGGACACATTTTAATTTTCCTCGATCAAAAGTCATGATATCGCACACCCCTACCCCCTTCTACAAAACACAGGAGTGCTCAGTAAATATTCATCCATGGCATTTAATATTTTGGCTTTCTTTTTCATGTCTTTTACCAGAAAATAAATTATCCAATATAAAAAAAATTTTTGCCGGGGGCCTCTGGTTGAGGGTGCGTTTACACAATAAATGTACTAGAAACATGTACACGCGTACATGCGTACAGACGGCAATGTTGTCAAAACGATCTCCGTTCACACGGATCCGTGGAAACGACCTAAAACGCTGTATTCTTCATGCCAGGCCAGTAGATGGCGATGTCACTTTGTAAAGAAACACTATAGACTGAACAGGTAATACACATGCGCATGACGCCACAGTTTTCACAAAGGTTTTGTTGTTTACATGGAGACGATAACTGTATCGGTTTCAAAAACTTGCGCTTTCAAAATTTTCAAAACACTTGTGTAAATGAACGGCCAAAACGCACACAAGTTTTCTGTTTTTACTTGAAACCGGTGTCGTGAAATGGCCCCTGAGTTGACACGGAATGACTCTATATATTTTATTGTTTATGGGGTGAAATATGACCTGGATTTTTTTTTCATCGATCCATCCTGCTATACCTTGATGAGGTTCATGACAGCTGAAGAAGTCCATCAAAAAAGGCCAGACTCAAAGAAAGCCGGTTTGCCTTGATTTTTTTAAACAAAGAGGAACACGTTTGACTGTGGTGTTTTACGGCGCTCGGTCACAGCCCGTCGGCAGCGCTGCTGTTGAGCTGTGAAATGAGCTGGACGGAGAGGAACTGGACACGGTTGTAGAGTTACTCAGAGTTCAGTCTGTTAATCCAGAGTTGACCAGGGCAAGGGGAAATCTTCAAAGCGCCTGTCATAAAAACCGCGGTAAGGCAGCTGATCCTTTAATTCTTTTGCAAACAGCCAATTTAACCATGGGAAAGGCCTCGTCAATTAGCACTTGAAGAAATGCCCATGTTGTATATCTTGATCATTCTGGTTCTGCAGAACCGCTGCAGCCTTTATTAGATCCACATGCCTGTCTGTAATGTTTAGGAAGTAGTTTTGGTTCTACGCGGTTTACTAGACTTTAATATAATAGAAATGTATTATACCTAAAGCCTAACAAAGTGATATTGAGGACAGTTTGGGGTTGGTATGATTTTTAAATGTTTTTGAAAGAAGTCTCTTCTGCTGTGTTTATTTTATTAAAAATGCAAAAAAACGCAAAAATGCTACAGTAATATTGTGAAATATTATTACAATTTAAAACAGCTGTTTTCTATGTGATTATATTGTTAACTGTAATTTATTCCTGATCAAAGCTGTATTTTCAGCATCATTACTCCAGTCTTCAGTGTCACATGATCCTTCAGAAATCAGTATAATATGATGATTTGCTGCTCAAAAAATATTTCTGATTATTATCAATGTTGAAAACAGCAGTGCTGCTCATTTGATTAAAGACAGGAACTCATGAAGGAAAAACAAATGGAATATTACAAAATGGCTGATATACTGTGGTTAAGATTTATACCATGCACTTTGTTGGTTAACATATTTAAATAAGTGATCCAAGTGACCCTTGTCAGACAGAGCAAGACTGGTATTAAAAATGAGTTTTATCCTTTTTATGGCAATTGCAAGATGATGACAACACATGTGTTGCTGCAGTGAATGAGTTTGCCGTGCGGGATCATGCAGTGGTGTGTATTCAGCGCTGCATCAGTCAAGCTTTTGCTGCTGGCCACAGAAAGAGACATCAGAAAGAGGAAATATGTCGTCGACTGCCAAGCCGTAGTCCTGACAGCAGTTAAGAGCTCTGCGGTCGGTGGTCGTGCTTGAGGAATGGAAATATGTTTTTGTAACATTATTGAACCCTCGCGTCTCCAATCAAAACACAGCAGCAGAAGTTGAAAGCAGGGGCCGCAGTGTCCTTCCTGAAGCAGGCGAGGTGTAGAAGAAAACAGCACTGTTGTAGACCCGAAGAAGAGGAGATCTCGCTGTGCGTCATCAGGGAACCAGATCCATGCGGACTGAGCGCTGAACACACTCCATGCTGGAGGGATGCTGGGAAAAGAGCAGTGCTGACTGATGTCGTAACATAAAGGAGATGTTGTGTTGTTCAAAAGTTTGAGCTTAGTAAGGTTTAACACTTCTGTTCGTCTAGCAGTCGGACGCATTTAATTAATCAAAGTTGCAGGAAAGGGATAATGTTATAAAAGATTTCTCTGTCAAATAAATGTTCTTTTTTTAACATTCTATTCATCAAAGAATTCTGGAAAATAGAATGTTTCACCGTTTCCACAGAAATATGAAGCGGCACAACCGTTTCAACACCAGAAGTGATTCTTGAGCATCAAATCATCATATTAGAGTGATTTCTGAAGGATCATGTGACACTGAAGACTGGAGTAATGATGCTGAAAATTCAGCTTTGATCACAGGAATAATTACACTACTATATATTCACATAGAAAACAGCTGTATGTAACATGTCACGGTATTACTGTTTTTTCTGTATTTTTGATCAAATAAATGCAGCTTGGTAAGAATAGGACATTTAAACTGGATTGTGTGGCTCTGTCGCTGGTAGTGTGAAGTGGCTCTGCGTAAGTGTTTGTCAGTGGGATTTTGAACGTGTAGACATGCATTGCAAAGTTGTTTTGTATTGAGTATTGAAACATGATGTGATAAAAAACACAAATTTTTTTGCTGAAAGAGACCATAAAACATATTACGCTGGTCATGCGTATTAGGCCTACTACTTATTGATATGATAAACACTCCGATCTCTCTTGCATACTGAATTGCTGTTTTATAGCTACATTAGTAAATTAAGAGTGTGATGACTGAGTCTTCGGTCCTCTAGCAGCATGAAAACACAGTCAGTGACATTCAAACAAGTTAATGGCTTTTCCTGTGTAATCTTTAACTTATTACTCCATTTTTCTGCTTCCTCTGTCGTATTAAACTCACTGCTTGCTCTACTTAATGCTCATGTTTGTAAGAATAAGTCTGAAAGAAATTTAAAAAGAATCACACTAGATTCATACTTATTTAGCCACATTAAATCTTGTAGGCTATGTTTTTTTTCAGTGCCCCTTTTGAATTATTGCATAAAATGAGCTCTGTGACCAATGATCATATGACTTCAACATCATCATTACGCTTTCGACTCTCTCAGTCTTTATTAAAAAACATTTCCCTCAAATTTTGAGTTCGAATAGTTTGCAAGAGCATGATTATAAACACATCGAGGCTTTGAAAGTTACTGCCATTGACTAGATTTTCCTGCTTTCTGCGTTTCACTTTTATAGGGTAGGGGGCGCTATTACACGTCTCCTGAACAAGTGCAGCATCTCCAGATCAAAACACGTGCAAAGAAGCAGCAGAAACAAGCGATCTCCTATCTAAGCTGTGCATATGTAAAATAACACGATCATCAACAATAAATGGCATATAAATCAAAACTGACTAACGTTACTGAACGAAATGTCGACTCGGGCCGAAATGTTTATGAAAATGACCAAAAGCTTTAAGATTTGATTTCTGACAACCTCTGTTCCCATTTAGACACTTGTTTTAGAAAGCTTTAGAAAACCACAAGGGGGTATAACTGACGTATTGTATTTTATAGGAAAAATTGTGACGTAGTGTAAAGTCAGTGCTAAAATGATAATAGATTACTGCAATATAGCAGTCTCTTAGGTTATTAAAACAATTATCAATGTAAAAACCTTGACCTCTTTCTTGGATATAACTCTGCCGACAAATCCATCTACTTTTTAATGCAAGATCGGGTGTACTGGTGTGCGAGGCTTCTGGAGTCATTCACGTCCAGTTAGCCGTAAAAAACAGGCAGTTCTTTTGCTGGTCTGTTGCAAACTAGTATTTATCATATTTTAATTTATTATCAAAATCATAAATGCACTGGTTTGTAGCACAAATAGTTGTACTGCTCTTTGATATTCTTGTAGTTATTTCCCTATAACGAATGGGACGTGCCACACACATTCCCAGGACATGGCTTACTTCTGTGGACAGGCACTCGTAACAACATGCAACTCGTAATGGGAATTTTTTTTAAAGCTAGGTTTAAGGTATTGAAATGATCCATTCCTTTAATGTTTGTGGCCGTCAGTGGACTATATATCTGCTCAGATTTTACACCAGGCATATACGCTCAGTCCTGGGATAAACCGCTTCAATGCCTTGTGCCAAACATGTTCTGGAGTTACTCTTTCCCCGTGCCAGTTGTTGGATGTTGGAGTCAGTGGGATTTGTCCTGACTCCCAGACCTATGATTTCCATTGGCAGCTTAAAGACCCCGATTCGTCCAAACGCCACATTAAACCAACAAGGTGACATTTTTTCCAAAGGCCACCCAGCGTTCGATCAGGAGAACCCTTCAGCACTTCAGCGCTGGTCTCTCCTTGGAGAAGAGCATTAATGTGGCTGCCTTCTGGTGGAAACCCGGCGCGCGTCTCCGTCTGTGGTGCCACTGCTGACTCCACAGTTAGTTTTTCCACTTTGCAAGACAGATACAAATAGAATATCTGACAAAAAGCAAAGTGCTTATTCATGTTTTAACACATATTCATATGGCTGCCTTGAGCTGTGTTTTTCATTAGAGAAATGGATGCTTTCTGCCATAAAAGATATTAGAAGCTTTTGAGAAAAGGCCTGGATAACGTACTCAATTTATCCACATCTACTGGAGAGTTGAATCCCATGCGGGAAAATCATGCTATCATTCCACTGAAGGACCAGATGACCTGACGGGCCTAAACCAGGGTGTTTTGGAGATTGTTTGAGTGGTTTGAAGCGGCTCTCCAGCATAAGCGCTGCGCCGGCTGTTAAACCGCCTCAGACTGCTGATGGTCCGTGATGATCGGCTCTCGAGCTCCACCCCGACATGCAAATCATAATGTTTACAGAACTTCTCAGAGAGCATATCAAGGCCTCAATGAGGGCAGCTGATTATTATTATTATTTTTAAAGACATTTAAAGACGTTTACTCAGTAAGTGTGCGATTCTTGGCCGGAACAACTATTGGTCTTTCTGACGTTTTAGTCTGAGGAGTTAAACTGTACCTGTAAAACATCAGCGTGTTTTATTTAGTCCCAATTTGAAGGGAACAAACATATTTCATTAGGTGTGAATCCTGCTGGGGAAAGCCGAGTGAAAGCCAGCTCGCTTCATAAAGACCACTCGATGTGCTGAGATGAGGAAATGGCCGATCCTCGAGCCGATGTGTTTCAGAAACTACCAAAATGCCTTTAATCTAGTGCCTTGTAAGATGTTAATCAACTGTGTGTGTGTGTGTGTGTGTGTGTGTGTGTGTGTGTGTATGTCTGGCAATTTTTCCCAAAGAGGGTCAGAATGCTGTGTGCTCAAAGGGAGGGTTGTGGCTGGGTGTAACTTGGATAAAAGGAGGACTGTATAAAAATTACTTTCAAGATATGACATTGAACAAACATCAGTGAACTAGATGTTGTTGCAATCAAGACATAAAATACGTTGTTACTGCTAGCTCAGATCTCTAGTGGGGCTCATATATATATTATATTATATTTATGGAAAGCAAATATAAAACCAACCCTAAATATCCTGGCTAACAGGGAACCTTCTCAGTACTTCTCTAATGTTTTCTCAAAATAATGAACAAAAATTCTTCCGGTAATGTTACTAGAATGTTCTTTCACTGTTATCTGGTCTTTAATACTGTTCTCAAAAGATGACTCACTAAAACATTATCTGTACATCATTCATGGTGCTTTTTCTAAAACGTTTTAGTTGGACGTTCGTCTAACATTTTTATAATGTTTTCACTCGTTCCAGTGTGTTCATAGAACATTCAGATCAGCTGTAATGTTTTCATAATGTTTGCATTGATCAAATGTTCCCGTATAACGTTCGCATAACCAAGACAAATGTGTTTAAAACATTTAAAAGTAAACTGGACATTTTGTAACATTCAGAGAGCATAATGTATCATAACTCAATGGAACATTAGCAAAACATTCTTAGAACATATTTTTGTTAGCTGGTATGACTCTTTATTAGTTACAATCATGTATATCAAGTATCATGTAATATATCATGTAATCAAGTATAAGTAGGTTATTACTAGTAAGTATAAGTAGTACGTTTTTGAATCCAAACCAGTAGCAAACCTTTAATAGCATTGATAAACTCATGGCAAAGTAATTTTTTATATAGCTGAATAAAAAATATATTGATTTCTCGATTTTAATAGATTTTCATTTTTACGATATCGATTCTTAAATCCCAAGAATCCAGTAGTCCAGCCATTCCCAAACTGTGGTCCGTGAGGGTACTGCAGGTGGTCTGTGGAAAGGCAAAGTAAAATATAAAATAATATATTTTTTTTACCTTCATTTTACCAGGAAATTCCCATTAAAAAAATAAAAAGTACAAAGAATATGTAGGCCTATATTGATATAAAATTGTAATTAAATTGTCAAGTTATTGTGTGATTACTAAAATAGGCTAGTGGCGCTCGGCCGCGATGTTCAAGTTCAGTGCCGTTAGAACAACCACAACATGGATCGGTGGATAGCAACAGGTTCTCTGAAGAGAAAAGAGGCAGAGTTACCAATAATGAAGAGATTGACAGTGAGTCGGAGACATCTACAAGCCAGGTTCCTCATAAAAAACAAAGAAAAGGAGGGTGAAGAGAAAATACTACTTAAGCTACACCGGCCTCGAAGAAGAGCCGTTGCCGATTATGCCCTCGGGCGCTTGAGTAAATAAATATACATTGAATATGTGGCAGCCGTTGTGTGCAGTAAACTTTCTTTTAACAAGCCTGTTGTACTGATGTGATTACCAGTTATAGTTTTAGTGCTAGTAAGCTATGTGTAGACATATTTTAGGTGTATTATGAGGTGGTCCGTGAAAATTCTTGATTACAAATAGTGGTCCACACTCACAAAAAGGTTTGAAAACCCCCTGCATTAGTCGATCCTGTTTTCAGTTTGATATGAAACAAAGTTTCAGATTTCAAATTCTGTCCATTTCATTTCAAAATTCAAAGAATAAATACTTTTTTGGCACTCTTTAATGTGGCGTGACAGTTAAAGAGAAGCGGAGCGCACGTGAACCGATCATCTCCTCCAATTTAACACCTGTTACAGCGCGAAATAAACATAAATGAACATCAGAAGGTATATTTTAAAAGATACAGTACAACTTACAGAAATCAGTACCATGGAAAGACATCAGCTTGTAAACAATGTCACGTAACGTCACATTTACCTCAGAAAAAACAGATATTCTATGACCCAAAAATTGGTTAGTCAGCTAGAAAAACAAACTCTAGAGAGGAGCATTTTGCTAAATATAAGCACCATATTACATATTTATTATTATTTTTAGTGTTCTCCAATATATAGCCTAATGCATGTGTGAATAAATCCATCAAGTTGAATGTTAATGTTTATATTTCAAAAAACGAGTTGGAGTAGAAATAATGTAATTTAAAGGTTAGTAGGCATATTATACCTTTATTATTATAAAAAACTACCTTGAGGGAAATTTTATTGTTTGTAACTTTAACCTTCAATATTTTAGTAATGTAGTGCTACCAACTGACTCCCATGTATAGTTTACAGCATTAGTTGAGACTTTTTCTTTGAGAAAAACTGTCATGTACTGTGCCTGATATATATCCAAAATAATCGATATTGAATCGAATCTGATCGAAATCTGAATCTAAATCAAATTGGATCATGAAATTTGTGTGAATACCTAGCCCTACTTTTTTTTTCTTTGTTCAAGGCTAAAAAAAAAAGTCCAAAATATCTGTGCAACGGTGTACTTTCTCTGCACTTCTGCACTGCAACGTATTCGTGTTTTTTTGCTCATGTCTAACTTTGGACTGAATGAAGTAATGCACCTGAAAATATTTCAGCCTCAACATTTGAATTTGTAAAAAAAATTGAAAATGTATTTAACAGCCGGTGCAAAGTTTTCTGGAAAGCTTGTACTTGCAAACCCCAAAACAAACTCTAAACTGTTTAGTTTTGGCCAGATGTTGTTCAAAATACATTGTTTAAAGTTTGAGGTCTGAATAACTTTGCTGTCTCATCTTGTTTTAACCATAATCTTGCTGAACGCTCTACAGTGCGACCATTTTGCTCGCATATGCCCCTAAAAATCGATACGTGCGAACTGGAAGAATGATTTACGAGCACAATGAGCGAGTAACTACAACCTACCATAATCGAAAACGAGACGATAACTACATAAAAACTAGTTTTCAATAACAAAAACTGTGACAAAAATCTATTGACATTTTCGTCAACGAATAAAAACTAGACAAAAATGCTAGATAGTGAAGATTTGGGAAGTGATCCAGTCAGAACTGATGTCCTGCGTTTGTGCTACATGTGCACATTTGACATTTGTACTGTAACATGCTGATCTACCCAGCGGCACACGGGTTGTAGATTTAGTTGAATAAAATCGTAGTGTATTTCCGGTCAAATTTAGGATTGATTTTAAAATTCTCTTGTTTGTTTACAAGGCATTGTCAGGCCTTGCCCCCCAGTACATCAGTGATCTTATAGTTCCTTACTCTCCTTTTAGAGTTCTCAGGTCCTCCGATCAACGACTTTTAAAGGTACCTCGTTGTAATTTAAAATCAAAAGGAGATCGTGCTTTTTCCGTGGTAGGTCCCAAACTTTGAAATAGTCTCCCATTCCATGTGAGATCAGCTCCATCGATTACAACTTTTAAGTCTTATTTAAAAACGTATTCATTTTCTTTAGCTTTTGAATAATGTATGTCTGTTACATGTATTATTGTATATGTAGAATGTATTATTCTGTAAAGCACTTTGGGGCAACGTCTGTTCAAAAATGTGCTATATAAATAAAGTTGCTTGCTTGCTTGCTTGCTATTTCGGCGACTAAAATATGACTAAAACTAAATCAAAATTTGCTGTCAAAATTACCTATTCCTCCACAAATTAGAGACCAATATAGGCCATTTTTCTTGCAAAATGAATGAAAACCATAATGAATGTCCGACTGGAATAAATATTATACCTGTGGTGAGCTATATTGCAAATTATTACATAAAATTACAATAGTAAAATTAAATCATGAATATATTTACATACTAACAGTATACTATTAGATTAAAATGTAACTAATCTAATGTTATTATAATAATATAAATACTAATACACTCATTTAAACTATAGTTTCTCCTCCATGTTGTGGAAAGAGCCTCTGCAGTGGAAAGATGCACACATTCCCCTTGTTCTGTTTTACTAAAGTGATTGTAAAGTGTGATTTATACTTCGCATCAAATCGACGGTTTCACACCATAGTTGAACAAAGAGAAGAAGCACACACGTAGTATATATGTAATAAATAGTTTGTTAAACTCTGTTACTTGAACATTTTTCACTGCGCTCAAATTTCTTTGTGCTTCTACATTTTTTCATTTAGGAGCACATGTACTCCTTGGGATAAATCTTAGCGTAGAACCCTGACATATAATGTATATAATATATGCTGGTTAATAAACAGCAAATATGTTTTGATTGTTGTGTAAGGACAGAACAAGGAATTGCAGAAATGTGTCACTATGTAAATGCATAAACAAACACGCATGGAGTATTTCTAACTGAAATGTTTTCAGCGCACAATGTGACAGTAGTGCAAAAACATTACATTTTATGAATGGCACTTAAATAAGTCATTTGTAAATCCTGTAGGTCTTGCATCCTATGAGAAATGTATAAACTGCTCTTCCCGCTAGCTCTCCCACAGAGAAAGTAACAAACGTCGAGCGCCTGTCCAGATAAGGTTTAAGTCTGTAATCCGTACACCTTCATGAATCATGGATCTGCTGGAGAGCTGAAGAGTGTGATGGCCGTCAGCCAGCAGTAGATCTCAGCATGTCCAACACACACACACACACACACACACACACTCGTTCACGTCTGCTTCGGCAGGTGTTCAGCGCGGCTCGTGCATTCCTCCAGGTGACTGATCCTCAGAGCCTTTCATATGAGATAAGCCAAAACTAATAACCCACAGGCATGTTCTGCTGGCTTCACACACACAGGAGGAATTTATTCAGAAATGCGTCCTGTTCATATTCAGCACTGACAGGAGATGGTACATATTTTGTGTCTAGATGAAGGGATCATGAAGCAAAGCATAATATACAGTGTGGTCAATATGTTTATATATGTAAATACAAATTATGTTATCAGCATAACATGTAAAACATTTTAATAGTCAAGTCACCTTTATTTATATAGCGCTTTATGCAATACAGATTGTTTCAAAGCAGCTTTACAGTGAGAACATGAAAATAATGATTCAATGATTCAAACGGAGTTCATTTCAGCTGTAAAGCAGCTCTAAAAAGACATTAGTGTCATTGTTCAGTTCAGTGATGATTCAGTTCAATAACTGTGTTAAGATCATCAATTATGAAATGGGTTCAATTCATCTATACAGCAGCTCTACAGAAAACAGCTCAGTTCAGTTACACAACAGTCGGATCAATAACACTGTTGAATATTAAGTGTGCTCGACTAAACAAGCGACTGTGACAAGAACCCAAACTCCATCAGTGACATAGCCCAGAAATCTTAATTAAATCTCAAATTTTATTTGGCAGCCAGTGTCGTCTAGCAACTCTCCGTTGGCTTGTGAGCTGGAAAAACCAAACTCTAGTCAGGCCAATCACATCGTGTACAGAGTCGGTGGGCGGGCTTAACATAATGACGGCAGAGTTGCGACGGTTTCGCGTGAATTCCCTGTTACTAGAAAACAAAGAAGAAGCTGGTGCTGCTGGCAAACAGCGGTCTTTCAAACCGGCTTTGGCCGTGACTCTGGAAGACTTGGAGTTAAGCTTTTCTCTGAGAAAAGGACAAAGAACGGCTCTGAAGTCCGTCGCTCTGCCCACGTCTCCTTCTTCGTTGCTCTGGTTGGTTGTAGCGCTATCCCATTGTGTGCTGAGGGAATTTGAAAGACAACCGGTCATCCCGCCGGTCGGATTGAGCCCTGCCAATGGTGTGTTCCCAGACCCAACATCTTGATGTGGGTCTGGCTTGTCAGGCTGTCAGTGACAGAAATGGAGGGAAAAAGGGAGAAACCAGGACCGGTTAATCTCTGGCCAAATGAATCAACATGTGTGATTATGATTCAGGCTGCATCACAACACAAGTCAAAATTATTGATTGGTCTCATTCAGAAAATGTCCTCCAGTTCCTCCGGCTTGAAGATCAGCTAATGTAAAAGTGCTGGTGTTTGGTGGGAGGGAGTTGTAGCTGGCCACGGGGTCTATGCAGAGGACTTATCTGGTTTTATAAGCTAGAAAAAGAAATGCATGGAAAATGTCCACGTAGGGTTGGGCGATATGGCCAAAAAAAATTATCACGATAATTTTTTTATATCAGTCGATATCGATAATTATCACGATAAACGTCAAATCTTTATTTCTTTCAAGCAGATTTTTGCTCCTAAGTGAAAGTTGTAGAAACCAGAGTGTTAATTGTGGTTTTAAACTACTCCTTATTGTCAGAACATATCATGACAAACAAATCTGAGGTAGAACATTCAAACATTTGTAATTTTTCCTTAACAAAATAAATATCTTAATAGAAAAAAATATTTCTTAGTTTCTGCATGTGCTAATTTTTATTTGGTAAAATGTAATATTCTGACTGTTTGAGTTTAATTAAAATTAGCCATTGGTCCTCCAGCATCATGCATTTAGATCATGATAACCACAGATAAAAGCACCTCACTATGTTGGCTAAATGTTACTTTATGGTTTCTATGGTATTTGTATGAAAAACAGTAGCCTAAATACATTATTAAATACTGTAATTATATTCCATTAGTCCTTTAATACATTGTCTACAATAATAATATAATACAATTCAATATGTATATCCCACATTTCATAGTGCAGTTTATATTAGTAGGCTAACGTTACAGTAAATCCATGGTAAATGATGGGAGTTTGTAGCCGGAAAAGCTTCTGACTGGATCGTTGCGCACAGTGTTCCTCCTGTTCGTCAGCGCTGTTTCATCTGCCTTTAAACTGGTTTAAATCACTGAGACATTTGTGTTCTTCGCTGAGCTCAAGCGCTTCTCACTGGATCTCGTGACGAGGCGATCAGAGTAAACGCATCTGCTAGTGAGCTCGCGCTGCGCTGCCGTTTGGACTTTGAGCCGAGCGGATAAACGGTCCGTGAGGCGCGCGGTTCAGATGAGTTTTGTTCCGCTTTTGGCGCACAAACATTATCGAACATTTATCAAACTCTTGATATCGTTTTATCGAGAAAAATGATATCGCGATAACTATCGTTATCGTTTTATCGCCCAGCCCTATGTCCACGTTCTTAAAGGGATATTTAAACCCCCACCAAAAAGAAAAAGGGAATTCTGTCATTTCCTCTCCCTCATGTCGTTCCAAATCTCTGTGACTTTCTTTGTGACATAAAATTATGCATTTTTCCATGCATACAATGGAAGTCAGTGGCAACCAAATAGTTTGATTACCAACATTGTTTCATAGTCATACAGGTTTGTATTGACGTTTTGAGTAAATGATGGCAGAATATATAGGAAAAAAGTATAAACGGTCACATGAAACAATTGAAAATGATAAAAAGTTTGTTCCTAGTTTTAGAGCTTTGAAACATTTCAATACTGTAAATTGGTAGACTTTGCAAAGTCAGTAATTTGTGAACTATTTAGCTATAAATTATTTAAATTAGGACAAAGTAGGCTAACCATTCCTACTGTCATTACCGGCACTTAATACACGACGTTAGATGTGTTTTTGCTGATTCATGCAAGTGATTAAATCTATTTCATGTGTAAGTTGTGGAAGGGTGTGTGGTTCTACGTGTGGTGATTGTTTCAGTCTTTGCACTCTGTTGTTTTTTCTCTGTAGTTGTCTAAAAGTGATATTGTGCCATTGATTTTGATTAATCCCTGCTCTGATAAAGATGTAAGTCTATTTTCAGTATATTGCTGTTTCATGTTGAGCTGCTGAGATGCTGGTCCTTTAATGATACTCTAGCAAACGCTCTGAAATCTGTTTTTAATTTGCCTCATAAACAGTCACAGGACATTGCCTCGTGTTTAATACAGCATACTTCCACAAGTATGTAACGGTCTAGCATCGGCTGGCGCTCTTGGATCGGGATGTACATTTTCTTCTTGCACTCTAGGCTCATTTTAGCTTTCTTTTTATCATAATTGAAACGCTTAGGCTTTATTCCAAACCTGTGTAGTTTAGTCTCACGTTGTTTTGATGTGATCGGCCTTAAAAACAGCTCTAGAAACTGGCTAAAAACTAGCCGTTTTTGTTCAAAGTCTTAATAGAATTGTCGTTTCAAATTACTTCATACCAAAACAGTGTTTCATATGAAATAACCAAGATTTTCTTAGAAAGCTTTGACCATTTAGCTCTGTTACAAAACCTGAGCTGCCTAGACCATAATTTACAAATTTTTGGGCCGTAGGAATAGGATATATTTGTTTTCCATATTCTGAAAAGAATATGTTGAAAAGAAGGCAGTTGTAAGATGTCATTTTAGAGAATAGCAAGTAGGGTTGGGTATCGTTTGAATTTGAGATATACCGATTCCTAACGATTCTCGATTCTTTTAAGGGGCAGGGTCAAAAAAGTTTAGGGTATTTTAAATGAGCTAACGTTAGCTAACCAACGGTCTTTCTGAAGGAAATAGTCTGACCTTCTCCATCAATTTTAATTCTATGAACTTTTTACTTTTTATGAACTTTACTATGAATTTCTCACAGGGCTGTTTTCAACTACAATATAAATATCAAATCTATGAACTTGAATATAAATATAATAAATTATGAATGCTCAAGAGAGCTTTATTTTTGAAACCTCATGAAAACACATTTACACATGAGTGTATGATGCTGCAGGTACTTAAACATGTTACCGTGCTCCCACTGATGGGCGAACCTGGTGCAGAATAGCAAATAAACAATAAGAAACAACTTGTAAAACCCAGCCCAAATTAGGAGCAGGTACAGTATAAAATCAGAAACAGTTATTGTTTAGGAAATGATCATATCTGCCTTCTCAGGCAGGATGCGTGAGCGTTCTGGACAGATAGTATCTCCTGCTGTGGAGAAAACACGTTTGCTGGGTGTAGAAGAAGCTTGAACGCATAAATAGGAGAAAGCGAGATTTGACAGCAAAGGATAAGTCTTTTGTTGGCACCCCCCTATGCACGAAACAATCTTGTCGCAAATGTTGCATTTTGCAGAGATTTTGTTCTGTTTAGAAAAGTGAAGCCACACTTCGACTTGCTCAGTTATGCCAACACTTCCGGTGGGCGCTTCTTCGTTGGTGTTCAGCAGTTTCTTCTTCCGGTCGGCAGACTGTGAATCGAAGCTAGGAATCGAAATTTAAACTTTTGAAAGATTCCGGGAAAATCTCCATTGTGATGGTCTACTCTGCTCTTATTGGTCAGATTACCCAGTCTGTTGTGATTGGTCTACTCTGCTCTGATTGGTCAGATGGCCCAGTCTGCTGTGATTGGTCTACTCTGCTCTTATTGGTCAGATGACCCAGTCTGTTGTGATTGGTCTACTCTGCTCTGATTGGTCAGATGACCCAGTCTGTTGTGATTGGTCTACTCTGCTCTGATTGGTCAGATGACCCAGTCTGTTGTGATTGGTCTACTCTGCTCTGATTGGTCAGATGACCCAGTCTGTTGTGATTGGTCTACTCTGCTCTGATTGGAAAATTGGAATACTATTTCAAAATGTTAGTGTTTTTTTTTAATTTATTTTTAAACCAATAAATGCAATTTTAGTTAGCATAAGAAAACCAGTTGTACAATATCATTCCTGTCTGTAGCACAAATGCTGCAGGACAAGGTATAAACAAAATTAGAAGTAGTTAGAAATTGTTAGAGGTCAAAGTTAAAATCCCCTTTCCAATGGATGAGCATTAGAAGCACAAAAAACCCTAATGAGAACCGTAAAGAGAGTTAAGAGTCTTACTGACTTTATCAATAAAATGGCCTCAAAAGTTTGTGCCTTAATGGAGCACAGGCAGTGAAACTAGATGTGCCTCTATTTATTGAACGTGTACACAATTACATCTGCGTTTCATTTCTCATCCTGTGCAATCATTCATGGCTTATGTTATGAGCTCTCTCTCACTTTCTCTTTTGTGTGTTTGATGTCATGATGTTTACAGTTCCCTTCTCTCTGATTGAATTCAGGACAAACACACAAATGCACACAACTTCCCATCATTCCCTGAAAAGTTTAAACCCAAAGATCGGTGGTCAGCAGTTTGAAATGGATAGTTTTTGCCTGGTCGGGACACAAGCCGTCTCACACAGCGTTCTTTGAGCACGGTTGGAGGGTTTACTATATTAATAAAGACCAGATGATGCAGGTTCGCGAAAGGGCCTGTATTTGAGTTTGGCCACGGCTCTATCCCACTCCAACTGTAGTGACTCATGTTAGAAGTTTAAAGGGATATTTCACTCAAAACGAAAAATGGCATCCTTTAATCACACATTATTATCATTAATGTCTGAGCTGTTGTTTCCACTCAGCAAAAGTGGATTTTAATTTATACAGTCAAGCTCCACAAAGAAGAAAAAAAAAGTCCATCTGACTTTTGTTTTGTGGCTCTTCTAAAGAAAAGAAAGGGCAGATTTAGTCTCTGACACCAAATGCCATTGGTTCTCATGGATACACTGCCGTAATATTTTATGTTTAGAAAGTCTCTAAAACATAGTCTCTTATGCTCACCAAGGCTGCGTTCATTTGAACCGAAATACAGTGCAGTGCAATATTACAATTTAAAAACTGATGTTCTATTGTAATAGATTTTAAAATTTAACATGTAAAATGTAACAGTCTTCAGTGTCACATGATCCTTCAGAAATCATTCTGATATGCTGATTTGATGCTCAAGAAAGATTTCTGATTATCAATGTTGAAAACAGTTTCTGCTGATGAATATTTTAGTTTTCAAGATTCTTTTATAATATAAACTTTAGAAAGGTAGTATGAATCTTCATTGATGGAAAACAGCAGCGTTATCATTTTGCGTAATGTCTCCTTTTGTGTTTCACAGAAAAATATTTTTGAGGAACCATTCCTTCATCGTCCTAACATTTTTAGGTTAATCTTTCGTTACTCTAAACATTTTTAGGTTATTCTATTCACTACACATTTATGATCTTGTCGGTTCAGAGTTCTGGTTCTGTGAATGTTCAGATGCCTTGATCTTATCAAGGATTTGATGAAGTGGAGCAGCTGGTAATATGAAAGGTTACTTTAAGTGGAAAGCCCTCATTTGATCAGGACTGTGATACGGGTAGATGTACTAGCGGGGATGACAAACCACATCAAACTGAGAGAGCTCCTCTCCAAGTAAGGCAAGAAGAGGCTTCAAGCCTTTTCATGTGTCTGCAGTGTCCACTCGAGTTACCCATTTGCAGTTATCAGTCATGAGAATAGGACGGCAGCAATAAAAGTGGAGTCTGTTTGGGTCAGACTCGCTAATTACAGGCCTGTCTTTGTGCAGATATGCATCTGAGATGCTCTGTAAAAGCATTAGTGTACAGTCAGGGTGACTCAGAGAGCCTCATTATTCCTCCTTCCTCATTTCCTGTGCCCGTGTTTCACTCTTTTAGCACTCTACGCGTGCCGTACACACCTGTGTCCAAAACACCACAGATTAATGAAATCTGGGGGATTCACACTTGGTAGTTCGGTTCTGTGGTGTACGTTCGTGCATTACATACATTTATGCATTGACAAGCACTTTTATCCAATGCAACTTATATTGCATTCAAGATGCATGTTTTATCAGTTGATGCATTTCCTGGGAACGCATGACCTGTTTGAGGGGGACAAATTGGTCACAAATCCTTAAAGTCCCCCTGTAGTCAATCATTTTATCCCTTAAGACTCATCTTTGATCACCAAAATGACATATTTAAATGTATTTTCTTTAATTTTTTTTGTCATGGCTTAAAATATCTTGAATGTAAATTGACACCCTTGCCTCATTTAGTATGCGCGGTTATATGAATATTCAAATGAGCCCCGCCTCCACTCACTCACTCACTCAGAGATCCACTGGTTGACGATCACACGTTGATCTGATTGGTTACAAGGTAGTTTGTGATGTCAGAAACACCAGCGATTTCGAAGCGTGTTTTTGAGACTGTCTTTGGTTCACTGCAGTTTTAAGCAGAAAATACTCAGCAATGTTGTCGACTAATGAATCTACACATGATTTGTCTAAAGCATATTAAAAACTCCACATAGACATATAAACAACATTAAAAGCTTGATTTTCACCACAGGGGGACTTTAACATTTGAAATAAGGTTGTAGAGAATGATTTTGTGCAATACATGCAATCTTGTACCAAACTTCAGGCAGTGTATGAGATCCCATCTTTCTCTTGCAGCACTAAACAGCTGCGGCCCCTTTCATTTGATTATTTAACATTTCTTATGGATTGTGAGTGTATATGGTCCAACGGCAGATGAGACTGTCAGCACTAAACCCTGTTTAGTCTAACAACAGAACTCTGCGTTCAGAGCAAATTGATGATTTTTGTCTTGGCCCTCTTTACCGGCATCATGTTGGCCAAGACACTTGAGGGACTGTAACGTCTGGGGTGTGTTTTTCTCTGCCGGTAGAACAGGCACGAGAGCTTCGTGGATCCTTGAATGATTTTTCCAGACTGTTATTTTTCTGCTCCCCAGGACATCTCATGTCTGCTCGTTTAATCGTTCGGGGTGTTAACGGAGAGCTGCACTTCACACATGATAAATTGGGCTTGTCTTTTGGAGAGCGCAGGCCCAAAGGGAGTCCCTGGCTCTCGCTGTTCTCTGTTTCCGAGTCCGCTTTCATCCAGCAGCCCACAACCATCCTGACTTTTGCACTCTCTGTGCCCCTTCTTCATAACATAACACATTTCAAGTTTCTCGCTACACCTCACACAATGTTTTTCTTCCTACATCATTTTTCCACTACGAGTTTTTCGTCTGCTCATGCACTTTTGCATTTCCTTAAATAAATCCCTTTATTATGGTGGGATTTTGGAGTATTTGACTGTGCAGATCTATGAGCTTCTCGCTACTAAAAAGAGGATGACGTGGATTTAAAAAAAATCTGGTTTCGGCCTCAGATGGAGTCACCAACTGCAGGAAAATTAATTTTTGCCTTTGAAAAAGTCCATCTGGTTTTACTCAATTGCTAGTTTTTATCCAACATGATCTCATCACATAGGCCTATTCGTGTGTATTTTTACGTAATGTTAGGTATACAGTGAAATGTATTTACATATGAAGGGCTAGCTGCTCAAAATATCTTTTTAATGCTATATTTTTTGTAAATTTTCTCTCCATTAGGTTTTATATATTCTTTTTATACCCTATAATGGTTATGTTTGGTGTATAGGGTTAAAGGATCTACAATTTATATAAAGGTTCAAAAGCAATTATTAAATTATCTTTACAAAATAAAAGATTAGTAAATATTTTGTTTTTAGGCTTTAAATGCGTAATAATGTTTACGTTAAATGTTGTCAATATGTTTTCAAAACTGTTTTCAACATTCATAATCAGAAATGTTTCTTGATCATCATATTAGAGTGATTTCTGAAGGATCATGTGACACTGAAGGCTGGAGTAATGATCCTGAAAATTCAGCTTTGATCCCAAGAATTACCTTTTACTATATATTACAATTTTAAATTGTAATAATATTTCACAATATAACTGTTTTTACTGTATGTTTGATTAAATAAATGCAGCCTTGATGAGCAGAAGAGACTTATTTTCAAAAACCTATTTTTAAAAAATCTTACCGTTTGTGCAGTAGTCAGTATTTACCTGGCTTATATATATATATATATAATGATGCTTAATTTACTAAATGAATCATTTTCAGATGATAAAATTTGTGAAAATCTAGCCCATTCCAATCCCATCCACGTCTGTGGCGATAGCGTAATCTAACGCAGGTGTGAGGCATAAGCCAGTGTTATATCCCTCCTGCTTTGTTCCCGGGGCCAGGGATTGGCTGCCTCTAACACAAGCTAGCTGTGGTCTTTGTCCAACTTGCCATCCTGCAAACAATTTGCTGTGTGTGACCGCCGGGAGTCTTCGGTCAGAGCGTGTAGAAGTTGAGCTCAGCAAACCCAGTGAATCGGTCTGAAACCCCACAGGAAAACATGAGTGCATGTTGAATATCCGGTTTCACTCAAGTAGAAGGTGCTGTGGAAGACACAAACTCATGGGTTTAGAAACTCTTATACTCATGGATCTGAGTGAACCTTCTCTGTGATGAACCGTAATAAAGCCAAACATGATTCTTGACCATATTGTTTACGATCATGGTTGGTGAATACATGCGGTTTGTGCAGCCTCTGTGCTGGAGCAGAAAATAAACATGTAACATAATTAGGAATTATTGGATTCATATTTTCAGGTTTTAACTTTTGAGAAGCTTCTTAAGGTTTTTCTAGTTTTCATAATGTAAAGCAGTTGAAACTACATAGCCGCTGTCCGTTTACAGTGTTTAGCCATTTCAAAGATGAAAATGGCTATAAAAAAAGACGACGAGTATCGTGTGAATTTGTGGATCTGAATCTGTGCTTTATCACTGATTTGCTTCTCATAAGATGTCAAATATGGAAACAAATTACAAAGAACTCACTAAAGCCATGCATTGCCAGAAGTTGAATTAATTGCAAATAGTGTTCAACTTACTTTTATTAATACAATTGTAATCAATGCACCTGTTTTTGTATGGATTTCCTGTGTGATGACGCTATGTATCCCAGTTAAATGAAGTCCACACTCACTGTGGCTCTATAGGCCTGTGAAGCATAGGCTGTTACATTGGGATGCACCGAAGCTTTTCAGCTGAAACGGTTAAATGGTGTTACACAATTTAAAGTATTTGATGTGAGTAGTTATAATGTGCAATATAATTATTAAAAAATTAAAAATCAATGTATCAAACGTATTATTTAGTTTCAGTTTCGGTTTTCGGCCAAGTGCATCCTAAAGTTTTGGTTTCGGACCATACATACATACATGCATGCATACATACATACATACATACATGCATACATACATACATACATACATACATGCATACATACATACATACATACATGCATGCATACATACATACATGCATGCATACATACATACATGCATACATACATGCATGCATACATACATACATACATACATACATGCATACATACATGCATGCATACATACATACATACATGCATGCATGCATACATACATACATACATACATGCATACATACATACATACATACATGCATGCATACATACATACATGCATGCATACATACATACATGCATGCATACATACATACATACATACATACATACATACATGCATACATACATACATACATGCATACATACATACATACATACATACATGCATGCATGCATACATACATGCATACATACATACATGCATGCATACATACATGCATACATGCATACATACATACATGCATACATACATACATGCATACATACATGCATACATACATACATGCATACATACAAACATGCATACATGCATACATGCATACATGCATACATACATACATGCATACATGCATACATGCATACATACATACATGCATACATGCATACATACATACATACAAACATGCATACATACATGCATACTTACATACAAACATGCATACATACATACATGCATACATGCATACATACATACATGCATACATGCATACATGCATACATGCATACATACATACATACATACATACATACATACATAAATAAAAGGGTGAAAATTCTGGTATATCTGGTATATAAAATATATATATATTATTTCAAATGAGAATAATCATGATTTAATAATCGCAATCATATTTTTTTAGCTAAATAATCGTGATTATCAGTTTATCCGTTTTTCGTGTGGCCCTAGTTTCTAGTCCTGTCTAGCACTTCTCAGCCAGTGAGTGGGAAAAAATGCTGAGTGTATTTTGCATTGAGGTGTGAGTGTGTGTGTGTGTGTGTGTGTGTTTTACTCTGTGTAGTACATTTGCTCCGAAGGCCTGGGTTGTGTGTGCAGGATCTGTTTATTTTGCAGTATGTCGGCAGTATGTGTAGCGGGTGGAGTCCAGCGGCTGTAAGTCCTCCGTGAAAAGGCCACTGATTCAGCGGTGCCTCACCACACCGCCTCGTACGTCTCCGTGCTGGTCTGTCCTTATTTCCTATGTCATGGTTTCTTCATGTGAAGTTACACAGACACAGAGATAATAAGGTCAAGACATCTGTGTCGTAGACTGAAGGCTTCTTTGGGGAAAACTTACATTTTATATAAATGACTCGAGTTTTTCCATTCTGTATAAATGCTTGTCCTGACAGCATACATGTGTGTTCCTCAAAAAACCACTTTTTTGTACATAATGTTTAATTACACAGAGCCTTTATAGATGCAATCTCTCTTTGTTTTCATTGCCTTCAAATTGCTTCAAATACAGTTTGGAGGACAACACTGGGCAGGATATGCAATAGCAATTTGTGAATATTTGATTCAAATCTATTTATTTTAAATTATTTTTCTCCTTTTTTCTCCATTTGATTTTGGTTTAACCAAATAAATAATCAACAGATTAATCAATCAAGATAATCGTTAGTTAAGCCCTATTTTGAGATATATTTGAGACATTAGGCCGCATTAGTTAGGTTTAATCCCTTCATGGCCTTTATGGCATGTTGGACATTACTGATACGCCTAATACTGTGATGTAATGTAGTGAGATGCGTCTAGATGTCCTACGGTGGAGAACCAGAGGCTTGATGTATTTGAATGTGTGCACATGATCAATGGAAGGAGATTGAGTCCACAGGAAGTTACGCTTCGTTTATCTGCAAGTCAACATTGAACATTGGCTCTGTTTTTACCTGATTAATGCAGATTGCTGGTGCCTGTTATTCCAGATAAATACATATGCCTGTTTTCAGAATATAGCCTAATTAAAACGTAATAACCTTCTCTCCACCTTTCACTGACATGTTTAAATTTCTTGTCTTTTTTTTCAGTATCCGAATAATTATAGTATTTTTCAGTATTTATCTGCAACTCAAGTTCAGTGCTTTTCCAAGAAATAAACATGATTAGACTTATTAATGCTAAACAACAGTAATTGTATGATGAACTTGCCTCTGATTAACGATCCACCCGTTTCATCAGGTGCTGTTTCTGTCTCTGCATCTTTTGGCACATTTAGATGTTTGATAAAAGGAAACGTGTGATAATTCTCCATTCATTCAAGCAAATTACACAAAGTCATCATTGCATCAAAATCGCACCGTTGGTTAAGTTAGAAAGTGAGTGTGTCACTCAAACACAGCGTCCTCAGCTTGAACGTGAAGAGGCCTGGTTCGTGGCCTCATGGTGCAATAGCACACCCGTTCCCGATGCCTTCTCCAGTCGTGTGCTGTCTCTCCTCACACGGTCCCGTCTAGAGAAGCCAGAAAATATACAACTTCTGTTTCCCGGATCTCCCCTTTACAGCAAACGCACACAAGCGCAGATGTACGCAGAAGTGTCTAGTGACGAGCAGTTTGTCTCTACACACTGAATGGGGAGGTTTTGCTAAATGTGAGACAATCATTTGTTTTATAAATAATATATACACTACGGTTATGTGTAAAGCGGGATTTTGGACCAATGGGAATTGAGAAAGGGCAGGACTACTCCGCTCAGTGCTGACGAAACGCTGAAGACGCCTGCATCGAGGACACAGTGGCCCTATTTGGCTTTTAGCTGTGTACTATATATAAAATGAGCAAATAATTATTTTTAATTATCTTGCTTTTTATATGATTCCTGGTGCACGCGGACTTGCCAGATTTCGAGATAAGAGTTCTATTCATATTTTCTTTTAAACAATTTCTTTATTTGACAGCCATAAACAGTTTTAAAATAACAGATATTGTAAAATAAATTAATAAAAAAATAATAAATTTTATTTTACAGTGAATTTTTACAACAGTTTTTTATTGCATTTTAAATGACCAGATTTCTAGGTTAGATTTCTACTCATACTCATTTTTTAAAACCATTTCTGTATTTGTGAAAAATGCGATAGTAGGATTAAGAATTACCGAATCAAGAAGTTGCCATCTAAAGTATAATAACACTGTAAAAAGTGATCTGTTTACTTTAAGGCAACGCAACGGGTTTCCACACTTTAAGTAAATAAACTTGACAAAAAATAACAATGACAATTGCTTGACAATTCCACATAACTTAATTTTTTCAACTATGCACGAAGAGGAAACCTGTTTATTGGAAATTATTAAGTTAAAGGGACTATAAGTAACTTTTTAGGTAATTTATAATCTAAAATCAATATTTTTATTCATAAATATGTCCCCAATGGTGTACAAATACCTCTGCCAATTATCTGATTTATCCTCGTAAACGAAGAATTTATTATATTTATATTCATGGGACGGGTAAGTCCATGGAGGCTTCCATGTAGTTCCGCCATCTTGAAAAACTATAATAGCAGAGAGGGACAAAAAGTACTAGGCCAACACGTTTCCACAACGCGTTTTCGTTCAGAGCCGCAGCGTGACGTAACTGAAAGCAGCAGAAACGGAGGAGCAGAGCAGTGAGAGGCGCTTGTCACTTTTATTTTTAATGGCGGACCATACCTATGCCGGATAAGAAATCCTCTTCGCCAAAACAGACCAAAAATGATCGTAAAAGGAAACGTGACCGGAGGATACAAAAAACACGAGTGAAGGGCGGGATTGATTTTCCCCGGTGGAAAGAGCTAATGCAGGAGAAAGAATTCAAAAGAGACGCTGAAGTTGCCTGTTTTCTCCTCGACAGGTAAATCAATGTTACAGTCTTAATTACAAGGTTTGTTTAATTGTTTGGTTGTTTACTTTATTATATAGATAGAAGAACATTGACAGTTAAAAGGGCTCTTTGATGAATAGCAGATATTGAGTATAGAGAAGGCACTAAAAAAAGTTTGTAAGTTTACTTTTGTGAGCTAGAAATTCGATACATGTAGCAACATGTTCAATGCTCTTGTAGCTGCCGGGCATCTTTGTGGTCGTTGTATTGACACTCACTCTCCTCCTCTTCCTCGTCGTCCACCTCCTCGCCTAGATCCCACTGATCCACTGCCTCTCTGTCCTCTTCCTCTACCTCTAACGTTACTTCTTCCTCTCCCTACTGATGAATCATCTGATGATGATATCTACCAAAACACATACTTAAAAAAATATAACGAGTAAACAAGGCATAACTACTAATTACAATAGTTCATGTTTTTGACACTCATTACTTCGTACTGTAACATTCGTTTGTTCGTTGTGTCAATTTGAAGTTTGTTTGAAATAACAAACCTGTTCACCCGAGGGAAAACTCGACGAAGTGCTATTAGAAGACATCCTGTCATAGCTTTTTGGTACATAACGGCTACCGTAGATGCAACACGCATTTGAGAACGTGAGGCGCTGGAGAGCACAATTCGTTTGAATGCCAAGTACAATTTCACCGCTAGATGGGAGTAATTCTTACTTAGTGTCCCTTTAAGTCCATTAATTACTTTTTACAGTGTAGAAGCGACAGATTTGAATTCTTTCATACTTTCACCTGGTCTCACTTTACAATCATCCAATCCTTTCAGTAAATATGATTTTGAAAGGTTATTGTCCTGGTATGTGCAGTATGTCACTGAAGCTCATCTGAAGGTGTTGCTCGTGCATGTTTCCGCTCGCTGCACTTAATCCGGAGAACTGTAAGGAGAACCTGCAGGAGCATTGGCACGTCAAAGCGGTTGAGATTGACTCTTAATTCCAATCACACTGACCCGTCTGAGCTGTGTTTATGTAGAGAAACTGTAAACTTTGCGTGAGGTGCTGAAATATGCGCTATTGAAGCCCTCTAAGCTGGGAGAGGCAAGCTTTATGAAAACAACAGGGCAGAGAAGAAAAGCCCAGCCTGGCCGACCACAGGGCTCTGTGTGTGTGGAAACTGAAGCTATGATGATGGTGATATTATACGTGCAGAGTCACGAGGGTCCAGCACTGTTTATTCCAGCTGTGGGTGTTATCATCAGTCCCATGAGGCAGTGTATGACACATCAGCAGTGAGGGATTTATCACACACGTGTGTGTGTGTGTGTGTGTGTGTGTGTGTGTGTGGTCTGGTCTGGTCTGCTCGGAGCAAGAAGTACTAAGTCACGTCTTCTGTCCATATTTGGAAACCGCATTTCAGAAGCTTCTGGTGAGTAATGCTCTCGTAGATTTATAGACAGAAGAGTCTCTGACACTGAAGTCTGCTCTGTAACGGTACACAAAACTGAGTTTGGTACGTACATTGGTTTAGACGTCGCGGTTTGGTTCGGTACAGCGGGGGGGGGACTAATATATATATATATATATATATATATATATATATATATATATATATATATATATATATATATATATATATATATTAAACATTGGTTTACTGGACAAATTGTGTCTCTGTCCTTAAATGAATTCAGAGCTGCAGGAGATATAATGTTTCAGTAAGTGTATCTTTTAACATGCCTTCAGATGTTCATGTTCATGCAGCTCTTGATCTGGTGTTTCAGAGTGAAGCTCTGTGTTGGTTTGCACGTACTAAATGCATCTTTTCCCTAGTATTGATTGTTTAATAACTTTAATTAGTAATAATAATAGTTATTTTATTTATCTTATTATTACATTCGTATCATTTCGTAGTCAGTGATATATAAGCACAGCATTTTTGGCCAAATTGTTCAGCATCACATTTTAAATCACAATTGCAATTTTTATAAGCATTTTCCCCAAATCTCGCAGCCCTACTGTTTAGTTCATTGCTATATTGCCTTCTTTGTTTACTTTTGTACAATAACCAATGTTGGCACTGTGTTGCATCACCATTTGATGTTCAATGTAAATCATGTTTCTGAGAAGCAGTGTTTTATACCCTTCACCAACAATTTATTTGCCTAAGCAGGGGTGTTATTCAGGCCAAAAGGCTCTCATTGTGACCAGAGTAAATGGTGCTTTGTTAGGGGCCGTTAACAGTACTTTGACATGGTGAGGTGAGGGCTGACAAACAACAAAGACACATACAGAGAGGGAAAGTGGGGGAGATCAGTGAGAAAACAACTCCGGCGAGGATAAGGATGCCAGTAGATGGGCCGGGTCTCAAAGGGGCTTTCATGACCGCAGTCAGTGATCGCAGGAACCTTGTGTTTTCATACTCACGCCACTTTCCACTGAAACCTCTAGATCTCAGAGTTAATTTCTTATTCATCAGCTAGATCAATATTTCTGCAACACAGCTCAGGTTTTGACTGGGATGGTACAGTGATTGAAATGCTGAATGTTACTGAATAGGGGTGAGCAGTATGACCAAAACAATATGCATGATAACAGTTTAGAAAAAATGCAATTTTTGCGCCCAATTTATATGTGAATTTCCATATGTACTTGGTAACCCAGAAACGTCTAAACACAAAAGAAGGCATGCAATTTGCATGTATGTATTTGACATCTGAATGAACTATGTCATTTGTGCATTAAATCCACTGGAAACTGTAGTACTATCAGAAAATTTGCAAAGCCCCCTTTACGTTTCACATACACTTTAAAATATATTCCATACAAAACTTATTTTTTTACTCTATTTTTTTAGGCAGAAAATGGCAGTATATACCGTAATGTTTTTTTTTTTTCTGCAAATAGAAAAAGTATTATTTAGGAAATTATCACTGGAATGAGTATTTGAGTATTCTGTGTTTGTTTCGAACTTGGGCAAAAACCAAAAGATTAAATATGAAAGGAAAAAAGTGAAATGATAAAATTCATTCTCTGAACGCACTATACATAAATGTGAACATGAGAATTTGACAATGAATTGAGTTACTGGTACTGCAGTCTGATATTGTTATTTTAAGAATTTTTAAGGATTAACTTGGGTAACTCATTATGGCTGGGTATCGATTCAGATGTTCAAATTCGATTCGATTTCGATTAGCAAGCTAATGATTCTCGATTCGACTCAATGAATATAGATTTAATACAAATCCCATATTTATAAAAAAGAACAATGAACATAAGTTTACCAGTGGTTAATTCATAAAAAGAAATTAAGAGCCACAAACCCGTATATTAAACTCGTTTTATTTTAGGTACACTTGGGTACATTAAAACAGAAGCCAACTCTATATTTCAAATGCATACAATGAATAGACAGGATTTTCACATACCTTGATCAAACAGGATCAGGTTATTTTAGGTTTAAGATAACATAAAATCTCACAGCATTAGCTGTAACATGGAGGCTGCAAGCCTATGAACTGTGTATAGCTAATACTGGCTTTTGGGTGATAGTAGACAAATATGGAAAAAAATTGATTTGTGGCCTTTGAGAATCGATTTTGAATCGACCACATTTGTAAAAAAAAAGATGTTTGCCCAGCCCTAGCACTCATACACTGTCATTGCATTTAGCCTGGTATCATCACCAAGCCATATATGTCC
This sequence comes from Meda fulgida, assembly GCA_030578275.1. Classification (NCBI taxonomy): domain Eukaryota; kingdom Metazoa; phylum Chordata; class Actinopteri; order Cypriniformes; family Leuciscidae; genus Meda; species Meda fulgida. The sequence goes on along the minus strand of CM060625.1, from coordinate 2,257,633 downwards.
AAAAAACATGGAGATTTATGTTAGTGGGAAGGTAGCATAATGATTTATTTCATCGCTTTTGAACAAGGTTTAATGCATCATTTTTAATGAAGTCATATTTTAGAGGCTGTACTCAGCTTGAATGAGTGTGAATGCATGAATGTTGTAGACCTGTTGTTTGCTGGTTCGGGCTCTTTTAAGTTTAATTGCGGTTGTTCAAAGACAGTAAAGGCTTCCTCTAGTGGCTTCTAAACCATAAATGCTTCCCCTGAACTGTTTTTTTATTCGTTATTCAGTAACTTACGGTCAGAAATGTGGTCTATGGAGTTCCAATTGAGTCAGGATAAAAACCAAGAAAATTGGGCTTATCTGATCTTCGTCTGGGGGACATTAAAAGGCTATGGGGGGCGAAGACCTGTGTGTGTGTGGGGGGGGGGGGGGATGTTGGGAACCGCTGTGGACACACAACATTCATACAGCTTGATGAATCTTCCTCTTGGAAATGTGGCTATATTTTCCATAGTGTAATGTAAATAGTGGCAATTTTGATTTCGTGTTGACTTTGTGTAAATTGTGCTAATCCGTAGCATTAAGGGGAATCTCTCTCTCTCTCTCTCTCTCTCTCTCTCTCTCGATAAAGAGCGGCTCTGTCCGTTAGCGTTGCGTCTGTTCATGAGAGGCTGTGTGTTTTGGGCTCCTCTGAACCCTGCTGTGGTGTGTGTGTGTGTGTGAAATGGCCCTGGTGGTGTGTCTGCGCTCATACGTCTACAAACACTCACATGTATATCCTCTGCCAAGAGCTGAAGCCATCGACCAAAAATCCAGATCACACTTTCAGGGCAAACAGAATATATTATAATTTGATTGAAGCTGGTATTTGTCTTAAAAGCTCAGTAAGATGTTTGGTGAAAACTTGAAAATTTGACATGGTTCCTAAGTGGATTAGAGTAATTTAAACAATATAGACTCACAAACATGCCTTTAAATGCAATTCACTGTAGTTTTCTGCTGAAATGAAGACTAGTGGCTTTTTTCTTTTCACACAAATTGATTGAGAGTAGACAAGATTGGAGGCTTGTTTTCATGTGCTGCTTTGCAGACCTCAAAAGACTTTAACATAGTGCAAGTTTTGCAAACTAATACATTTTAACATTTGCATCACATAACCCGCTCCATATGTATGGCTTTTCTGACATGGTAAACTTGCTCACCCGGTACAGCATTGCACTTGAGATGTGGAGAGAAAACACAAGTCACAATTAAACACAAGTCACAATTAAACACAAGTCACAATTAAACACAAGTCACAATTAAACACAAGTCACAATTAAACACAAGTCACAATTAAAGAGCTCAAAGACTCGTAGAAGCAGCTCAAATGGTTTCTCATGCCGCGTTTGCTTTTTCCCGGTTATTAAAGCAATACTAAAGAACTTTTCCTCTGCGGTCCCCCTACAGGTTGGAAGTGTAATTGTGCATTACCGCTGTCGTAAATAATTTAGCCTATAGCGCAGCCTACCATTGTAAAGCAAGTCAAATTTGTAGTTTTCTTATGTCTCATTCGAACTACAGAACTGCGACCCGATCTGGCAAACGTGCACAGTGTGGTTATAGCAGATATAGGACCGCAAAGCAAAGGCAGAAGTGCCTTTCACCCTGTTACGACTTGATGAACCACTGAAACGATTCTTTTTTGGTGTTGCTTTAACCTTTTAATGCCATTCAATTGATATTTCATATCTGAATCGCTGCGATACGTACAACCAACGCAATAAAACATTGCCAGTTTCATGTTCATCTGTTTCAGATAAAACTAAATGCATTTTCACTTTGAAAGTGTTTTGCGAATAGTGCATGAAGCAAAGGAACATAATTTGACAAATGTCACCACAGGCAAGTTTTTACCAATGAACCTGGGTTGGGTTTAAAGCGGTACAGTTTGGTTAGTTTACGTAACACTGTGAAATAAATGAACTCTGTTGCAGACCAGCACTGTTAGACCGATCAAGGTAATGGATTGTAATCTAACTGACGTGTAGGAATACACATTTCTGGACTCCTGAGAAGAGCTTCCTGGCTTTGTGAAGTAGGGTCAGAGTTTCATTAATGAGCGTCGAGGTTGTAAGCCGGATATTGTCAAGCCTCCACACTTGTTCTCCCACATCTGCTGAGCACATGGCACTGGCCCAGTCGAGACGCAGAGATGAACGCATGTGTTCTTTGATGTATCTTTCAGTATGTTAATACCACAGCACACTGCCAAAGTGAGGCTTTACAGAACAGTACATTGTTTTTCTTGTTGTAGTTTTGTATTGTTTTTTTCTGACTCGATGAACAAACGGCATATTGAGCAAAACGATTGGCTCTTTTACCTGTAAAGTTATTCCTTTGACCGTTTCCACCGGCCCATTCGTGAGGCAATACAGAGGCTATTCGGTTAATTTCTCATGACCGTTCAGGCCAAAGAAAGTGGTCACATGATTGCATTAAATTGCCGTTTACTTGATTGGTTTGCCATTTATCATTTTATCATTCATCGCATTATTTAATACTATACACTTGTTGGCATATTTCAAAGGCTTTTAATGGAAGGGCTTCTGAGAAGCACCATAGGATCTTTTGTCAAGCCAAGCTTATGTTTTAGTACTTTCCTAAGAATGACATCATATGAATATAACTTGGCTCGATCTGTTGATTTGATAAGATACCCTTGTTGGTAGATTCTTAGATTTAAAGGTAATTTCAGTTTACATTGTGCAGTGTTTGAGTTGTCTTTAGTTGCTGTTAATAGCATGTTTTGTAGAGTTTGTTTCCTCTAGAGTCTAGATTAAACTCAAATAATTAGTCACTGAACATATTTAAATTGAGAAACATTTCCATACAGTTGGTTTAGGTCTGTACCTCTAGACGAACAAGACTAAAACATGTCTATTTAAACAAAGTAAACATTAGTAAATTCCAGTTCTAGCTAGCAATAGCGCATGTTAGCATACTACCAGCTTAACTAAACAAGTCTTTCCATTTACTCAAAAACATAAAATATCTATTAATTCTAACATTTACTCTCCTAATTTACATTTACATGTTTGTATTTAGCAGATGGTTTTATCCAAGGTGACTTAAACGAGAAAAACAAAAGTCGAGGAGCCAACAATATTCATAATATATTCGAATGCCAGGCTTAGTTTGATAACTAGATTAGGAAGAAAGCAAGAAACGCAGAGCAGAAAATGATTTTTCTGTGTAAGTGCATCGGTGAATGGTTTACCCATGTTGATTTAGTCTTGTACCTTCTGTTATTTATGACTCCAAATAGCAGATCATTTATGTTTTGCAGTGTAAATAGAGCATTATTAGTCCTCGTCCCTGGATCACACTAACATATTTGTACATTATTGTGTAATGTGTGCTACATTTGTTTTCTAGAGGATCAATGGCACTTTGAGGGCTGATTTGGCCATTTCACAAGCCAGAATATTAATGGTTTAGAAATGGCTTGAAACCAGTGAAGTATTGGCGCGTCACCAATGGAGTGAACCTAAAATATACGAATACTGAAGCTCTGTCGTGGAATAAACCTCAAGAAGTACATGAAGTTCGGAAATTCATTGAGTTCTGGAATGATTTGCTGAATCACACAGCAACATGTTCAAAAATGAGGAATAAGAGACAGAGGTACTAAAGGAAATGAATTACTCATCGCCCGAAGCATTGGCCAAATGTAAACAATTCAGCAATGTTGGTAAAAAATAAAACCATTAATTACAAGCGATAGTTTGTTAGCATTTAAACATGTAATGCTCCTGAATGCAAAAGTATTGAAATATTTAATACAATATTAAATGAAATGAAACAAATCTAAGGTAAATGGTCCACTGATGAGGAGCAACACAGATATCCATGGCGTGGAGCAAAAAGCAATTTCACACTGGTACAATAGATGGTGCAATGCACCTTTCAGCTGCTCTGACACATTATTCACTTTTTGCAGGTTTCTATAGAGTTTACTGTATTTTACTTGTGCATTTTGTTTTATTTTGAGTTTCATTGTGTGTGTATGTGTGTGTGTGAGAGAGAGTGAGACAAGTCTCTTTAGTTATGCAGTGGCTCTAGACACAACACTAAGCTCAACTTATTGGCTGGCCCAGTTTATCACTGAACAAAGAATAAAAACTGATGTTGGTGGCCACATCTTCACTTCGTGCCATTTTTGTGTTTTTGGAGTGAAAAGACATTAGACATTAACGGTTGTGTGTTGAGTTATTTTAATGGGGACAGCAAATTTACACTGTTATACAAGCTTTACACTCACTACTTTACATTGTAGCAATGAGTCTTTTCTTCAGTGCGGTCCCATGAAAAGATATAATAAAATATGAACAAAAATGTGAGGGATGTACTCACTTTTGTGAGATACTGTGTGTAAATAATAAAATATTCTTATTATTATTATTTTATTTTTTTAAACATTTTTTAATCTTGGATAAATATTTAGTAAATATATATATATTTACTAAATATATCCTCCTCATCTTCCTCTTTCTCCTCTTCCTGCTCCTCCTCTTCCCCTCATCCTCCTCCTCCTCCTCTTCTTTCTCCACCTCCTCCTCGTCTTCCTCCTCCTGCTCCTCTTCCTCCTCCTGCTCCTCTTCCTCCTCCTGCTCCTCTTCCTCCTCCTCCTCCTCGTCTTCCTCCTCCTGCTCCTCTTCCTCCTCCTGCTCCTCTTCCTCCTCCTGCTCCTCTTCCTCCTCCTGCTCCTCTTCCTCCTCCTCCTCATCTTCCTCTTCCTCCTCATCTTCCTCCTGCTCCTCTTCCTCCTCCTCTTCTTCCTCCTCATCCTCCTCCTCTTCTTCCTCCTCCTCCTTCCTTATTCCTCCTCCTCCTCCTCTTCCTTCTCTTCTTCCTGTTCTTCCTCCTCCTCTTCCTCCTCCTCTTTTTCCTCCTTGTCCTCCTCATCTTCCTCATCCTCTTCCTTCTTCTTCTTCCTTCTCTTCTTCCTCCTCCTCCTCCACTTCCTCCTCCTCTTCCTCCTCCTTCTCTTCCTATTTCTCCTTTTCCTCCTCCTCTTCCACTTCCTCCTCCTCCTTTTCCTCCTCTCCCTCCTCCTCCTTCTCTTCCTCTTCCTCTTTTTTTCCTCCTCCTCTTTTTCCTCCTTGTCCTCCTCATCTTCCTCCTTCCTTCTTCCTCCTCTTCCTTCTTCCTCCTCCTCTTCTTCCTCCACTTCCTCCTCCTCCTCCACTTCCGCCTCCTCCTTCTCTTCCTCTTTCTCCTTTTCCTCCTCCTCTTCCGCCTCCTCCTCCTCCACTTCCTCCTCCTCCTTTTCCTCCTCTCCCTCCTTCTCTTCCTCTTTCTCCCCCTCCTTCTCTTCCTCTTTCTCTTCCTCCTCCTCCACTTCCTCTTCCTCCTGTTCCTCCTCCTCTTCCTCCTCCTCCACTTCTTCCTCCTCCTCCTCTTCTTCCTCCTCCTCCACTTCTACTTCCTCTTCCTCCACTTCCTCATCCTTTTCCTCCTCTTCCTCCTCCTCCTCCTCCTCTTCCTCCACTTCCTCTTCCTCCTCTTTCTCCTTTTCCTCCTCCTCTTCTTCCTCCTCCTCCACTTTCTCCTCCTCTTCCTCCTCCTGCTTTTCCTCTTCCACTTCCTCCTCCTCCTCTGAGATGAAGGACTCTATTCCTCTCCCTGACACATCAGTCCTGTTAACTGCATCAAACCCCTGATGACCTTTACAAATATGCTGAAGGTGCTGAGTGTTCAGAGGAATAATGGGACCTGACTGAGAGAGTCGTCTATCTAAGACTAGATAAGCTACTTTATTATAGTCATAAAATGTCATTTTTCTAAAAGAGCTTTTATTTTGTGTACATCAGTTGTTTGTTTTATCTGCCAGGCCTGTTGTTTTGTTTTATTGTGCAAGTTATTTTGTTTACCTAATTAACTGTCGTTTTTGTCTGAAAACACTTTTTATATGGGTGTACAAAAAAGTTATGTTATTTACCAAAATTACCTTGTTTTGTCTGATAACACTGTTCACAGTCAGATTGTGATCATGTATGTAACTGTCAACAAGCTGTAAAGTCTTCAAGTTTCTTAAGGTTTATTTTCCCCCAGAAGGAAACACTGGAGGTTTACTGTCATAGACTTATGCCTTAGTCTTGTGCAAATCTAAATCTCTGTTTGGCCGTTTTTTACAAAAAAGTGAGTTTTGTAAATCAGTTTTATCAGTCTATTGGTACTGACGTAAATCAGTAATTTATGTTATAGAGACTTTTACTGTAAACATCAACAAAACTAGTCAGCTTTAGTGCAGAAGCTGAGCAGTGTGCAACGGACCATGAATCCATGATCTCACTTCAACTGGGAAAATCCTTTTATAAAACTTTGAATTATAACATTAATGCTGCTCACAATTTCCACTATATTAACCAATTTTGCTCCAGTAGCAAAATGTATGAAAGTAGTGAAAATAAATAAAACATATATTCAAAATATTTTTGTCATTTCCAACCAAGCCTTTGTCAAGTTATGCAAAAAGTGAAGAAAAAAACCATTTAATTGTGTGTATTTAGGATGCATAAAATGCAGCTAGGATATTATGATCATGCTCTGCATCTAGCAACTTTGCAGTCTCGTGGCAAAGGAACTGCATTTGAAGCAGCAGAATTACCACGGAAAGTTGTTTACACCAATGTTTCCCATGGAGCATAACTGCCTGATTACATTGGACACACTTTTTTTTGCGTACAGAACAAATGTGGGATTCTGTCCACATATTCAAGCCCTGATAAACGAACCAAACAATAAACGAAAAGATGCATGCAACGAATACAAAGATATTTTTAGTGCTCATAACTTCTGCAGAGAAATAGCACAAATACTGGGAATGGATGAAACTTTCTAGTGTGCACGTGTTTAAACGTGCCATCAAACACTTTAAAGGGGGTTAAAAAGTGATTCTCAATTCCCAACCATCACAGACTCTCTAAATTGCTGCTTCAGTTTTCTGAAGAACTTGTTAGAACTTCAATGTTCTGCGTTGCCTTTTTGGACACTGCTGGCAACTCTTTGAAATTCTGTGTCCAATTTGACACAGCAATTGTATCTTTTGCATATCCAATATGCAAAAGCAAAACGTGCACACTAGTGTTCCCTTTTGTCAAAGCATTCTTCATAACGGAATACTATTTGGGATTGCCAGTAACAAAAGGTTTATTGGAGAAGGATCGTTCTGGAACTGGTTTCCGCATCTGTTAGAGCGGTTCTGTGGGAGGTGTGCATCTGTGAAGGTCTGTCCCCAGAGGCGTGTAGTTCAGGCTATTGACAGGCTGGAGGTGATGAAAACCAGAAGATCTCTCAATAAAGCCTCAGTGGTTCTCAGACCTGCTCCAGCACGTCCAGCAATGCATGACCAAACATAACATTCTCCCGTCTATCTTTCACTGCTTTTAATGAACCCGTGGCATTCATCTCTTTATGAGCTCTAAATGACTGTTTCTTCTACAATAAGGCAACTGTATGTTTTGGATTTGTTCTATAGCGCCTCCTCTGATAGACTATATGACCAGGAGTTTGGGACACCCCCTTCTAATGGATTGAGCAGTTTCATCCAAAGTCTTCTAAAAAGATAATTTAATGTAGACTTTTACCCAATGTTGGTGTACGATGCACTTTGAAGCAATTTTCACTCAGAAACTGCTAGTAAACTTTACAAATAATTACAAAGAATGGCAAGTAACACATTGAAATAAACGTGAAATTTTGAAGTAGAAAGACTGAAACTGTACTCCAATAATCTTTGTTTTATTTACAATTTTACAAAAGTCACGTGTATTTGTTTAAACATTGAGAAACACACATGCATAGATCATATGGATTACATGAGGATTACATTGATTACTTTGATTACTGTCTGGTAACACTTTATTTGAGTTTCCCTGTTACACATTTTACATTGTTGTTACTATAGTAATAACAATCAGGTATGCATAATTACATGCAACTAATCCGAAACCGAACATGAACCCTAACCCTAATTATATAGTAAGTGCATGTAGTTAATTACTCTTCCTTATTTACACTGTAACAAGAACACCTTAAAATAAAGTGTCTATGTATTTTTTGATTCTTTACAAATGGTTGCATGGACACACACAAACATAAAAATATAGCATAACATGATAAAAATGGGGAGATATTAACTTGCAGAATTCCTGAATTCTGAAAAGGATGGTGCTATGAATTTTTTTTTTTTGATAGAATAGTACAACATTTTAACTTAAGGTTGCAGTTTTGATAACCCCCTCTCTGACAGGTTACATCTGCTCATGACCAACAGTAAGAACTGATCATAAAAGTAAAGGTTCTTTATTGCCATTTATGGTTCCATAAAGAACCTTTAGCCACAGTGTGATCTTCCCATTGGACAGAAGGTTTTTTATAGTGGAAAAGGGTTCTTCCAATTGTTAAAATTGGCATCTTTCCATTGCACAAAAGGTTTTTGTGCCTACTAAGAAATCTCCACTCTAAAAAAAGAAGTATTCAATGGACGGTTCTTTGTGGAACCCAGAATGGTTCTTCTATGGCATTGCTGTGAAAACCCCTTTCATTATTGTTCAGTGTTTTTCTTTCAGGATGGCATAGAGAATAGTGCGGATCAGTGGCCGCCTCATGTAAATGGAATTTATTGCTTTGCTCTAATAACAGGATGGTTTCTAAAATAAACGATTATCTTGGCAGACGGTCCACAGATCTGGTCTGTAACATGTCAGATGAAGCACTCTGAAAGTTTCCTCTCCTTTCCCACTGCCCCACTTTGCATCCTCATCACATGAGCATTGCAGAGCTATAGACTGAGTACATGCGGTTGAAGTTCTCCTCGTGTCAGCGGATGTAAACTGCAGCATGTCGTCTGACACGAGCCAGCGAGGAGGGCTGGAGCTTCCTGACGTTTTGTTAATGTGAGTTTTGTCAGCTTTCCAGCCGGAGCATTAAATGCTTTCAAAAGGTCATTGCTGAATGTTATAGCCGCTGGTATGGTTAGTTTGAGACAGAGGCATTTTTACAGCATGTTCCTGTAACACCAAACCTGACCTGACAGACCTGAACATGTCCTTTAAGACCCAGTTGCAAGTGAATTACAACATTTGTTGTGTTGTTGTTACATTGACCTTGACAATTGGTGTACTTTTTCTTTATTTTGTGAATTGTGTAAAATAAGTGTCAGAAGAAAGTATTTTAACTATAGTGTTTTATTAGTAGTTTTTTAATCACAAACTTTAACTTGTTTGTTGTGAACTTGGACCTGTCATTGCAAAGTAAGATTTTGGGTACAGGATTATTTGAATTTGAAGGTTTTTGTAACTTTGGCAAGCTGCACTGCCGCTTTACATCATAGAGTTCAATGCATAGGGCAGTGATGTCATTTCCACATTACATTTGTGTTACATAACATAACATTTAATATTCAACAGTATTATTGATCTGCCTGCATTGACACTATTATATGAGAACTGAAGTTATTTGGACGATGACATCATGGTTTTCTCCAGAGTGGCTGTGCATATAAATGAACTCAATTAACTTTTTTACAACAAAAATGAACTATCACTGAACTTACTTAAGCTGGACTGTGACGCTATTTTCTTCTAAACAAACTTTGTTGCATTATTTTCCTGTTATAAAGCTGCTTTGAAACACTCTGTATTGTAAAAAGCACTGTATAAATAAAGCTGACTTGACTTGATTACATGATCACATTTGCACTGTGCTCCTCATTTTATTTGATGACCTATTACACTTTATATATTTAGTCTTGTTATGACTACCAGCAGATAAACACAGTGCCCAGAGGGAGTTTATGTCTGTGGAGAGAGCTGTTATTATCCCATCATTTGTGTGGAAGATCTGAGCAAAGCTCGTATGCTGCCATGTAATTACACTTTTGCCATGAAAAAAAAAATACTCTTATGGAATCCCATCTCTCCTGGCTTAGTAAAGACTGTTTCATGTTCTGCACTTCCCTTGTTTAGTGACAAATGTTCTGTTTCCCGTCTCGACACTAGTCCAGTCAAACACACACACACACACACACACTTCTTAAAACTGAATACTAAAAAATCTGAAATGCTGTTAGTTGGTCCTAAATCCCTTGTCTCCTCCCAACATGAGGTCCCCATTCATATTGATGGAGTCATAGTTTATCCTTCACCTTTTATACGCAATCTTGGGGTACTATTTAATTCCAAATTATGTCTTGAAGCCCACATCAATCAGTTTGCTAAGGCCTGTATTTTCCATCTCCGTAATATCCCCGTATACTTCCTTCATTAAATCTCAAAGATGCTGAAACTGTCGTCCATGTTTTTATTACCTCACGTCTGGACTATTGTAACACTTTGTTCTACGGCCTACCCACTAAAACCATTAATACAACTTCAGCTAGTTCAGAACGCAGCTGCTCGTACCCTTACATTGAACAAAAAATCAGCTCACATCACTCCCATCCTACAGCAATTTAATTGACTCTGTTATGTTATCGCATTCACTTTAAAAATACTTTTCCTAGTTTTCAAGGCTTGTCATGATTTAGCACCTTGTCACCTTTCAGAATGAATAAACCCATATGTCCCTGGCCGTACGCTGAGATCAAGTTCTGAACGCTTGCCTTAGTACCTTAGTTTAAACCTTCTACTGTTGGCGGTGGGCATTCAGCATTTCAGCTCCTAAGCTTGGGACAAAATCCCACAACACCTTCTACCTCCAGACCTTTAAAGCTGATCTCAAACTCATTTATTTACACTACGCTCTGTTAATTGATTGTATACATTAAATTTCAGATCCATGCATGCCTAACATTGGTTTTCTTTCGTATGTAATATGATCACTGTCTGTCTGCCTGTTCATGTTGTTATATCTTGATTGTATGTTTGTAACTGTCAAGTGTCCTTGGGTTCTTGAAAGGCGCTATATAAATAAAACGTATTATTATTATTAATGCATTCATTTGAATGAATGCTATAACTCAATAACAAAATATCGATAGGGAAATATATTGTTGTCCCTCTCTGTGCGGTACAAGAATCGATACGCTGGTGCAAAATATCAATATTTTACATCTATAAAATAAGGTTCTCTAAATAGATTTACCTCATCGTCTACGTTGTACGTGGCTAACTGAATTTTAAGGTAAATCCTTAAAGTGCTTTAAGATTTAGGAAGGTGAATAAACGGTAATAAACGGTCGTAAACAGCTTTTTAATTTTTTTTTACAAACTTTGAATTTTTTTTAATTTAAGAACAAAATGTGTACTTCCATTGACATGGGCTGTGTTTCCCAAAACAATTGGCTTAACAGGCAGTGTTATCTCAATCGATTCTTACAATGGCTAATTTCAGTTAGCAGACTTGCTTATTTAATTCCTAAAGTATGTAGTGTACTAAGGGCAAACAATTTGTGTAACAAATAGTGTACTAAGGGCAAAACAGCGCACACAAATATGGATGGGATGGATCGATGTAAATAAATTTAAAAATGGATGGATGGATATGAATAAATGTAAAGATTTATAGATATAGCACTGTAAAAAAATCATATTTCAAAGTTGTAGAAAAGACTATTATTGCAGTATGTTCTCATGAAAATACTATTTCAGGTATATTTGTAGTTGCCCTTTCTCTCAGCTTATCTGCCATTTTGACAAGCATTTTCAGCAAGCTCATCACGATGTGTTTTCCGTGATGAACACGTGTAACTCTGTTTTAGAAGCAGTAAAAGCTGGGCGAATGGAAATATCTCTCCTAGAGTTACATGCATCTGTTCCCATGTACATTTTTTTTGGTTCTGATTCCAGCATTTTCCTTCATTGATTTCAAATCGTTATCCCCGATTAATTGATTTAGAGATCTAAAGTTGTCGTTGTTGGTGTAGCTGGATGGTGTAGATCTGTCCGGTTCTGCTCAGATTCTCAGAAAGTTGCAGGCCTTGAGGGGGGGAAACTGGGTTTGAGCTGCAAACAAATGTTTGCTCTTACCATCTCTTTTAAAGTCAGTTTCCAATGGTCTCGCCAGCAATTGTTTACTGTGTGATGGTGGTCCTCAAGTTCCTGTATTAAAAACAGATTTGATTGATTTCTATGTAAGAAACCCTTGTGAGCGCGTTTTTTGTGAAACCGAGTACCTGAAATTGGTTTGGGAATTTCTTGTTTGATTTGTTAAATGACTACTAAAGGATGGGTAATTTGAACCAATTGTTGGATTATCTATTTTAGGCACTCTCCAGGAACGAGTAAGGCTTTTTGAGACCTCAAATCAGTTTGTTCAAATGTTTATATATTGTCTGTACTTGTTTTATATGCAACCTGCAATCCTGACCACTCTTGTTAAATACATACTACACCAAAATCTCACAGGTTGATAACCAGCATGTACATGGTGGGACATATTGTGTGTAATTGAAAAATAAAACTTGCTTTCTGCTTTTGGTTCAGGGCCATTGGCAATTAGCTTTTTGGTTACAAGCTGAACAACTTCCAGCGGCCTTGCATGGCATATTAAAGCCACACTGAAGATGTGGTAAAGTCAGTATGAAAACCTCACCACACAACCACAGCATTATAGAACATTTTTCTATAACATATCGATTTATAAAGCAAACAAACAAACAAAAAAACAGCTGATATTTAAACAGTTTTTGTTAGTACAAAGTTGTGGATTATGTCATGGCAAAATACTGAATTAAATCAAGTTTCTCTTAAATAAAGGTGTCAGTAGCTGCGTTTCCATTACAGATTTGCGCAAAACGCTTGCGATATTTTCTAAATGTCAATAAAAAACTATTGCGAAAAGATGCGTTTCCATTAACCGATGTAATGCGACTAAAACGTAATTTTTTTTTCTCTCGAAATAAGTAGTTTAAAAAATCATGGCAACGGATGTTAGTTCGTTTACGTATATCCAGCCACCGCACTGGCCATTATCTTTAATGGAAGGAGACGTAGGCGTGTATCCAAGCGTTAATGGTTAGGAAAACCCTTTGCGGCACATATGAGGCTTTTCTGGGTGTTTCTCACTCATATCTGCTTCAAGGTCTTGATTATGGCGTTTCTTGGTTGTTTGGAATCCAGTATTCCCGTAAATCTTTTCTTTTTTATGAGTTTAATAAAGTCTGTCTCGTCTTCTGTGCGTATTTTCTATTCGCGATTTCAATTTGAGCCATTTGAAGGGCATTGGAAAAGCAGCTAGAGTCTTGAAAAGAGATGTTTTAAGGGTTTAGTTACAATAGTTACAGAAAACTGTTTCTATGTCCCTACAGTGTTTTGGAGAATGAATGGATGAAGTATACATGGTCAGCAATTGCAGGGCTTGATTTGATGTTGTCACATGATATTGTAGGATTAGACGTCATTTTGAACTTTGGTGAATTGACGGCATTGATGATCTGTTGCCTTTTAGTTGCCAACTTAGAACAATGCAGGCTTTGATCCATGTCTCTGATGTCCTTTAACACTATTGGAAGAAGTGAATCTCGAAGTCATGAGCCACTGCAGACCTCACTAACCATATCAACCAGCTGTGTGTAGCTGGATCTAATGAAACTTGTTCTGGGGTTTTTCATTCTTTAAAAAGAGCAAGGTAAGAAAACAAACGGCTGAGGAATGTCGTAACGATCCTTTCACCAGGCCATTGCTTATGTGCTTGTCAGGAACCACCAGGAGCTGTTTTTCATGCTTGGCACCTCTTGCTAAGTGCATCAGCAGATGTGCTGGTAAACCAGGTCTGGAAGGGAATTGTCTTGGTGTCTTTTTGCAGATCAGAACTGACCATTGAGCGATTGAACTCAATAAGGCCAGGAATGTGCCCAGTCAGAAAACCCCAAAAGAACTGAATCCCTCTTTTAAAGGTCCAGTGTGTAATATTTCTGTGGATCTGTTGACAGAAATGCAAGATAAGATCCATAACTATGTGTTTAGTGGTGTATAAAGACCTTACTTAATGAACCGTTAAGTTTGTAATACCTTAGAATGAGTCATTTATATCTACATAGGCGCCGGAATCCCCTTCTATGAAGGTCGCCATATTGTGACGTCATGTTTCTACCGTAGCCGACAGCGAACACACAGCGCTACAGAGCGCTACCTTAAAAGAGAAGCCGCAGAAAGCTAGAAGCCAGATAGACACCGTGAGTAGTGACTTTCCCTTGTCAGTGGTGTAAAATATGTAGTTGGATTGTTTCATGTAACTTAGTTCTTCTCCCTCGCTGTGTTATGGGTTTGCTATGTGGGGATAAATGTGCTGGTTGCGTTCGTGAGGCAGCTGATTAGTACTCTTTTCATTGACCGTAAAACAGTATGTTACAGGAATCACCAACCCGTCGATCGCGACAAGTCGATCTTGGAAGCATTTTAAGTCGTTCGCGAAGAGTTTTCAAAATCAGAGAAAAAAAGCCTATTGTGTGTAGTAAATGGTGTCTAAGGGATGCGGAGGCGCGCGCTGTTACAATCATGTCATTTTTGCCGCGCGCACCTTTGGGCTCATGCGGACGCGTCGAGTTTAAACAAGGCTTTACGCTTTAACCAGCTCAGCCACAGTAAGCTCATATTAGCCAGGTAAACTTTTACTACCCTGTTGGAAAAAACATAGTTGCATAGTTTCATGTGGTTCTTCTCCCTCGCTGTATTATGGGTTTGCTATGTGCGGAGAAATGTGCTGGTTACGTTTGTGAGACAATCAGCTGATTACTATTATTATGTTATATATTAAGACCCTCACCTGACTATGGCTTTGTAAACTTTATCCATGATGTGGTTTATAATGGCCTGTGGTACAGAAACAGTGACAATGTTACACACTCTCGGCTTACTCTGGCTATTCTCTGCTGTCTCAGTCGACGATATGTTTGTCCCGTTTTAGCCACCGTAGCTTCTTCGAAAGGGAGGGGTGAGCAGTGGGCGGAGCCATTAGTGCAACTCACAACCGAACCGCTAGATGTCGCTAAAAATCACACACTGCACCTTTAAAAGCACAGTTTCTCATGCACTAAACATCCAATTTGTGGTTGAGAATGCAATGTCCTTCTCAATCTGTTACAGTTAAACTAAATGGGTTCTTAACGGTGTTGTTTTTCCCATCGAGTTCAGCTTCTCCAAAGTTTCTCCTCTTTATCTCACTCGTTGATTTTATGAATCTGGCAACCGGTTCCTGCCTAAACGGCTCTCCAGAGGACGAGATGGAGTGTTAACAAGCTTCTGCATTCTCAGTCTGGCCGAGGGTGTGTTTCCCCCGTCCTGGAGCCGGACGCTCCCACGGGGGCTCGGCGTACGCAGGCTTCGCCTCTTTATGAGTGCCTGCGTGCAGACAGTTGCCAGGCCAGTAACTCGCTGAAAAAGGAGAATCCGCTGTGAAAGGTGGTGATTCAGAGGGTTGAGTGCTTGCAGGCACCCCGAGCCAAAATAATTAGATCAGCGTCTTTTCCCAGGTCTCGACACTGGGCCTTTTGTTGGCCTCGCTCCAGTGTGGTGCTGATCACTGATCTGGGCTGCAGGTTCAGTCCGCAACAACAGGCGAGCCGGGGACTGATAAGATACCAGAACACGAGACATTACAAGACATTACAAAAGAAAATGCATTTAAAAACTTCATGACTCCATGTGCTGAACTCCCATCAAGACAATATTGTACATGATTATTATGAGTACTTCAGTGATATTGAGGTGTTTGTCATTGAGGTGAATGAAAGCCATTCATTTTCTTAAGAATTTTGGAATTTAACACTTAACAAGAGCATTCTTAAAACAACTTCTTAAGGAGTTTTCCTGAATCCAGACTGAGGTGTCTCAGAAAAATAGAATAGTCTTGAATAATTTGTATTTTGGGTCAAAGCATGGGGAGAATACATGAATATTTGTTATTGGGAAATATTGAATGTTTTAGCTCTATATAGTGTTTTTGATTTATATTTTGTTGTAAAAGTTATGTAAAGTCATTATTGCAGTCATTAGTGTTCTCTTCGGTGAGATTCCTTCTGTTTCAGCACATATACACAACTTGTTTTAGTGTATAGCAAGTAATTCTATATAACCTTTTCAGTTTGCTTAACACCCTGAAACAAAATGAGATAAACTAGCATTAATATGAAATATCAACGATCATATTAACTTAAAATGCAAGCTTAGCTGATTGAACGTGAAGCTACAAGTGAACAACTTGGGTCCTCCAGGAACAGGGTTGATTGAAGAATGTATTTTAAGGTAAAAACAAAATCGTATTCACCTTTTAAAGCAATTTGTATTTAGTAGCATGATTGTTGTTGTAGCGTTGTTGTAATATGTGTACAACTAATGATGAGTCGAATGAGGTGATTAGCAGAGAGAGCAAACTTAAGCTAGGTCAAAACCAGTAATGGATTTGTGAATTTATTAGAACTTAATAAAGAATTGAATGATATTAAACCTAAATGATCAACTTGGTCTTTATTTGTCAGTCAGTGTGGTAAATTGCCTTGCTTTCCAGACAAATAACCTGCTTATTCATATATTCATCTCAGTTTGCTCCCACAACTCCTTGCCAAAGTCAGCCTAATTATTCACTTTATTGTGCCTTTGGCTGTTTCAAGACCAGGATCCTTTTGCACATTATTTGAGAGCGGAAACACCTGTTCAGTGCTCAGAGGTGCTAAACTACATGTTTAATTTTTTTACAAATAAAATAAATGGTTTTATTTTTTTATTTACACACAACTGTAATTGTGGTTCAACACAAACGGAGGCAAGTTTTATCTTTCTGCATAATATGCTTTCCTCAAAGTTTTACTACACAGATCTGCCTAATTATTTATACTGACTCAGTGACTTAAGACTAGTTTACACTAAGAACGTTATTGTTGGTTGGTCTGGCCGTTAATATAGTTATAGTTTATTGTAAGCAAGCTCTTTAAAGCCGAGTGGATTCTGATTGGATGTTAATGCATTTATCTTTCATCAGCTGGAAAAATATGACTCTAAAGGTGATGATACACAGGGCAACTTTTTGAGCAATGTTGCTGGGCAATCTTGGTGAGGGATTGTTCCCTGGGCACTTTCACATTGAAAATGGGCAACACATTGCTATCTGGATAATTTAGATGGGTTGTGGGCCCTGTGTCTCATCTGGTTGCCCGTTCACGGCAACATTGCCCAGCGACATTGCTCAAAAAGTTGCCCTGTGTATCACCCTAATAGTGAGTCCAATGATATCATTCCTCTGTGTGGTTATAGTTATAGCTGTGGTGAAGACATCCCTATTCTCAGAAAGATTATTAAAACTTTATCGCAATAGTGATTGTCCTTGAGAGTTTCTCATTTATGGGGAGACATGATATGACCATCTACATTTTTATGACATATTAAAACTGTGTGTGTGTGTGTGTGTGTGTGTGTGTGTGTGTGTGTGTGTGTGTGTGTGTGTGTGTGTGTTTGATAGTGCAGGAGTATTTTGAATTTCACATCAGTTGAGCAAGAAGTATGCTCTTATGATAAGACCAGTTCTGCTGTGTTGATTCCATTAATAATCCACCAATGGATTCTTGAAAAATGTGTTAATTCAGAAAGCATCCATTTATCTGTAATGTGATTCATGCCTTTGGATTGTGCAAAAGTTTCAGGCATTGGAGTGTTTAAAATAATTTATAGGTGAATTAAACTTCTCAACTACAAGAAAAATGTGTTTTTTAAACCCTGGTGTGGGTTCTGCCCTAGCCGTTGCCGGCTCTGAAAGACACCATCTGTGTGTTTTGGCAGATAATTATTCAAGATGGCATAAAATAGACAGAGTTTAAAATCTTTAAGAATCAATGTTTGTTTAGGAGAGTCATCAAGTTCATCAGGATCCTCCTAATCTTTGCAGTTCTTAGTTTTGGCACAGATAAATGTTAAATAGTTAATGTATGTTTTGCACAAATAGTTGGATGACGTGTCTTTTGGCACCTTTACACACACCCAAACCCCCAATCCGATTGCTTTACTACCACAATGCATCAATGTATAGGGATGGGATCATTTTCATGACTGTATTGCAGTGCGTTTGGGGTGAAATATGACCCATCTTATGTCTTCCATGTGGTGTGTTTGTTAGGACTGTGTGGATGAGTCCTGATCACTCACTAATGGTTCAGCCGGCAATGCATTATGGAATACAACTCCAATACAGCACTCCTAGACCTGCTGTTTATAGCATGCATAATGTTACGCACATTCTCAGCTTTCTTTTATTTGAGGATAATTTGCCCATTATGAAAAAAAACCCCACTAATTTATTAGAACACATGAAACAAAGAAGTAATTGAGGGTGCATTGCAACATTATGTTAACGAAGCATAAATGATGCTCTATGTTTCTCATATGTAATGGTTCTCACTTAGTTTTCAGTCTCAGAAGGAAGTCATTTCACTCTGTTAAACAAGGATGTAATTTGCCCTTAACCACATACAGTGAGCTCGTTAAACACCGGCCCGGTTACCATCTAACTCCACTCATGCTGGCTGTGATTACTAAATGTAGGGTCTTTATGTAGCATCTCAGAAACCACAGCGTCAGCAGTAATCTGATCTTCAGAGTGTGTAATGATAAATATTATGCTCTTTTTGGAACAGATGAAGGATGAACTAAACTGTTTTAGATAAAACATGCAGACTTGAAGCTGCCTAAAGTTGCTTTTGCTTGCATAAAATCTAGGATAATGGGAATTTTCCAGTGTAGAGACCCTTACTCTCAGTCTGATGTTTTCTTACTCATATTTCCTTTTTGTTAGTGCAAATAGAAAAAAAAGAAAGAAAAGTTTTTATAAAATTTCTTGGAAATATGCATGTTTTGTTTTCATATTGGTTTAATCTGTATTACACCACTTGATTTTTATACCGGTCTGTCTCTCAAAAATATTAATTCAGTTATTGACTATGTAGAAAAGATATATTCAAGTCATGGTTTGAAATGTATGTTTTTTTTTAATAACCTATTTATTGAATTCTAATATGTTGTTGTTGTTGTTGTTGTTGTTGTTGTGTATTTGTTTTGTATATATTCTAGAATTACGAATTCTAAATATCAACTTTACAAGTTACTTCTACTGTGTTTATCAGAACAGATGCTAAAGTTTCATAATTGAATTATACTGAAGAAACGGGCAGAAAATTTGAGAGCACATCTTCCTCGGTTATTTCCGCGCAGGACTCGACTGATGCGTGCTCACAGTCTGCTCTCTGTTTCACAGCGTCTGATGTGAACCTGTCGGAGTCTGGAGAGATCGAGGCTCTCGCGGAGGCCCAGAGCGGAGGACTGCCAACAGCTGAAGGTACAGAAGCACACGACCCCGTTAAACCAGTCCAGAAAGCCTCATCCTGAGATTAACACCACCAGTATCCAGCTCACACATACACTGTGGATTTATATTGCCTTTTAATGAACATGTTAATTATGGTGCAGTTTAATTTAACTTACATTTGACATGATCGCAATTGCACAAACCCCCAATTTGGAAAATTCAAATCAAAAGTTTATTCTATATAAAAGTTTGCCCCATAATGCAAATTCTGTGGTTATTTACTGATGCTCAATTTCTGTGTTGTTTAAGCGTCATGCTAGTTAGCTAGCCTGGTTGACACCAGAGCCTTCTCAGTCGTGACTGAGTTGGGGTCTGGGGAAGGTCCATTCACAGCCCATTTCCCAAGGGGCGTCACCAACGGACGTCGCTCAAATGCGTCTGGACGCAATTGGATAGAGCGATGGTCATCGTGTAAAGCCCGCCTCAACGTTTGTGATTGGTGTTTCGATTTGGAAAAATTGGAAATGGTCTTGAATGGGCTCTTGGCCAGACGGACTTGCAGAGCAAATCCCATATTTGCCGGAAGTTTGTCAGGGTTTTCCCAGGCTAATAATTAGTTTCACCCACTATGAAATATCTTTGGAGATAAATCCCACTCACATAGCTGTATATTAAACATCTATGTTCTCATTGGCTTTTAAGACTTTTTTTACTACAAGAACAATAACTATATTAGCTAATAAGTGATAACATTCGGTTAATTATGAGCGTGGCTGCTGCTTTAAGCTCCAGCTCTTTAAAGTCATGTGGATTCTGATTGGCTGGCAATGTTTTTATCATTCACCAGCTGGGAAAAAAAAATCATTATGAGGGCATTCACACTTGTAGTTGGGTTCGCTTGTTTCTTTTGGTCTGGACCTCAAAAAAAAAAAAAAAAAGATACAGCATTCAAAATAGAAATGATAAAGATACATTAGCATTTATACTGACAATTCTTTAGGTTTGGTGATACAAAACAAACAAACACATTTTTTTAATGACATATTTTGCAACTGAACTTACTTTGTAAGCGGAGTGAGACCCATCTTCTCAGCGTCTCGGCCTGGTTGTTTGGTGGCACCAGGGTTCAGATGGCAGCGTCCACACTTCTTCAAATGATCCACACCAGAGTTAGTTTATATCCAAACAGCCAAGTGTGAACACACACTGACCCTGCGTCCTAATGTCCGTGCTATCCATCCTAAACAGTGTGTGAGATTACAATAAGTGTGTCCCAAAAGCATAGTATTTTGAAGAGTGAATCAGAAGTCCCCGGATGCTCTACTAGGTGGATTTGGGAAGTGTGGAACCCATTGCTCTTTGGGGGAGGATTCAGTTCCTACAAACACGAATAAAAGTGTTAAACTACGAACATGACGGATGTGCGCGTGCAACGGTTTGAGAGGTTTAGATAAAGGGGTTTGAGTGACTAATAATCAACATTTTAACCTGACAAAAAAAAATATTTATTTTATGTAATCCATGTTATATTTAATCTGCAACAACAATGTAATTTTTTAGGAAGATCCGAATGGCCATTAATTTTTAAATGCATTATGCAAAAATATGAGGACAGTTCTGCGCCTGAAAGACCCATCAACCGGCAGATTCACATGCTACTACTTTTCTCTCCAATACGGTAGGAAATGAAATGTAATGTGGAGGATTTTAACTGTGAAGATGATTGACGGGATGCACCGTAACTCTGTGACAGAGTGTCCATTAAATATGCAATTTTATGACTTGATCTTATGTCTTAAAGCTCATCTGCTCTTCTGCTACACACTCAAAAGTATGTAGTTTTTCTTCACAAAAAGAGCGCATACTTTTAGGGTGTAATAAAAGAATGTGAATTGGGCCACAGCACGAGAGTAATTCTAATGACATCTTTCCTCTGTGATGTTATCGCTATAGCTGTGGTGTGGACTCTAGAGCGGTTATTAAAACTTTATCGTTAGTAAACTTTAGCCTTTACTTTACATTTGCTGCATGCTGAACTGAAAATCTTCCTCTCTGCTGAAGCTCTTATTCTTCATTGGACTTATTCAGACTGAGGTGTCATATTCACATCAGAACCAATGTGACTTTAATAATTAAAATCGATGGAAACGACTCTAGTATAACTGCATGATGGTTGTTCACGATAAGGTTTGGCTCCTGAAACGTGGCCTGATGTGTGTGTGTGGGTGTGTGTGTGTGTGTGTGTGTGTGTGGAGCAGGAGTGTGTGTGTGTTTCTGATCTCCGTGTCGATACCCTGCTCTGCTCTGATTGGTCAGATGACCTAGTCTGTTGTGATTGGTCCACTCTGCTCTGATTTTTCAGATGACCCAGTCTTCTGTGATTGGTCAGATGACCTAGTCTGTTGTGATTGGTCTACTCTGATTGGTCAGATGACCCAGTCTGTTGTGATTGGTCTACTCTGTTCTGATTGGTCAGATGACCCAGTCTGTTGTGATTGGTCTACTCTGCTCTGATTGGTCAGATGACCCAGTCTGTTGTGATTGGTCTACTCTGTTCTGATTGGTCAGATGACCCAGTCTGTTGTGATTGGTCTACTCTGCTCTGATTGGTCAGATGACCCAGTCTGTTGTGATTGGTCTACTCTGCTCTGATTGTTCAGATGACCCAGTCTGCTGGGATTGGTCCACACTGCTCTGATTGCTCAGATGACCCAGTCTGCTGTGATTGGTCTACTCTGCTCTGATTTAGGGTTGGGCGATATGGAGCAAAAAATATACCTCTATTCGATATATATCTCAATATCTTTACAGGAAAATGGATATGAATACAACTCAAAATATAGGCCTACAATCAATAGAAAATTAATTTTCCATAACAGAATGTAACCAGATGAGAAAATTCAAGGCAGAACTATGCACTATGGAAGTTCGATTAATGGATAAAATTCAGAGTTATTGTTATTTGATGCTTAGCCCATTTAATCCCAAATTTTTCCCAGACACAAAAATATCCAAATCATGTGTCATTAGTATCCCTTTGAAACAATCAATCATAATTTTTAGAAATTTTCATGGAAAAGTTTGTGAAAAAGTGTGTTTTATGATCGGTCACAATTGTGACCGGTGGGATACTGTGTTGTATCAACCATTGGACAGACTGAATATAGGTCTATTTGACGGGTGCATTGTGTGTGTGTTTGTGTTTGTGTGTGTGTGCGTGTGTGTGTGCGTGTACGGAGTCCCCCTAGTCCCACTTTGTCAAAAAAAATAATTATAACTATCTCGTGGCCTCAAGATAGTAACTTGAAGCCACGGGATAATATCTTGAGCCCACGGGATGCTATCTTGCATATTGCAAGCATATTATAGCATATTGTGGCCTCGATAGCATCCCGTGGCCTCAAGATAGCATCCGGTGGCCTCAAGATAGCATCCCGTGGCCTCGGGATAGTATCTTGAGGCCACGGGATAGTATCTTGTGTGTGTGTGTGTGTGTGGAAAGTCGCAGTAGGTAGGAAGTTAGGTAGCAGCAGAATTAGCTAGCTAGCTAGTCTTCCTTGGGTCCGTGTGTGTGCGTGTGTGCGTGTGTGTGTGTGTGTCTGTGTGTGTCTGTGTGTAAAATTAGGTAGAAAGTTAGGTAGCAGCAGAAAGTAAGGTAGAACAGTTAGCCTATGTGTATTAGCATGTAGATACAATGGGTTATCCCACCGGTCACTATTGTTGCCGGTGACATGTTTGTGAGTTCTATGACCACATTAAACAAAATTGAGTAATTGCAAATGCATATATCAATACTAGACACCTTAAACATGATGTGTACCAAAAATCTATGTCCTATCTTTGTTAACATACTTTAATAACCTTTTCTTTGGGAGCTTTCTTGCTGCCATCCTCTTCTCTTGGCGCAAAGAGGAAGTAAACTGCTCTGGTCATGTGACAATTTACAGTAAACATGCGACACTGCACATATTTCATTAAGACCCTTTATTATTTCAATATCAGCTGGAAATGCATTGATAGAACATTCAGTAACATTTTTATAGCCTTAGAAATGAAAAAAAAAATTACGGTCACTATTGTGAACGGTGGGATTAAATGGGTTAAGAAACTTAAAACCTCGTTGTGGTACAGTGTCAGTGATTAGTTGTGAAATCTTGCATAAATTGAATCTTATTTAATCCTCCATATGAAAGTTTATGTGCTCGAATTATTTCTATTTATTAAACAATAGTTTAAAACAAGACGTTTGTAGTAGCCTACTGATTAATGGAGTCCATTAATCAAACTTCCATGCCTCTTAGTAATTATATATTGTAGTATGTTGGCTATCAATTTACTAATGCTCACACTCGGTCTCT
The DNA here is from genome assembly GCA_030578275.1 of Meda fulgida. Lineage (NCBI taxonomy): Eukaryota > Metazoa > Chordata > Actinopteri > Cypriniformes > Leuciscidae > Meda > Meda fulgida. The sequence goes on along the minus strand of CM060625.1, from coordinate 2,234,012 downwards.
CGCTCGCGCACGCGCAGACACACTCGCTCGGCCTCTCTCTCGCGCGCAGACACACTCGCTCGGCCTCTCTCGCGCGCGCAGACACACTCGCTCGGCCTCTCTCTCGCGCGCAGACACACTCGCTCGGCCTGTCTCGCGCGCGCAGACACACTCGCTCGGCCTCTCTCGCGGGCGCAGACACACTCGCTCGACCTCTCTCGCGCGCGCAGACACACTCGCTCGGCCTCTCTCGCGCGCGCAGACACACTCGCTCGGCCTCTCTCGCGCGCGCAGACACACTCGCTCGGCCTCTCTCGCGCGCGCAACAGACACACTCGCTCGGCCTCTGTCGCGCGCGCAGACACACTCGCCCGGCCTCTGTCGCGCGCGCAGACACACTCGCCCGGCCTCTGTCGCGCGCGCAGACACACTCGCTCGGCCTCTGTCGCGCGCGCAGACACACTCGCTCGGCCTCTGTCGCGCGCGCAGACACACTCGCTCGGCCTCTGTCGCGCGCGCAGACACACTCGCTCGGCCTCTGTCGCGCGCGCAGACACACTCGCTCGGCCTCTGTCGCGCGCGCAGACACACTCGCTCGGCCTCTGTCGCGCGCGCAGACACACTCGCTCGGCCTCTGTCGCGCGCGCAGACACACTCGCTCGGCCTCTGTCGCGCGCGCAGACACACTCGCTCGGCCTCTGTCGCGCGCGCAGACACACTCGCTCGGCCTCTGTCGCGCGCGCAGACACACTCGCTCGGCCTCTGTCGCGCGCGCAGACACACTCGCTCGGCCTCTGTCGCGCGCGCAGACACACTCGCTCGGCCTCTGTCGCGCGCGCAGACACACTCGCTCGGCCTCTGTCGCGCGCGCAGACACACTCGCTCGGCCTCTGTCGCGCGCGCAGACACACTCGCTCGGCCTCTGTCGCGCGCGCAGACACACTCGCTCGGCCTCTGTCGCGCGCGCAGACACACTCGCTCGGCCTCTGTCGCGCGCGCAGACACACTCGCTCGGCCTCTCTCGCGCGCGCAGACACACTCGCTCGGCCTCTCTCGCGCGCGCAGACACACTCGCTCGGCCTCTCTCGCGCGCGCAGACACACTCGCTCGGCCTCTCTCGCGCGCAGAGTCACTCGGAGTTCTGTAGCCTCCAGGCTGGTTGCGGATGAGACAATTGTTGAATGAGACAACACGCGAGGTGAGGGGGAACCAAAGCAAGGAGGCGGGGGCGAGCACAGCACAGAGAAGGCAAACAAGCAAAGTGTCAAAATCAGAATTAAATATAAACAATATATAGATATATACGATATGTCAAAATCCATATCGTGTTTAAAAAATATCTCGATTCAAATATCTAGATATCGCCCACCCCTACTCTGATTGGTCAGATGACCCAGTCTGTTGTGATTGGTCTACTCTGCTCTGATTGGTCAGATGGCCCAGTCTGTTGTGATAGGGTCTACTCTGCTCTGATTGGTCAGATGTCCCAGTCTGTTGTGATAGGGTCTACTCTGCTCTGATTGGTCAGATGGCCCAGTCTGTTGTGATTGGTCTACTATGTTCTGATTGGTCAGATGGCCCAGTCTGTTGTGATGGTCTACAGCAGGGGTGCCCAGTCCTGCTCCTGCTGATCGACTGTCCTGCACAGTTCATCTCCAACCCTAATCAAACACACCTGCCTTTAATTTTCAAGTGATCCTGAAGACCTTAATTGGTTGCTTCAGGTGTATTTGATTAGGGTTGGAGGTGAACTGTGCAGGACAGTCAATCGGCAGGAGCAGGATTGGGCACCCCTGCTCTACAGGAACAGCGCGTCGGACACTTCAGCTCCATCCGGAGGCTTCCTAATGCTTACCGATTGTACGGCTGATCAGCAGAAGTATACGTGTTTGTCGGCGGGTCAAGTTGTTCGCGGGTAGACAACGTACAACATAGTGGGCATTATGCAAATGTCTTTTCTAGTGATGTATAACTGTCACGCAGTGGGATTCGAAAAACAAATGACTGGTATAGGAGGTTCAGAGTCTATTCTTTCTTTTGGGAGACAATAACTTTATTTATCGTACACTTTCAACTTTACAACTTTGCAGAACGTTTACATTCACAAACGGCTATATTACACACTGCATGAAAAGGGAATATGGTTGAAAAACCATAATGGGGCACTTTTAAAGTTTTTAATTATGTCAAATTAAAGTACATTTTAAATAATTGGTTTTAACCTTTTGCAATAAAGTGTCCAAAACATTGAGTTGAAACTTCTCTTAAAATATATTATTTCCATTCTATTTTTAAAAGTATGCTAAAGTACTTATTTAAGGGTGGCTGGCTTCAGGTCTGCATATTCCTCCATTGATTTAATAACATGTTTGGGATGTTTGATCAGTAATAACTTGCCAATGTCTGCTACAAATAGTGTTATATTTAAGCATCCACTGAAAACAACTATTGACAAAAAAGATTTATCTTTAAAATTGTCTTTGTGATGCATTTGAAATTAATGTCTTTTATTCACCCTTAAAATCCCCTTTATTCATCTTAAAATATTGAAAATGCAAATGTGTCATTTAGTGTTGCGTTTGAAGGCCAGAGGCTGGTTATAAGGAGGGTTATAGTGGCCTGCCAGCACTGCTTGTGTTTATCGTTCCAATCATGGCCGGCCACAAATAGTCAAACCCACTTAACCTCGCCTGCTAGATGCACTTTCCAAACCTGAGCCGCAGAGAGAGGCATCTGGGAGGTTTACAGGGTTTTTTTTTGTTTTTTTTTACAGTCAAGCGTCTGCATGACATTTGAAATATAGTTGTATTATTTGTATTTTTTATTGTAGTGATTATTATTATTATTATTAATTCAATAATGTTGGCTTCTGAATCACAGGACAAAACCCTTATTGTTTTTCTTCAACTTGCCCTTTCCCTGGTCTGACACAAACGTATGCTTTGTTCTGTTCACAGCACATTGTGACCCTGCATGATTGCAAGCACAATTTAGCATCTTCGCAATAGGTGCAGACTTGTACTTTGTTTAGTGTGCTTTTGTGATTCAATTGCACTGGCACACATTCATGAGAGATAATGGACTTGTGTAATATCACATTCTGCTTGCTGTAACATGCTGACCTTACCTGAGCGCAAGTCTAGCCGCCACAGACGGTGTTTGGAGAGCGCTGTGCTTCACTGGTGTGGAACACACTCATGTACAGTAGTAGACTCTCTCATTATGTCACGTCTTCAGAACGTCATCTGAGCATGATCACAACACCCTCGCTCATGTTTCCACATCGATTATAGATAGCAGAGTGCCTGTAACAACTTGCCTTTACCACTGGCTCATTCTCAGGCTGCTTGTGTTTTCACAGCTACTCCTCACTTTCTCAGTTTGGGTAAGCAACACAACCGGGCCTTTCATGCCTCAGTTGCTTTACAAATCTTCTGTGATGTGATGCAGATCTTGTCAACGCTGCCTCGTTTTGATGGTGTTTTTTGTGCGTGCTGTGTTGGCTTATACCTGTCGTCTGTTGTTGACTGTTGAATTATCTGCCTCAGGATCATTATGGCTTCACGTTGTTCCTAATTCAATGGGGTTTCTAGAGTTGCCTTAAGGCCAAAGTATACTTCGGTTTATACAACAACAAAAAAAATGTTTAACCTAATTTAATCTATTTAATAAATTAATATCTGATAATAGATTAGAAATACATTTTATTAAATTATATGTATATTTTTTTTATTATTTATTATTACCGTAACTCCTCAAATAAAAACCAGTAGTCAATTAAACGCCGGGCCTCTGATAGTGGCGGGGGGGGGCGTGGTCAGCGGTCTTAAATTAAGGCCGGGGGAAAATTAGTGTTCACTCAAAGACGGACCCGCTCAGCGCTGTCATATATCACAATTCAGTGCTTTTAACCACATAATGTTTATTTTAGGTTTCAGACATTTAAATACATATGATTCAACAATAATAAAACAATACATTTATAGTTTGTAAAATACACACTGGTGTCTATGGAAGCAGCAATAACAATACATTCAAATATATTTGCCGACGTGTTTTATTCATATCAGATACACAGTGTAAGTAACTATAAAGTTTCCTCTATTCTTCTCCCAGTTCACCGCCACTTACTTTCATGCATTTCGGGAGAAACTGAGGAATTCTACGTGCTGTAATAAATCCAACAGACAGGAATCTCTGAACTGCGGTGCCCATCTCACCTTACAGAGAAGATCATTTATAAAGGGTTTTAAACGATAAAACAAACTCACTTACATGTATTTGAGAGTCAGAATAGAAGACAGTTGATGACATGGTAAGCAAGTTTGTTAATATTTAGAAATAAAAGCGCTACATCTGTCATACGGCGCTATTTTGGCTGTGGTGAACACGTGCCAAGCATGACGCGTCACCATGGAAACATGGCCGGCGGGCGGGCGGGGATCGCAAATTAGAAATAAAGGCCTGCCTCTAATAAAAGCCTGCTACCGTTTGCAGTTCAGGTAAATAAAGGCCCCGGCTTTTATTTGAGGAATTACGGTATGCTATTTTATTAATAATAGACTTTTTCACCGGTCAGTCCCTTGCGGCCCTACGGGTCTCCGGACCCCAGTTGGAAATACAGTGCATCATGTGTTTTTCTAACCTCTTGTCCTCCATATGCAGCCCACAACCATATGCACGTTGAATTTTCTTGCTCTAATTAGTTGATCCAGAAGGTGGCGACACTTTGTTTCACAATCGAAAAAACTCAATCCTGGAGAAGGCAACAACAATAGGTGGCTGCATTTACGAGCTCTGCAGTGAGGGGATGAAGATATACACGCAAGTCTAGTTTAAAAGAGTACCAAGACCGTTTTATCCGTCATAACTTATGGAGAGAAAGAGCGCAGACACTAGATGAAGATGAATCTGTGTAGTGTGCTTGTATCGAGCACACTATAAACTTTGAAAGGCCACACGTTTGGATGTATTGCCTAAAAACTGTATACTTGTAATCATTCATGCATGGGTTGGACAACTTGGCAACTGCGTGTCAACCCATTTAAGGCTACATACCACCCTGATGATGGCTGTGGGTTGTGGAGATATGATCTCAGATCAGGTTCAAGAGCGCAGCACATTTCATGTCTGCTTGATAAGGCTGAGGTCTGGCTCTTGCGCACACGACTGTTTATTTGAGCTCCGTCTGGCTCTGTACATGCTATGAGCTCACACTGTTCAGGCTGAGGTTACCCATGCCCATTGCCTCTTCTCTTTGCCCTTTTGCTGTCACTTTCTGTTTTCCCATCATGCAGTGCTGTTGCATTTCTCACTTCCACACCATCGAGTCATCTCTCATGTCTTTGTGAAGAGGAGGCCTCTGACTCACTGGGGCCAGACACTGCTATTTTAAAACTACATTCCTTGACTCACACACTTGACAATACAATCGCCATGTTTATAGACCTTTTTCACCAAGCTTTTAAATCGCTTATTGTGCCACGACTGCACGTGCATTCATAGAGGTGCGGAGCATAATGAGCGTTTTCAAATAATTCCCATGAAAGTTGAGCTTCCATAGGAATGAACTGAAAGCGCTGGTGAATTAGCGCCAATTCAGGTGTGACAATTGCTTGAATGGTGGGCTCATTATTATTCTTAATAAAAACACAACAACAAAACCGAACAAGGACGAACTTGCTTAAAAACAAATCTTCCGCCATTGTCTTGTCAGTGAGGAGTGAGGTGAAGTCTGAATCCTGCTGCTGATCTGAGCGGCGACTCGTTGTGTTCAGTTTTTAACTGTAGTGTTTGTTCTCTAACTGAACTAAATCACTTGTATTACTATAAAAGAAGGTTCAGTGGGGCTCTATATAGAACCCTAGGGTCCTTGAAGCATTTTTAAATAATGCTTAATGCCAAAGAGGTTCTAAATAAGAACGTATTTCTTAAATGATTGCAGAAAACTTTCATGTTTTACAGTTTTCTTTCTTTTTCTCAGAATTTAACAGAATCTTTAGCCGAATCACTGGCAAGCTAAATCTTCCTTGACAGACATTTATCTAGCTTGAAATTAATGGACATACTGTATGTGAGAGATTTACAATGCAGAGGGTTAAAGAATGGCGATATAGAGAAAGATTGCAGTCTTTGAAATAGGGGATTTGCAATATACCGGTATTGACGATAACCGTGATATTCCAAAAATGTAATATTGATGTTATATAAAATGACACGATAATAATGTAAATATTGGTTGACCCTCCAACATAGTAGGCGGCGCTATTGCATCATAATACTGGTTGTCATAAAACAAAAAGAAAGACAGTGTGTAGCTGCTGCTGTCGCACAAAATCATGTCGGAGAAGAAAAGTTGTCGCCAGTGTTTCTGTATATTGCCCAGTCTGCAGGAAGTGCTGATCCACAGGACGTTCTGCTTCTGTACAGTAATGGTTTCAAACTCTCGTTCCACTTCCCTAAACTCATATTTTGAGCAATACATTTTTTTTGTGGTGAAAAAACAAAGTAAACAAGAAAAATGAATTTGTGGAACATTTGTTTTTTTCCCGAACGTAATATTTCAAGTAATATTGTAATTGTGAATTCTTGTAACCACGGTATTCAAACTATATTGTAAAAGTCCTACTTTGAAATGATGTCAAAACGTGTTTTATTAACTCCTGTCCTGCACATTTGCGAAGCTCTGCTCTACCCAAAAATGAATGGCTTTTTCAGGGTTTGTTTGCTACATTGCTTAGGTCTACAAATCATAGGTTCGCCAAAACAAACAAAACCCCTCCTGAGACATTCCTTTCATCCGCAGTTGTCAGGATGGGACCACTCAACAGAAGATATTTGTTTTGAGCCGAAGCTGAAGTTGTTTAATCCAGATGTGCTTTCCCTGAGTTGAGTAGTTAATTTAAAATTCTGCCATGTAATGCAGGGGTCAGACCTTGACCGGCCAGCTCCTGTTTATCTTCTGCATCAGAAAATGAGACACAAACTTCAACTAAAACAAATACAGAAATGTGATGTAGCAAATTGAAAATTCTTGGTTGGAAAGCAAAAACCCTGGAGCGGCTTCAAAGTGGCTCATCCAAACAAAATTGAGTCTGTTAATAAAGCAAAATCACATGAGCCAGAGTTTTATAACAGTTCATAGAAAAAGTAGTTTATGTAATGGAAGAGGTGGCCTATTTAAATAAGAAAAAGACGAGGAGTGTCGAAAAGAAGCTCTTGTTTGTGGAACTACTTTCTTACGCTGCAGATTCGGGATCTGTCAACCTAGTTCAAGAGATGTCGGTGTTCCAGCTTCGGTTATTAATTTGAGAATGTCACATTACAATTAGCAATAGTGGTTTCTGAGGAGTTGTTGGAGTAAGGAGAGGCACAATTGTGTGATATGGCATTTACACAACATTTCAATAAACATGTTAATATTCAGTAACTGGCATATTAGAAACAATGGACTCTTTTCACAGGCTGTGATAATATGCTTTCACAGTTATAAACATTGTAACATTTTAGTTTAGTGTCCAATTCTCACTATTAACTAGTTGCTTGTAAGCATGAATATTACTAGGATATTGTGCTGTTTATTTAAAAGCACATATTAATGCCTTATTCTGCATGACCATATTCTACATCCATTAATCTACCCAATATCTAAACTTAACAACTGCCTTAATAACTATTAACAGGCAAAAGTCATAGTTAATAGTTAGTTAATAGTGAGAACTGGACTCTAATCTAAAGTGTAACGTTTTTTTATACATATATTTCACGATACTTTGCATTACCTTGACATCAAATAACAAAAAAAAACCTACAGTCGTGCTCAGAATTAATGGTACCCCTGGTAAATATGATAAAAAATGGCTGTAAAAAATAAATCTGCATCATTTATCCTTTTGATCTTTCATTCAAAATATTGGCAAAAATCTAAACTTTCATTTAAGTAAAAGAATAGAAAGTGGGGGGGAAATCACATTATGAAATAAATGTTTATCTCCAAAACACGTTGGCCACAATTATAGGTACCCTTTTATTAAATACTTTTTGCAATCTCCTTTTGCCAAGATAACAGCTCTGAGTTTTATCCTATGATGCCTGATGAGTTTGGATACACAGACAAGAGATCAGAGACCATTCTTACAGAATCTCTCCAGATCCTTCAGATTCCCAGATCCATGTTGGTGCTTCTTCTCTTCAGTTCACTCCACTCATCAGGTCTGGGACGCTCATGGCAGAAGCTTCATTTTGTGCTACTTAACACATTTTTGTGTTGATTTTGATGTTTGTTTTGGATCGTTGTCCTGATGGAAGATCCAACCACGGCCCATTATACGATTTCTAGCAGAGGCTGTCAGGTTTAGATTTTTTATCTGTTGGTATTTGATAGAATCCACGATGCCATGCATGTATCTGAACAAGAAGTCCAGGACCTCCAGCAGAAAAATATGACCGCAACATTAAAGATGGTATATTAAATTGTACACATGGGGTACTTTTTATCCTTGTGTGCACCAAACCCATCTTGCATGTTTGCTGCCAAAAAGCTATTTTTTTAGTTTCATCTGACCACAGAACCCTGTGCTGTTTGAAGGTCCAGTCATGTCTGACAACTGAATTTGCTGGGGTTTGTTTTTGGATGAGCAAGGAGGATTTTTCTTGAAAACCTCCCAAACAACATGTGGTGTGATGTAGGGGTTGTTCAATTTTTTTTAATAGGCTTTCTGAACCCAAGACTCAACTAAACTCTGCAATTCTCCATCTGTGATCTTTGGAGAGTCTTTGGCCACTCAAACTTTCATCCTCACCATGCATTAAGACAATATAGACACACGTCCACTTCCTGGCAGATTTGTAACATCTTTAGTTGATTGGAAGTGCTTAATTATTGCCCTGATGGTCAAAATGGGGATTTTCAATGCTTTAGCTATTTTCTTACAGCCACTTTCTATTTTGTGACGCTCAGCAATCTTTTGATGCACATCAGAACTATATTCTTTGGTTTTACTCATTGTAATGGATGATTAAGGGAATTTGGCCTTTGTGTTTCCTCATATTTAAACTCCTGTAAAACAAGAAGTCGTCGCTGGACAATTTCATGTTCCTAGTCACCCTGGTGTGCAAAAAAAAGGTAAAAATGAATGGGAATATACTTCAGAGATATTTTACTCGTAAACAATTCTAGGGGTACCAATAATTGTGGCCAACTTGTTTTGGAGAAAAACATTTATTTCATAATGTGATTTCCCCTCCACTTTCAATTATTTTACTTTAATGAAAGGTTAGATTTTTGCCAATTTTTTGAATGAAATATCAAAAGGATAAACGATGCATAATTATTTTTTACAGCCATTTTTCATCATATTTACCAGGGGTACCATTAATTCTGAGCACGACTGTTGTGTTGCGACTCAGGGTGTTTCTAAAACAACGGCTGAGGGAATGATTGTAAATTTTACATTTCTTTCTCTTCTGCTTGATTAGTCTCTATACTTTTTTCCTCCTTTGCAAAGTTGTGGAAATGCTATAATGGCTATTTTTCTCAATTAGGCCTAGCTGTTGGAGCGAACTGGAAAGCAGCAGTCAAACTGGCTGTAGTTTCCCAATGTCAAATTTAACATCTGAGAACACTGGAAATGTGAATAGGGTCCAATTTGCCAACAAATAAAGTTTTAAATCAAGCTACCGCAGAATCAAATGATTCAGTGGCTTTGAACAGATTGGTTGAGTGAATTATTCAGTGAGTCGTTTATTTACAGAGCAGTTTTACTGCAAACTAAAAGCTGTATATTCTGCCGCTCAGAGACACAGAAAACACTACTTTTAATAAGCTGCTTGTGTGTTAATCAACAGTGCCACGCTTCACTCTGAAACGCATTGTGAATGTGTTCTTGGCATCTATTTATCGCACACTATGGAATGCCTGCTTCTGAAAGGGAAACTCCAGCAAATGCATATAAAACAAGGCCCGGCACAAAAACAACTGTATCAATGCCTTTTCATTGCTAATTTTTCACTGACAGTGGTTTTTAACTGCAAAAGATGGTTTGCTCTGGCGCAAGCTGTTAGTAAAATCTGGCCCTTAATTTGTTCACAATGTTTTTTTTCTTCGAGACTTGAGTCTTGTGCTCTTTCCTGAGGCAGAAACCAACACATCATTTTAAATGTTACATGGTTTCACGGTCTAAATGTAGTGTCTGTCACAGGCCTCTGAAGGAGGATTGGGGGTTGATGTCTTCTAAAGCCTGCATTGATGCTCAGGGTCTCCACCTTTGACCCCTCTAACAGCCTTCCTTGCCCTTTTCCCTCAGGTTATTTCCTGGAGTTTGTGGAGCCGCCAAACAATATAACTATAGTGCAGGGCCAGACGGCCACTTTACACTGCAAAGTAGCGGGCCACCCGCGGCCCAACATCCGCTGGCTGAAGAACGATGCCCCGGTGGTGCAGGAGCAGGGCCGGATCTCCATCCGCAAGACTGAGGCCGGATCCAAGCTCCGCATCCAAGACCTGGACACCACCGACACCGGATACTACCAGTGTGTGGCTTCAAACTCCATCAAAGTTATTTCGGCAACTGGAGTGCTATATGTGCGACTGGGTAAATGATTGCTTTTTTTTTTTTTTTTGCTTCGATTCTGATTCATTGAAGACCTTTAATCTGTGATCCAAAAACCGTTCTGAAATGAATACCAACATTACAAAACATCACACATGTTTTTTTATTCATTGTTTTTTAAGGGGGGATGAACTACAGGTTCCATGAAGCATTGCAAATGAAGTGATCAAATAAAGCCAATGCCTTTGTTGAACATAAAATAGTTAGTTACGTACAAATATATTTGTATACATATATTGTATACACAACCGTTTATTCAGCAAAGACTAGTTAAATAAATGCTGTTCTTTCTATACATCAAAGAATCCTGAACAAAAATTCAGGATTCCACAAAAATATGAAGCAGCACAACTGTTTTCAACATTGATGATAATCAGAAAAGTTTCATCGGAGTGATTTCTGAAGGATCATGTGACACTGAGGACTGGAGTAATGATGCTGAAAATACAGCTTTGATCACAGGAATAATTACACTACTATATATTCACATAGAAAAAAGTTATTTTAAACACTATATTACTGTTTTACTGTTTGATTTTTGATCAGAGACTTCTTCAAAATCATTAAAAAAAAAACATACCGAATACTTTTGAAAGCTAGTGTATATTGTACTTTGAGACTCGGTGACAACATTCGCAATGCTTGATGGGAAGGGGGGGGGGGGGCTGCTGAGCTGTGAACAGTGGCGTTTCTGATTGGTGGAGCTCTCTTCGGGATTATGGGTTGTGTAGTTTTTCCACAAGGAATCTGTCTAATAAATCATTTTTAATTACATTGAAATCACACTGCCTTCCACAGGGGCATATCTCATTCTTTAAACTTTGTAGGTCTCTTTTGAAAGGTTTATACCCTGTCATTAAAAATCAATTTCTCCACAGAGAAAATGAAAGTTTTTTTTTACTTCCGCTCTAGAGGAAGAAGGCACACATTTCCATTCATTGCAGATATTTGTTGGTTTTAATGCATAGTTATTTTTGTAAATGATTGCCATGAATGATGGCGTCACATGAACCCAGCTCAATTAAATATACCTGTGTGGTATCCCAATATAAACTCCTCTCAGGCTTTTATAACTCTTTAGTTCCTTACAGTCAGTGCGTTCTTCTCTGTATTGTAGCTCTAGTGTTTTCTTTCCTGTTCACCCTTTTTTCGCTTATTTGGGGAGTCCATTGATTTACAGAGCAAACTAAAGCAGCACTGTTTTACAACCATATGCGCCAAATCTCACCCTGGCATCCCTGTATATTTATAGGAAAGCAGTGGCATAAATCTCAGTGTTCCTGCATTAGGACACTTCTTAAGAAACAACTTCCCACTGTTTCCTTCTGGGGGGGGGGGGGGATCCCTTTTATGTGCGTACGGTAAATTCTCCACAAGGAGCACGTCCAATATTTCACATTATGCTTTTGACAGGTTTAGGAGCTTGCTTGCGCCGTGCCTCCTGCCTCTCTGAAAAGTCATCTTGGCGTAATAACACTCCCAACTTCTCTTGAGCTGAAACGGCAAATTAGGCTTTGTGAAAACAGCTGCTCCCTAAGGGAAGATCATGCTAAGACGCTTGTCCGTAATTCCTCCTATCTGTGTTTTACAGGACAGTCCCCACCCACTGGACCAGATCTGTAAGTACTGCTTCTGTCCGTTTGTCTCTGTGTGCATTCACTTTTCCCTGCTTTTTGTGTTTGTTTCTGTAAATAAAAGGTATATCATTTCCACATGGTCAATTGTTTATTCCAACCCATTGGCCTCATCTCTTTCAAAAATGCACACTTGCAAATGGCCCTACATTTCATGAATGTTAAAAATTATTCTCAAAAAGAGTCAGATGTTGGCAGGACTGAGTTGGATCAGCACATTTCTGCTTAAAATTGATCCGATATCTTCGCAATTGTGTGAACCGAAGCTTGAGAAGATAGAAAAACAGTTTAGTGTTTAGTTTAAAGCTCTTTGCTGGCTGTCGTCTTATAACATAAATATGGTAAAAGGGTAAATCTACGCAAGTGTCTCTTTCTCTTACTCTCTTTCTATTTACCTTGTCATGACAAAAAGCTTTGGTTGATTAGTGGAAATAAAAGCAGGACCTGCTTTTCCAAAAAAAACAAAAACACAGGATTGTGTCTTGGCATGAACCAGTATCTGACTTAACTTCCCTAAGAGCCGAAGAGATCGCTGGCAGACACCTTTGCTCGGGGAAATTTTATGGTAGGTCCTCATATTTCCTTTTCCAGGTTAAATAAATGTTACAATGTTTGTGGGGATATTTCCAGGGCAGTGCTCGTGTTAATAGGATTCAGCCTTCATTCCCACAAACTGACATACTGTAGATCAATGCTGTGGAGGTGCAGCCACAGTTACCGTTGTTCGGCGTATTTTTGTGGATTTTCAATAGGTATCCACGCAATCTGGAATTTCGTGTGAGGGCGAAAGATTTCTCCATGCAGAAGTTTGTTGACCTGCAGGTGTTTGTTGACCTGCAGGTGTTTGTTGACCTGCAGATGGCTGGTCTGAACGTGACGTTCGTGTGAGCAGTGCTTTATACGTCGCTACACTGTAGAAAATGACCTTTTTTGCCCACTAAAAATCCTGGATGTCTGTCTTTTGTCCGTGAAACACAAGATATTTTGTAAAAAGTTCCATGTGTTTTTTTTTCATACAGTGGAGTGAGAGCATGGAGTCAGACAGTGGTGAAAGATAAAACAAGTGGTCTTCTGAAGCCCTACTATAGACTTGTGTGAGGGACAGACCATAATTGAATATAGTGTACAAATGGACCTTTTTGTGTCTTTTTTTGGGCACTACAGTATTTATTTTTATTGTATGAAGATGAGCACCTGGGACAATCTGCTAAACATCCGGGTGAATACGTTTACACCTGGTTTAAGATGTGTTTCAGGCTGATCACAAGTGGTCAGCCGGGGTGCATTACCATATCCATCTGCTATTAACATGTATTTGAACATATGTAGTCACTTATGTCTGAACTTCATCTAGACTACGTTACTCTCATGGAAGTTCATGGATTTAAATGACCGAACATACGTTACACAGCTTACTCTAACGTAATCATTGAGTTATGATTACTAACGGAATCATACTAACGGTTTTGGTACAACACAGCAAATTTTAATTGCTTCTTTTGTTGTGGTTTCAGTGATCTGATCACAAAACATTTTAGACCCCATTTTCATCTGTATTTTGCACTGACACACAAAAAAACACACTAAAGGGGACACGTGTTAAATTTTCATATGAAAATCTGACATTTTTCCCGGTTTAAGTGCTATAATCGGGTCCCCGGTGCTTCTACCAACCCAGAAAATGTGAAAAGTTAAACCCAGTAACTTTGTTTTGGTGAGTCTTTCTCTGCAAACATGTCAATAAGCCACTCAGATTTCGCTCCCCTCCTGATGTTGGAAGGGGATCTTATTATTATATTACCGCCCCTAAATCTACACGTTTCCACCCACGGCGCTGCCATTTTGGTTTTCGCAAGAGACAACAGTGACCAGTTCTAACGCAATGTCAAAAGCATGTAAACGGTCCTATCGTTGCTGCACAGGCGAGCACTGAACACTATTGACCATAAAATGTCACAGCTGTCTTATAAAGACCTCAGGGAACTGTGTCTACATGTGTAAAAGTTAAACATGATGACGGTACATGTAAATGGACGAGATGAATCAATATAACTCCACAACCACTACATAAATGTATCCACTAACCACTCAGAAACGTCCATGTGCGTCTAAAAGTTGAACCTCTTCCTGAGTCTCTCTGTAAGTCTGCACTCTATACTGGGTATTTCTGAGATGTTGGATGAGTGAAATTTGCGTTTGTTATTCCTGGACTATCTGAAGCTTGTGTAAAGGACCTCTTCTGAACAGAACATTTGCATTTAAGGAGACACACAAAAAAACTCCTCTCTCTCTCTCTCTCTCTCTCTATATCTCTCTCTATATCTCTCTCTATATCTCTCTCTATATCTCTCTCTATATCTCTCTCTCTCTCTCTCTCTCTCTCTCTCTCTCTCTCTCTCTCTCTCTCTCTCTCTCTCTCTCTCTCTCTCTCTCTCTCTCTCTCTCTCTCTCTCTCTCTCTCTCTCTCTCTCTCTCTCTCTCTCTCTCTCTCTCTCTCTCTCTCTCTCTCTCTCTCTCTCTCTCTCTCTCTCTCTCTCTCTCGATCGAGTAGACAACACATACTCTGCTCCAGTCCAGCAGTTAGATCCACACGCTAGTGAAGTGAGTTTCAGTAGACGCCTTGGCATTAGCCTAATCCTCAGTGTTAACTCCTCTTCCTGCACCGACCGTTTCTACACAAATGTTTTTATCCAACCTGAAATGCACAGTTTCTTTGAACTTATCTCTTAAGGTCCTGATATACTCACAGTGAAGTTCTTTTCTGTTCTTTGGTTATTGGGGGAAAAAGTTGTTTGAAATAACTAACATCTAACAGCCCAATGCAGTCCACATTTAGATGAATATGTCAATATAGACATGCTTTCCTCTCAATAATAACATAATCAGAAAACAGCAGTTCAGAAAGCCTCTGATCTTAGTGATGTGGATGTTTGCAGCCGCTCTGAGATTCAGCGCTCCAGTCACGTCACGGCAAGTTTATTTATATAGCACTTTATACAGTAGATCGCTTTAAATCAGCAGCTTTACTGAATTAAAGATGAAATCAGTGTCAGTGTCTCTTTCAGTTAGAATTACAACTTCAATTTCTACTATAAAGCGGCTCTTTTTATAAAGCAGAGAAGAAATATACTATAAAGCAGAGAAGAAATGAATTGGAGAAGATTTACATTTTAAAGAAGGCGGAGCCTCAGAGCCACACCTACTTATTACATCATCGCCACGGACCAATGGTAGTTCGAAGGTGTTTACCAGCCAGAGCGAACTTTCCCAGAAATTTAGTTTGAAATGACGTCACACCAGTTCTTTGAATTCGCTTGAGGTATATCGGGGCCTTTAGGGGTCAAACAAAAGTCCCAGGCTGCATTTGTTCTGTGGGACAGCAAGGATAATCTACAATAAGAGCCATTAAAGAAGAATATTATCCAAGTAGAAGGGCATTAAGACCACATGTATATGTATTTGATCGAGGTGGAGTATTGTTTTTCTCTACTTAAGTGGTTACAGATGAGTACGGGAGGCACAAATCTCCAGTTGCGTTGCTTACAACTTGACAGCCTCATTGTCTTTTCACACTGATAAATGTTGAGTAAATGTGAGGTGGGTCAGAAAGTCAAAAAATGTTGTTCAAACTTCTATGTAAAACTAATATCCAGTTGTTGTAAACTTTGAACTGGTTACAAAGAACAGCCATTAGGGAAATAATGCTTTGCACTTCTTTTTTCCTCTCCTTACAATATTTCAACAACACAAAAAAGTAGGAAGTAAATCTGAATCTTGCTAGGCCCGAGTCCCTAAACATTAGAGAAATTAGAGAAAATTCCTTGCTCAATCCAAACTGCGGTGAAATTGTAACCATATGTGATATTGAGGCTGGACGTAGCAGAAGTTTGGGGCATTGATGGGTACGCTGGCAATCTGCCACAGATGGAGCAAATGAAAAGTGAATAGTGCGAAATTCCTTCGGAGAGCAGTTATTTTAGCTAAGCTTCACACTACATCCATTCACAGGCTTCAGCATAGGAGTTCTCAGAGCAGCAGTGTGGGATTTATAACAGTTTTAAAAACATCGGAAAACTTTGAATGACTAGGGATCTACTTAAAATGTCAAACCCCGGAGGCTGATAAGTGTGTTTGTTTCTGAGCACGTTGCATATGGGCCAGGTTAGGACACTTTCAGAAAATTGTTGGCCAGATCACTAAACTCCAGAAAATTTGTGATATTGAAGAAAGTGTATTTTCCCGTTGTTCAGGATTGGTAACGGATCTGTACGAGTCAAGCAAGCAAAACTGTGCACTCTGTATAGTATGGATGCACCGATATGAACATTTTCACTACCGATAACCGATAATTCTTTATATTTGAAAGCCGATAAAAATATATTGGGCGATAAATTTGAATCCAAATTTT
This sequence comes from Meda fulgida, assembly GCA_030578275.1. NCBI lineage: Eukaryota > Metazoa > Chordata > Actinopteri > Cypriniformes > Leuciscidae > Meda > Meda fulgida. The sequence continues at coordinate 2,217,381 of CM060625.1, read as the reverse complement.
TATATAATTTTTGAGAGCCTGATTACAAAAACAAGTCTCACCATTAAATGTCCCTAACACACAATTATTATATTCTCATAACTTTATGTAGCCTATTTGACACTTGTGTTGCATTTAACTGTATTTTCCTTTTTGAAGTGATTCTAATCATATTTCAAGCAATTTTAAGCCATCATGGCGAACAGCACGCATCTGAAGAGTCTCAGCTGAAGGAAATACATTATTCATCGGCTTTAATATATTGGCCAAATTCTTAGGTAGCATTGTATGTGAATCCTTCGCACATTTCATCAAGCTCTTTGAAAAAAATCTAAGATGGTGAATGAAGCAAAAGAGTTTTGCACCTTTAGTTTTTACTACAACAGTTTTAACGGCACAGTTTCTGCTTGTGTTGCGTATGTTCCAGTTCAATTTCAGCTGGGATGCTGCCTTAGAAGGTAGACACGGTTTTTCAGCTCTGGAAATCATTGCTGTTGTGTGTTGTCAGTTCATTGTGAGACTAAAACAAATGTCTGTTGTGTGGAGACAAAAAAAATCCCTTTAGGCATCAAGTTCAGAATCCAATTCCAAGCAGTTCCATAAACCCATTTCTGTGTTGCCAGAACAGACCACTTTTATCCAGTTGGTAACTGCATAAACAGCAGAGATGGATATCCTGAGCAGCAAATCTTTTGGTCACTTCAAATTCAGATTATGATGAGAGAAACAGCAAAGCCCAAAAGTAATGTAATAAACAACCATTGAACCTTCTTCAGAAGTGCTCCAATCATAACACTCGAACCGCAGTCCACGCTGACTAGACTTCTGTGTCGCTTTGGCTCTTCGTGAGCACCTAGATTTCAGGATCCAGGTCACGAGGTCATGAGATGTACAGGCTCACTCGAGAGTCCTTTAATGTTCATTACTGTGGTCTCTTACCGAGGTCAGCAGGATATTAGTTTAACATCAGTGTTAGAAGCCAGGGTTGCAGATCAGTCAGCCTGGATGGAAATATTATTACTCTCATCCCTGAAAAAATATTAATAAGTTAAGATTATGACATACACCAAATATAGATTATAATTAGTGTTAAAGTCCCCCTATAGTCAATAATATAATTTTATCCCTTAAAACTCATCTTTGATCACCAAAATGACATATTTAAACGTTTTTCCTTGAAAATAATTTCTTAATGCCTTAAAATGTCTTGAATGTAACTCGACACCCTTGCCTGGTTCTGTGAATATGCAAATGAGCCCGCCTCCACTCACTCACTCACTCACTCAGAGATCTACTCGTTGACGATCATACGTTGATCTGATTGGTTACAAGGTAGTTTGTGACGTCAGAAACACCAGCGATTTCAAACCGTGTTTTTGAGACTGTCTTTGGTTGACTTATGGTGTCGACTTGAATTTACTCATGGTTTGTCTTAAAGCATATTAAAAACACCTCATAGACATATAAACAACATTAAAAGCTTGATTTTCACCACAGGGGTACTTTGTGAAATTGTCATAATCACATGGTATTGTGATGTAATAATGTGGTGTCCCGAGTTGTCCTGTGTGGATCTTATTCAACAACGTACCTCTTTATTAGTTGAGCTGCCTTACGAGATATCAGCTGTGCGCCATTCAGGCAAGCTTTCATCTTGGTCATCATCACGGTCTGTCCTTTTCTTCTAGAACGCATGAGAAGGGCTTCTGCCAGCCGTACCGAGGCATTGCTTGCGCTCGCTTCATTGGAAACAGGAGCATCTATGTGGAGTCTCTGCAGATGCAGGGAGAAAGTGAAAACCGCATCACTGGTGAGCAGCACAGTTAACCATAATGATTAAAAACTGACATTGCGAAATTTTGTTTTTCTGCAATATATATTGCGAAGTGAAAAAATACAGGCAGATTCATTAGATCGGTGTTTCCCAACCCTGCTCCTGGAGGCACACCAACAGTGCACATTTTGGATGTCTCCCTTATCTGACCCATATATTTCTGGTCTTGGAGTCTTTACTAATGAGCTGATGAGCTGATTCAGGTGTGATTGATTAGGAAGAGTTGGAAAATGAGTAGCGTTGGTGTGCCTCCAGGAACAGGGTTGGGAAACACTGCATTAGATGACTTGAATTGGAAAGAATGAATCATTCCAGAAACTAGTTCATTTGTGAAAATCCAGTTATTATTTTGTCTTGTGGATTTTATGTAAACATGTTATGTAAAATAGTTTATTCAGGACAGTACTAAAAAATTTTTTTATGATCCCTCATTTAAAAATATATTATTAGCGTCTTGCATATTCCACAAGGGGTATGTAAACTTATGAGCAGAACTGTACATGTGCTGCTGGTTTCAGAGTGAAGGCACTGTATGCTCATTTACACATGCGGCTCCCAGCGGGATTCACTGTAAATGAACCAGGCCGTTCTGAGACTCTGAAACACTGAATCATGAACTACATGAGTGTAAATGACATGCTTCACTCTAAAACCGCTAACACATATACATATTATTAAATAGCAGCCTGCGTGATTTGACAATCCCACTAAGCCACATCCCAACATCAATTTTAATCCGATATATCATGCAGCCCTACCATACATTCTGCTTCTGTGATTATTCATCATCTGTGTTGTTCTCCAGCGGCCTTCACGATGATCGGCACCTCGACCCAGCTCTCAGACCAGTGCTCTGAATTTGCCATCCCATCGTTCTGCTATTACGTCTTCCCGTTATGCGAGGAGGGCAGCCGAGGTCCGCGCCGGCGCCAGCTCTGCCGGGACGAGTGCGAGGCTCTGGAGAACGACCTGTGTAACGCGGAGTACACCATCGCACGCTCCAACCCCCTGATCCTCATGCAGCTGGAGCTGCCCGTGTGTAACCTGCTCCCCCACCCCGGCTCTCCTGACGCGGCCAGCTGCCTTCGCATCGGCCTGCCGCCCCAATGTAGGTCTCCACCACTCCACTCCAAAACACAAGAAGGGGTTGTCATTCAGAGCCAGGGAAAACTCAATAATAGCATGAGATCTAATGTAACTGGCCTCAAAGAGCAGCAGCAGCAATTAAAGCGAGAGAGCCCTCTTGTGGTGCGTCAAAGATTTCAGTAACACTTTATTTTACAGCGTCCTTGTTACATGTACTTACCATAGTAATAACAGTAAATTATGCTTAATTATTTCAACTAACGCTCAACCAAATCCTAATCCTACCCTAACCCTATAGTAAGTACATGTAGGCCTAGTTGCTTAATATTACTCTGTACTTAAATATATATAATTGCACTGCAACCATGACACCTTAAAATAAAGTGTGACCAAAATTTCTTAAGGTTGTATTAGTCTATAACTCTGACTCACAAATGAATATTTCAATGACTGTACTGTACTGTATTTACTCTATGTTCTGAGAGAAAATACCTACTAATTTTCAATCCTTGTTAAAGATTCACCCCCAAATCACAGCTGTTACAATGGAAGTGGCGCCAACTACAAAGGCACGGTGAGTGTCACGAAATCAGGCTACCAGTGCCAGCCCTGGAGTGCACAGTACCCACACAGTCATCACCTGACGCCTGTCGAGTACCCAGAGCTCAGAGGAGGACACAACTTCTGCAGGAACCCTGGTGGGCAAATGGAGAGCCCTTGGTGTTTCACTTTGGACCCGAATGTTAGAGCGGACGTCTGTGACATCCAGCCCTGCAGTGAGTACATCTCAACCTCATGACCCTCGGGCGGTGGGCAGAAAAGTCAACGAATTTAAGCAGTATTAAACATGTTGTTTTCCATCTTTCCCAGATCCTCCGGAGCAAATGAAAAAGGAGATACTGTACATCTTGATCCCCAGTATAGCCACCCCTCTTGTTATTGCCTGCTTATTCTTCTTGATCTGCATGTGCCGCAACAAACAGAAGGAGTCTGTTGACAGCCCTGCTCGCCGACAGCTCTCCGCCTCCCCGAGCCAAGAGATGGAGCTGCCGCTACTCAACCAGCATAAGCAGCAGGTAATCTTCCAGCATTTGAGCTTTTAAAAGTCTTAACCCTTATATAACGTATTGAGAATCTGCAAACCATCCGGAACGTAAGCTTACATATCAGTAATAACTTCATATGTTTTCAACTAAAATCGTTTTTGTATCTGATCAATAACTTGTCGTTAATGAGGGAATGCACAAAAAATGGCAAAGTTTTGAATGTTACTGTTTTGTTACCCTTTTATCAATTAAAACATCGAGAAATTCTTTGAAATTGTGATGCAAGAAATGTTTTTCCCAATATTTATGAAATATTGCATTTGACTATATCATGTGACATTTATATGAACATAATCTGAGAATTAGCAGTATTAACTCAATGGATTAAATCAATTAAATCAGTATTAAATCAATGGATTTAAATAAATTCTTCTCAAAAACTGCACCTTTATAAAACCTACATATTCATTTTCTAACAAAATTATCCTGAAATGTTTTCAAACTGAATATATTTTTTACTTGCATAAACTTCCAATTTCAAAAAAAAGATTTTTTTTTTTTAAGCTGCAATGGTCAAAAGACGTGTAGATTCATGATTATTAACAAAATTAAGTCCCAAAAGAGTATGTGAGATATGGCAAAGGGGCTAAATATTTTACACACTCATAGGTGTATAAAAAAGGTGTTTATATATTTCTTAAAAAAACTCTTTAAAAGATGTAATGTTGTGTATTTTGATCAAGTTTGTTTCCAGTATTAAAACGCATGCCAAAAAATCCTGTATCTCTTCTGGGTCAGAATGGACCTGAATGCTCTGAGGAACGATTTGCCAGAATTTTATTGCATCTTGACATTTTGCCTCTTTAGTTGAGCAAAAGCAGACTTGAAATGTCTTGTTTTCTTTTACTTCTAGGCAAAGCTTCGAGAACTCAACCTTTCTGCGGTCCGGTTCATGGAAGAGCTCGGCGAGGACCGTTTTGGAAAGGTCTACAAAGGTCACCTCTACGGCACAGCTCCAGGTGAGCAGACTCAGGTGGTGGCTATAAAGACGGTGAAAGACAAGGACGAGAGCCCTCTCCGGGAAGAGTTCCGGCACGAGGCCATGCTCCGGTCCCGCCTGCAACACCCTAACATCGTGTGCCTGCTGGGAGTGATCACTAAAGAGCAGCCCATGAGCATGATCTTCAGCTACTCGGGCCAAGGCGACCTCCACGAGTTCCTGGTCATGCGATCCCCTCACTCCGATGTCGGGAGCTGTGACGATGACAAGACGGTCAAATCCACCCTGGAGCAGGCAGACTTCCTACACATCGTCACACAGATCGCCGCCGGGATGGAGTACCTCTCCAGCCACCACGTGGTCCACAAGGATCTGGCTGCTCGAAACATCCTGGTGTGTGATAAGCTCAATGTTAAGATCCTGGACCTCGGGCTGTTCAGAGAGGTCTACTCCGCCGACTACTACAAGCTAATGGGCGCCAATCCCTTCCCAATCCGCTGGATGTCCCCGGAAGCCATACTATATGGGAAGTTGTCCACGGATTCGGACATCTGGGCTTACGGCGTGGTGTTATGGGAGATATTTAGCTACGGCCTTCAGCCATACTGCGGCTATTCCAACCAGGACGTGATTGAGATGGTCCGCAACAGACAAGTGCTGTCCTGCCCCGATGACTGTCCAGCCTGGATTTACACACTGATGTTAGAGTGCTGGAATGAGTTCCCCGCACGAAGGCCTCGTTTCAAAGACGTTCACGCTCGATTGCGCACCTGGGAGAGCTTGTCCAACTACAACAGCTCGGCTCAGACCTCAGGAGCGAGCAACACCACCCAAACCAGCTCCCTCAGCACAAGCCCCGTCAGCAACATCAGCAACGCCCGCTACGTTAGTCCCAAAAAGTCTCAGTTTCCTCAACCTCAGTTTGTGTCCATGAAGGGCCAGATGCGCCCAATGGTGCCGCCCCAACTCTACATCCCAGTCAATGGCTACCAGCCGATGCCGGCGTACCCGTACCTGCAGAACTTCTACCCCATGCAGATCCCGGTGCAGATCCCCCCCCCTCAGCAGCTGATGGTGGCCAAGGCCGGGTCGCACCACAGCGGCAGCGGCTCCACCAGCACCGGGTACGTCACCACGGCCCCCTCCAACGGGTCCGGCACCGAGAGGGCCCTCATGAGTGAAGACCTGAAGGCCACAGAGGAGGACTTCGCTGACGGGGCGTCTCAAAGCGGTCTGCACAACGAGGACCTCTCTGTTCCCGAGACCGAGCTCCTGGGGGACAACGACAGCACGCAGACCGAGCGCAACGCCATCAGTTCAGAAGCATAGACTATCTGTTTTACTAGATGAAGAGGCATTCTCTGCAGTGTCATTTTTCTACTTTTATATCAGTTGTACAGGTTTAAAAAGTGAAGGGAAACTGGTGAATGACACATGGACTTGGTGTTATTTATGGGTTTATCAGCAGACACTGATGGATGGACACGTCATGCTGTTGGAGATATTTTTACAAGAGATTTCAGTTTTTCACAGTCTATGAAGAAGATGCTTTGCTTTGGGTTCGGTAGCAGACGTGACACAGCAATGGATCTCGTTGGTTTGGGCGTTTTAATCAAATTGTTGCAAAGCTATTCAGAAGAATGCATGTTCTTACTGTTGCTGTGCAACTTGAAACGCCATTTCAGCTGTTTTTGTGGGTACCATTCATTAATGTAACCACGTCATAGTTGGCAGTGTCATCGAGAACAAGACTTTGATTATTTTACTTATTTTAGCTCCACAGGATCAAATGAATTTGTTGAGGGCATTGATGTGCATCATGGATCACGATATTGGACTATAGGATATGGATGTGCAAAGACAAGCCATTTGTCCTTTTTTTAAAAGATGCTTTTATAAAACATGGAATTCCTGTTGTAAAGATTTGTAATTTATGCCATTGATTCTCTTAAAGATTTGTAACTGGTTTGTAATATTATGTGTCTTGTTTTTTTAAGCAGGTTTTGTTTAACCAGTAGTATTACTTTAAAGTCATACCAACCAGAAACTTTCTTTCTACCCAGATGTTATTAACAAATATTAACCAGATATTTTGTTCATCCAGGCACGTGGAGAATCCAATAAAGTAATACATAATATGATATTACTTGTAGGGTTTTCCTCAACTTCTAGAAAGCTACAAGCTAGACATTGGAAAAGCATTTTGCTTTGATATTGTAATTAAAACAGCACAATCATTTATTTTATATGGCTCATGATATGTACTAGTGAGAGTTGTGTGTAGGTTCCTGTTAACCAATGACTGTAAAGTAGGTGTTTTTATCTCATGCCACTTCCCAAGAAAGGCGGGACCAAAATAATAATTGATATATCCTCCACTTTTTGGCACACAAACTGCAAATAATTTACACTTGCATAACGAACCAGATTTTCCCTGTTGAGATGTCATCGGGTGCTTGTTGGTCCACGCATGATGAACTGACTTGCATCAGTAATGCACGGGATGCCTACCAACTTCACGCGACGCCGAGCCTCCGCGCCAACACCGCGACGCGACGGAAAAGAGAGTTCACGCCTGACGAGCAGAAAGACACGAATTACTGGCTCAAACGGAACCGTAATAACGAAGCAGCGAAGAGGTCTCGCCAGCGCAAGAGGATGGAGGAACATCTTCTGGAGACTCGTGCCGTCGAGCTTCAACGGGAAAATGACAAATTAAAGGCTGCACTCTCTGCCGTTCATTTCCAAACCCCCCCAGTGGATGCTGCTTTCGGCTTCCCTGTCGGACTGCCCCATGACGGCTATCCGCCCAGTTCATGCGCTCCTACAACTGCGTTTCCATTGCGTAGTCTGCCGTATTGCCAGTTTTCTGCGTGCTGCGGATCAGTATTTCCTCAAACAAATCATTTTAGTTCATCTTTCGATTTGAGCCCTGCCTATAATACTACGAAACCGCCGCGCATCGGTTTATTGGATGGTTATTATCCAATGGGCAGGTACAGTAACGGGACAAATGCATGCACCAACGCGGCTTACACGAGGAACAGAAGTTTTGCAAATGGAAATGACCCTGCTCAAACGATGCTTGGGCCGCCAGACTACAGGAGTGCTCTGGTCGACCTGTCGCGCACGCCTCGCTGGTATAATCCTAAAAGCTCGTCACCTGAAATGGCACAGAATTGCGCGCGCCAGGCTGGACCGATCGGAGCCGCGCAAACACGTGCTGTTGAACGATCCTGCCCAAAACAAGCCAGCAAACAGTCAGTTCTGCTTCCACACAAACTGCGATACAAAGTTGGGAACGCAAGGTTTGCGTCCACGTGCTTTTCACCCTAAAGGAAACTAAGAAAAGCAGACCATGCGTTCGTGCTATATTTTCCTCATTCCAAATGTGTTCCTGACTGTTATAAAAAGATCGTCATTTTTTTATTGCATTTGTCTAATTGGTCACTTTTAAATCGAGAAAATCACTCACCTTGCACTGTGAATCTTTGGTTATAATACCTCTTAAATAAAGGTGTTGTTTCTGCACAAGTGAGTGCTTTGGTATGTCTTATGCTTTGAATGTTGCTAAACCTTTTTTATTCTGTTAACATCAAACCTTTTGCAACTTAAAAAAAAGAAGAGTTAAATATATATTTAAAATGTTTTATTGAATATAATGACTCATGGCATTTGCCCCTTGGTTTAGGCGTATGTGTGTATTTTTAGTAGGAAACTCTTTCTGGATGTACATTCTCAACCCTGTGTTTTCCACTGGATGGCGCAGTCGCACACATCTTATTTAATGAGGTCATCTCGGGCGCCACGTTGTGCAACTCCTTTAGTTTTAGGTTACATAACACATTCACACCTGTTATATCATATCGACCATTACACTACCATAAATTATATAGAATGACATGCTATAATAAATATATCAAACTAGTTTTATTAGTTGGGGAAAAAGCATCCGGTAAGTACGTTTTGTGATGGAAATGGGAACTGGTTGAACTCTAGTGTCTGTGTCCTTTAACCGATGTAATAATAATGCATAACACCTTTATGTAAGTCTGTTTAAACGGTATCCATTCGACGGTGAACTTTTCTTTTAATGCCACTATCTGGCTTCATTTCTTTCAAACAAAGAGGTGCTGATATTTCTCTTAACAACTGCATACACGTAATTAAAATTAGACATGATCATTAGAATAATTGCTATATAACTAGGGATTGTTTATTTCTATATCAAGATTTACAATTACAGTAATACTAGTTCTATAGACTACAGCAGTAATTATGATAATAATATCAGGCTATAATAATAGTATGTGTTATAGATATGGTTTAATAATGTTTGGCAAGCAGAGATTTATGTAGATATTCTAAATCTGGTTGCTGGTTGGAGAAAATGCTTTTAGAAAGTTTCATTGTGAGCATTTCATATAAAAAGCAACTTTTTAAAGGTCCTCTTATGTAGCTCCGCCCTTATTTTCTGTATTTCCACAGCACGAAGGTAAGATCTTACGGATTTATGAATGAACGCCTAGTTGTAAAATCGATCCTGCACTACTGGTATTTGTCATGACATCCTTCAAACACAATGCTAATGCATGCTAACTTCTGTTAACTCTACAATAATACTTGACCAGATAATTGCTCTTCGACGATGCCGTATAGATACAGTACCACAAAAACGGAAGTTCAAACACAGATCTAAAATGTGCACTAACCACATCGGATCATTTTTCTTAACTGCTGCTAAACACAATGTCCCCTAATTACAGAATGACTTCTGACTGCTTTATAATGTAAATATAGCATCCTAGTGAGTTTTTGATTGGTGAGAATAAAACCTTAGTTACATGATGATTCTCTAGCGCATAAGGTTTATAATATCACGGCTCATATTGCATATGTGCGCTAGAGGAGCGATTGATTGGCTGAAATCGGAAGATGCTGCGTTTGGATTGGTCGCTCGATGTGCCAGTCAAAGCACGCTGCCAATGCGCTTCAGTGGTGACCTACTAACACAGATCCATGAGGCAGCAATCACTCCGCCAGGAAAACGCGCAGGAGAAACACTATCATTTCCAGATGGGATTTTTATGACTGCTGCTCAAGCTTTGAATGTTTTCATATAGGCCTACATTATTTATCCCGGCCCTCCGTCTTATTGGACCCTTTATTAGAGGTACTGCTTTCTTCTTTTACTGTGAGGTTTGTGTGAACGGATAGGGCTCGTTTATGGGTTTCAGCCGGTAGCCGGTGTTTATGACTGTTACAGATGAATACAGTAAAGCAACTTTAACGTGGCTTATTATGTGCGCCATACCTATTTTTCGCTCAACGTCATCATTGAGACGAATGTTAGTGTTCAACGTTATAATTACCCATGCATTTGTACCGCTCATAGTCATTACTGTATAGGCTATTATATTTTTGAGAGATTTGGAGACGGGATGGCACAAGTGACCCAGTATTCATGAGGGTGAATCCAGCTCTCAGGTCAGCACATTAGACATAGACACGTGTAAGTTCATTTAGTACAGTTTTAAAATTAAGATGTTACATAGCCTAGATGTGGATTAAAAATGTTGCGGTCATACTGTCTGAAATTAAAATCGCATTAATAGTAAATGTTAATAATACGCGCATAAATTAAGTGTTGCTCCGCTTGTTTGCGTTCATTGTGTAATAGTGATACTCTTACAGTCCTTGCATAATAACGAAAGCTGGGACACTTCTGACAACAACAACAACAAAACACCGCAACGGCACGACATCACAATCGAGCTGTTTAATGCTCAGACAACTGATATTTCTTGACAATCTGTAAAAATCTATATCATGAATCCTATCGCTGGGGTTCATGTTTCACGCGCACAGATTTGCCTGTCCCGAGTGTGTCTGTCGGGATGGGGTGAATGTGCATTAACGGCCTGTCAAAAAACAACACAACAGGGGTAACCTATGATGTGCGATTCATATTAAACCCGGTTTAAGTGTCACTCCACGCCAGCTAACTTTATTACAGCCCATCTCTTTATTATTCCATGAATCCCAAAACCAGAACACTCACCCAAAATGTATTCTCGGTTTGACTTGGAGAAATAATTTATTGCCATATACCATTAAGAATACAAGCCCTTTTCCGTGTTTTGTGGAGTTGAGAGATGTTTCGACCGTATTTGTTTCTATGAATGAATTAGTCTGTGATCAGCCACGTGTGTGTGTGTGTGTGTGTATGTGTGTATGTGTGTGTGATGCTCGCATTCCTTTGTTCCCTGCTCGATCTGCGCCTGTAGGCTGCTGGAGCCTGCTCTAACTAGTCTCTTGTAGTGTTGTGATCAACCGCAGTGCTAGTTACCACGGAAAACTTTACAGTTTATGACCACAGCTCGCTTTAGATGATGTAACTCCAGCTGTTTGATATGCACGTAAAGGTCATTGTCAGATCTGGTCTTCAAATTCGTCTCCTTCAACGCTGTGAATGAATATGATAATATTATACCGGCCTCTATATGAACCTACTACTTCTAAAGGGTTTCCGCATTTTAATTCAATCACAGCCACATTACAAAAGCCCTTGGCGTTTGAAAGCGTGAGTTGCCTTACTTAGAGCACGACCCGCCTCAACATGATGACATAATGGGGCAGAGCATTATTTTAATAAGCACGTTTCGCCTTGCATAACATCAACATGTAAAACTATTTTCCTGTCCTTTTTAAAATAGAAACACTGCATTCTTACTTTTCTCATGTTTCAAAGAAGTCAACTTTGGTTAAGGCTATAAAGCTAAAACATAAAAAAACTTTTGTCACTTGAAATGAAATTAAATAATAATAGAACCATTAAAAAATGTGTGATTTAAAATAAAATAAATAAATAAATGCAAAAATAAAATAAAAACATACACTTATTTGTCTGACATTGCCACGGCAACATTTCATTTTCATTTAATAAAGTTGATGCTGCCTCCAAAAAAAAACTAACAATGAAATAATAATTAATAATAACTATACACCGTTTTTAGACGAATACAAAAGACAAAAACAAAATGACTAAAACTTTAACTAAAATTAAAATGAAAACATAAAATATAAGAATAAAAAGTAATTTGATATTTTGATTAATATCAAAAAAGTGATATTAAAATAACACTGCTTTGGTCAGTGACTTTAATTGTGTTATGTACATGGGCGTCGCTAAAAAATAATTTTTCCTAATGATAATATTTCAGCAATCTTGTCCTGTCAGTTTTCTGTTTATGATCAGACCGCAAACAAATCTCTCTTTTGATCTGATCAGTGTCAAACGGGTGCTCCTGACCGTATTAATGACGATGTGTCTCTGTTTTTTATCTCCCCAGATCCATTAAAAAGATTCTCTGGAACTGACTTCACAAAGAGGACACACATGACTTCTATAGCACGTGGTCTACGATGAGATGTTTACTTGAAACTGGAGTCAACTAATGAGCTTACGCAGTCTTGATGACAACCCTGTGTAATATGCAAGCGATTAAAAAGGAGCCCTATGGTGGAGACGATGCCCTGGTGCTGGCAGTGGCTTTGCAAGGGACAGACCGGGACCTGATTAACCACAAGTTGTCCACAATGACCTATAAGACCAAGTCCAACACCTGTCGCAGAAAACGCGAGTTCATACCAGATGAGAAGAAAGACAACATGTACTGGGAGAGAAGGCGCAAGAACAACGAAGCGGCCAAGCGCTCGCGAGAAAAGCGCAGACTCAACGATATGGTTCTGGAGAACAAGCTCATGGCCCTTGGGGAGGAGAACGCGTCGCTGAAATCCGAGCTTCTGTCTCTTAAACTCAGGTTTGGTCTAGTGAGCTCAGCAGCTTATGCTCAGGAGGTGCAGAACATCTCCAGCTCCACTGCTGCGCTCTACCAGGACTTTATCCCAGCCGGCGCCAGCAATGGTTCCTACCCGAGTGAACTGGAACCGGCACGCTTGACCAGCAGCTGCATATCGGTCATCAAGCACTCACCTCACAGCGCCTCGTCCGATAGATCCAACTCAAGCACAGTGACCCAAGGGAGCCCACTTATAAATATCTCCAGAACCCCTGACAGAATCAAACAAGAACCCCTGGAAACCGGCAGATACGCCAAAGACAGGGCCAGTCCTTATGAACTGTACAGGAACTACCTTAGTAGCCCTTTCCCCGGGAGCTTCTCCCAGCCATCTCCGTTCTTGCAAATCACCAGATCCCCCAGCAATTCGCCACGAACATCTGATGGCGATGACGGGGCCGTGAGCAAGTCCTCGGATGGAGAGGACGAACAGCAGGTCCCGAAGGGTCCCGTTCCAGCCAGGGCGGATTCACAGAGTGTGATTGTGTCCACCCTTAAAGTGCCAGATGCCAGTGCCTCAGCTTTGCCCCACAAGTTGAGGATAAAAGCCCGGGCCATCCAGATCAAAGTGGAGGCTATCGATCCTGACTATGAATCATCTGGCAAGGCCTCCTTTCCCATTGACATGCCTGCAAGTGGATGCTACCAAATGAGTCAGTACACTACACCTGAGTACATCCAGTCATCTCTTAGCCCGATGTCCTTCCAGGTGACCAATGTTCAGAACTGGGGTCACCAGCCGAAGGAGTGGCAGAATGACCTCCGGGAGGAACCAACCGGCTGCAAACACCGGCACTGTCCAGACTCTCCCAGACCTAACAAACTCATCGTCGACCTTGAAAACGACTCCGAGTCTGAGAACTTGTACTTGAAACAGGGCATTGCCGATCTGTCGGCAGAAGTGGCCTCCTTGAAAAGACTGATTACAAAGGGGTCTGTAATCGAGTTCACAAAAAGCACTACTGAAATTGACACGTTATGAAAAGGACGTTTCTGAAACGGAGTTCTCTCTATTTGCACAACGCCTGTTTTTCACTGTGTTCGCTACTGCACTGTGCGGTTGTTATGGTGTCAAAAAGCTGCACTTCATTGAGAAGAATGGTGTTTTGTGCACATACTGTTGTAGTTTGGCGTGTCTTCTTGATGACTCCATTTGTATCCCAAAAGCCCCAAATTGGGCTACTGTTAATGTTAACTTCTCAAAATGTATTGTACATTGTATGTTCTCTTTTGTTTACAATAAATACAAGCACTGAAATACTTGTCTCTTTTCCGCTTTCTCGCTCATCTAGGTAAGAATATCAATATCTTTGTCTTTACAGCTTTAAAAGAACATTTACTATTGAATGTTTAATTTATCTGTGGTTATAACATTTATAAGTGTCATGATAACACATTGAACACCATATAATGTATTCTAGTTCTTATAATTGACGTGTTATAAGGCTCATATCTTGAAATTAAGACTTACACAATATCTTATAGGCCTATATTCGTACTGTCAAGTTACAAATATAAAGTCTTCTCGTAAATTGGTCATAATACTTATAAAGTAACATAAGTAAAGTTTTCTTTTAAACATCCATACTATATCATGAATGGATCAAATGACATTTACAGTATTTATTGTAATATCAGCACAACCAAATTGTATTGTTTTGTACTCAAATACACTCATATAACACTCAATATGAACAACCACCTAATTAAGATGTAGCCTAGTGAAATATTATGCAGATCTTACACCATGTCAATATAACTATAATCCATCATAACCAAGGCGGATATGACCGTGTTCATCGTGTGTAAATCATCACACTCTCAAAATAACCATAAAAAAATATTATGTAATGTATTACAACTGTTGTTACACATATTCATGAGATGATATAACATATTCTAAGCTGTTTTAAAGCATTAAGTGTGCACTAATACCCTTATAAATAATAACTTATCAATACAGGTTACCTAAGTGTTTTCAAGTGTTTATAAAAATAATTTCGATATTAAGAAATTAAAAATAGATGTCCTATTTGATAATCAGGTTAGAAAACTAATGGGCTCAGACCATTTTCAGTATATAGGCTACTGATCATTAGAAATACTGATAAATGATTAACAAGGGGTCCGTGGCATCTAAAATACTGTATTGAAAACCTCTGCTTTGCGTAATCGCCAAATTGCTTGTGATATTCCTCATTTGTAAGTCGATTTGGATAAAAGCATCTGTTAAATGAACGAATGTAAAAAGCAATAGTAAATGATGTCTTTAAAATGTACTATTTAAATTACATATAGGCTATATTATTACCTAAACGACTCGTGACGTCTGGGCGAATCCAGCTTTTTTCTTCAGAGAAATCCCAGTCAGCACAGCAGTCACGTGACCGCAGACACGCGTGACGTCACTCGCTCAGTTCAGAGTTGAAAGTGGAGGAAAGCATCAGCATGGCGGCTTTAGTGAAGTGCAGAGTGCTGTTTCAGACTGTCCGATGTCAAACAAGCATTATCAACGGCGTGTGCAGGTCGGGCAGTGTTTTGCAGACATTTCTAACCGAGAGGGCGCATTGTGCGCGTCACGCTTTCAACGGAGGTGTCCGACTGCACAGCTCCGGCTTTAAGTCTGGAGATGATGACCTTATCGTTAGACACCTGGACGGTGAAGACTCAGGTAGACAAGCAGATCCAGCCGTTGATGAGTACATGAGTACAGCCTAACCTCTGTCACTCACAGCCACGCAGACAGAACTGCACTGCCCCATTGTTCAACGGCTTCAGTTAACTGTCCTTGACAAACGCCCGAGTTTACGATTTAACATCTGCTCATTAACCTTACCCCGAAATAACATATTTTCAGTTAAACGTTCTTGTTTTGTTTTTATTTTTATATAGAGAGAGTTTCTTGTGACTTTCAAAGGCTGTTTCAGTTGTCATGGCACTTTTATCTATTTGTCACTTTTTGTCTTTTTTTTCACAATGTTGTTCATTTTCCTGCAATTTATTTGACTGTCTTCTGTAGTCTAACTGTTCTTGTGTTTTTAGGGATTGTTGTTTTGGGGATTAATCGCCCTGAATCTAAAAATGCCATCAGTAAAAATCTTGTTATGATGGTGAGTATCCATAAAAGCCACACCTGTCAATGGCCGGTGACCTAAGAAAATTTACCGGCCATAAATATTTATTATAACCAGTCGTTAAAAATATGTACATATATTTAATTGTCTTTGAACTTCCGTTTTTGTGGTCGCTCTGTATATCTCTATGGCATCGCTGTCCAGGAGTAATAGCTGGTGAAGTGGATTTACTTATTGTAAAGTTAGCGAAAGTTATCATGAGGATTGTAATGTTTAAAGCAGACGTCTTAACAAATGTCAGTCGACCAGGAAGATTTTAAAACAAGTCGTTCATTCATAAATACCATGATAAATACCCAAGATCGCTGTCAAAATACAGACCGGAAGACAAAAGACAACGAGCGCAGCGCTGAGAAGGGGCGGGGCTACCTAAGATCTATATACTAAAATATATGTAAATTACTTGATAGGAAATAATTTTAGTTGTTTGTAAAAGATCAATGCCATTTACATTTTATGATGGGTCCCTCGCACAAGGTTGATCATATTTGGGAGTCTGTGGCATCTAAAAATGGAAAACCCCTTGGTGCACATCTAGTTTTCTAAAATACGTCTGGGTTACAATTCTTATCACTCGAAGTCTGTGATTTTCATTCTGATGGGACTTGGCAGATTTAGACGGGAATATAATTACAAAGTACGTCTGAATTTCTCTAACCTCTCCCCGAAAAATTTGTCCTGTGTCTGAATTTGATTGGATAACAAATAAGAGCTATGGTCTACATAATGTCCCCATTTTTGTGATTTCTTTTTTGCCAGATGTCCGAAGCCGTAGAGTCATTAAAGAAGAACAACAAAGTGCGTACTGTAATTTTATGCAGTATGGTGCCTGGAATATTCTGCGCTGGTATGTAGCCATTAAAGTGATTAATGCAGTTGTATACAAATTTTCAGTATTTGATGGTTGGTATGATATTATTGGTTACACTGTCTTAGTTAGATAAACAGAAAATAGACCCATTGGTAGAGAAAAATTATTACATTTTTGCTGAAAACAAACGTTGCCTTCAGAATAATGTCAAATAGATGATCGTACACTATTAAGATGTGGTCATACGGATAGGAATGTGGGACAGCGAAAACACAAGGACATGCAAACTCTTCTGCTGCATGCAAAAGTTACAAAGACATTTGAACACAAAAAAGAGCACACAAATGTAGAATCAAATGTAAAATGGTTTACATGATCAGAAGAGATGTGACAGCAGCTTTGGAACGCGTTTGTTTATTTATTAAAACTGTAAATTGGGTATTAGTAAATACGTTTAGATTTCTTTCCTTTTTTTGGTCTATAAATGTAAAGTTCAAGTGCATTTCCATTGAGCTGTCTGTCAGTGAGTCACCAGATCATCTCATTAACACTGATCAATTGTTTCCAGTTGTTTCTGACATGCTTTCATAAATTTATTTCACAAACTTACAACTCTCAAAACTCATAAAACTACTCCTTTGTAATCAAATTCCCTTAAAATTTGACAAATTTGTAAATGTGTTTTTCTTTCACAAATTTGCATTAACACACATGTCTGAACAGGTGCAGATTTAAAAGAAAGAGCAAAGATGCACCAGAGTGAAGTAGGACCTTTTGTTACTAAAGCAAGGACACTCATAACAGAGCTTGGTAAGTTAAACTGCTGAAAACAATTAATACAAAACTTGATCATTTTTGCTGTGTGGAGAAATATTGATGCCTCAGAATTATTTAATCTCAGCAATTTTAAGTTATCACATTGAGAGATTTTCAGCCAATCAGCAGTAGGAGGAGGCGTGTCCACTCATAATGGGGGAGGAGAGAGAGACAATTAGCAGTGGGTTCGTGTTCACTCATGATGGGGAGGAGAGAGAGACAATCAGCAGTGGGTTCGTGTTCACTCATAATGGGGAGGAGAGAGAATGAGCCAATCAACTGTAGGAGGCGTGTCCACTCATGATAGAGGAGAGAGTGAGCCAATTAGCAGTAGGGGGCGTGTACACTCATAATGGGGGCGGAGAGAGACAATTAGCAGTAGGGGGCGTGTCCACTCATAATGGGGGCGGAGACAATTAGCAGTAGGGGGCGTGTCCACTCATAATGGGGGCGGAGACAATTAGCAGTAGGGGGCGTGTCCACTCATGATGGAGGAGGAGAGAGAATGAACCAATTAGCAGTCGGGGGCGTGTCCATTCATGATGGAGGAGGAGAGAGAATGAACCAATTAGCAGTCGGGGGCGTGTCCATTCATGATGGGGGAGGAGAGAGGGTGAGCCAATCAGCATTAAGGGGAGTGTCCACTCATGATGGGGGAGGAGAGAGAGCTCAGTGCACAAGACAGACATTAGCAGAACAACTGTAGAAAGAGAGGGATGACAGAGAAAATACAAAAAAGGAAAAGGTCAGGGGAATATAACTTTAAAAACAAGAGTTACCATCAGGCAAGACCTGCGTTAATATCGCTTTCCAGCTCTGGAGAGACCTTAAGGAGCTGAAAGCTGATTATGCCTGAAAACGGACAGCAATGTTACTTTATTGCTTCTGTATATGCGAGTAACATTGGTTTTCCTGTGTTTTACAGAGCTTTGATATGCTGTTTTTTTGCTTGTATATTCTCGTGTGTCGCCTTCGCTTGTTTGTTCATTTGCATTATTATTATTATTATTATTATTATAAGCTTGGCTCTCAAAGTGTGTCTGAAAAGTGAAGGTTTTTCTTTTGGTTCTCCTTTTAGTGATCACTATAACCCCTTAAGCTTGTCACATTTGTAATATATTAGTTACTTGGAATATCATGTTATGTGGGGAGCTGTTCATGAAAACGTGACTTTGCATCGAAGGACTAGAGGATCTAGATAATATTAGACATTCGACCTGAATTATCATAGTAACACAAACTGCTTTCACTTATTGATGACATCATACCCTCGGGCGGCCGGCACAGCAGATTCTGCCATAGTCGTTGTACGTGAATGTGGAGGCGACGGCACCTAGAGAGGGGTGTGATCCTTTTGTGTAGGAGCGTGTTTGTGTTGGTGATTTCAAATATCAGCAGTTCAGCAGAAATGGCTTACTGCACCTCTAATGGGTAATACAGATTTAGCCTTGATGAAATGTTTTTCAGGTTCTCTTCCCATGCCAACGATTGCAGCTTTAGATGGGGCGGCTCTTGGAGGGGGTCTTGAAATGGCTCTTGCCTGTGACATCAGAGTGGCAGGTACAACATGTTTCTTTTATGGTTTTCCTCGTAAGGTTATATGAACACAACCTGAAGCTGATCACACAGTGCAACATGAATGATGTCGGGATAAATGCAGAATAGTATGGTTGCCACGTGCTTCCAATGTGAATCCATATTAGAGATGTAGAGAGATCCTCCAAATTAGTCCTGGGGCCGGTTGCATAAACTTAGACACTATGTTAAGACATACGTTATGACACACTATGTTAGGAACAGTCTTGAAGAATAAATCTGATGACTAGTCTATGCAACCGGCCACTGCTTTAATTTTAAGTTAATGAATTGATCTTGGTTCACTCATGATAATTTCTCTTTTATCTGAGCATTTCTGAAAGAAATAGTTCACCCAACAATGATTTATGAAATTATGATTTACTCACCATCAAGCCATATTAGGACTTTCGGTTACGCTTCCTTTTACACTCCAGTTACCCATGTACATATTACTTATTTACGTATTTATTTTAGTATTTACAATTACTGGGTAATAACTAGGTACTAACCCTGAACTTACCCCTAAACCTACCCCTAACCCATGTACTTACCTTATATTAGCCAGTACTTTCTAGGTAAGTACACTGTGAGTACACTGAGTACTGTACTGTAAAAGGAAGCGTTACCGGACTTTCTTCTTTCAGACGAACACAATCTTATAGTTATATAAATATAGTTATATTACAAAATATCCTCGCTCTTCCAAGCTTTGTAATGGCATTAAATGGCAATTTTTTGGGTGAGCTATTCCTTTAAAGTCCCCCTGTAGTCAATAACTTGATCCCTTAAAACTCATCTTTGATCACCAAAATTACATATTTAAGTTTTTTCCTTGAAAAATTCTTCATGCTTTAAAATATCTTGAATGTAAATTGACACTCTCAATCTATGAATATGCAAATGAGCCCCGCCTCCACTCACTCACTCACTCACTCAGAGATGCACTGGTTGACGATCACACCTTGATCTGATTGGTTACAGGTTTGTGATGTCAGAAACACCAGCGATTCAAAGCGTGTTTTTGAGACTGTCTTTGGTTCACTGCAGTTTTAAGCAGAAAATACTCAGCAATGCTGTCGACTAATGAATTTACACATGCTTTGTCTAAAGCATATTAAAAACTTCACATAGACATATAAACAATATTAAAAGCTTGACTTTCACCGCAGGAGGACTCTAACTGAATTTGCATTTCTTCATTATGCTGTCAGTTGGCAGATGTCTTCTTTCATATGTTCTCTTCACACACCCAGATTTAGATAGAAATGATGCGATAACAGGTCTCAATTCACACTCAAATGCTCAATTCACACCATATGGTTTCACAGAAGGCACCTTCTTTTCATTTGGGGCTATTTTAGTACCATAATTGGTGTAATGTGACTCAAAGTTGCCATGCTGTAAAAACATTTTTTTTTTAAATTATTTAATGCCTTTAAGCGTTTTTTTTATTTATAATTATTTCTGTTTATTTCCCTGTGGAGTATGTGTGTTCCCATGGCAATGCTGTTGCTAGCACCATGCTCTACCAGCTCCATCTACAGGAACATATAATTTAGGGAAATTTAAAGCAATTTGTCAAATTATTTTTGTACTTTTTTTTACCATTGCATTTAATATTACAAAACAGAAAGAATTGTATTATTATTATAGTATTATCAATAAAAATGGATTTAATTTATCCAGAAGGAAAACAATACGAAACTGTTCATTTCATGTTTCTAATTGGAGACAGTACTGTAAGTACTTGTCTTATTTGATGAGATTTGATTGTATGTAATGCATAAACCTTACTTTTTAAAAGTTATCACTATTTGCTTGGTTTTAAATGTATGCCTATATTTGTCAGTGTCTTTTGTGATTCTCATTTAAAGCGACACACTGATTCTCCACGCTCTGACCTGTTTTACAGCGACCTCTGCTAAAATGGGACTAGTTGAAACGAAATTAGCCATCATCCCAGGCGCTGGTAAGTGCCTCTCTCTGTATGTTTATTTGTAATGTTTTCTGTAATTGCTTCTGACTTCTGAAAGTGAACAAATGAGTGATAAACTGTCTTCTGGATTAAGAACTACACTATGGTCTTGTTGCAAATGATATTTTTTTTAACTAGTTTTTTTAGCTTTTTAATCCTAATCCTAATCAGTGGTTCCTAATTTGGTTTTGGAGTCTCCCCCCAATAGATTTACATGCATCTGAGGTCAAGAAATGCTTTCATTTTCTCATGAAATACATTTCAGCATCAGCTCTTTTCTCCAGTGTCTGAAACGGTTCGATAAAGGATTCTGTCTTTCTAAACTTGCTTGTTTCCGCCACAGAATAAAACCTTTTAAAAGATAATTGTGACTTTTTAGCTCACAATTGCAAGTTTACATCTCGCTATCTTGACTTTTCTGACTTTTTTCTCAGAATTGCGACTCTATATCACACAATTCTGAGAAAAAAGAATTGGAGATAAAAAGTAACAATTACCTTGTTTATTTTATTCTCTGATGGAAACCAGCTTCCATACTAAACCCCTCCTCTCTGAGAGCTTCCTCTGCTCTGATTGGTCAGATGACCCACTCTGTTGTGATTGGTCTACTCTGCTCTGATTGGTCAGATGACCCAGTCTGTTGTGATTGGTCTACTCTGCTCTGATTGGTCAGATGACCCAGTCTGTTGTGATTGGTCTACTCTGCTCTGATTGGTCAGATGACCCAGTCTGCTGTGATTGGTCTACTCTGCTCTGATTGGTCAGATGACCCAGTCTGTTGTGATTGGTCTACTCTGCTCTGATTGGTCAGATGACCCAGTCTGTTGTGATTGGTCCACTCTGCTCTGATTGTTCAGATGACCCAGTCTGTTGTGATTGGTCTACTCTGCTCTGATTGGTCAGATGACCCAGTCTGTTGTGATTGGTCTACTCTGCTCTTATTGGTCAGATGACCCAGTCTGTTGTGATTGGTCCACTCTGCTCTGATTGTTCAGATGACCCAGTCTGTTGTGATTGGTCTACTCTGCTCTGATTGGTCAGATGACCCAGTCTGTTGTGATTGGTCTACTCTGCTCTGATTGGTCAGATGACCCAGTCTGTTGTGATTGGTCTGCTCTGCTCTGATTGGTCAGATGGCCCAGTCTGTTGTGATTGGTCTACTCTGCTCTGATTGGTCAGATGACCCAGTCTGTTGTGATTGGTCTACTCTGCTCTTATTGGTCAGATGACCCAGTCTGTTGTGATTGGTCTACTCTGCTCTGATTGGTCAGATGACCCAGTCTGTTGTGATTGGTCTGCTCTGATTGGTCAGATGACCCAGTCTGTTGTGATTGGTCTACTCTGCTCTGATTGGTCAGATGACCCAGTATGTTGTGATTGGTCTACTCTGCTCTGATTGGTCAGATGACCCAGTCTGTTGTGATTGGTCTACTCTGCTCTTATTGGTCAGATGACCCAGTATGTTGTGATTGGTCTACTCTGCTCTGATTGGTCAGATGACCTAGTCTGTTGTGATTGGTCTACTCTGCTCTGATTGGTCAGATGACCCAGCCTACTGTGATTGGTCTTCTGCTCTGATTGGTCAATTTTTTACTGATATGTGTAGCGTTTTTTTTTTTTTTTAATTAACCATTAAATGATAGTATTAATCCATCAAAATATGACAGTGTCATATAACCTGTCATATCCATATATCTGTTACATTATTAATGCATTAATTATATTAAATGGTGATATAACTATTTAATTGTTTACGATTACGACATTAACAGGTGTTTTTTGGTTTATGATCAATTTCTCTATCATGAGATTATTTATTCTTCTTGGGCGGGTTGTGTTTCTCCATGTAAACTCTAGGAGCAAGGCTTCTGTACTGTGAATATATATGGCCGTAATATTCAAATGCCGATTGTTTTAATCCACCAAGTTTATGGTCGTCCGATCATTCATACGATGGGATTGGCAGCATATGAATATTTCATGAATCACACTAGAAATCTGTCGTAAAATGAAAGAAGGGTAATATCCAAAAAGCATAATAGAGGCACTTTATTGTTATTAGTAGTAGTATACTTCCATCTCAGTCAGTATGCTGCCTTATAGACAGTGTTCCATGTAGACAGCAAGGCATTAATATCATATCGGTACATGTATCTTGTTCAATCATAAATCAAAAGTATTTGGGAAGTGTTTAAAAACGATGAGCATCATTGTCAGACACTGCTGTGTTATTTAGGCATTTACGTCATTTTTTTTTTTTTTGTTAAATCTTCACTGAAGCTAGTTGGGTTACACTTAAAACCTTTATTTATAATGCATTATAATGCATTACATCTTTTATTAAATAATTATAACCCAAGTTAAAATGCACTATACTATTTGCAGATGCCTTGTTGCATCTTTAATTGGTTGTTTGTCATGTGTTTTAATGCTTAATTATACTTTCTAAAGGTACACTAAAAATAGATAAATATTATACTGTATAATAAATTGAGTTTCAATTAATAGTGAGATTATACAATGCAAATAAGATGCATTAAAATTAAAATACTTTTATAATGAATTATACTTGAAGGCTTTTAAGTAAAGTGTTAGCATTGTTTACTGATGCCACCTGGTTTTATATCTTGTTATCTAATGCAGTGACATTTAGACATGTTCAAATGTGGCTTACAGTAAGTGTTCACTTCTGGGGCCACTGTGGCTCGTGAATTCTTAGGGCTATTCTGCAACAAGCAGATTCGTTCTGGAAGAGTTGTTTGTTGGGTGAGAACCAGTGGCAGTTTTTCCCAGTTTTCTTAGATCTCTGTACATGTGGTTGAGTTAGATAAATAGTTTTTGTTTGAGAATAATCTCAGTCCAGACAACCTGTATGGTTTTCACTCTAGCCCTGACTTGCAGCCAGAGGTTTTCTCTCTTCGGGATGGAAATAGGTCACCTGAGCCTTGGCACCCACCCGACCAGTCAGAGGTTTATTCGGTGGGCTGAGAGTCCCTGGAAAAGGAGTGGTTAAGACATCAGCACAAGGCTTCTTTTTTGTTGCTTTTTTTGGTGTTGTGCTGTTTTGTACCCTTGATGCAATTTCCTCATTGACCCGTCACATCTGAAGAGGTGAACCTCTCACTTTTGAATTTGTGCGGACATCCATTTCTATACTTTCTATTTTCAACTCCATCCAAATAAGGAATAAGGAATGGTGCAACCAAAACAAACAAAAAACAACGTTATCTACATAAAATGGAACATAGGAGAATAATTTATTACCCTGCTTTTTTAACAACTGTCCATTACCCAAAAATAAAACAACATAAAAGTTATCTGCAATAGAGCCCTTTTCCAAAGTCTTAATTTTGTTTTTAGGTTCTACTAGAATAGGTTTTCATGCTTGAATGTTCAAAAAACACATTATTTTCCTCATATTCTCCATTGTTGCAGCTCATCTCTTCCCAGTCTGTCATTAACACTCTGTTAAGTTCCTGTCTCTATGAAGCCCCTCCTTCTGAAAAGCACACTGTGCTCTGATTGGTCGGCTGGAGCAGTGTGTTGTGATTGGTCAAGCGCTTTGATGCGCTTGGGAAGTGTCCCACCCCTTACATAACTTACATAACTGCCGGTTTCAACACAATACTAACTCACTCAACCAGCCCCCCCCCCCCCCCCCCCCCCCCCCCCCCCCCCCCCCCATGGACATGGACTTTACAGGCAAAAATGTGAATTCTATCATCATTTACTCACCCTTAAGTTGTTCCAATCCTGTATGACTTTCTTTCTTCTGAGGAACACAAATTAGTTTGAGGAGTGTTGAAGAAGGTCTCTTTCAAAGAGCGCAGGAGGACATGATCTACTCAGCATGACACGCGGTCGGTTAGAAGAGTTCAGTGAAAAGAACTCTGAACTCTTAGTTTGAAGTAGAATTAAAATCTTTTATGAGGACGACATTGCATTTCAAATTCTAGCATATGAGGCATGAGTGTCCAAATGTTTGACCCAGGAGGCACACAAAGCCAGTCATGAGGGAGTAGTGGGAACTCTTCTCAGAACGAGGAAGATCAGTAGAGACCTTCCACTCGAGAAGGCCGATTTCACAGCACGTGTGCCCCTTATGAAGTGAAATCTGAAGGGAAAAAGTTATTAAACCTCAAAGCTCAATAGTTTACTGTTGTTGCTTTAGGGGTTATACACACAGATGTTGTTGGCGACCAGTCAGCTGAAGAATTTATGTTGACCTATCAAAGAATTATATATGGGAACACCCAAAGTAGTTATAGGATATTGTAGGAGCCAAGTCAGCCCTAGAACTGTACACATTCCTGGGCTGAGAGAGAAAGTGTAAACTGGAGGAAAAGGCTGTTAAACATGAAAATCCATCCCACAGATTCTCCCCATAAAAGTGTTCACATGGGGGCTCATTGGTGCCAGGACACCGAGCCGGAAAATATCTTCAATAAAGAAAATGAATGGGGATTTGTCTAGAAACATCCATGCAGTTCTGTTGGTGCAGGTTGGAAGTAACTCCTCTAATGATCTTTTAGGATTGGGATTGGGCATATTAATGTATATCAATCAACATCATCAAAGTTTTTCACCGCTAAAAAATTATGAATTGTGTTAATAATATAATACTTATAGAATTGCAAGAGAACAAGAGTTTATTGATTTATTTATGGATACCATGTGTGTAAAACCCATGTTCACTCAGGGCTCCAGACTGCCCTTAGTGTGTGCGACTGAATTTTACAACCATTTTTTTTTTAATACACGTTAAACGTCGAAGGGGCTTATAAATGAATCCAGAATGTGTGGCAGGCCAATGAGTGTGAGAAGAATAGGGAATGGCCACTGTTAGTGGCTAATGTGTGGAGTGGGGGGGTCCTAGAGATAATCGAGCGCGCGTTTAAACGTCTGTGGGAAGGAGAGTTGTGCAAGGTAGTTGTGCCCCTAAAAATTTCAGTTGGGGGCCACTGTCCTCCTAGTGAAAAAAGTTAGTCTGGAGCCCTGTCATTGTAAATGCGTGCATGTAGCAAAATATTGCACTGCTGCTTGCATGTTTTGCTACACTTTCATAGTGTAATGTCCAGTGAGTCCATTTTTTTGTACATTTGGAGTGCTGTCAGTACAGACAAAAACGACAAAAATCGGTGTTGCCTACACCGTGTTATCCTCTTTTTAACATTCGCACCCTGTTGACTTCAATGGGGCAAGTTCTAAACCTGCTTTTAGCCTCTTAACATCCTTGATTTGTCATTACAAGTGCACAGCCATGTGAGTGGTGTTATTAAGAGTGACCACGGTCCATCTGACTGCGGTAGATGTGAAAGATATTAATAGAAGTGATGTTAATTCAGCCAGCTCACTTACCTGCATTTACTTCCTGTTTTCGGTCGAAGTCCACAGTAGTCGATTGTCGAATTCGCGCACGCGATCATTGGTAACTAAGCAACGGTGGAGACTCAGACTGTCAGCTGTCAGCCGATGACGGTGCTGTGTGGTGTTCTGATATTATGATATTCTATGACAATATGATATGATGTTGCTTAGTTACCAATGATCGCGTGCGCGAACTCGACAATCGACTACTGTGGACTTCGACCGAAAACAGGAAGTAAATGCAGGTAAGTGAGCTGGCTGAATTAACATCACTTCTATTTATATCTTTCACATCTACTGCAGTCAGATTGACCGTGGTCAGTCTTAATAACACCACTCACATGGCTTTGCACTTGTAATGACAAATCAAGGATGTTAAGAGGCTAAAAGCAGGTTTAGAACTTGCCCCATTGAAGTCAACAGGATGCGAATGTTAAAAAGAGGATAACACGGTGTAGGCAACACCGATTTTTGTCGTTTTGTCTGTACTGACAGCACTCCAAATGTACAAAAAAATGAGCTCAATATTAAAATTGACCGGAGTTCTCCTTTAAGGTGCATTCAATGTGAAACCAATGATCGTGAATCTGGCAATGTTTTATTGCATTTGTTGTTGTACGTGTGATGGTAGTTCGAAAATGAAATGTCTTTTGAGTGGTGTTAAAAGGTTAATACTCTGTCACTTTTAAAAATAGAGTACCACCTACAGGAAACCCTACATAAACATAACAGAGAGTGTTAACAAAAGCAAATGCTGAAGTAAGCATGTTGCTTGAGCTGATTATGTCAAAATGTATTAGTTTACAAAGCATGCACTGACAAAAGTGTTTTGATATTATAACATAGTATTGTGCAAGAAACCACTCAATGAT
The DNA here is from genome assembly GCA_030578275.1 of Meda fulgida. Lineage (NCBI taxonomy): Eukaryota > Metazoa > Chordata > Actinopteri > Cypriniformes > Leuciscidae > Meda > Meda fulgida. The sequence continues at coordinate 2,190,021 of CM060625.1, read as the reverse complement.
AAGACTCTATTAATCGATAATCTGCCCCCATAAATTGTGCCCCCATAAAATGAATAACAGTTGTTTTAGTGTTCATTTCCGATGGAAAATTGTATGTATGGGTATGTTTTGTGCAGTTTTGCAAAGAATTTGAGGCAAATATTTCCAATGTTCCTGTGTTGTATTTGTAATATCTGCTCTTTTGCCCCTCCCCACACACTATTTGCATGTGCAATTTGCAGTTAACACTGCTGACAAGGTTACTTCTGTCCATTTACCGATGCAATATACTGTATCTCATTCATAATCCATCCTAGTTGTGTGATTGCGCAATGAATCTCCTGCAAATTAAATCACAATGAGATTAAAATTTCCAATATTTATTTGCATTGCCATATAAGGGCTTTTCTAGACCATGACTTTCTAAAAAGCATATTTATTTTTGTAACCAGATTTAGTGGAACACGTTTGACTCATGAAAGCTTTTGAAACCGCTGTCAAATTATTTAAAAAAAAAAAAAAGCATAGATAGATGATATAAATAGAAGACCAGGTGTCGTCTACATCACTAGAGAGGGGGCAGAGGGGGGAATCTATGTTGTTATCTTTATTTAAGTTTTAATATTTTTTAGCTGCAATGCTTTAATTATCATGCTGGTTTTTTGGGGGGGTTTTGAGACCTTGTCACAAAAGTTGCTTTTTAAATACTGAAACCTAATTATAGTGGGCTTCCTTAAATCTAGTAAATCAGTTTTAGTGTGGTGCCTGATCAACTAGTCAACTAATAGTAGAAAACTAGATAGTCAAATAGTCAAACTAGTTTTTCACATCTTTATAAGCTGTTTATTTGATATTAAGTAGTTCCAGGCACTGATAAGCTTATTGAATGGCAGTATTGAAATATCGTGAGCTCTTTACTGATTAACTCATTCCTTATAATAAACCTGAGTGAGTGAGTTAATGGCGGATCTATTGACCCACTTCTCAGAGCTTCAATATGCCTCGGTTATCCTGGCCCAGATTCTTTAGAAGAACCGTTGCAACCGGTTTCAGATTGAGCTGTCTCTGTTTAGTACATTTTTATACATGTTTAAAAAAAAATGCAATCATAAATAAAATGTACACGTAAATGTTTAAATGGGTAAGACTTAAAATGACGTGCAAATGATTCGCTTTAGTGATGTTGCAACACTGTCCTGAAACGTCAGCTAATGTCTTGTAGCGCAGCTTGTGATGTGCTGATGTGAAGCAGGGTCGGGGGTCGTTTCAATTTGAGCAATTTCGATTCCGATTCTGCTTATCGATTCCCAGTTTCCTTTCCAATATGGCAACAACAAAAACAGTCAAACATACTGTAGATATCAAACATCTTTATTCTGTCTTTTTTGCAAAACATTGTTGCAGCTGAGTGAACAAAACCAGCAGCCTAAAGAACAACTAACTAATAAACTAGACTAATATGCATTTAAAAACATTATTAAAGACAAGTATTCAGTCAGTAATACATTAAGAACAAATAAGCAAAATTAGCAACAAATATGTACAAAATTGAAATCAAATGTAAAATAATACTGCATAGTTTTCTTTTTATAAATAGAATATAGATTGATCCTTATTAAAGTTACAAAAGTTATTCAGTCAAGATCAATGAGTAATTTTCTTTGTCTTTTGTTGTTTATTAACGTTAATGACACAGACGGTATTAGGCTGCTGTCACTTTAAGAGCTCATGCACGCATCCGTTCCCTTCTCAACTGTTTATATTCACTCAAGTCATTCCCCACTGTGTTTACAGGGATGTTTTGACACATTTTTTTGTAGAGAGAGAGAGAAAGAGAGAGAGATGAGCTCAATCACTCGCCCTTTTTTTTTTATAATGTCTCACAAAGTTTTCAAATGACTGATTTGCTCTGATAATCGTTTTGGATTCGTCCAATCATCTAACCAGCATGCTTCTGCGTAAATGTTTGCGGGAATATCCCGCTTTATAATCGCGAAACCGGCGGGAATGTTTAAAATTATGCGCGATTGCGTGCCGCAATTCAGGCCCTGTTAACAAATGGAACCTTATTGTAAAATTCTTTTGTAAAAGTTTTGATGACAATTTTGATTTTCAGATGAACTTTTCCTCTAAGTCATGATATTGTACGTGGGCAGATCACTTCACTTTCTTATTTTCATAGTTCTTCATACTTCCTGTCCTGTGCTGGGAATGAGGAACAGAAGGTCACAGAGCTGCCAACTCTCACTCAATGGCCGTGAGCCGCATTTGAGTGGTTTCACACGGTCAAACTCCAGACCCCCGATCTCTCACGCTGAAGTGTCAACCCGGTCGGTCAAATGCCTGAAAGATGAGTTTATCTATAGATCTACCTGTTGAGCCACTCGTGATCGACTAGTTATGCTGCAAATGAGTTAAAATCTCCCGCAATCTAGAGCGAGCGCACATGAGACAGAGAAAGTGCGTGGCGTGCACGGCATAGAGGGAAAGCGAGCGAGAGCCCCTGTTGGAGAATGCCATCAACCACCCCCCCCCCCCCCCCCCCCCCCCCCCCCCCCCCCCCCTGTTGGAGAAGTCTCACGCCAAGCTAAACTCAAAAGTTGGCAGCTATGAGGTCAGCAGCCCAGGCCATAGGCTACATGCCTTCTGTTATAGGATTGCCATGTGAGATGTGTGTTTTTAAATGTGCAGACATGTGACATTAATTACTCGCCTTTTAAATAGTGCGAAATGCAGTGATGCCAGTTAAGTGAGGTGGAGTGTTACAGTAGATACTTTTGTGTGTGTGTGTGTGTGTGTGTGTGTGTGTGTGTGTGTGTGTGTGTGTGTGTGTGTGTGTGTGTGTGTGTGTGTGTGTGTGTTTGTTGATGTTTTATTTTCTCATGGTGTTGAAAGACAAACTTGTATCTTTTCTTTATCTTTAAAAGAGTGTTTGTGTGGCATTACTCATTAGTTAAATAAGAATGTGTCTATATATATATATATATCAATAAAAAAGTCATTTAAGAATATAGGTATTTACAGGTTTACTTGGGCTTCATTCCTTAATCCCAAGCCTAAATGCTGCAATTCATATAAGTGCCGTTTGCACAATTGCATTCTGCATGTGTTTTATGAATGAGACCCATAACTTGTACAAAGATATAAGTTTCTTTCCAGGAATTTGGCCCTTATTATGAGCTGTTACTCAAGACCCCAAAGCAAAACCAAAAATATTGTACATTTCCATCATCAATCTTAAGAAGCACATGTTATTTGAAAGTAGAAGTGCGATCACTGTTTATAGTCCATGCATCTGCAGTCTCTCGCCCCTGTCAAATTTGACCAGATTAAAGGTTGCAGGGATTGTGTGGCCCTTCCAGGAACTCCAGCACATGTGTGACTGTGACGCTCTTTCTCGACGGCCTCTCCGGTTTCTTGGAACGAAATGTGTAACCCTTACCAGCCTCCGCTTGATTTCAAAACAACCCTGAGCTAACCTCCGCCACACTCTTTGCCTTTACTCTTTCTTCAGCATGTTGACACCGTGTATGGTAATCTTCCCCTTTCTTTTTGTGGTTGGTGTTGTAAATGCATTGTATAAAGGCAAAGGCCACTTAGTCACTGGCCAGGATTGATGTGATGCAATAATTTCCCTGAATTTCTTGCTAAATCTCTGGCACGTAACAAAATGTTGTTTGTAGTTTAGTCTGCAAAAAATCACTGATACATGAAACGCATTTGATCTACTATTTTTCATCTATGACTAGTTCTCTAACATCAACAATTCTCATGAAAACCATTTAATAGGAAGCCAAAGCTATAGATTTGTTTGTGAAACAGGATGATGGCTAATGAAATGAGAGGATTGCAGTAATAGATCTTGTCATCGCTCATGGTCGTGTTTGTAACGATTGGAAGATGTTACTTGAATTAAAATGGGTCAGATCAAACTGTGAGGGAGAGTGTTTAAGAAAGATGAGACCGACGACAGAATTAAGATGAATCAATAAAGTGTGCTATGAGTTACATGTTTATATAGTGTGGGGGTCTGTACTGTATGTACTGTATAAAAGGCAAGCGTTCACCAGTCTAACTGGAAAGACAGTCACCAGTCAGTGTGGCCGTGTCCTAGATTTATAAACACTATGATTTATTCATGTGGGGTTTGTTTTGCCAGAGAGGTGGCAGTCGCCCGTGGACGGTTGCGAACTGCTTTATTAGCGAGCACTTATGCAACACGTCTCTGCGCTTTCATGTGTGAACATCTTTCTCACACAAGAGCTTGAGTAAGAGTTGTGCAACAGTCAAGAGATGGCCTGATTACAATTGCGAAAGGAACCTGTCCTTGTGAGTTGCGATTACATGCCATAACTGCAAATTTCTTAAGAAAAGATTCATGATTCAAAGATTATGAATGGAAGTTGTCTTTGAAATTCTGAATATTGATTTGAATAATATAAAGACAGCTTTATATGGCCTACAGTTTTCAGGGTTGTCAATCTCATTTTAGGATGAGGGCCGGGTGGGAAAATAATGAACCATGCAAACATGTTCAAACCGCTGACAGTAAGCCTGCATTAATATTAACCTTACAAACTACAAATTAATAAAAGTAGATAACACACTGTTCTATGAGAACTGCCTTTTTGCCGTAAAAAGATTTTATTTAATCATTTTTAGTAGATTTTGATTTTTCATGGCTGATTCCCTTTTGTTTTCTTTTTTTTTACAAGCAAATTGCCCGATTCCGAAACCAGTTGCTGATTATTTTTTCTTTAAGGAAATGTGTTAGTTGTTTATTTGCTCTGTAACAGGCACTGTTAAACAAAGAAATCTGTAGCCATTTGAAATTACAGGCAACCACATTTGCATCATGATCCAAACAAAGATGCTGCACAGATGTAGCATGAACGTTTTTTCATTGAAATGAGATGGTATAACTTCAAGATTTTAGCAAAAACAGAATGTCTGTCTTTTGTTTTAATGAAATGATGCTATGAATGAAATGATTGGAAATGAAATGGACTGAATGAAAATGCAAATTCACCCTTTTGCCAGTAGGTGGCGCTATATTATGAAATATAGCAGTGTAGCGTTTCCTTGTTTACCGCTGCACACAAAGCAGCGCTGCATGTTTAAACACTACTGTATACGGAGGTAAGAGGACAAGGAAATGTCATCGAAACTATTGAGGACAGTTCCCTTCATAGACATTCATATAAACCCCTACCACCATTTTTTCTTCCTATGTTCCTACAGAAACCGTGAGCTTTCTGTGTTGCTGCAGTTTTTGCTCTGCTTGAGCGTCTGTTTTCTCTGTGTCCGTCTGCAGCGCGTCCCGTCTCTGGCCTGTGTTCATCTCCTGTTTACAGACTGTAATATTCCCACATAATTTACATTTTAGGAAATGATTGCAAATAGGGATGGGCAACGATTAATCGCTTTCAAAATAAAAGTTTGTGTTTACATAATATATGTGTGTGTAGTGTGTATAATAATTTTTTATATATAAATACACATACGCATGTATATATTTGCATGTATATACTGTGTATATATATATTTATACATTATTTATATTATATATATATATATTTTATATATTAATAACACATGTTTCTTAAATATATACATGCATGTGTGTGTATTTATATCTACTAAATAATTATACACACTACACACACATATATTATGTAAACATGCACATCCCTAATTGCAAAGCAGTTTTTGTGCAAGTCCAGAATAGAGATCGGCCAAAATAAAACTTGAACCCACTCCGGCTTGACCCCGGTTGACCGGCGCATCTCTATATTCTATTATTTGTTGAAATCATCTGCCAGGCCGGGGCCGTATGTTTGAAACCCCAGGTTTACACTCTTCAGGAAATCAACCTGCAAATGGTTGTTATAACTGACTCTGCACATTGAAAAATTCCCCAAAATGTAAATGTATTCATTGTCATGTTTTTTCAAACCTGTCTGTATTTTCCTTACAATGCAAAAAATGTAGGAAAGTTTAAAAGGATGTTTTCCATACAACAATAGGTCAAGTATAAGTCTCTCAACTCCAGAAAACACCACAGAAAGAACCATAAATTAGTCCATTTGAGTAGCTCTCCAGCTATATACTGTAAAAGAATCACTAGTATATTCCCAGTCTCCTGAAGCCGGTAACTTTATGCAGGGAACAGATTGAAATTCCCATCCACCAAAACTTTCTCCACTTTAGGCAACACACTGTACCACAAACCTGCTCCCGCATTCAGTTATGCCACACATAACCAGTGGCGAACCAGTGGCGGGTTGCAGCCTGAATGCAGATATCATTGTTTGTGTGAAGAACTAACTGAAATTTATCACAAGATTTTAAATGTAGCGCTCATAAAGTGTCCTTATTTTCTGACAGACGTCACTTGATCTACTTTTAATTCGATTTTATACTGCTCTTTATTTGTTTTGTTTCCTTGAGCTTGACAACTGTGGTCATTTTGAGCTCTACTGTAGTCATTGTTTCAGTTCAAGCGGTTAACAAGTTTGGAATAGAATAAAAAAAATACACAAGCTTGCCCGTAACTGTAACTGGAGTACATATATATTTTTCTTCTTATCACTTGCCACGTCTATGACCTTTAGCAAAACTAGTAAAATGTTTTCAACATATTGTACCTAGATATCAATGAAATTAATTTCCTTCTGTTGAATAGATACAATTCTAGCTATTGTTTAGTCAACTCAAGTCAAGTATATTTATATAGCGCTTTTCACAATATAAATTGTATCAAAGCAGCTCCACAGTATTAATCAAATAACATTAATGTTTGTTTCTTAGTGGAAAAAACATCCACGTTTGGTAGGGCTGATCAATGGTATTAATGATTGGTTAATTAATTTGAATATCCCCAGTATATTTGAAGTTTAAAAACTTTACAGCCTCTCATAAGCACAGCTTCAGATTCTCAAACATGGGTGTGTGCGCACACACACACACACACACACACACACACTTGTTGAGCCTTTATTTGTCTGCTGGCAATTTCTGTTTATTTTGCTGTTCTGAATTGAATAAAAAATGGTTTGTACAATTTTCCTTGTCTCTGTTGATTTGCATTGAGGTGACCTTAAATACCTTCATTTCTGTACGTGGATTGTGACTTTAACTGCCCGCTGAAATAGTGTAGTTTAGTTTAAGTAGTAAAAATCTTTGTGTAAATTGAAATAAATGAAGTCTCCGGGAACATGGATGCAGCGAGTGCGCCAGTCATTTTCAAGACTTATTGTAAAGCAATTATCTTCGTTTTGTGCAATTTTCTAAGATGTGTGCTTCCAAAGCTCAGGCTGCACAGTTGATACCATGCTAAAACACAGGCCATGAGTGTTTGTCTTCAACCAAGCACCTTTAGATATTTGTGTGCAACAAATATTTATCACATGAGTTTCTGGAGCTGTGCATGGAGAGGTGGACCGGGCCTGTATTGTTTGATAGTGTTAACACCATTGAAGCGAAATGCAACCAAACTCTTGTTCTCACTCCTCCTCAGCTTCCCACACTAACTTTTTGCTTAATTTTCCAAATTCGACTGTGGCCAAATGGCGAGTTTTTCGAACACTTTAAAGATGTTGTTTTTCTGAAATCAGGGAATCAACTGAAGGCGTCCTGAGGAGTTGCATCTTTCTCTTTGACAGCCCTAGACACCGCAAAGAAGAGAAGTATTTGGCACTATAGTTTAGCCGATCAGAGAACTTGAGCATTGAGTTTTGCTGCATGTCTTTGGAAGTTAGGGATTCGAAGAGATTATTATTATTGTCTGTTTTCACAAAAATATGAAGTTTTCAACATTCATAATAATAATGTGACACTGAAGACTGGAGCAATGATGCTGAAATTTCGGCTTTGCATCACCGAAAGAAAACACAATTCACATAGAAAACAGTTATTATAAATGGTGGTAATATTTCACAATATATATATATATATATATCGTTTTTTCTGTATTTTTGATCAAGTAAATGCAGCCTTGGTGAGCATAAGAGAGTTCTTTCAAAAACATTCCCAAATCTTACTAACCCCATAATCAAACATGCTTTGAATGTGAATGAGATCATTTGTCCTCATATTCTGGCTGCAGGAGGAACTCAGCGCCTGCCCCGAACTGTAGGAGTGTCCGTAGCTAAAGAGCTGATATTCGCGGCGCGGGTGTTGAGCGGCGAAGAGGCCAGGAGGCTCGGCCTAGTCAATCATGCTGTGGAGCAGAATCCCAGTGGAGACGCGGCGTATTTGCGAGCTCTGGATCTGGCCCGTGAATTCATCCCTCAGGTATGAACTGCCATGCTCACTCATTCAGCTTCGACGGTTTCTTACTGTACATTGTTCTAATGAAGGTTTGATGATTGTTCTCTTCAAGGGGCCAATTGCGATTAGAATGGCGAAGTTGGCAATCAACCAGGGAATAGAGGTAAGATTGCACTGACTTATCTGGTCAAAAATAAAGAGCTGTTTTCCTCCTGGTTTTTGAGAGCGAGGCAATCTGTGTTGGCATCTTCTAACAAGTGACTTGAATGTTTGGCAAAATACCAAACATTCAGTTTGATTGAAGAAACTTCCTGTGCTAAAAAAGACTGGAAGCATTTTAAAAGTTGATCATTATTTTGATATAAGTTACCATGACTATTAAAGGGGACCTATTACGCAAAATTCACTTTAATAAGGTGTTTGAACACTGATGTGTGTCTACAGTGTGTGATAACAGCCAGCCTATAATGGTAAATCCACCCACTCCTTTCTTTTATAATCCCCATAAATCATATCAGTGTCTCCAAAGGAGGAGTTCCAGATTTCCCGCCACTCTTACTCTTAACGATCTGCCCTATTAGCATAGATCTGTGGGGTATTTTCAGCTGAAACATTCATCTGACACATTCTGGGGACAACTTAGAGTTATATTACATCTTGAGAAAAGGGGCATAATATGTCCCCTTTAAATCATCTTGCTTTTCCCTGCTGTTCGTGAGCTAACAAATAAGAACAGACATACTATGATGCAGCAGATATACATCTGTTATAATACCTACGTCCATCTCTCAGCATGTGTATGCTCACCAGTAAAAGAGGGTCTGTACGTGTAGTCATGTGCAGCTGTCATCCGAGTTACCAAAGAGAGCGTCTGCGTCATGACATTACCTTGACCCACGAGGCCAGCCTGTCAACACCACACGTCCTTTAGGAAGTGACCTCCTCATGTTTTCTGTGGATGTCATTAAAAAAAGCTAACACAGGCTCATTGGAAAACGTGCCTCTATCTACATCTTAGCAAAACTCCTAAAACGTACCTGTACATCAAATTCACTGCAGTTTCCAGCTGAAATTAACACTAGAGGCAGTAAAACACCAACAACTTTTATTCCTTTTTACACAAATTATGATTACGGGGCAGATTATTAATTAATAAGGGTGTAATGTTGTGCAAGGAATCGCATGGAAATATGTTATGACCTTTTGCACTTTTACTATAGCACATCCTTTTAGGGATGCACGATATATCAGCCACCATATCAGTATCGGACGATCTATGTTCATTTTTAATGAATTTGGCCGATATCATAAATCCGATAAATAATGTATTGCTGAGACACTTCAGATGCGACTGTTCACCATGATGGGTTTGATTTGCTTGAAATATGATTAGAATCACTTCAAAAAAGGAAAGCGCAAGTCTGCACATAGACTACATCAAATTATAATGAGAACATTATAATTGTGTGTTTGGGACATGACTTTTAATGGTGAGACTTTTGTTTTAGTAATCAGGCTCTCAAAAATTATATAAAAATTCAAATTTAGATTTATCGGCAAATATATCGGTTATCGGCTTTCAAATAGAAATAATTATTGGTACCGGCATATCATGATAAATGTTGAAGCTGCAGTCTGCAAGTCTGGCAGATTGAGTGGACTTAGGCAAAATGTTGAATGTTTACAACTCTCGTGCCCCTCCCCCACTATCAACGAATACCCCCCCCCACCGAGTTCGTCAGTGCGTGTGCACCACGAACCTGCCCAACAAGTGCTAACGTTAGCTATCCATACCAACACATTTGGGCTAACATACTTAGATTACTAACATAACACTAACGAATAAAGTAACTGGTTGATAAAGCACAATTACCTGTCGAGAAGAAATGTTGCAAGCTCTGCATCCAGCTTGAACCCAATTAAATCACGTAAATCTCTCCACCTTTCAAATGCCGATCCGATGTTGATCCTGGTTTTATTACGGGCACGGTCGCTTTCTTTCTTTACTTCTTTCTTTTCAGCAGGTGTTCTCTTTTCCTGTGTTGTTTTTACCTCCTAGCTTGAGGTTAACTGAGGAATTTGAATCTTTTCCGCCATCACTCTTCGTTACTGTGAGCTTCAGGCGTGTGCATGTGATTGTGACGCGAGGGGTGGGTGTGCAGGACCTGTGATTGGCCGTCAGATCTCACACCCCCCTGCGCTGATTGGACACAATGAACCGGAGCGGTGGATTTTTGCAAAACAAATAACACGCTCCAGGTGGAGTTAGAAGCTCGTGTTTTTTTTATAAAACCACTTTATTTATGTTGTTCTGTCGGATTATACTGACGATTTCACTGAATATGATCAAAAAAATGTTGCCGACGGCAGCTTTAAATGTTCATAAATGTTAAATGATAAATGTTAAATGCTGATAAATGTTCATATCAGTGCATCCCTACATTCTTTGTAAACCAATACATTTCGATGATCGTATCACATAACTAGCTTCATATGGGTGGGTTTTCTCACCTGGGATAGCCAGGCAGTCAAGCACCATTCATGACAAAAGAGCTCAAAGACTTAAAGCAGCAAACTAAAGCGCCATTGTTGCTTCAGCAAATGTTTCTATCTCACGTTTGCTTTTGTTAACTCTATCAGTCAGGTTAAGTGTAGGTGGTATGATATTTTCAAACGCAATAGAGCATTAACCTTTTAGCATCTCTCATGCCGCCATACGTACAATAAAATATTTTCAGATTCACGTTTTTCCCAATGAGCCTGGGATGAAAAAAGCAATTCCTCATATTTGAAGATGCTTCACTAGGAAGCCAAATAACTTGTTTTCATCTGACCTTCTTTAGAAGAGCTGTCGCTGTTAAAATGAAGAGCGATCTCTATTGAGCCTCTGACGCCAAAGGACATTTACTTAAAATTCAGTTGTTTTTCTAGTGATGAGTTCAGATATTTCTGTGTGTGTGAAATGCCAAGGTCACCTACAAAAGTAGGTCTCTGTTCTTCTGTGTTGTCATGAGCAGCTCTTGCACGGTTATTGGATGGTTTGTTCCCACGGCTACAAGGAGAAAAGAAAGTGTGTTGTGTGGGCACTCGACATCAAATCAGACTTTAAGTTCTCTCGTGACTTATACAGTTGTTGTGGTTCATATAGACATTCTGCAAATGAAAACGGATGATGCAAAACTAGTGTCGGATGATGATGTTGTTGTTGTTTTTTCCAGGTGGATTTAAAGACAGGATTAGCTATTGAAGAGGCATGTTATTCTCAGGTATGTTTACACAATGAAAATTCAAAATAGTAATAAAATCAAAATATTATTTTTAAAAAGAAATGAAGGGTTTTTGAGGAAAACATTCCAGGATTTTTCTCCATATAGTGGCTTCAATGGGGTCCAACGGGTTGCAGGTCCAAATGTGAGTTTCAGTGCAGCTTCAAAGTCTCGACACGACCCAGCCGAGGAATAAGAGTCTCATCTAGACAAACCATCGGTCATTTTCAACAACAAAAAAAAAAACATTGATATACTTTTTTAACCACAAATGCTCGTCTTCAACGTCACCGACTTCACGCATTACGTAATCTCGTTGGAAAGGTCAAGCGGTGAGCTGAAGTATGTGGATAGGACGAAAAACTCAATCTCATTTTCTCCTCCAACGTAAACATCATCCGACATCGTTGTTTAACCTTTTATTAATGTATTTGTTTTTGTAAATGGCGTTTGACGTAGTCTTTACACGCGTGACCTTTCAATGTGATTAAGTAATGTGTGGCGCATCACAGAGCTAGTGCAAGATGAGCATTTGTGTTCAAAAAGAATATAAATGTTTTTTTTTTTTTTTTTTTTTTTTTTATTGGCCGATGGTTTGTCTAGATGAGACTCTTATTCCTCGGCTGGATCGGGTCGAGACTTTGAAGCTGCACTGAAACTCACATTTGGACCTTCGACCCGTTGGACCCCATTGAAGTCACTATATGGAGAAAATCCTGGAATGTTTTCCTCAAAAACCTTCATTTCTTTTCGACTGAAGAAAGAAAGACATGAATATCTTGGATGACTTGGGGGAGAGTAAATGATCAGGAAATTGTAATTCTGGAGTGAACTACTCCTTTAACTCAAGTCCCAGCTCAAGGTCCTTTCCCGATCCTGTTCCCTCTCTCCTATCTCTTCCTGTCCGTCCTCATCGTGCCTCATCATTTGCCTCAGAGGCAAAAATAAATAGTAGCTATATAGAAAGAATTCCATGAATTTCATATTATCAGTCTGTGAATCAGCCATTTCAAGGGTTAACATGATGCACTTCATGCAGAGAGTGAACGCTGGCCTAGATCGCTCAGAAAGCCACTATATTTAGCTCTGAGACGGCACAGCTGTAGCGCTCCCCTGATACAACTGTTGTCTCCTAGGTGATCCCAACCGAAGACCGGCTGGAAGGTTTGCGGGCGTTCAAAGAAAAGCGTCCTCCTCGCTTTAAGGGCGAGTGACACCGGCCTAACCAACCCAGTTACAAGCAGCTGCCTTCTACATTGCCTTTCTGAGTCCCGTAAAGATTGTTGCATACCTGAAATGTTTGGAGCGCTGCCATGATAGTCATATCTGTAGGCATTTCAGCTGAAATGTGTGAAGAGCAAGCTTGAAAGATGAAAGCTTTTCCTGCGTCAGTGGGTCAGCTTCTTTTTTATGGTATGTCCTTTGTAATTATGAACTTCTACTGTTGTAAGTTTGTTACATAATGTAAATAGACTGTTCATTTTCATCAGTTAAAATAATACAGAATGCACTTCAAACTAACTCAACATGGGAAATGAACTATCACAATTCATTCCATTATAAGACAGTTGAAGGAGCGTGCAGTGCATCTCAGACTAAATCCGGTTGTGTCGGTTGATTCCAGGAATCAGCACTGATATTAAGCATTAAAGTTGCTTTCACATCAAACATGTGTATGTAATTAGCCCACAGCTACGCAGTTTTTGCCCTGAGGATATTGACTCTCTCTAAGTCTCTGTTTCAAGGTGTGTGTTGTAATGAAATGGCTACTGTCAGCAAAGCTATTATGAAAAAGTACTGAAATTTGTAATTTATGTATTAAAACTTATCCATACTCAGTGTAATTCAAGTCAAGTCATCTTCATTTATATGGCGCTTTTAATAATGTAGATTGTTCAAATCAGCTTTACAGTGATAAACCTATGATTTAAGGTAACAGGGATTGTTTTGGCTTTATAGCGGTTCTTAAATAATAATGTTATTTTCCAGCTAAAGTTAGTTTTGATTGATTCACTTCCGTCGAAATGATCATTTGTTATTAAATTAGGGGCCGCTAAGACGATGCCGTTCTCTCTAAACTGACTTTAAACTGAACCTGTGATAAACGCTGATGGCGTTCACATGCGCATTAAGAATTGATTCTATAGTTATGTGCGTTTGAATATATGTGCGCAGGTTTGTAATTCCCTAAAAACCATGCCTAAACAAACTACTTGTCTTGCCTATAAATTTTGATACAGAATTTTATTTGATCACTTCGGGGTAGGTATGCGAACCGAATTTCCCCACAACGCTTTATCTGTAGAGTGGGAAAGGGATCCTCCATAGGGAGAGGCTAGTTGGCACTTCAGCACTGCGTTGTCATCGGGTCCAGGCGAAGGTCCTAGTCAGATCTGGATACGGCCTGGATCCGGCAGGCTGCGGGAAAACCTCGGGATAAACAAAGACACTAAAATTAGCGTAGAAGCCATTCTTCTTATGATGTAACGAGTACATCAGGATTTAAGGGAAGTGTTCCCAGTTCCGGCTGACCTAATCTATGCAGCCTAACATTGAATTATAGAAGTCTATAATATATTATGTGTATGCTTGGTCAAATAATGTGTTTTTAGTCTAGCTTTGAACTGACAGAGTGTGTCTGCTTCCCGGACAATGGTAGGAAGACTGTTCCAAAGTTTTGGTGTTAAATAGGAAAAGGATCTACCGCCAGCAGTCGATTTTGAGATTCTAGGTATTATCAACTGGCCCGAATTTTGAGATCGCAATAGACGTGAAGGACTATAATGCGTTAAGAGCTCGCTCAAGTACTGCGGAGCTAAACCATGTAGTGCTTTGTAAGTAATCAGCAATATTTTAAAACGTATACGATGTTTAATAGGCAGCCAATGCAGTGTTGACAGAACCGGGCTAATATGGTCATATTTCCTGGTTCTAGTAAGAACTCGAGCGGCTGCGTTTTGGACTAGCTGTAGTTTATTTATTAAGCGTGCAGGGCAACCACCCAGTAGAGCATTACAATAATCTAGTCTTGATGTCATGAACGCATGAACTAATTGTTCCGCATTTGTTAATGAGAGCATATGGCGTAATTTAGATATATTTTTAAGATGGAAAAATGCGGTTTTACAGATACTAGACACGTGACTTTCAAATGAAAGATTGCTATCAAAAAGCACACCCAGGTTCCTAACCGACGACGAAGACTTAACAGAGCAGCCATCAAGTGTTAGACAGTATTCTAGGTTATTACGTGTGGAAGTTTTTTGTCCAATAATTAGAATCTGTTTTTTCAGAATTTAATTGTAGGAAATTACTAGTCATCCAATGTTTATCAACTATGCATTCCGTTAATTTTGTGAATTGGTAAGTTTCGTTAGGTTTTGAAGAAATATACAGCTGAGTATCATCGGCATAACAGTGAAAGCTAATTCCATGTTTCCTAATGATATCTCCTAATGGTAGCATGTACAGAGTGAACAGCAGCGGTCCCAGTACTGAGCCTTGTGGTACGCCATACTGAACTTGTGATCGATAAGACATCTCTTCATTTACTGCTACAAACTGATAACGGTCAGATAAGTATGATATCTGGCAGTGAACATCACTAGATTAAACACGGCTTTATTCATGCAAACTTTGCCAATAAGGAAATGTATAACAAGAAACTTATATACAGTATTTAAGCACTACTGTTTAAAAGGGGTTAGAAAGTTTTTTTTAAATAAATGAATGTTTTTTTATTATTATTCAGCAAAGATTAATTAAATTGATCAAAAGTGACAGTAACATTACGTTACAAAATATTTCTGTTTCAATAAATGCTGTTCTTTTCAACTTTCTATTCATTAAAGAATCCTGGACAAAATGTATCAGTTTCCACAAAAATATGAATCAGCACAACTGTTTTCAACATTGATAATAATCAGAAATGTTTCATCATAATTAGAGTGATTTCTGAAGGATCATGTGACACTGGAGACTGGAGTAATGATGCTGAAAACTCAGCTTTGATCACAGGAATAAATTACACTTTGTTCACATAGAAAACAGTTATTTTAAATTGTACTAATATTTCACAATATTACTGTTTTTAGTGTATTTTTCATCAAATAAATGGTGAGCAGAAGAGACTTAAGGGAAAAAATGATCGACCCCCAAACTTTTAAACGGTAGCAACATCAAGGGATGACACGGAGAGAAAAAACGTGACCACGACTACCGCGCTCCAAAAGGACCAAGAAACACTGGTAGAATTAAGATGTAATATATGTCACTTTCGACATAATTAAACAGTATTATTTACAACTTAAAAATCCCTAACTGTTCTGTAACATTGACACGATGAAAGTAAGTCATGCTTCCCAGCTTCTCCATTCCCAGGAGCTCCACAATCATTTCACAGGAACTGATAAAGCTGATAAAACTCTTCAAATTTAATGTGTAACAGAAACGAGTCTCACGTAGCTTCAGGGCTTCGCTTAAAAAATGTTAAGTGCCATCATAATAGAATATTACAGTCTTTGTTATTTGAGCTCCTGTGGCAAAAGAGGAAAACCCCCGACTGTGGCAAGATCTGCTGAGTCAGCCAGCCGGAGCGCCGCCCCTGGGGCCCATGGGGGATTGAGTTATTAACACACTGATGTAATGCTTATATAATACACACACAGCAGGAAAGCACATGACTGCCCGAGTACATATGAGCCTAGGATGTGTTCGCTCGTGTCAGCTTTTATTCTCATTTTATTTAATTCATAGTAATAATTCAAGATCAGGAAATTACCATTCCACTTCACATTGTCCAATGAAATTAGAGCTTGTTCTGCCACATTACGATTGGTTGGTGAATTATGATTGACCCTTCGCATGGAGTTTGATTGACAGGCTATCTGACCAATCATAATCAGCCATTTTTGTCCGACAAAGCAGTCAGGAGAGTAAGTAGATTAAAGTTGGAGAGATGGTGCTACTTTTCGGTCGACCAGATGTTGAAGAAATATAAAACATCAGCTCAGGCTCATGAGAAATGTGCTCAACAGAACAAAATACGTTTTTTATATGCAATATGACAACGGGTCCAAAACAGTAACTAAAGGGGGCGGGTCTTTGCGAACGGTCAATTGTCTGACTGCAGAGATATATGATGATATGACTTTTGAGCGATTCGTTACTGTTTTGGACCCGTTGTCATGTTGCATATAAAAAAATGCATTTTGTTCTGTTGAGCACATTTCTGGTCGACCGAAAAGTAGCACCATTGGTTGAAGCAATGTTGTTCTGAAGTACGGTAACTTCTTACACTGTAAGTACTGTGTCTTATTATATTATTAATATAATTGTAATATGTATTACAATTAAAACTAGTGTTATCATTTTCCCTTTACACTTGAGTAAACAAGAATAACTTGATTAAACCCTAAACACCAGAATAGGATCCTGAAATAATACTTAAAGGCCAAAGTAGGTAATTATTAATTGTTATTATTTCTTCTCCTATGTTTTTGGTAAGCGGAAATGACATGGAGACTTAGGTATTGAAATGCTTTGGGGATTTTTGTCTGAAAGTCTTGTTTTCTAGCGTGTTTTCTCTTTGATGACAGCATTGCAGCGTGTGGTGGCGGCTCAGGAATGTGAACCACATCCACATCTTAGACAGCGCCAGTCTGCATTCCTGTGTGCTCAATGAAGCCTTTATTCCAGTGGTTTAAGACCTAGCATGTCATCACATGCGCTCCAGCGATCAGTTCCTCATCATATCCACCCCCGATGAAACGGTCTGAGCTCCACACCTGCGTCAGGGTCTCAGATCTTCACAGCACCTCAGTCAGACGCTTTTAAACCAGAACACCTTCTGCTAGCACACAGAATTCAAACCCGTGCTTCAAATTTAAATATAAGAAAGAGGGTATCAAATTGATTAAATAAATATTACATTTAATTTTTGTTATCATATACACAAACAAAATGGGGTATTTACAGAAACAATTAAATAAATGCTACTCTGTGTAATTTTTTTAATTAATTCTTTGCAAAAACACGTTCTTTCAAAATTAAATGTGCTCATTAATGTGTAATTACTTCCACCAACTAATCAAGTATTCTCCTGAGCGTAGCCATTCATTGAATCTGCCGTTCAGAATACATACGAGCGAGCCGCTCAAATGGCGGAAGCCATGTTGCACATCCATCTTGAAAATACATTAGCCAAAGAGGGACATACCTGGAAATTCAAGCTTCGCCTTTCACGCTTTTACACTCAGTGGCACCGTGACGAATGCAGGGGGGAGATTACTCGCGACTGCCGTCAGATTTGAAATAACACGGCCACCGTAGGAGTTAAAACGCCCTCTGAATGGGAGGGGCTAGAAGGTAATATTCAGTTGGTAGTCATATACAATTTTCACCGCTAGATGGGAGAAAATGCTACTTTAAATTAATAGTAGCTTTAAATTAATCAATCTTTGAAATGTCTGATATAGTATAATATGATTAACATACTATAATAGAATATATAATATAATTGCTGTAACCTGTGCTGCTCATGCCAGTTCAGTGTCTCCAGGATTTTGCGATCGCAGAATTATACACAAAATCAAGCGAACTCCACAATATTTGCGGCAGCTTGAAATTTTCTGAAATGTCCGCCGATTTTCTACAGAATTTGGCCCGAGACACGCTGTGTGATGTCATCAGATCGCGCATTCAGCCAAAGTGGGTCAGATATAAGTTTAGCTTAATTACAACAAACAGTGAAAAACTGCTCAACAATATCCAGATGTTTTATGGTGTTTGCGCAAGTTGATGTTTTGGGTGCATTTTGTCATGATGACGCATTATTTTTGTCCTGTTAATATGATACATAGTTGGCAAACTCGTAACTTAATACATTGTTTGCATGCTGTAATTTGAACAAATAACTTCTTTACATTTATTCATTTAGCTGACGCTTCTATCCAAAGCGACCTACAATTGCTATATTTGTCAGAGGTCGCACGCCTCTGGAGCAACTAGGGGTTAAGTGTCTTGCTCAGGGACATATTGGTGTCTCACAGTAGATTCGAACCCGGGTCTCTCACACCAAAGGCACGTGTCTTATCGACTGCACCATCACCACCCAACTTGTATGTTACAAGTATCTTTAGCAGTTTAACAGAACACAACTAGGTAAATCAAATGATGGGCACATTAAAATGAGCACTACGGTAATGAATTTTAATTATTTGTATTTTGTTCAATTTGAAATTAAATGTTATTGTTATGAACTGTTTTCAGCATTCTCTTGTTATAAATTAGAGACCAATGCTTCTTGAGGTCAGAAAAGTAGTTAAAAATGTGTAAAACATGTCTGTGGTATACCTTTTAAATGTAGAAAGTGATTAGATGAGCCATGTTTTCACAGCTGGTAGTTTAAAAGAAGAATCCTGTGCTTGCCAATTCAAGTAACTAAAAAAGCTGTTACAAAATCAAGCATTTTTGGCAAAAAACATTCACTTAATGCCAGTTCACACCAAGGACGATAACTATAATGATAAAGATATAAATATAAATATAAAAGAGTAGCAGAGTTCACACCACAATTATAACGGCACAGAGAAATTATATCTTTATTTTTCTTATGAATGATAAAAACATTGACAGCCAATCAGAATCCATCCTGCTGTAATGAGCGACAGTTAAAGCGACAGACAACAAACCTGCAGCACATGCTTATAATAAACAGAACAAAATCGTCCGCTGTTGTTGTCGCTATTCGCTAATATAGTTATCATTATGGTTCTTGGTGTGAACTAGCCTTTAGAACAGGGTGTAATAGCGACTGTTACTACCCCGCACTGACCCCGCACTGTCGCCAAACTCTCAGCTTGTGGTACCCCTAGAACAAGTGTCCAGACATTCTGTGGTCACTACGGTCTGCTCCGCCCTGGCCGCCCGAGGGGTCTGCTCCGCCCTGGCCGCCCGAGGGGTCATCTGCTCCGCCCTGGCCGCCCGAGGGGTCTGCTCCGCCCTGGCCGCCCGAGGGGTCATCTGCTCCGCCCTGGCCGCCCGAGGGGTCTGCTCCGCCCTGGCCGCCCGAGGGGTCGTCTGCTCCGCCCTGGCCGCCCGAGGGGTCGTCTGCTCCGCCCTGGCCGCCCGAGGGGTCTGCTCCGCCCTGGCCGCCCGAGGGGTCTTCTCCGCCCTGGCCGCCCGAGGGGTCGTCTGCTCCGCCCTGGCCGCCCGAGGGGTCGTCTGCTCCGCCCTGGCCGCCCGAGGGGTCTGCTCCGCCCTGGCCGCCCGAGGGGTCGTCTGCTCCGCCATGGTCGCCCGAGGGGTCGTCTGCTCCGCCATGGTCGCCCGAGGGGTCGTCTGCTCCGCCCTGGCCGCCCGAGGGGTCGTCTGCTCCGCCCTGGCCGCCCGAGGGGTCTGCTCCGCCCTGGCCGCCCGAGGGGTCGTCTGCTCCGCCCTGGCCGCCCGAGGGGTCTTCTCCGCCCTGGCTGCCCGAGGGGTCTTCTCCGCCCTGGCTGCCCGAGGGGTCTTCTCCGCCCTGGCCGCCCGAGGGGTCGTCTGCTCCGCCATGGTCGCCCGAGGGGTCGTCTGCTCCGCCCTGGCCGCCCGAGGGGTCGTCTGCTCCGCCCTGGCCGCCCGAGGGGTCTGCTCCGCCCTGGCCGCCCGAGGGGTCGTCTGCTCCGCCCTGGCCGCCCGAGGGGTCGTCTGCTCCGCCCTGGCCGCCCGAGGGGTCTGCTCCGCCCTGGCCGCCCGAGGGGTCGTCTGCTCCGCCCTGGCCGCCCGAGGGGTCTGCTCCGCCCTGGCCGCCCGAGGGGTCTTCTCCGCCCTGGCCGCCCGAGGGGTCTTCTCCGCCCTGGCCGCCCGAGGGGTCTGCTCCGCCCTGGCCGCCCGAGGGGTCGTCTGCTCCGCCCTGGCCGCCCGAGGGGTCGTCTGCTCCGCCCTGGCCGCCCGAGGGGTCGTCTGCTCCGCCCTGGCCGCCCGAGGGGTCTGCTCCGCCCTGGCCGCCCGAGGGGTCGTCTGCTCCGCCCTGGCCGCCCGATGGGTCGTCTGCTGCGCCCTGGCCGCCCGATGGGTCGTCTGCTTCGCCCTGGCCGCCCGATAGACTTTCTGTTTTGCCCTGGTTTCCGGTTAAGCCCTCACCCCTTGTTCCTGTCTCCCTTCACGGACCTGGCCCACCATCCCTCCGCCTGATCCTCCAACGTTCCACCTCCCTCCTGAACTCTTGTGTCGTGTCTTAGTGTTGTCGTGGAGCGTCTGGTAGCCGCTCCGTAGAGGGCGGGTTATGTCACAGTGTCTGGTTGTGTTCCCTTGTCTATCACTAGAGGTCCTCGTTCTCACGGTGTCCTTCACATTTCACTTCAATTCCCAGCATTCTGTCACTGTCACTCATCAGTTCATTGCACTCAGTTGTTCTCCGTATCATTGTTCCCAGCTGTTCTGTGTTAGTCTTGTTAGAGTTGTGTATTTATTCCCTGTCTTTGTTAGTGTCTGTTACGGAGTCCTTGTTTAATGTCCTAACACTTCTGTGCCTTGCGTGTTCCTGTTCGTGTTCTATGTTTTGGATTGCCCTTATTGGATTTGGACCCCTGCCTGAATGACTACGAGTTTTGGATTACCCTATTAAATACATACGCTTTTGGATCTTCCTGTTACCCGTGTGTGTTTCGTGACAGTCCCTCTCCCCTGCAGGGGCACGCTTTCCCAGTGTTATCCAAGAGTTCTACTGTGTGGGTTATAATGGAACAGCAGTTCGAAGTCCCTCTACGCAGGCCTTCCGCCCCAGCCAGTTGAGGGTCTGAGAGTCTTGCGTAGGGCGCTTGATGTGGCAGGAACTGTGGCTTTTTCCTTGGGATCCCAATTACGTCGTCACGCCGGTTACTAATATAACCCTCGTTCCCTGAAGGAGGGAACGGGAGACGTAACGTCCCGTCGCCACGCTTGCTGACCATCGCTGTATGGCCGTCACTATCTCGGCTCCTCAGCGAAAAACAATGTCTGTGTGCGCCCGCCTCCTGTTTATACCAGCGCTGCGGGCCGGGCGCGTGACGCGATTCACACACGCCAACGTTCATTGGCTCCCTCTGTAGATACTCGAAGATGATAGGGCTCCCTGAAGTGATCCCAATTACGTTGTCACGTCGACGTTACGTCTCCCATTCCCTCCTTCGGGGAACGAGGGTTACATTAGTAACCCAGGCGTTTTATGTTTTACAGAATGTTGACATGTCATGTGTTGCATAAGAGCAGAATCTGCATGAGATGACAGTGCCGTTTGTGTGCTAAACTATGCATGACAGCATAACATTTGTTATTTAATTTACTCATGTGATTCTTCAAGCGCAGTAGTCCCATAACAGTTTTTTTTTTCAAACATTGATTAGGAAACAATGAGATGGGAGGACAAATTACATTTCAATGGGTTTTCCTTTACTCACAAAACTTTTGGAGAAACAAAACTTTTGCAAGGAAATGCAAAGTTTCTCAGAGGAATGAAAAACTTGCAAGTGAATGCAAAGTTACTCTGAGAAACAATACTTTTGCAAGCGAACTGTTTCTTGGGAGGAACGCAAACATTTTGCAAGTGAACACAATGTTTTTCAGAGAAATGCAATACTTTTGTGAGTGAACGTACAATTTCTCAGAGCAAAGCAATACTTTGTGAGCGAACAAAATTTCTCAGAGGAACACAAACTTGTGAGAGAGCACAAAGTTTCTCAGAGAAACAAAATACTTTTGTGAGCAAACATAAGTTTCTTGAAGAAACGCAAAATAAGTGTTTTTTGGAAGAACGCAATAGTTATGCGAGTAAATGCAAAATTTATCAGATGAACCCAAAACTTTTGCGAGTGAGTGTAAAATTTATCAGATGAACCCAAAACTTTTGCGAGTGAGTGTAAAATTTATCAGATGAACCCAAAACTTTTGCGAGTGAGTGTAAAATTTATCAGAGGAATAAAATACTTTTGCGAGCAAATGCAATTTCTTGGAGGAATGTAAACATTTTGTGAGCGAATGTTTTTTTTGAGGAGTGCAATATTATTTCGTATTACTTTTGCAAAATTTTGAATTGCAAAATTTGAGTGAGCGCAAAGTCTCTTGGATGAAATATATTTGCAACTGAACAGTTTTTTAGAAGATTTTTTTGTTGTTGTTGTTGAGGAAATGCAACATTTTTCAGATGAACTCAAAACATGCAGTTTCTTGGAGGAATACGTTTTTTGGAGAAACTCAATATTTTTGCGGAACAAAACTTTTGCGCGTGAGCACAACATTTCTCAAAGAAACAATATTTTTGCACGCGACCACAAAACTTCTCAGACAAACAACTTGAGCAAGCACAAAATTTCTCAGAGAAACAATCGTTTTGCGAGCGAATTACGTTTCTTGGAGGAATACAACCCTTTTGCGAGCTAATCTTTTTTTAGAAGGAACGCAATATTTTTTAGAAGGAATGCAATATTTTTGCGAACGCAATGTTTCTCGCAGGAATGCAGAAGATTTGTGAGTAAATGCAAATACATTGAAATATTTTTCTTTCATCTTTTGACTCCTATGAAATCACCACTGAAATGACTCTAAACCTCTGCCTTTTACAGTGTTTTCTGGGTCTGCATCAGTCCTGTGTAAATTATGTTTATGTGCAAGCACACACACAGGTTTTCCCTTTACATGCTTACTTGTCTCATTTTTCAGAGCTTTTATGTTCTGCCCATCATCTAAACTAAAGTGCAGTGGGAACTCTTGGCTTCATCTTTGTACGGTTAAACAATCGTTGGGAGTTGTGGGGGGAAGCTCAGAGTGGCCTCACACACACACACACACACACATACACATACAGGGAAGGGGGAAGGAGCCGGTTTAAGGGCCTGAGTCCAAGCCTACGTGCGGGACCACACACACACCCCTTGACAACACAGCTAACATCCCTTCCTGGAGGTAAACCAGCCTGTAAACATTCGCTCATTTACACACGTCAGCTGCATGTGAGAGCATTCGTCTGTACACACCGATGAGAAAAGTACACACCCGGGACACATTTACAGAAATACTCCAACTGAAAGAAACTATTACTCTTAGGAAAAGTTGTACATTTGATGTCCACTAGGTGCTGGCAGTCACACAGACTAACCCAAGATGTGGTGTTTGTGCGACTCATGCGTCTTCATTTACACCCGTTTGTTTCCATGTGTGTGTTTAGCAGACGGTTTATCTCTTGAGCTCATACAGGATAAACCCTCAGCTGTTGCAGGAGAGATATTGTGGCCTTGTGTCATGTTTGCTTTCTTCTCATTTACCCATGTGGCCGGCAGTTCATGCCATGATCATACGGCGGATCACAGAGCCTGCGTTCGTTTCCAGAACATGTGGAGTCACCAAACCTGATGATGTTTTCTGGTAGTAAATGTTGGTCACATACTAGGAGTATAGTGTCACAATCTATCGCAATACAAAATTGTAACAATATGTATTGTGTATTGTTCACCCAAAATAAAAATTACTGTGTGGAAAAAATAAGTTTTAGTGTCAGTACTACATTAAACTACTAGCCATATAATGTATAATAATGCAATGGGGGAATATTTTTGGGTCCTGATAAAGCAAAATGTCTGATGTTACCAGTAAAAAGTGACCTACATTATTTTAAATATATATATATATATATATAAATAGAGAACAAGCATATTCATCTAAAATAATTCTGTATTTTCAGCTCCAGAATCATGAATACTGTTATTCTGGTGTCTCTATTGTCCTGTGCTTTGGGTTTCAGCACTGAGTCCAAGCCTGTTCATTTACACACAATATTAATCGACTGTCCATTTTTTGCTAACCTTTTACCATATGTCTTGGAGTATCGCAATAATATCGTATTGTGAGTTCAGTATCGTGATGTAAGGGTTTCGTTTCACCCCTACCACATACTGAAAAACATAAAAAACAATAGAATGAAAAGAAGCAGATGTGATGTTCTGTACACGTTTTGTAGCATCGGTGTTCTTTGGGGTCAATTTGACCCCAGGCTCATTTTGCTGTATAAAACATATAAGAAATATACATTTTTTTGTTGTTCACACATCACACATTTGTTTTGGTTGCTTTGGATGATATTGAGGTCATTATAACTTGAGATTTTATGATCTTCAAAAAACTTCCCTCTGCTTTAGGGCCCTAACCTAACATTACCATATAGGCCTACCTGAAGTATTGCGAGAACCGCTGATAGTTCACACGATATAGTGGAGGGGGAATCATAATTCTCACAAGAAATTCGATATTTCCAGTGCCAATTATATATTTCCAGGGAGGGGAAAACATAATTCTAGCAAGAACTTTGATATTTTGTGCCGTGGGGGAGGGGGAAACATAATATAGGGGTGGAGCAAATATATGAAAGCTTCCACAGAAGCCTTATAAAACATATCTCTTTGTGAGCTCTCTCAATTGAAAATGACCTCTAAGCAAAGGTTTACTGTCAATTAGAAGTTGTCATAGTTCTTTGAAAGTGACAGTGACAGAGGAGAATGTCGAGGAGGACCCTGATTATGGGGCATCCTCCTCAGATGAGCATGAGACTCCTAGTGTTGACCCTCATAAAATGGAGCTGTGGCCAAATCTGAAGATTTTGCTGCTTCAGTTGATTCACATTTTTCTAGATTATTGTGCAGTGATCAGAGGCATTTTACATATTTGCAAAAAGCTTTATCACAAAACCTCACATTTCAATGTTTTTGTCCATGGCACCAAATGACCAGCTAACATCATTTTACTAATCATATCATCAGCACATGATTGCTATAAAAGGAAGGAAGAAGTGCTTCCAATCATTGTGTTCTTCTGTTAGCAGTGGTTTCCTCCAAAGAAAGATGTAGGATCATCTTTGCATCAAAATGGCCTCACATGTAAGTATTGTACTTTTCAATACTTTTGAAAAGTATTCAAAATACTTTTTCTGGCAGTATTTTGTCTGGAGAATTACTAATCCTGTTTCTGTAGTTAGTTTATGGTCTAATCTGTCAGTCCTAGTCTAGTCTGGTCTAGCCTTGTCTTTTCTTTTGCTGTTCATGTTTTGCCCCCTCGTGGGTTTTGTTTTCTCTGTTTTCTGTCTATAATAAACTTTGTGTCACTGCATCCTGTCTGCGCCTGGGTTCACCTTCCACCGTCATAACAGAAGGATCATGTGACACTGAAGACTGGAGTAATGATGCTGAAATTCAGCTTTAATTACAGGAATAAATTACACTTTACTATATATTCAGTTTCACTTTATTTTGATGGTCCCTTTAACACATTCGGTTGTCTATAAGTAGCATTGCACCTACATGTCTACTAACTCTCATTTGAGGATTAGTAGAGTATTAGTAGACTGGTGGGGTTGGGGTCAGAATAAGTTGACATGTAGTTGAAAAGTTACTTATAGTCAGTGGAATGTCTGTTAGGGGAGCATCACAATAATGAGTTAGGTCTACTAATACTCTAATGAGAGTTAACTGACATGTAGTTGCAAAGTTACTTATAGTTAACAGAATGTTCAAAAGGGACCATCAAAATAAAGTGTTACCATATATTCACATAGAAAACAGTTATTTCACATTGTAATAATATTTCACATTATTACTGTTTTTGATTAGATGCAGCCTCAGTGCCTCAAACATTTAAAAATTGTATACCGCAAACTTTTTAATGACAGTCTGTGTGCATGAGCAGTGTGCAACAGCTGTCAGGATGTGATCCAAAATCTAGTGCGCTACAACATGTTATGGCATAATTGGTTTGCTACAGACACATAATAATTCTCCCTTATAAAATACTGGTAACACTTTACAATAAGGTTCATTATTAACATTAGTTAATGTATTAACTAACATGTCATGAACTAACAATGACAAATACTCTTGTTACAGTATTTATTCATCTTTATTAATGTTAGTTAATAAAAATACAGCTGTTCATTGATTGTTCATGACATGTTAGTTCACGGTGCATTAACTAATGTTAACAAATACAACCTTGGATTTTTAATAATGTATCAGTAAAGTCTGTTCTCATTTTAAAGTGTTACCAAAATACTTTCTTTGGGACACATTTTAAGGTAGAATTGCATGTATCTTTTGTAGTAAAGGCAATCTCATGGATTTCGATAAACTCAGTGAAGAAACTCATTCAAGATGGGGAACAGAGGACAGAAATATTTCAATAAAGATGTTCTGTGTGTTATTTATATGGTACCGATATTTGAAATCATCCCTTGATGAGGTTGAGTTTGAGTCGGGTTCGGCTTCAGCAGACACGGCAGGGCTCACTAGTGTTGGCACAGAGCCCGAGATTTTACACTGCCGACTCTTAGAAAGGTCGTTCAGGATAACAATGAATGGGGAATCTGTCTCTCTCTCTCCTGATTCTCCAGTACAGCTGCTCCAGACTCACGTGTTGCTATTCCTAGCCGCACCCAGGAGCTATAAATAGGTGCCTTTCTTTGCAGACTCGCCGGAGCCAATCACGGGGAGGAACTGTTGAGTAACTGGAACCATGTGATTTTTTTTTTAGATTTTTTTTAGATGGAATTTATGGCCGTATTTGTGTTTGTGTGAGTGAGCAAAAGTGACAGTCCTTCACAACAGTGCTGGGTTGAGGGTTGTACTCTTACATTTGAATAAGTTTTCAACATGTCTTATGCAACAATGGTGGAACACGTTTTATTAGATATAAGGGGCCCAAGAAATTGTACTCGTTAGTCACATTTAAATAGGCCTATCTTAATGACATAGCATTTAGAAAATAAAACTGTGTATCCAGCAAGGGGGGATTTTTTAAAAAGAAAGATACCACAAACACAGGATTGTTGACAAAACAATATTATAATGTTCATAAAAAAGACAAAATTATTTAGAAACTTTTGTCAACAATAGTGGGACATTAATAGTTTGTTTAATGAATTACACCTGTGGTGACTGTTAGGATAGAAGAACTAACTTCATACATCCACTAAAATCAACTTAATCCCTTTTGGTTAAAAATCAGTTATAAAAGTAAAAAAAAAAAAAAAAGTAAAGAAAAGAAAAGAAAAGAGAAGAAAATAAGAATCCATGGACGAGGCTGGCCTCTAGCTCTCTCGCAAGATGGCGACGCCGCTTCTCAGACACCGTCTCCGGTCCTGTTCGAGGGAGACCAGCGGCCCCCCTCCCATGCGGTGGGCCTAGTCTCTTTTGGCGGATCGATCGACGACCGCGACGACAGCCTCTCCATTGCTGCTTCTGAGGAAGATTGGTCAGGCTCGGCCGACCTCGCCGTCGCTTGTGAGTCGGGCGCCAGCAGAACTATACAGAACAGAACTAACTCTGACGTGGAGATGCTGAGGATCCTCACGAAGGCCGTCACGGACCTCGGGCTCGATTGGTCCTCGCCCAAAGAGCCTCCTCGAAGTCGGTTGGATGGCTGGTTCCTGCCGGGGCGTCAGCAGGATCCTCGTCTTAGGCTGCACCGTTCTTCCCTGAGGTGCACCAAGAACTGTCGAAAAAGTGGTGCACGCCCTACTCTGCACACACAGGATCCTCGGTTTCCGCAACGCTCTCCTCCATGGACGGCGCGGCGGAAAAGGGCTATGAGTCGTTGCTGCCCTTTGAAGAGGCTGTGGCGGCTCATCTCTGCCCGAACACCGCTGCTAGTTGGAGAACTAGAGCGGCGCATCCGGTCTTACGGAGTGAAGGGAGCGCTACGGACCTAGCTTTGCGGGCTACTAAAGCTACTGCACAGGCCATCGGGAGGAGCGTGGCTAACATGGTTGTGCTTGAGCGCCACCTGTGGCTCACGCTCACGGACATCAAGGACGCGGATAGAACGGTGTTCCTCGACGCCCCTGTCTCCAGTTCTGGCCTCTTCGGCCCGGCGGTGAAGGACTTTTCGGAGAGATTAACCAAGGCTCAGAAGTCATCCCAGGCAATGCGACACTTCTTGCCTAAGTGCTCTACCTCAGCCTCAAGCAGGCCCAAGACCGCGCCCTCTCCTCAGCCAGCGAAAACAGCCAAGCAGGCCTCTCAGCCCCGCCCTGCGGCTGATGCCCGCCGTCAAGCAAGACCGGCTAAGCCCTACCCGCTGCCCCGGCTCCAGGGCCCTCGTTCCAGCGGCACGTCGGATCCCAGGCCTCCGGCTACCTCCTAGCATCGGGGGAAAAAAGGGAGGGCTCGTGTCTCGCTCTAGCCGGACCACGCTCAAAAAGGCCCACGACACTTCAAGCACACAACACACAGGTTCATGGTCCCCCTTCATTAGATGTGGCCCCCTCCCAGTTGCTTCCCTGACTTTACCCCAGGCGACAGCCTTTATAGTCAGTCCAACACTCAGTATGTGCACAAATCACAATATAAGGGTATCAGGTCCCCCTGTGTTAGGCGGCCCGTCCCAAATCATGTGTGAAACCTTAGCCACACGAGCCCTGGCCTGGCCTATATATATATTATCAGGCCCGACGGTCCTAGCTCATTGGCGCACACGTCAGAGGCGCCCGCGCCATTGGATGTGCAGTTGCCGCAGCACAGCCAATGAGTAAGCCAGATGCTCACTGTGCTAGCTGTACAGCTGAAAAATGTGTTTTACATTTTAGGCTTCAGAATTTTGAGGAAAAGGAGTTTCCCCACTGCGTATAGCTACGCAATACTCGTTCCCTAACTCTCAGGGAACCGAGGTTACGATAGTAACCGAATACGTTATATAGACAGATAGATTGATTTTCTTATATTAATATTTAATAAAAATACATTTTTTGAAATATCATTTATATTCTAATAATATTTTTTGTTAGGGCCCTGCTGCAATATATATTGATGTAGAATGCTTCATTCGTATAGTTTACTCAAAACCTTTTGTTATTTACTAGCCTTCACAATCTTCTTCAGTGTTGATGATGCTTTGTTTTTCTGCTCAAAGAAATAATTGAGATATAAAACAATCTTTTCATTGGCTAAAAAGAGTGATTTCATCTGAAGAGATTTGTTTACCAGCTTGTTACTTCATCTGAGATCTGAGTGAAGATGTGTTGCCCGGCAACCGTACACAAAAACCGGAGTGGGAGTGGGCATGATGGGGCATGAGGACGCAGAAGCCGGAGTGGGAGTGGGCATGATGGGGCATGAGGACGCAGAAGCCGGAGTGGGAGTGGGCATGATGGGGCATGAGGATGCAGAAGCCGGAGTGGGGGTGGGCATGATGGGGCATGAGGACACAGAAGCTGGAGTTGGGGTGGGCATGATGGGGCATGAGGACGCAGAAGCCAGAGTGGGGGTGGGCATGATGGGGCATGAGGACACAGAAGCTGGAGTTGGGGTGGGCATGATGGGGCATGAGGACGCAGAAGCCAGAGTGGGGGTGGGCATGATGGGGCATGAGGACGCAGAAGTCGGAGTGGGGGTGGGTATGATGGGGCATGAGGATGCAGAAGCTGGAGTTGGGGTGGGCATGATGGGGCATGAGGACGCAGAAGCCGGAGTGGGAGTGGGCATGATGGGGCATGAGGACTCAGAAGCTGGAGTGGGAGTGGGCATGATGGGGCATGAGGACGCAGAAGTCGAAGTGGGGGTGGGCATGATGGGGCATGAGGACACAGAAGCTGGAGTTGGGGTGGGCA
This sequence comes from Meda fulgida, assembly GCA_030578275.1. Classification (NCBI taxonomy): domain Eukaryota; kingdom Metazoa; phylum Chordata; class Actinopteri; order Cypriniformes; family Leuciscidae; genus Meda; species Meda fulgida. Next base: position 2,159,907 of record CM060625.1, on the reverse strand, counting down.
TGATGCGGCATGAGGATGCAGAAGTCGGAGTGGGGGTGGGCATGATGGGGCATGATGGGGCATGAGGACGCAGAAGCCGGAGTGGGAGTGGGCATGATGGGGCATGAGGACGCAGAAGTCGGAGTGGGGTGGGGATGATGGGGCATGAGGACGCAGAAGCCGGAGTGGGGGTGGGCATGATGGGGCATGAGGACGCAGAAGCCGGAGTGGGGGTGGGCATGATGGGGCATGAGGATGCAGGAGCCGGAGTGGGGGTGGGCATGATGGGGCATGAGGACGCAGAAGCCGGAGTGGGGGTGGGCATGATGGGGCAAGAGGACGCAGAAGCCGGAGTGGGGGTGGGGATGATGGGGCAGAGGACGCAGAAACCGGAGTGGGGGTGGGCATGATGGGGCATGATGGGGCATGAGGATGCAGAAGCCAGAGTGGGAGTGGGCATGATGGGGCATGAGGACGCAAAACGGCACAAGAAGGGTGCAACAAGTGCACGTTCAATATTTCTTATAACCTTCATAGTACAGTGTTCAAAGAAAAAAAAAACATGTTTCTCGCTGCACAAAAATACATCTATTTATGAATAAAGTAATACATGAGTGTTGCCATAACAACCTTTGGAAACTTAACCACATCCCTGATAATCACCTCCTATTTGTCAAGGTAAACTAATCATTGCAAAACAAGGTAATTGAAAGAGCAGTTAATTCCTTCCAGAAACTCTGCTTAGGTTTATGAGTCATGTAAATCCATGTTGGAAACTCTGAGTAAAATGAAAACTGGCATCTTAATTTAATCTTAGTATTCAGTCATTGTCAGGAAATATATACTTAAACAGAGGTTAAGTGAATCCAGAAAAGCTTTTTTAGGGCTTACATGGTGAACACAGGATGACCGGGTGAGAAGAAGTGCACGGTCTTGAATATGGAGAATGATGAAGATGGAAACAGTCTCTTACATGAACGGAGAATAGTGAAGGGAACTGGATAGCACACACCTCAGTATTGCAGGTAGATAACTGAAGAGAACTATACACACAGGGCAATGCGGAGAACAGGCCAGAGAGTCTTTCCTTGCCCAAGGCCAGAATAAGAATGAAGTCAAGTCAAGTCAGCTTCATTTATATAGCGCTTTTAACAATATAGATTGTTTCAAAGCAGCTTTACAGTGATAATAGGAAATTAAAGTAACATAGATTGTTTTGGCTTTACAGCAGCTCTAATGAAGTTATTGTCCAGCTGAAGTTGAGGTGTGTGCTTATATGAGGTGATTAATTAGAAGCGGGTGTGGGGGATTGAGTGTGTGTGGGTGGGGACCAAGAGGGATTGTGGGAATTGTAGTGCTGGAGACTGGGCTGTGACTGGGGAGCGTTATAATCATCTTTGAGAATTCAACTCTCGATGTGACATTTTGCTGCAGTTTTCCTTGAATAATTTGGGTAACGCTTTAGATTACAGCCCGGAAAGTATTGCGCAATTAAGACAGAGTTAAAGTGTAACTTTCGGTATTTATAGTGTACCTATAAAGTACTTGCAAGTAAGTATAAGTATATATGTAAAGTTTGGGGAATGAAGGGGTAACAACGAGGAGAATTAAAAAAATATTTATACAGTATAGAACTTAGGGGTACTTATTCTACTATTATGATACAACAATCTTACATTTGGGAGCAATTCAGCAAGAACATACACTGTGTACCTTTTTGTAATAATGGTGTACCACAGTATTGGCTTTTTAATAATTACAGGGTACATATCTATGCTTTTATACAGTAATCTTTTTAACAAAAGTGCACTGAAAACTAAAACTATTGCAACTTTGCTTAAATATTGGGGAAAGATACTCTTTTTTCATGTAGTGGTGCTTGTCACCCTCTGTTTCCATGTAGTTACAGAATAATGCAAATATACACAATCTTATATCACTGACTCGGAAACTCAGATTTACAACACTTCTTTTTCGTTTAAAATTGCTTTTTTTCAACAATTCAACAATTCATTTCAAATGCTTAAGTCTTGACAGAAAGTAGCACATTTTGTCCCCCCTTTTTTCTCTAGCTTGGCTTCTTCCTTTTGTTCCTCTTTTTCTTTCTTTCCACATATGAATCTGAAGAAATCATGTCTCTTGCTATTCTGGGTTATGGATTAAAAGAAAATGCAGTACACCCAGAAATACGTCCTCACCATTTACTCATCTTTTACCCTTATGCCATCCAAGATATATACAACTTTCCTTCTTCAGATTAACACAAATTAAGGTTTTTAGAAAAATGAAAAATGCATCTCTGGGAATACATATAATGCAAGCTCACCTGTTCCTAAAAGTTGGAGCATCAAACAGCACATACTGCAATAACTGCAGTAACCCATACGACCCCAATGGATGGATCAATGTCTTCTGAAGTGAAACGATAAGTGTTTGTAAGAAAAATTATAATATTTTAAACTTTTTAAACTGTAGACTATCGCTTCAGACCAACTGTAATAAGTTGTTTTTCAAATAAAGGTTTCCGATTCAGTGATATTAGATTGTGTGTATGTATTTTTTATTGTACTTACCCGGTAACTACATGGAACAAGAGAATATTTCCCAGTATTTTAAAAATAATTGCAATAGATTTAGCTTTACTTGCCTTGAAACATGTAAGCCCAAACTTAAACATCTGCACATCTATCAAAAAAAAAACAACAACATATAAATGCATAAATATGTACCCTGTAATTATTAAAAAGCCTATAAATGTATGTATTGGTCCACCATTATTACAAAAAGGTACGCAGTGTTCTTGCTAAATTGCTCCCCAAACTTTACATTTTGTTCCGTTATAGGCCTACTTACATGTAAGTACTTTATAGGTACACTATAATTACCGAAACGTACACTGTAAAATCGCTTTAATTACACAGTACCAAATTAAGCGTTACCAAAATTGTATATCAAATTGCGGATTTTGCAGTTTAGTTCAGCACCAGAAATGTCAAGGTCATGTGTTCGATTCCCAGGAAACACTCATGCTGATAAAATGTACAGTAGTGTTGTGAACTTTTTCTTCTAAAGTGTAGGAACTCAGAAGCGAAGACCAGGAGACTTGATTTTCTCTATAGAAGGTTTCTTTATTGAGAACACAAGCTGTTCGTTGCTGTAGTCTTCCAAGCTCGTGTCTTAACCAAGTCTGACTAAACTAAAATACAGAATGTTTATATACATTTCAAGGGGAGGGGGTTACATAGAGGTGAAGACAATCTAAATAAACATGTAAATGAAGTACAGGAGTCAACTCTTCCTGATCTCATCAGCATAACAGTGTGAGATGGTAATCCACTCAGCCTGATTGTATACCTTCACATTATCATAGAGGCAAAAGCTGGTCAGACACCTGAATTGCTTGACTTAATATTCCTAAATATTCAAAATGGTAAAACGTATTATATTAAAAAAACATTAAAAAAAATGGTGCACTTTCTCAGTTAAAATACTGTTGAAACTAAACTAAAACTTTTAATAAATTTGTAATCCTACATTTCCCCCTTTGAGAGTTCTAATAACCCTCACAAAATACAAATTTAGACACTTAAAAGTTCATTCTTGTAACTTGTGATCGTTACAGGCACATAACTCATACTCTGTGTTTGCTTTTCTGTAGTTGCATGCTGACACAGAAACAAACATGTAATTAGGGTCCGTGAAGTTCTTACGGAGGAATTATCTTCAGTCATCTGGTGTAATTTTGCTGAAAGATCAAGAATGTCTTGTTGGATTTTGTTCAAGTTCTCTGTTGGATCCATTAAACCGGTGCAGCACTCAGGGCCGATGATGGTGCAGGCTCCTCCTTGCGTTGCTAGAATGTAATCCAAGGCCACTCTGTTCTGTAAGATCATTATCTTGTGCGAAGCGAGAGTGTCAGTGATGTTACCAAGGGCCAAAGCCGTATCATTGGGCAATTTCTGTACAAAATTCGATAAGCTTCTGACTTGATCAAGGGCCTGCATGACACCATAAGGTGGGATTAATGCTCCAAGAGTTCTTGACCACCATGTTTGTGCAAAAGTGAGTCCTGGAATGCAGCCATCTTCGGGTGTGGCCTGCAACGTTCTTTCCAGCAAACAAGTCGTTTTTGACATAGTCATCAGCTCTAAGAATATGTTGTTTCTGGAGTCTACACTTAGCGATGTCCATAATGTTTAGTAGTATGACAATCTTTATCGTGTTGATGGATGACTGAAGGTTCCGTAAGTGGGTCTCTGCGTTGTGTATATATATTTTTTCTTTTGTGATAGTTGGCTCGGAAGTGGGTCTAGTTGTTTTCTTGAGGTTGTGACTTCACACGCCGGTGAGGAGGTCGGTGCATTTGGGTCCCGGGACAGCCATCAAGTGGTATCTGCACAGAGGAAGAAAGAAAACAAAAGACGACAGAGCAGTATTTGTTCAAACACTAGGTTTTTATATTTTTCTGAGTCTACTATTGTTGTTCCTTCTTTCCGTATTTCTTAATTCCTGTGACACCTAAAGAACAGTGAGGTAAGGATGGACTAGTGGATGGGGAAGGCCTATGAGGGAGTCTTCACCGCAGGGTTGGCCCCCGACGCCTGTTGCATTCGGTTCTTCCCTGGGCTCCTCAGATGTCCGTGTCCTATCCATATCCCTGTAGGTGGGGGAACAACTTTACAGTGTAACACATGAGTCCAGGTTTTCTTTTCCTGACACAATACTGCAGCTGCTGTAATCAACATCACTTGATGTGGTCCGTTCCACTTAGGCTCTAATGGCTTGCAACATTCTAGACACTTCCTTGACTACCTGTCCTGTGAAGTGTGTACCTTGATCTGCGTAACACAATCGTAAGTCATTTCTCCTTCATCCTCTAACACAACTTCAGTCATTGCAGACATCATACATGAGGATGGGTTCGTGACTGGTGCACGCTGTAAAACAATGTTCGGGGCTGTGAGCGTAGTTAACCAATTTCCCAACTGAGGAGGTGACAGAAGTTACTTTTGTTTGATTCATTAGTGTGGACACTGCATGAGGGCATTTTACGTTTACAGTCTGACCTAACACTTTTACTGATGAAAGGCCTGTGGTGTAGAATAACATTTAAGGCTGTGAGTCTACTTAAACAGTGTCCCCCAAAGGACGGCTGAGACAGTCACTTTCCTTTTGTTCTATTAAACAAAAATAAGTCTTTTATCTCTGTTGTTAGTTAACAGGGAAAATTAAGCACTGACAGCCCAAATGGTTAACACCTCAACAAGCTGCCCAACGAGTTTAATGACGAGGGGAGGGGTTGCTTTAGAGTAGCAACCAGATTGAGTAGAAGCTGTGTAACATTGTTAACTTGTCTTAAGTTCTTTTTGTTTTTCCTACACTCCTTTCTACACTTAATAAACTTGTAATCCTACAGTAGTATATCTTGAATGCAGTGTCGTAAATTGCTTTGGGTATTAAAATCCTTCATCTAGACACTGAGTAGCCATTTTCACCCATTTTCACCCATTACACACACATTCCCAGGTTCAAAGTTTCAGTTGTGTTTGTGCATGCAGCTGCTGGCCTAATTTTAGCCGCGGATCGATGGCTGAGCGCTGGCTGCTCTGAAGTAAGATTGAGCCGTCACATTAGTTGGCTATTGTGCTGAATGCAGCTGGAATCGAATGCTGATCCTCTGGCTGCCTTCCAAGAGCCAACACCTAATCCAGTCGGCCCACTGCCTGTATGTTTCGGCTCGCTCACGCGAAGCCCTATTGAAGGCCTGTTTATACTGCCACGACTCGAGGCCATGAGGTTCATTCATGCACCCATATCCTCGGCTTCTGTGTGTGTCACTGACGGATTCTCACACTCATATTTTTTAGCGGCAGCTGCTGTCCAGTTCACTCGCCATCAGATCCTAGTTACATTTTATTCTGATATATCAATTAGGCTTTCTACAACGAGTATTGTACAAGTACAGTTACTGTATTTTTATTTATTTATTTCAGGTTTATGCACACTAATGCACAATGCAATGCACACTAATGATACATAATTAAATGTACAGTGTGCCAGAATTAGCCAAGGCTATTTTACATCTGCTGTCCCTGGACAGATCTTGATATGTCACACCTAAAAAAAACAAAAAAACAAACAAAAAAAACAATAAAGCTGGGACAATAACTAACAACAGAGGTTTCACCTATCTAAACACAAAATAACACAATGAGCCAGCCAACCACATTGGCATAGCACAAGAGGCACAAACAAGTAACAAACAAACAAAAAGGCAGGACAAGGAAGACAGTGCAGCAGCAAGATTTCATGTCAAGTGTAATGTAAACAGTCCTGACTATCTATTAACCATTTCTTTAAGTTATGTTTAAAAGAAGCATACGATTTAAAATTCCTAATGTGAATTGGAATGAGATTCCATTCACGAGCAGCCCTTACTGAAAAAGCTATTTGACCAAGTGCACTCTTCCTAAACGGGACAATGCAGTCACCTCTTGCTGCACTCCTTGTAGTGGTTTAAGAGAAGTGTTGCTAGCTTGTGACCAGGTTGTCAAACAATAGGTGATATGCGATAAAATCATGGAGTGCATGAACATCATAGCGGCCCTTTTTGACATGCAGCTACGGACATATCTAAAATTTGCCAGGTTGTACTTAATGTGATTACAAACCTTCTTAATGTGTAATTTAAAAGTAAGATTGTTATCTATGTAAACTCCAAGATATTTAAACTCTGAGACGACTTGTAGTCTCTCCCCTGCTACGACTATATCAGGTTCAACACAGCGGCTTTTAGATTTACTTAAAAACATACATACAGTTTTGGATACATTCAGTTGAAGACAATTGTGATTTAACCATTCTGTGATCTTTTGCATTGATTTTGATAGCAGATCAGCAGCTTGAGCTGCACTATTAGCATGTACAAAGATTACTGTGTCATCTGCAAACATTTGGGTTTTGACATTTGGACAAACATTTGACAAGTCATTTACATACAATGAAAATAAAAGTGGACCCAAAATAGAGCCCTGTGGGACACCTGCAGATAAGGAAATTACACTTGATTGATGATTCCTAACTCTAACGAACTGAGTCCGATGTGTTAAATAAGATTCAACCCATTTAATAGCGCCTGTATCAAAATGAAAAGTTTTTAACTTAGATAGAAGAACTCCATGATTAATGGTGTCAAATGCTTTTTTTAAATCTAAGAAAACAGCACCAACAACCCCTCCTCGATCCAACTGTGACTTGACTTTGTCAACGAAATAGCAATTGGCTGTTTCTGTTGAATGATTAATACGGAAGCGAAATTGATTTGGATGTAGAGAGTAGGAACTGGTATTTAAATTATTTATCATTTGTTCTGAGACAAGTTTTTCGGCCACCTTGGAAACCACCGGCAGGATACTAATAGGTCTATAGTTACAGATAGACAAACAATCACCTCCTTTGAACACAGGAAAAACTGCTGCCAACTTCCACACATTTGGGAACAATCCCTGAGCAATTGAAAGGTTAACAATTTTCGTAATTGGGTATACTAATAATTCAGAGAGCTCTTTCAACATAACAGTGTTCATTCCAATTACATCTTTCGCTCGAGATGGCTTAAGAGATCTAATCACTTTCACTACATCTGCCTCAGTAATATATTCTATGTTGAAAGCTTGCTCTGTTTGTTCGACTTGACAAGGAGTGTTCTTATATTCAGAAGAAAAACACTTGATGATATTTTCTACTGAATCAATGAAATAATTATTGAGAGCATCAGCTAGTTCAGTACAAGTAGATGGTTTTAAGATTTCACATTTTTCATAAAATTTTACGCACATTTTTATGCACCCTTTCCCTCAGGCCTTTAAACTCTCCAAACGTCCATTAAAGCAGCACTGATACAGGCATCCCAGAGATGAGGGGAACTGTGGAGGACGCACCACTCCTTCCCCTAGAGGATGGCCGGGTGGAGAATCCTTGTTTTTTTTCATCTTTCTTTTCTGGTACCCACATTTTCAATAAATGTACATTTTCTTCAATCTATGGGCCATACAGGGCGCGTTCTGGTAGGGAGCGACGCTATGTCCTCCCACTGTGAGTCCTCTCACTGCCAGCTTATTTACTCTCTGACAGAGGTCCCCCCCCCCCCCCCCCAGCGCAGACGCATTGGCACACAACCCAGTGAGCCTTCTTGCACAGACACTGCATTACGTCAGGGAGGATGAAAAGCAGGACTTGATGGTTGCGCCATACTGGCCCACCCGGACCTGGTTTTCTGACCTGATGCTTCGCCCTAGAGTATTCCCCTGAGGAAGGACCTTCTTTCTTAGGGATGGGGCACCATATGGCACCCAGGGACGGATATCTGGAACCTCCACGTGTGGATTCTGGAAGGGACGTGGAAGACTTATGTGGCCTACCACCAGCTGAAGTAGACACTATCACTCAAGCCAGAGCTCCCTCTACCAGTCAAGCTTATGCTTTTAAGCAGTGTATGTTCGCTGAGTGGTGCTCTTCCCATCAGGAAGACCCCAGGAGATGCGACACCTCATCCCCTCCTGGGATCTCTCTGTGGTCCTTTATGGTCTACAGAGAGCTCCTTTTGAGCAGCTTGAGTCAGGTAAGCTCAAGATCCTGTCTCTAACAATAGTGATCGTGCTCACTTCTATCAAGAGGGTGGGGGACTTGCAGGCATTTTCGGTCAGTGAGTCGTGCCTTTGGTTCGGGCCAGCCTCTTCTCACATCATCCTGATACGTGCGCAAAGTTCCTACCACTCCTTTTAGGAAGCAGGTGGTGAACTTGTAAGTACTGCCCCATGAGGAAGACCCAGCCCTGGCATTGCTGTGTCCCGTTCGCACCCTGCGTGTTTACGTGGACCCCACATAGAGCTTTAGAAGCTCTGATCAGCTCTTTGTCTGCTTTGGAGGTCAGCAGAAGGGAAAGGCCATCTCCAAACAGAGATTGGCCAACTGGATAATGGATGCCATCGCCATGGTATACCAATCCCAAGGTGAGCCGTCTTCCCTCGGAGTGAGGGCTCACTCCACTCTGAGTGTTGCCTCCTTCTGGGCTCTCTGGTAGACATCTGCAGAGCTGGGGGGGGGGGCGACACCTAACACATTCGCAAGATTCTACAATCTCTGGGTTAAGCCAGTTTCTTCCCGAATGTTGGGTACAAACATGTACGGGAAGACTCGCTTGATGTCTCGATTGCAGCCTCTAATGGGGGGATCTGAGCACCTTACTTACTCTGCATGGAGTTCCCCACTTGGTGAACCCTGGATTGAGTTTCCTCCTAGCATCCTACGGCAGTCAGACGGCTAGATGCCCCTTGTGTTAAGATTCCCCCTTGGTAATCTCATATGTGTATTCTTCCACGTAGCGGTTTCTCTGTCGGTAAACCTGTGTCTTTCCCTGGGTAGATTCTGCTCTGCCCCGTCTCTGGGTCTGTAGTAGTTCAATCCCTGTCTAGGCAGGAGCTACCGCAGAGATCTTTCCATATGTTGCACTATCCCATGGGTCAGTTCGTATGTGTCATTCCACATACGCCAGGCCTCTGTAGCATCCCTCTCCATAGGGAAGTGGACCGTTAAGGGGCTAAGACAAGCCCTAATTAATTCTGATGCAAATTTCTCCCGCAGGATGAAAAAAGCAGAATTATTTAATTTATATGTCACCTTACAATCTTCTCACCTTTCTGTTTCAGCTCCAATTCCTTCGGCTCGAACGAGCAAGGCTCGCCCGGCCCCGATCGTTCGTCCCGCAGTACCTCCTTCCTCACTTGCAGCGCTGGGCTCCGCCCCCGTGCCACGGCGTCACAGACCTTCCGCTAGCCTGGGCCGTGCCCCGGAACCAGTCACGGATGGGCGCCAATCTCCTCCAGGCCAACTCCCCTCCTATTGTGGTACCTCACACTCTAGATCCCGGCAGTTATTCTTTATTCTTTTATTATGGATAGCCCTTTGAGATGTACCATCTCATTTTCAAGGGGGTCCTTTTAATCACTGATTGGAAATAACAACCAGAGCCACACATGCTCAAAACACGACAATACACAATAACACATGTAAAAAGAAAAACAACAACAACAAAAAATAATAATAATAAAGAATAAAGACCAAACTCAACAAGACATCATTCACAGCATGTTCCCTCCCCAAGACCCACCACCCCCAATTCATACAATAAATTACATGGATACATTGACTGTAATACGGCCTCATAGGGTGTTCACATGGCATTACAGCATTCTAATAAGAAAATGAAATCCCTAATTATAACATGTACATGGTGTCTTTAAGTACAAAAATAGTGCAGATTTAAATGAGTGTAAAGATGTAATAGATTTCAATGACAATGGGAGGTTATTCCAGTCCATAGGAGCTTTATAATAAAATGCTCTTCTCCCAATTTCACGATGTATTCTAGGTGTAGCAAAAAATGGATGTAGTAAATGTCGTATGGGATAGGCTGAGATATGTCTGACAAAGTATTGTTGAAGATAAGGAGGACATTTATTGGCATAATTAATGCAACTAAAAATAAACATATACCAGTGATACATTCTTCTTTCTTTAGGTTGGAGCCAGTCCAATTTTTCATAGAGCGTGCAGTGATGTGTCATAAATGGATACCTTAAAACAAATCTACATATGGAATTAAATAAAAAATCTAGAGCTTTAAGAGAAGTAATACTAGATGTGTGATAAACAATATCTGCATAATCTATTAGGGGTAATAGTAGTTGCTGCGCAATACGCTTTCTTGTATCAATTGTAAAGCAATCAATTGAACAGTACAACTGAAACAAACATTGTTTAACTTTCTTAACTATAGCATCAATATGATTATTGAATGATAGCTCAGTATCTAACCACAGACCCAAGTATTTAAATGCATTTACATTTACAAGAGATCTTCCATCAGCCATACAGATTTGTAATTAATTCGTATTAGCTTTAGATGGTCTCAGTTTAAACAACATAGTGCAAGTTTTTTTCTCATTAAGAAAAAGGTTGTGCTCTCTGAGCCAATTCTGAACAATAATAAAATCCGATTGTAGTGCATTTTGTACTTGGTCCTTCAGGTTATACAATGTATATAAGACTGTATCATCAGCATAAAGATGAACATTACAGGATAAACAAATAGAGGGCATATCATTAATACAAAACAGAAAATAGGAGTGGCCCCAGCACAGAGCCTTGGGGCACGCCTTTACTCATAATTCAACTAGTGGAGCATGTATTTTGTAATGCAACATATTGACGCCTACCATGTAAATAGGCATTAAACCATAATAAAGATCTTTGACTTAAGCCAATCGAATACAATTTATCTAAGAGTAAATAATGATCAACTGTATTAAACGCTTTCGAGAAATCTATAAAAATGGCTCCAGTATATTTTCCTTCATCAAAAGCTGTATATACATCATTTGTAAAGTTGAGAAGAGTTGTAGTAGTAGAGTGATTGGGTCGGAATCCAGATTGTGCTGATGATAAGATACCATGTTCTTCAATAAATTCAAATAATTGCATAAAAATTAATTTCTCAAATATTTTTTGATCTGTACATATAATAAAAATAGGTCTGTAGTTATTCAAATCATCTAGTTTTCTACCTTTGAAAACAGGCAATACCCTAGCCAGCTTCCAAATTGTTGGAAGTGAGTTTGAATTTATAGATAAATTATATAATTTTGCCAGAGGTAACATCAAAATATGTGCTGCATATTTTATGAATTTGGATTCCATTCCATCAGGTCCAGCACCAGTACTCAACTTCAACTTTCCTATAGTTTGATAAACATCTACAGGTGAAATCGGTTTAAAATAAAAAAGATGTTGGGGCAGGGGATTTTTGAAAGTTGCATTTGAATATGGGGTCTTATTAGTTTGAGAGACTGCAACAAAGTGTTCATTAAGAGTTTGTGTAATTATTGTAGGGTTCTGTATAATTTCATTATTAATATTCAGTTGATTAATTCGCCCAATTTTATTACGATTAAGTAAAGTATTAAGTTTATTCCAAAATTGTCTTGCATTCTTAAACTCTCTATTTAAGCTGTTTATGTAATATTCTGATTTTGCATTCCTTGTTTTAGTTTTACTACTGTTACGTAATTGTCTGTATATTTCCCAATTGCTTTGATTTCTAGTAAGGCGGAATTTGGCCCAAGCAACATCTCTTCGCTTAAACAGAGAAATCAGTTCTGAGTTAATCCAAGGAAGATGAGTCCCTTTTACTCTAACTGTTTTAAGTGGAGCGTGCTTATTAATCACGTTCATAACCTCACTGTAAAAGAAATCCCATGCATCATTAACTGTAGGTATAAGCGTGAGACGTTGCCAGTTAATATTGCCCATATCTTCATTAAAGAGGTTCACATCAAAATATTTACACTAAATATTTTGTTCCACTTTATAGTGGATAGTTCCACTTTATATAGGATAGTTCCACTTTCTTACACGATCCCCAAACGTTTTTCTTCCCTTCTACTTCTTTCAGTTTTCCTCCTTCCCAAGCGTCAGGTGCTCACCCTAACGTGAGGATGCCTCCGTTAGCCGGTCAATCACCGGCACATTTCTTTCCCTTTCCCTTTCCACACTATGCTCTTCCTATTCCTCCTCCTCCACCTAACCCGGGGGCCGATCTCCGCGTGAGGATGCCTCCGCAATCGGCCACAGCCCCGATTTCCCATCCCTTTAACCCTCTCCAAGCGCGCTCTCCTTTCTCTCTCTTCTCAGCCACTCCTCAACCAGCCCCTCCGAATGCAGTAGCAACTGAACCTCCTCCAGTGACGAACAATATCAGAGCTCAAATCCTAGCAGGTGCAGATGTTGATTTGGGCTCTCTCCTGTCCTTGTTTCCCCCAGCTGAGTCCAATCGTCAAGTAGACTGCGGCGATATTTCAGTCACTCTTAAAAATAACTCACAGGTTACATCACGTTCACTGTCACTAGCCGAATTCTGTATTGCCTTCAGCCGCTATACAGAAATCATATGCTCATCTTTTCCCCATTGACGGCGCGAGCTGAATGACTATCTGTCTATCATAGCTGAGCTCGCGTTGTCTTACGTGGGTATTCATTTTTATACGTACCACAAGCTGTTTTCCGCAAAATGCGCCGTCCGCATTTCCCAATGGAATCAGTGTCCCTACTGGGGAGCGTTGGACACTGATCTCCAAAACCGAGTCTTCCTCGGGTGCAGAAATATCTCCTGCGCAATCTGCAGATCCACAATCCATGCCACCACGGCATGCCCCCAAATTAATCCATCGATCCCTCCCTGCCCAGAGCAGAATGCCATAAAATCCACAAGTTACGTTCTGCGGCACGCAAGAGAAGATTTTTCAATCAGAGCACCATACTCGGCACCCGATAGACAAGTTTGTAGGAACTTCAATGAAGGGAGATGCCCAAGACAACGCTGTCGTTTTCTCCACGTCTGCGATTACTGTGGCGGCGCACACGCCCGCGTGATATGCCCAGTCAAAAAATCTGTCAATAAAAAAGCAAAAAACTATCTCTCGACTCCTGTGAATGTTTTCCGTCTAGCCGAAGAATTAGCACACCACCCAGATGTCAACTTCACAAATTATTTACTGACAGGTCTCATTCAAGGCTTTAAACCCAGTGTAGAAAGCCATCCCACGCAAAATGTTATCTGCGCTAACCTTCAGTCCGCCTTAGCAGAGCCTGGAGTAGTAAATAAGCTAATTAAAAAAGAAATTAAATCCGGTTTCATGATGGGTCAATTCGAGGCCCCCCCGTCCGACAAATTTCGCATCAGCCCCATAGGCGTGGCTACCAGGAAATTCTCGGGAAAAAAACGGTTGATAATCGACCTTTCAGCCCCCCCATAATTCTCCATATCCGAGCATCAATAGTCTCATCCCTCTCAAAGAGTATTCTCTCAACTATCACGATATCGAACAAGCCATAACCATGATTAAAATAGCTGGACGAGGTGCATGGCTTGCAAAAGTAGATATCTCCTCTGCTTTTAAAGTAATGCCAATCCACCCCGATTTATGGCACTTATTCGGTGCAAACTGGCAGAAAAAGTATTATTTCGCCGTGCGCTTAACTTTCAGCTGCAAAAGCAGCCCAAAAATCTTTGACACTCTCTCCGAAGCTATTTGTTGGATCCTTTGCAATAATTATGCAATTCCTCATCTTCTCCATCTGCTCGAAGATTTCCTAATAATTTCACCTCACGACACCTTCCCCGAGGCTCACTTCCTCATAGTGAAAAAAGTTTTCGCCGAGCTAGGGATTCCGTTAGCCCAGGAGAAAACATCGGGTCCAACTACATCCATCGAGTTCTTAGGCATCAATCTGGACTCAGCAAAATTCCAGGCCGCACTGCCTAAGGAAAAAATCGATCGCATCATCTTAATCGCATCCAATTTTACAGACAGCACAGATTGGACAAAACGCGAACTTCTCTCGCTGCTAGGCCACCTAAATTATGCGATGCGCATTATTCCACAGGGCCGACCCTTTATCGCGCATCTCCTAGCCCTCTCTTCATCCGTTCACACGCTGGAAGATCGGATCATCCTTTCCGGCCAGTCAAAAAACGAGCTAAAATTATAGATTAATTTCCTCAATCAGTGAAACGGCTTAACTTTTTTTTACGACGACTTTATCTCTCTCCCCCTCGATATCAAACTGTTCACAGACGCAGCTCTCTCGATCGGCTGCGGCGGCTATTACCAAGGTCACTGGTTCGCGTCTCCCTGGCCCCCTCAGCTCCTGGACACACCCCAGTCTTCAGCCTCCTCTGCCCTTTTCTAGCTCTACCCAATCGTCATCGCAGCTTCCCTATGGGGGAAAGAATGGTCAACCAAAAGCATCCAAATCCATTGCGACAACGAAGCAACCGTACACTGCATCAACAAAGGTCGTTCTCGCTCACCGGCGCTTATGCCACTCCTCAGACGCCTCATATGGATCTCCGCATGCGACCAGTTCTTAATAACTGCAAATCACGTCCCAGGGGCTCAAAATCAAATTGCTGACTCTCTCTCTCCCGTTTCTCTTTTCAGAAATTCAGGATGCTGGCACCAGAAGCTGACCTCACTCCAACTCCAGTACCTCCTTATTTTCAGCTGATCTTCCCATAAACCATCCGCTAAAATCCCTCCTGGACACGTCCATCGAATCCATCCTCCAAGCCGTTTCTCCCAGAACCCTGCAAACTTATTACACCGCATAAAAATCACTCAAATCATTCCACCTCTCTCACAACCTGTCGTTTCCCGAATTTTCTCTTTTAACAGTTACTTCATTCATATCTCATCTTCATAGTATTAAAGGTCTCCAAGCTGGATCCATTAAAAGCTATCTAAGCGGCATTCAATTCTTCCATAAATTAATCCATTGTAAATCCACACCTGCAATAAATAACTCCCAAACGTCCCTTCTAGTTAAGGGAATCCAAAGATCCCGCCCCACGCGCCCAGATACCAGACAACCAATCACAATCGATATACTCACCAGATGCATCTCATCACTCCGTCTTGGATACCACTCCATCAACACCGCATATACATTAGAAGCTATGTTCATCCTAGCATTCTTCGGTTTCCTCCGCTGTTCCGAACTGACCATCACTTCCTTATTCGACCCAAATATCCATCCCACTATTTCAGACTTTCAGATCGTAGATAATGAAACCATATCATTTTTCATTAAACAAAGCGAAACGGACAGAGACAAAAGAGGTCACTTCGTTTATAGCTTCAATCTACAAACTCCCATCCAACCGTACCATGCGCTTTTTAATTACCTGCTGTACAAACTTTCCTCGTCCAAATCCCCACTCGACCCTCTTTTCACTAACGACTCCAATCATCCAGCTACGAGATTCTGGTTCCAAAAGCATCTTAAAGCAGTCCTCATCAAATCCGGCGCCACAGCAGAGCATTTCTCTAGCCACTCATTCCGCATCGGAGCAGCTACCACAGCCGCTCAAAAAGGTCTCTCCCAACAACAAATCAAAACCCTCGGTCTCAGGTCATCGAATGCCTTCAAAACCTATATTAGGTCTAGCCGTTTTTTCATCAGAAATGCTCACCAAGCCCTAACTAATTAATTTAATTAGAATTATCACCTGCTGCGCCTCATTTCAGTTACATCCCCTTCGCAAGCAGTGATGACTCACCCGTTCGAAGGCCGGGTTCCGTCCCCCTTCCAAAACGCTGGTTGAACCCTTCCGTTCGAATTGCAGTGAGAGTCTGCCCGTCTTAGTTGTCGCCGGACGACCGCGCTCGTGTCGCCAGGTGGGCTCCCCATTCGTCGGAACGTGAGGGGTCTTTCCCGTGCCCCAGCCCCCCTTCGAAGCGCCGGTCGAGCCCTCCCGACTGAGTCCAGCGAGCGCCCTCCGTCCAACCTGGCAAGGCTTACCTGTCCGATGCCGCGAGCATAAGTTCCCGTCGGATGCTGTGAGAGCCCTCCTGGGTGAACGGTTAAACTTGTCCACAAATTCACGCTCGCATAATTCTTGTGTCAGCGAGCTGTCAGTCCAACTGCAGAATGGGCTTATCCGTCCGATGCCGTGAGCATCCAAGTTCCCGTCGGTCGTTGCGAGAGCCTTCCCAGTCGAACAGGCAAGCTCGTTCCTTGGTAAATACATACCCTTCACTTTTTGGGGGGTTAAATTCTACGCTCGCTGTCCTCCGTTTATCTGGCATTTTGGGGAGTACTCTGTGGTCGGGCGAATTCTGAGCTCGGAGCCCTCCCCCCGGAAAGCTAGCCAAATACGCATTATAATATTACATCAGATTTCATTAACATGTAAACTTGTGAAATGAAGTTTTATGTAAACAAAGTTCGGGAAAAGCATGTTCAGGTAATCATCCAATCAGCACAAGAAGAAGCCAGTATAAATAAAGCCTTCCCTTACCTCCTGTCTCATGACTAATTTCTCAGCACCCCACCTCCACCCCTTCACCCCACATTCGGCTGGGTCCGCTCAAAGATACCTATGATCTCTGAGGTTATGGGGGGAGTACTCTGGAGTCGGGCCGAATTCTGAGCTCGGAGCCCTCCCCCGGACAGCAAGCCAAATACGCATTATAATATTACATCAGATTTCATTAACATGTAAACTCATGAAAGGATGTCATAGTTACAAATACACATTTGTGGAGTTGAATTTGAAAATGGAAAAAGCAAATATCAATCGATACTATAAAAAGCCTGATTTGGATACCAAAATTTACTGATGAAAGAAACAAAGTCTTGCAATGGATCCATATTACTTAAACATGAACTCACAGAGACACTTAATTATAATGAATTTATCTCCTTTTTAAATCAGAAGGCCTGTTGTCTCAGACTAATTGTAGGAGGACATGTAAAGTAAATATAAACAACAAGTTCTCAATGTTTATACTTAAAATAATATAAACAGTTAATCATAGGCCTAATATACTGTCAATAGCTTACCTACAGTAGATAGCAATTTTGTGTGTGTGTTGGTGTGTATGTTTGTCATAGCTGTTTATAGGTTGTTTTGTTATTTGCTGTGCCCAACCTTGCTTTATTAAGGCCCAACATTTCTCTCTTTGCCCCTCTTAACCATTAAACAAATGGGTATGCAAATGCGCTTTCCGGATTTGTGAATACATTCACAATCAAATTGGTTGTGTTTGATACACTTTATCGCCACATGCTTCTGTAGAAGCGGCTTTTTATATGACAACATTTTCAACAAAAAAACATAAAACCTTTTAGGCGTTTTGACCATTAATGTACACTGGAACAGAGTTTTGGGAAAATACAAACTTTTGAAAACAGGTTGCAAAGTGCAAGTTCTTGAAAACTACACCTTTATTTTCTCAGTTTAAACTACAAAAATGTGAATTTGGGAAAACAGTTACGTCATGCAAATGTTTATTACGTGTTCAGTCTATAGACGCCTAGTGTTTCTTCACAAAGAACATTGCCAACTAATGGCCTGGCAGCAGAATACAGTGTTTTTAATTGTTTTCTCGGATCCATGTGAATGGGGATCGGTTTGACAATGGTGTCGTCTTTAGGCCTACTAGAAAAATGCATTGGAAAAACCTTTCCGGGGAGAGCAGGGCACAACCTAATGCTTTTTGACTTTCTCAGTTTGTGTAAATCTACTTGGGGTTCAGAGTATTTTTTTTTCCACATTCATTTACCACATGTCTAGTACAATAATGTGGTTTTGTTTTATTAATACTGTGTATACTTTTTTCTTGATATACCCTGAAAGAATGAAAGTGAAATGTGACAACATGCCCCATAGGTGGGGCACATTGTAACATGACCATATGACAGCTTAAAATGCTATCTGATCTAATAAAAAAAAAACAAGACAAACTAAAATATTTTCTCAATGAAATATAATTATTAACTTTTTCATATAAAATAATGGCATTTTTTTTAATAATTAAAAAAAATTGTAGAGTTTGACAACGAACACACAGGAAAACACAGCTATACAACATAGTACAAAACATAATAATAATTAATAATTTCTGAACATTGACTCTGTCTTTATTCAATTTTTTCTCCCGTTTTCTCAATAGAATTCATAAAAGTATAGAATAGAATAGCATAGTTCTAATAGGGGCACATTGTAGCGCAGTGTTGCAACATGCCCCACCTGCACAATTGGGATTTTAAACGGCTAGTGTCTTCTGCTGGTTAGTGTAGCATTAAAGAACTATATCCACTGTTAAATAACAAATTGGAGATTAAAATAATAGCAGATTTGTCTAATTTAAAATAAACACCAAAAAATAGAGCTGAAAAATGAACGTAAGACATTTAATTCAGTGATATCTTCCAAAGATTTCTAATTTTTTTCTCTATATAATGTTGCTATGGCAACTAGTAAATACACAAGTCTTGTCGTGCTAGCATGTGTATTCGTGCTGAGTAAAATGCAATAGTCAGTTATTTACGTGTTGCCTAAAACAGCACACTCGAGAATTCATAGCTTAAATACATTTTAATTTCAAACTGCAAACTAGCCTATATGCACTAAATGTCCCACAGTTAAGATTCTGATCAAGTCTGATTTATTATCAAAAGGGCGACTAAGATAAAGTGGAACTGTGGACACGTTTTCTATCTTTTTTTAAGCGTAGCCTATGTTGAGGATAATGCATAAGTGTACAGTAAGCTCATCAGGCTAAATGTGATATGACGGTTTGAACAGTGCATTTGCACTGTGTTTTTTCCCCAGCGGTTTCATTTTATTCTAGTATAAATCAGTATTCTTGAATTATTTAATAAAGCTCTAAGTCAAAGCAAGCGATCTGAAACACTGTATTGTAATAAACGTCACTGGCCTACAAACCCCCTGTATCTGTCAGAATGTGGGGCTCCCAGAAGAAGGTCACTGTGTTCGGCAGGAGCTTGAGTGGAAAGACCCGAGTGGGTTTATTCTCTGCGTGCGCCCTCTTGTGCTACAGAATGGCACTGGCGACTTAGGAACAGACTTCTGGTTGACCCAATCTTGTAGTGTGTACTAATGAGTGTGCTTAGTCCTGAAAGGGTAACAACTAAGTTAACATATCTTTTAATATGAATGTATAATATATTCAATGACTATTATTTGTCTGATTTAGAAGTTTATGGTTAAAGGTTAATGAGACAAAAGACAAACTGCAATATAAGCCAGTGAATTTGTTTCTAAAGGGTTCATGCTTAAGAGCTTAAAACTATTTTTTGACCAGAAAACCAGCAATCAAGTGATAAGTTAAAAGTATGCCAGAATCATGGCAAAAGGTGGCTACTAAAAAAAAATATATATATATATATATATATGTATATATATATATATATAATATATAATTTATATATAATTATATATAATTATATAATGTATATAATTTCCATTCTTCAAAGTTATTTCATAGTTTTGGAGGCTTTACTGTTTAGTCATGTATAATTAAGCTCATTGAAAGCATTATTAAGAAAAACGAATACCTGCTTAATTTCAGCCACACCACATAAAGGTGATATGTTTCAAACCACACAAACTCTTTAGTGCATCAGTAAAGTCAAGTGGTTGTGTTATAAAAAAAAAAAAAAAAACAAAAAAAAAAAACGAATTATTGTAATGTTACATCAGTGGAGGTGTTTTGTGGCCCATTTCATCGTTGTCAACCATTGATAGGGAACAGAGTGCAAAGAGCTTTACATTGAAAACACGAGTTTCTGCATACTACCTTGCATGATCGTGGCTTGAAATCTCTCTCTCTCTCTCTCTCTCTCTCTCTCTCTCTCTCTCTCTCTCTCTCTCTCTCTCTCTCTCTCTCTCTCTCTCTCTCTCTCTCTCTCTGCTCATGTCTCAGGACCTACTTAAACCCAAGCTATTTGTCATCAGAGAATATCATGCTCACTGGCAGCTACTGAATATGATTAACTTTTATTTACTCGGGTTTGAATCTCAGTGGCTCGCAGAAGTAACCTATAGGTGTGCTTGTCTGTTCTACAGTGAAGCCCACAGCATTTTTTGCCCACAACAAATGAAGCATATGCTGTCCTAGACTGAGTGGTGGCCTTTGTGCTTTGACCGCAGGGCAACCACATAGGGCTTAGGGAAGATTGAATAGGCTTCCAGAGGCTATACAGTGGTTTGAACTGGCAGCTGAATTGCCATCCACTGCATAATAAATTAAACATCGAACCACACACCTCACAGCTCCCCGCCTGCTGCTGCAACAGCCTGAGTTTAATCCTCACAGCGCGTCATGTCCATAATAATCATCTCTCTTCCATTTCTACAGACATTTCATCTGAATAGCTTGGATTTCAAGAAATGCCTTAATGATGTGTTTCAACGAAGGGTCAGTTTCGCAGCAACGTGCCTTTAATCGGTGTGACGTAATGGACCTTGTCTACAGAATCATGGTTTAAAATTTTAAAATTTGCTAGTATTAATCCATCTAAGGGGAAAGGGCCTTCACAAAAGCCAAAAGATTTGAACCCGATAACAGGAGCTTCAGTTGTTTGGGTAATTGATTTCCCATAAACCATCTTTTGAGGATTTGAGAGTGACTGTTGAAGCACCTGACGTGGAAAGAGGCCGAGCTGAAAGTGTGTCGTTCTGCAGAAGCACAGGTGGAGGAGTTCTGCCGCAACAGAAATAGGCTCTGGTTTAGCGTCTCTGCGGTGATCGCCTCAGTCTGTGTGTCTGAGCACAGGATCCGACGGCTGCTATCACACGCCTGCAGGCGATCTGCCTTGACCAGGGACCCTGAGCTGTGGCTTCAGTCCCTGAGCTGCAGGGGCCTGTGTCAGGCAACGCACATCCCACTGTGGGTGACCTGCTTCCGGCAGATGTCCCAGTGCAGGCCGAGGACGATTCCACCACAGAAACGCGAGGAGGAAGGGCTGCAGGGTGTGGGGGTTGCGTAAAGGTGCTTCTCCTCTTGCTCTGAGGTGTGGGGCCGATGCTTCCGTTGGGCCAGAGAGACAACGACTGCAGATGAGAACTAGAGACCTGCCTTTCTCTCCCAGCCATCACCAGCAACCGTACTGGCTTTGATGAATGTTGTTGCGTATTAGTTTACTTTAGAGCTCTGCATCTGTGGGGCTCAAATACAGCAGCTGGAACTAGTGTATCGAGCTCTTTAAGATGCAATCAGTGATGTGCAACATAATCCTTAAATAGTTGTCTGCAAATGCACTGTAAATAATTATATGATCAATAAGTTATGAAAACATGTTTTCACATTGCTTTAACTCATAAAAATAAGTTGAGCAATTGTTATTGAGTTAATTTGAGTTAATTTGAGTACACAATTGTTAAAAGTTATCCAAGTTTCAACGCATTTTTTAAAGTCAGTTTAATGTAATTAAAGTTGAAATGATGTAAACATCATTCAGTTTATTGTACTTAAAAAGGTAAGGCAACAACTTTTTTTACAGTGTGGTAAATGAAACTGAATTGTTACAGAAATTGTTTCACCTTAAAAAAAATCTGACCTTGATATTCAGTGTTGAATATCCTTCATTGATCTGGAAAGACGTTCTGTGCTGAAATATGTGAAATTTGGTGGTCAAATGGTTAGTAGCAACAAACCACCATATCATATTTCCCAATGTAAATGGCAGTGAAAAGCAAAATTATTTTGTATTTTGTAAATAATATACTTTTAAAGAACATACTTAAGTGCAGAGGTGGAAAGAGTGATACAATATTTCACTCAAGTAAAAGTACAATGAAATTTTACTTAAGCACAAGTAAAATTATTGGTCTAAAAATCTACTCAAGTAAAAGTAAAAAGAATCTGGTTAAAAATAGAATAGAATAAAAAGAATAGAACAGAATAGAATGGCCTTTATTGTCATTGCACTGTGGAGGTACAATGAAATTTAGGGTGCTCCAACAGAGCCACCCTTGCACCACACAAAAAAAACAGAAACAAAACAAACAAGAAGCAACATGCATCAGGTCAAGACAAAAATAGGCTAAACGAACGATGTCTTTCATTAAAAAAGAGACACCAATAATATATACAACACAGGCTGTCAAATGTATATATATATACATTAAAATGTATACTTAAAATGTCTATAGTTGTTTCAAGAGTGCAGGTAGGGGGAGGTGGGCTGATAGTCTGCTTTTATGTGTGCGAGTGCCCATAGGTGTTGGCAGTTCGTATGGCCCAGGGGGAAAAGCTGTTCGACAGCCTGCTGGTGTGGGATTTGATTGACCTGTAGCGTCTCCCAGAGGGCAACAGATCAAACAGGGGGTAGGCAGGGTGTGAGGGGTCTCTTGAGATGGCCTTGGTTCTCCTGAGGCAACAGGATGAGGAGATTTTTTCCAGGCTGGGCAGAGGGCAGCCGATGTACTCAGAGTAAAACGAGTAAAACGAGTAAAATGTACTCAGAGTAAGAGTTACTATTGTAACAGCGTGGGGGTGGGGTGGGGGGGTGGGGGGGGGTCTCCCCTGTAGGGCTGTTAATGGTATGAGATTTTCAGGCTATGATAGCATCTCAGAAAATATCACGGTTTACAGTATTAATCAATTATGAAATAAATAAAGGGTATTATTAAATGATGGTTATTATTATGATCATCAATTAAAAGTTAAATGAATTAAAGCTTTTTGAACAAATGCTTTTATTATAACAAACTTGAAACCATTTGTTTGTTTTGTTTATTAAAATTTCAATAAAACATGTCTAATCAACTAAATTCAATAATTGATAAAGAATTAGACTACAACTTATTTAGAACATTAATAATTTATTAAAATGTTTAAAAATAATAGACTCTTCTGATGAAATGTATTTTATACAGAAAAGTAATGTTTCTTTTTATGGAAGGAAGGCGTTTGACACAGTTAATTATAACATTTTGCTGATAAAATTATGTAGTTTTAATTTTTCCTCAAATGCGCTTAAATGGATTGAGTCTTACCTCACTGAACATGTCAGAGTCCAGTCATTTACATCAGCGGCCCTCAGTCTGTCCACCGGTCTGCCTCAAGGATCGAATTTAGGGCCTTTAGTATTTTCAATTTATATAAATGACCTCCCTTTCGTCTGTCCTGATGTCTCTGTGCAGATGTGCTGATGACACCGTAGTCTATGCACACGGCAGGAATATCCCTCAGGTGGTTGAGAAGCTCACTAACTCCATGGATAACATTACAGCTTGGTTGAAACACTCCAGCCTGCAGCTGAAAAATAATAATTTCAATAATTGATTATGAATTAGATTAACAACTAATTTTTATCATTAATAACTTTTTAAAATGTTTAAAAATAATTGAGTTCTATGAAAAAAAAATATTCAGAATTTTTTTCTTTTTATGATTCAAGACAAATATATTATCAAAAACGGTGGTAATCAAATAAAAGTTTAGCAAAAGTTGTATCCTTTTATTTTTTGGCAAAGTGCTGCAAAACAGATTTACTCAATTAAACCATGGACAAACAATAGCCTATATATTCCTTAAATAATGTTTAAATAAATTGCAGTATTATTGTTGTTGTTGTTGTTTTTAATATTATAATGAGAAGGGCATTCTATGGTTGGCCTACAATAGTAATATATTTGCCATAATTCCTTCTAGTTAAACCGAGCTTTTATTTTGACGGGTTGTAGTGAAGTCCTGTTTTGACAATGTTTTTTCTCAAATAAAATGATGAAACTGCTCATTATGTTCTCTCAGAGCAGCTCTGGAAATGTTTAATGTGTTCATGTTCACGCTGAAAACACAATGAGCGTCAAGAGGCTACTCGAGTATGTAGTAGACGAAACAGCACAGCTCCTTCACACAGAGACAGCAGAGCAAGCATATTACATATGTGCATAGCAGTCTTCTGTGCTTTAATTCACAGACCATGACGCGATTTGATTTATTGTACGGCTTTACTTTCGATTTATTCATCCATCAATCTACCAGTTTGTGTGTTTTACGTGACATCTATAGATTATTTATAGCCTACTGTAAATTCCATTTTTTCTATATCCAAAGTATTCCCATACTGGCCAAGGCAAGGCTTCGTGTGTGTGTGTGTGTGTGTGTGTATGTGTGTGTGTGTGTGTGTGTGTGTGTGTGTGTGTGTGCGTGTGTGTGTGTGTGTGTGTGTGTGTGTGAGAAGAATTTGACAGCCTTTCGCTTTCACCTTGGTCGTCTGCATCACCGTGGTCTGTCTTGTAAGTCTCCTCCTCCATATTCTTGTGTGATTTTAGCGCGTCTGTTTTCCCGCCCTTCAATCAATCAATGCTGGAGTTTCCGGAGCGCGATGTTTTCAAGTATTTTTTTTTTTAAATATTTTTTTACTCAGTAACGGATATTATTTAAAATGTAGCGAATTACAATACTTCAAACAAAGCATACTTAAGTAAAAGTAAAATTACAGATTTTAAAAACTACTAAAAAGCTTAGGCTACACAAAAAAACGACTCAATTACAGTAACGCGAGTAAATGTAATTCGTTACTTTCCACCTCTGCAAACTGAATGTAATGTTTAATGCATGTTAATGGCAATGTACATTTATATTAAATCCAATTGGCTAATTTTGCTTTTTTTGACACACTTACAGTAAGTAGCCTATAGCCTACTTAAGTAGGCCTACATCTATATATGTAAATACTTCATAATTACTTCTATTTTCTCTGAAATATGCAGAATGCACTGACAAGCATTAATGGGAAAATAAAATACATTTTAATGTAATTTTTGTTGAAACTTGTATGTCATGCATTTAGATATATTTGTAATTACACATTTATGAAGTAGCATTTTAGTACATTTAAAATATATTAACTTTAATATCAAATAACACACTAAACATTAAAAATTATAATATAATTTGTATATTGCAGAAAATGATAATATAAGTAGGCCTAGGCTACTTTACATGCGCTTCAATATGTTAGGTTACGCTTTAAAATAAGTGTAGGCTACTTAAAGTATTATTAAAGATTATTAAAACTTAATGATTTAAAATGTACTTTAAAGCTTTACTTTGGCATTATAACACAATGCACTTTTTAAAAGTGTACTGAAGTGTGTTCCGAAACCATCACGAAAGTGTGCTGTCTTTAAATGGCCTTGTATTTCATTCATATTTATATTATTTGTTACAGTTTATTTAAAATCAGTGGTGGACAAAATACACAAATCAAGAATTCTTGAATAAAAGTACAGATACCCTGATAAAATAGTACTCTTGTAAAAGTATTATGTACTGGTTTTACTTGAATTTTACTCGAGTAAAGGCACAAAAGTAGGCCTACTTGATTTTTAATGTACTGAATTATTAAAAGTAAAAAGTAGGCTACTGAATGATGAATGTTTATTTTGCAATTTTATAAATTCTTCTGATATGAATTGTCAGAAAGCCATCGATACACTTTATGCAGTGCAAGTAAGAAAACGTATTAAACCAAAACTTATTAAACACTAATAACTACTAATAATTTCTTATAATGAATAAGAAATGTGTTAACGTTTTAAGAAGAACGCTATGAACTCATACCAGTTTTAAATCATTTGAAACTGCTACGGCAGAGGGGAAGATGCATGCTGGGCATTCATTTGCTTTATTTTAACGATATGTTTAATTTTTACCTAAAACCCTATTCAGACATTAACACACAAATGTGGACATGTCATACAAACATTTCATACAGTGAGCTTAAACAGCTTGCCTATAGCCTAAATTTTAAATCCTAAAATTCGGCATTCGTAACGTAGGCCTACGAGGATCTCAAAATACTAGCCATTTGAATTTGAACTTATGGTGCGTTCAAGTGGGCACCATTACTTCACGAACGTTAAGAAGTATGTCCTATATACTGTAGTATGAATGAGTGTGGGTCGATTGTAATCCGGACGTTCTACATCTGCCATGTTGTCATTATCATGTGAACTACCAGCATCAGTTGTGTCCCATCACTGTCATTCACACATCCTCTCCCGTGGCCAGCCTGTCGTATGCACACTTCAGAATCTCACCGGAAGAAGTAGGTCATCCGGGTACTTTTCGCATACTGTTTTTTGAATAGGCTATGGCTACTTTGTATATTCTGACATACTAATCTGTTGTTCCTAATCTGCTTACTGTTTTTCAGCTACTAGGGAAGTATGTGATTTCGAATGCATATATTTATACGGTATATATATTATGCATATTTATTTATATATTTCTGGTCTTGGCTCATTTTATCCTGTGAATTCAGTGAATTATGGAGACTTGCTCTGACCATATCATTTGAATCAGTGAGTTGTTGACTCGAGTAAAAATGATGATATTATGCTTTGGAATGTAGTGAAGTAAAAGTTTCCCAAAATAAAAATAAAAATATAAAATACAGACACTTGAAAAATGTTCTACAAATCACTACTTTTTAAAATATATTTGTAAGATTTTAAGTACACTACAAGTGCACACCTTTTCAGAAAAGGTGTAATGAAAGAGGCCTAGTTTCTCTCTTTTTTCCCTCTTTTTTTGTGTGTGTAGATGATGCATAACATGTCCACAGTTTTTAAGGTTTTAGATTTAAAATTAATATGAATGTCTATATTTTAGCTTTCTATTGTTTTTAAATCATTTTAAAATCATTTTCATTTAATCAGACTATAATTATTCCATGCAGTCTCTCAGTTGATATGGTTAGAAAAAGTACTGCATTTTACTCTATTCAATAAAATTCTATAATAATGATAAAATAATTAGCAAAATGCTGTTTGAAATTGTTTTAAATGGAGTATAGATTGTCAGGACGTCCGCTATTCTATTGCTTAGACTTGAACATTTTTTAATTTTGTCCCTCAGTTACCAGAAAATGACTCAAGAAAAGTCCGCCTGACTCAAATGCCCATTTTTCTGCCTTATGTTACCTATCTGAGCATCTCTATGTTGGTGGCTTTCCTCATTATAAAAAGCTTCTTTCCTGCTGTAACCAACCACAGAAACACATGAAGTCCTAATGCTTCAAAACCGCAGCCGGTCCTTGCACCCTTGCACCTTCCCTCTCAAATCCGATTATCAACCCATGACTTACAAAATTACTGCTATAAAGGCTGTGTGTGTGCGAGGGCCTTTGATCGAAAGGCTAGCGAGTGTGTGCATGTGGCCGGATGTGTTTGCTCTCTGTGGTGCGATTGTGTGTTTTTTCTGGTGAATATATGTGAGGCTGTTGGGCCTGCATCCAAAAGTAATGAAACTCAGGAGCACTGTGATATCTGTCAGGAGTTATTGAACAATGAAGCGCACGAAACAGGAGTTGTGAAATTCATCATTCACTTCACACACGTTACATCATTACACAACACTTCAACAGTTTATACTTAGTAGTCCACAATACAACACAACATGTCCCCTTTTCAAGAACAGAATAGAACATCAGATTGACTAGGATTCTGAACATCATGTTTGGGTCTAGTGGTATGAGTGTGTGTGTAGTGAGCAGATCTCAGCCAGAGTTGTTGGTGTGCATGAAAATGCAGTGAGATGGGAAGCATACCATGTATGTCCATCACCAAGAACGCATGTTCCCACCCCCTTTTGGCAACTGTAAGAAGACTGGTAAATTCTGTGTCCTTAGGGACATGCATGGGGTTCAGTGCACTCACTTTATCCCATTTCTGGAAACAAGGAGTACGAGCACCCCGTTTAGCAGTGGACGGTTTCATTTTGTGACCCTTCGGAGAACAGTCATGTCAGTTGGTGTGTGCCCAGGAGCACATGGCAAAATTTGTGCGCATTTGCCTGCCATAGAGGAGCTGAAAGTGTGAAGTACCAGTTGAAGCACGTGGAGAGGCACGGTTCAGCTGAAAGAAGCCAGTTACCACAGGTTTCCATGGCCAGTGTTTCTGGATGGACAGTGTATTTGAGCACACGGTTGAACCTCTCTACAACACCATTATCTGCTGGGTAGTGAAGAGAGTGATATTGGTGGCGAATAGTCCTTCCTTCCAGAAAAGCAGAGAAAGTAGCAGACATAAACTGAACACTGGTATCAGTAACTATTAGTCAGCTGAAGACTGACACAGAATCTGTAGTGAGAGTGTGAGTAAAGGAGACCTCAGGACATTTGCTGTAATATAGTCACTTAAAGGTGACATTTTATGCCCTTTTTCACAAGATGTAATATAAATCTTTGGTGTCCCCAGAATGTGTCTGTGTAATTTCAGCTCAAAATACCCCCCAGATAATTTATTGTAGTTTGCCAAAGTTGTCCCTTTTTGGGTGTGAGTAAAAACTGTTTTTGTGTGTGTCCCTTTAAATGCAAATGAGCTGCTGCTCCGTCTCCGTTCAGAAGAGGAATATAAGAATATGTAAGAAGTTTGGTAAATTGACAATGCTAATAACCTTGGAAATACGTTATTACAGTCTGCAAATATCTCTTAACAACACAATGCAATCACTAGTAAGACTTCCTCTTAATAAAGTATCTGGTAAGAATCTATTCTATATTAACAATGCACTAAATCACATTACACATTAATAAACCACAATAACTAAAAACAAATTAAGTGATGTCTCATGTCTCAAGTCAAGTGAATTACGGCTCATTGGACAGGCGTCCAATCACAACTGACTTTGGGGAGGGGAAGTAACCAATGACATTTGAGGTTATTAAACCAGTAAGTCCCGCCCCTCGACTGCAAGATCAGCGCGAGAGCGTGGGGAATGATCACGCGCGCCAGCATCAGTTGTGCGCTCGGTTCTTTTAGGCATTGATTTGCTGCCATACTAGATTATTGTAATGGTCTACTGAGTGGTTCGAGTTCTTACCAGAACCAGGAAGTATGACCATATTAGCCCGGTTCTGTCAACACTGCATTGGCTGCCTATTAAACATCGTATAGATTTTAAAATATTGCTGATTACTTACAAAGCACTAAATGGTTTAGCTCCGCAGTACTTGAGCGAGCTCTTAACGCATTATAGTCCTTCACGTCTATTGCGATCTCAAAATTCTGTCCAGTTGATAATACCTAGAATATCAAAATCGACTGCTGGCAGTAGATCCTTTTCCTATTTAGCAGCTAAACTTTGGAACAGTCTTCCTAACATTGTCCGGGAAGCGGACACACTCTGTCAGTTTAAATCTAGACTAAAAATGCATCTCTTTTACCTTTTCTTCTCTATTCTGTCACTGATGAAGTTCTGGTTCCTTCCCACTGTTGCCTTGGCTTTTGGCTTGCTTAGTTGGGGACATTTAATATTCAACAATATTATTGATCTGCCTTACTTAAGGTTGGCCAATGACCCAATTTTCTTCTAGAAACAAATTTTGTTGTATTATTTTCATGTTATCTCTGTAAAGCTGCTTTGATACAATCTGTATTGTAAAAAGCACTGTATAAATAAAGGTGACTTGACTTGACTGTTGTCTCTTGCGAAAACCAAAAGGGCGGCGCCGTGGGTGGAAACCTATGGGTAATCAATCGTCCGGACACTGAAGCCTCCTGGGCGCCGCCATTGTAGCAGAACTTCACCTGCTGTTAGCATGCCATTGACTCCCATTCATTTTGGCGTAACTTTGACAGCAAATAACTTTACATCTGAGGCGTTTAAAGACTCCATTTGTCCATTATTTATTTCTAAAGAAGTATGACAATGTATAAAAGGCTCCATTACTTTGCATCTTACGTTATGGCCCCATAGAAGTCGTTTTTGTAAAAACAGGCTAACAATTGCATCATAGCCACTCGACTCTCTGTCGCACAGTCGAGAAACACCGTATAGACAGGAGGAGAAGCTTTCAGGCAATCGGGGGACGTGGAGGCATAACGTCCGATAAAGTCAAGGGAGAAGCCCATCGAGAGTCATAAAGTGGCTCCTGCTGCGAGCTCATGGACAGCTGATACTCACGCTCTCCGTCTCTGCGAGATTCGGAAGGGAATGATTCAGATTTCTCTCGGCACAGCTACTAGAAGACAGACAGGTTGCTCACGTCACATCTACTCGTCAAGCTCAGTGTGAGCCTGCAGTCGCTCAGCCATCAGAAAGTGAGTGCTTCTAAAGGGCTTCAGTTCTCTCCGTTGAAATCAAGGGGGTCGCTGTGTCCATTTCTTTTATCGTCTATGGTGGAAACGTGTACATTTAGGGGCGGTAATATAATAATAAGATCCCCTTCCAACATCAGGAGGGGAGCCAAATCTGAGTGGCTTATTGACATGCTTGCAGAGAAAGACTCACCAAAACAAAGTTACTGGGTTTCACTTTTCACATTTTCTGGGTTGGTAGAAGCACCGGGGACCCGATTATAGCTTAAACTTAAACACGGAAAAATGTCAGATTTGTTTGATTATTTTTTTGTGAATCAGCGCTAAATACAGATGAAAGTGGGGTCTCAAAACGTTTTGTGATCAGATCACGGAAACCACCTGGCACATATGACTATATCGAAACACTCATCCATCCTGAATGTATGTGAATGTGAGAAGTTGCAACAAAACAAGCAATTAAAATTTGCTGTGTTGTACCAAAACACAATGATTACGTTAGAGTAAGCTGTGTAACGTGTGTTCGGTCATTTAAAAATAATCACCACATTTGGCGCTTCCATGAGAGTAACGTAGTCTAGAAAAAGTTCAGACATAAGTCACTATATATATGTTCAAATACACGTTAATACCAGATGGATACGGTAATGCACCCCGGCGAAATAATGCGAAATTAGTCAGGTCGATGGTAGAGAAAACAACAGAACTTTTTAGAGTAGACTGGGCCATCTGACCAATCAGAGCAGAGTAGACCAATCACAACAGACTGGGCCATCTGACCAATCAGAGCAGAGTAGACCAATCACAACAGACTGGGTCAGCTGACCATTCAGAGCAGAGTAAACCAATCACAACAGACTGGGTCAGCTGACCATTCAGAGCAGAGTAGACCAATCACAACAGACTGGGCTATTTGACCAATCAGAGCAGAGTGGACCAATCACAGCAGACTGGGCCAACTGACCAATCAGAGCAGAGTAGACCAATCACAAAAGACTGGGCCATCTGACCAATCAGAGCAGAGTAGACCAATCACAACAGACTAGGTCATCTGACCAATCAGAGCAGAGTAGACCAATCACAGCAGACTGGGTCATCTGGCCAACCAGAGCAGAGTGGACCAATCACAACAGACTGGGCCATCTGACCAATCAGAGAAGAGTGGACTAATCACAACAGACTGAGTCATCTGACCAATCAGAGCAGAGTGGACCAATCACAGCAGACTGGGTCATCTGACCAATCAGAGCAGAATAGACCAATCACAACAGACTGGGTCATCTGACCAATCAGAGCGGAGTAGACCAATCACAACAGACCGGGCCATCTGACCAATCAGAGCAGAGTAGACCAATCACAACAGACTAGGTCATCAGACCAATTAGAGAAGAGTAGATCAATCACAACAGACTAGGTCATCTGACCAACCAGAGCAGAGTAGACCAATCACAACAGACTGGGCCATCTGACCAATCAGAGAAGAGTGGACCAATCACAGCAGACTGAGTCATCTGACCAATCAGAGCAGAGTGGACCAATCACAACAGACTAGGTCATCTGACCAATCAGAGAAGAGTAGACCAATCACAACAGACTGGGTCATCTGACCAACCAGAGCAGAGTAGACCAATGACAGCAGACTGGGTCATCTGACCAATCAGAGCAGAGTAGACCAATCACAACAGACTCAGTCATCTGACCAATCAGAGCAGAGTAGACCAATCACAGCAGACTGGGTCATCTGACCAATCAGAGAAGAGTAAACCAATCACAGCGGACTGGGTCATCTGACCAATCATAGCAGAGTAGACCAATCACAGCAGACTGGGTCATCTGACCAATCAGAGCAGAGTAGACCAATCACAGCAGACTGGGTCATCTGACCAATCAGAGCAGAGTAGACCAATCACAACAGACTGAGTCATCTGACGAATCAGAGCAGAGTAGACCAATCACAACAGACTGGGTCATCTGACCAATCAGAGCAGAGTAGACCAATCACAACAGACTGGGTCATCTGACCAATCAGAGCAGAGTAGACCAATCACAACAGACTGGGTCATTTGACCAATCAGAGCAGAGTAGACCAATCACAACAGACTGGGTCATCTGACCAATCAGAGCAGAGTAGACCAATAACAACAGACTGGGTCATCTGACCAATCAGAGCAGAGTAGACCAATCACAACAGACTGGGTCATCTGACCAATCAGAGCAGAGTAGACCAATCACAACAGACTGGGTCATCTGACCAATCAGAGGAGAGTAGACCAATCACAACAGACTGGGCCATCTGACCAATCAGAGCAGAGTAGACCAATCACAACAGACTGGGTCATCTGACCAATCAGAGCAGAGTAGACCAATCACAACAGACTGGGTCATCTGACCAATAAGAGCAGAGTAGACCAATCACAACAGACGGGGCCGTCTGACCAATCAGAGCAGGGTAGACCAATCACAACAGACTGGGCCATCTGACCAATCAGAGCAGAGTAGACCAATCACAGCAGACTGGGCCATCTGACCAATCAGAGCAGAGTAGACTTGTGGAAAGAGTGGTTTACAGAGACTGAATCTTTGATTGATCCATTTCAGGCTCTTTGAGAAATTAGGTATGTTGTAGGAGACCTCCAAAACACAGTTAAGATAATGTAAAATTGAAAATAACTCTAATTCAAGTTTATAGCACAATAAATTATTGTTATTATTGTAAGTCAGTAAACAAATGTCTATAAGTCACCTGTGCTCATATTAATGGGTGCAGTGCTTACATTCACAGATGGAACAGATTCAGCGAGCTTCACTCAGCAGCTTTACTTCATGTTGTGAAGCGGTGAACAGCGCCATCTAGCAGCAACACAACAAACAAGACAATCCTATTGACAAAGCGATCTCACTCTGATCTGAACAAAACCACCGCTCT
The DNA here is from genome assembly GCA_030578275.1 of Meda fulgida. Classification (NCBI taxonomy): domain Eukaryota; kingdom Metazoa; phylum Chordata; class Actinopteri; order Cypriniformes; family Leuciscidae; genus Meda; species Meda fulgida. The sequence goes on along the minus strand of CM060625.1, from coordinate 2,126,518 downwards.
GACAGCACCTGAAACTACTCTTTACCGTGTGTGACATTGCTAAACTAATATTATATATTATAAAATAATATAAAAACAAAAAACATTTGCCCCTAGATATAACATTGATACCAGAGAGGGCTAAATGCCAAAGCAAATGATTGCTAAACATGACATTTATGTTTTGGATAACATGACCCAAGCCACACATTCGTGACAAATAATATAATAAAATGTATAGTTATATGTATAAGTGACTTGAGTAAAACACTTACATAGATTAATATATATATCTCATTTAAAAATATTTGGCTAATATGCAACACTTGAACGAGAAAACAAAGAGAACCGTTTTGCAGACAGCATTGATATACGTCTGTTTCTATGAGATAATTATTTGTCTATGCAATTCAAATGAGGTTGTACATAATCAGTGTGTTTCAGACTCTTGCCTCATGTAGGCCTAGTTTCTGACGAGGAGAGGAGGTGAGGAGTTGCTGATGTCACCATCAACTTCACGTCATTAACATGCAATATTAACCAATATTAAATGAATGGCAAAGGTTCTCCAAACTCACCTTTAAACATTTTCTTAAAGTAACATTTCAACACATTCTCAATTTAACATTTTATTCGTTAACAACATTAACAACTTTATACAGTCAAACCCTACTGCCAGATTCTGGAAGATGAATTCTGCAAACAGTGTAATAAGAGGATGGTGCTGGTCCCTCAGGTCTCTCTCAACCTGTCTGTCTATACAGCCTATAAAAACAGTCTCCGTGTGTTTTATACACTGCAGCTTGTGATGCTTGTTAAGAGGGGGTCATGCTTTAGGATTCTTCACCTAACCGACTTCTCGTTCCTGATGGTTACACAATTCTTCACCTTCATCCTTTTGCAGTGAATGTGTCTTTTCTTCTCCACCTGTTTTTGTCTGACCCTGCTGACCCAATGAGCATTTCATTGTCCAATGGTCATGCCTCAACTGCAATGTATTGCAATAGTATTGCATCCTTCTCATGGGCATTTAATCATTTTAAGAGTTAAATCTCTTTTTTGGCTTATCTATCTGTAAACGAGAACGTGCAGAATATAAGCTGTTCTTCATTTCCAGCCTTAATGAACAGTTAAATTTCCCTTATAAATGATTAAATTGAAAATAGTAGTTATTAAGGTTAATGAGGTTTGGATGTGATTGAATTCATGTGAAAGACATGCATTACAGTTAAAAGGGTTAATAGGGGTTCATTTGTGTTCTGGAAGATGACATTTTTCTGTTAATGGTATTGACAGTCTTTAATGAGTGAATATTTTGGACATATACAGTACATGCTGCACAACAAAACAGATTTCTTAACTTCTTTATTTTTTCCCCACAGATTCAGAAGAGGGAGTATGAAGAATATGTCTTCCTGAAGAACATGACTGCATCCTCAGCTCTTTCAAAGACAGTTTGTTCAAAAATGGAGGTTTTTAGAATTATATGCACATGTTTCTTAGGCTACATTCAGACTGTCAGTCCAAATCTGATTTTTGTGCATATCGGATTGAAATCCGATCAGATTTAGCAAGTGTCAATGGCAAAAAATCATATGAAATGGAATTTTTACAAATCCGTTTTGAGCTACATTCATATGTGGTTTCAATTCCTGTGTCTGCCGCTGCCAGAAGACACACGCCAGCGCGTATATTAAGACTTTAATAAAATGAGCTAATCAGAAACACAAATAATCAGATTTGGACTGACAGTGTGAAGTAGCAGAGACCTGTAGGCTCAATGTGGTCTCTAAAGGAAGATGGCTGTCTATTTTTAGTCCATAAGGTGACACATGTTCATTTTCTGGGTGCAGTGATAAAACCATTTCATTCCTGTTCAGAACAAAGCAACAAACTACAGCTCTTAAAACACCCCCGAATCAAATATCATGTCTATTTTATTCCGTTGTCTTTTAATCAAATGATATTGCAACTTTGCAAGACATGTTTATTTCTGTATGTTCATGTTACTGTGCGCCCAAGAAAATTGTCACAGTTTTTATTTTTTAAATGCTCATTTATTTATTTTTTAAAGCATTATTGGACAATCGTATTGCAGTCGTACATGTTCTATGTGCTCAGCATCATTTATCAATATTATCAAGCAGGAAGAGCAAGATTGTAATGTTTTATGCCATGCTGTTCAGTTATCACGCTTGTGCAGTCACATAGGACAAAAGAAACATGGAGAAAACAATATTAAGGTCCCATTTTAATTGCCTAGACTGTCATACAGTCACTGATCTGTATAATGACTCTGTGTGATGATATGATCTGTGTAATAACTGTATGATGACATGATCTGTGTAATAACTGTATGATGACATGATCTGTATAATAACTGTATGATGACATGATCTGTATGATGACTCCGTATGATGATATGATCTGTTTAATAACTGTATGATGACATGATCTGTATAATGACTCTATATGATGACATGATCTGTGTAATAACTGTATGATGACATGATCTGTGTGATGACTGTATGATGACATGATCCGTATAATAACTGTATGATGACATGATCTGTATGATGACTCTGTATGATGATATGATCTGTTTAATAACTGTATGATGACATGATCTGTATAATGACTCTATATGATGACATGATCTGTGTAATAACTGTATGATGACATGATCTGTGTGATGACTGTATGATGACATGATCCGTATAATAACTGTGTGATGACATGATCCGTATA